>CP136895.1:67326666-68555833 GCA_034359265.1 Canna indica
GAAGAGGGCAAGGAGAAGTCGAAGACAGATCAAGAAGGAGCTGCTGGCCAAGTATGGAGGGGCGTACCTAGCCACCTCAATCACCCTCTCGCTGATCTCTTCTTCCCTATGCTACCTTCTCGTCAGTGCTGGATTGACGTCCAGACACTGCTCAATAAGGTAATTGGGGACTTGTCTAACAAAATTAAGCATCAGTAATGGAAGAATAGAAGTACAGAGAGTAAGTTAGTTAGAGGTTTTAATGCCTTGCCTGTGTTGTAATAGCTCCTATACAAGAAATCAATACTAGTTGCTTTCCTTTCTTGCTCCACTCTATTGCAATTCAAGTCTTGAGTTGCTGGCTGTTAGTCAACAATCAGTAATATTTAATGGTGTGAGAAGAAGATTGTTAATTACAAGGTTTTCTTCAGCAGAAATAGAACTAATCTTCATCTTGTTAATTACAAGGTTTTCCTCATTTGCTCCACTCTATACTTGGATCTGTCACAAGGGTTTTCCTTAGTTTCTGATAATGGTGTGAGAAGAAGATTGATACATTACTTCAGCAAAAATAGAACTAATCTTCATCTTGTTCAACTCGACAGTCTCATGATCTTCATGTTCTGAATTTTGTAACTAAAAGATGAAATAACATCCCGGCAAAATTAAAAATATTTTATAACTAATGTATCTATAATAAACATTTCATGGCAGAACTGCAGTAGATTAATGTAAGGGGTCATGAAAAAATATGCAAGGGTATTTTGGTCACTTTGGCCCGTACAGGACTATGTTATAGCAAAACAAACACATGACGAGATTGAATATCGTGTCATATTCTTGACGAAACAAACATGATATAATTGCTGTCCAAGAACACTTGGTATTCTGTCCTTGTCTCTGTCTGATGTCCTGTGAAGAGCAGTTTGCGAACCAAACGGGCCCATAGTAAATATTATATAACAATAATAAAGAATATCTTCTCCTCAACATCCAAACTTAAAATGTCTTTTAATTTTAGTAGCATGTTCAATCTTCTTCTCAGCATCCAAACGTAAATGTCTTTTAATTGGCTACTACCATAATTTTCATTTGGACATAATTATTAGGGCAAATGGTCTAGAAATTCATATAGTTTCATAAAAATTCAAGATATACCATTTTTTTCAATTTTGGCTTGTAAACTCGCATAATTTACTTCTATTATTATATCTACCAATTCGTAAAGATCTCGTCAAATTTGCTGACGTGGAAGAGTGTGTTTGTGTGGCCGACGGAAGGTACATGGCTACAAGTAGAAACTTGTCCAGCTAGTTGTGGGAGGTCGGCCACGTCTGAATCCGTCAGCTACGCGAGCACCGTTTTCTTTCACGTCAACAAATTTGATCAGATCATTGACAAATTGGTAGATGTAAAAACAGAAGCAAACTATGTGAGTTTAGAAACCAAAATTGAAAAAAAATAAAATATCTTAATTTTTTATGAAACAATTTGAATTTGCAGGTTATTTACCCTAACTATTATAACTCCTATCGAAAGAGTTCAAATGTCTAATCCTTACCTACATTGGCCTCGAATGTACATTCATTATGTTTCAATGATATTAAGTATTAAATAAATATAAAAATCAAGATACATTCTCTATAGCTTTCTTTTCTTTCAGCCTTTTTGTTTTTCTTTCGTTTCTTTACTTTCTTTCATTTCTTTGTTTTCTTTTCTTGTTTCTTTTCTTTTTAAACGTGGGCATTGCAGTTTGATAGAATGATGAAAATACACCCGATTGAAATAAAAAATTATCGATCCACGTCTTTATAAAAGGTTGACGACCAATCAATTATGAGAGACCTCGTTCCCTTCTCCGCTCCACAATATTTTTCTCCACACTATTATATTTTACTGTTGTCCTAATATTTTCAACCATCTCAATCTTGATTTTCGATGAAAATACGCCCGATTGAAATAAAAAATTGTCGATTCACGTCTTTATAAAAGGTTGACGCCCATCCAATTATGAGAGATCTCTTTCCCTCATTCGCTCGATCCATCATATTTTTCTCCACACTATTATATTTTATCATTGTCTTAATATTTTCAACCTTGGTCTCAATCTTGATTTTCATAATAACAAACATATTTCTAATATATATTTCTATGTGCACCAAGCTCGAAATTAGAATTAAAATATCAAAGTTTGGATGAAAACGGAGCATAGTGCAAAGACGTATCGAGATTTAGGTTTAGGATTTATTTTTTCCGTATAAAATCTTTTAAGGCCTCATTTATGATTCGATGGTCGATCAATTGCTCAGTCGACCGAACATTGACCAGTCTACGACTGGCGAACCGAATAGCTCTTTGAAGTTTTTTCTTTTGTTTTTATTATTATTTTATTCTCATTTGTATTATTGGGTGTTTGACGTATTAGGCACATTTTTGTTCCCATTAGGATAAAGGTAAATATAAAGTAGGGGATGTAGACTTGGATAGAAATCGAACCACTCTAAACTACATGCTCCCGAGGATCCATCCCCAAAGGAGCATTTTTGGAAGTGTTGATTGGATTCCATGTTGATTAAAGATGTTGATTGGATTCCATGTTGATTAAACATAGAAGAAGAAAAATGAATGCACATCATGCATTCATGCATATAACAATAATAATTTTGGGGGAAAATGAAAATGAATAAAGGTAAACATTTCATATAAGTAAATACGACAACAAAATTTATTTACGTCATCTTTAATCAAATAACCTAAAAATGTTAATATGTAAACACCCCCTAAAAAGTAGATTTGTCTATCTATCTTTTTATCTTTTTTCTCTTGCTCCCGGCTCCCATTCGCTACGACAGAGCTTCACTTTCCTTTCCACAACCCACCCACCTCACCACCATTTCCACTTTGTCTCCACCCTCAACAACTTGCATAAGGGGCTTTGAAATGCAAAGAAAGGAAGTTAAGGGCAAGAAAGATGACATAGAGGAAGAGAGGGGTAAATGAAGGGAGAGATGGACAATAAAAAGCATCATTAGTTAAAATAATAAATAATATAATAATTTACTTACATACATATTTTAATTGTAAAATAATCTTTAAAAATTCACATTATGATCAAATTTGATTAAATTGAATCCGACTCAACCCAATTGATTCGGATCAAATTCTCGAATTCATTGGGTCCCGCCTAGTTGTCCCACATGAAAATCTAGCCTTCCTATTCCTTCACTAAATATCCTACTAGCTGACCCACCATAATCGATTGTCCCACAAGAAGATCCAGAGCAAGTAAACTCAGCTCGACAGTCTCTTCTATATTTAATAGGAATGTAAGACAAATGAGTTTTAAGTATACATGGTTCAAAATAGCAAAATAGCAGACATGGTTCAAAATCTTAAATATTTTTTCCCATTAACCAATATTCTAATACTTCACAAAGTCGCATACTATCAACAGTTAGACCAAAACAATGTATTGGAGATAATTTCCAGCTGTCGCACCTGCACCAACCTCAAATTTAAGTTTTTGTTTCACATGAAAACCCATCTGAGACAGCTTCTAATGCAATAGAACCAGGAGATTTTTGCTTAAAATTGAGTGTTGCTTGCTTCTTTGGCTTGAGGGGAGCTGAGATAAAGATGAAAAAAAATCGATTTATTATGCCAGGAAAGCTACTGTGCATGAATACAGAATTATCTTAAGAGTTAAAAGAATGTCGCACCTGTCTTGTCTTGTTTGTTAGAGGATATCACTGAAACCTTCCACTTGTCATAAGCATGTTTCTCCATCTTCTTGTGCCTTTTGTAACTAGAAAGCTGCAAAATGCAATGCATATAGAACATTAAAAAATAAACATAAAATTATATGTTAAAGCATGAAGAACCTACCTCCTCTCCAGAAGAATCATCAGATGCATCACCATCATCTTCCCGTTTCCTTTTGCCGGGCAGGGCATCTAAAAGCTCTGGCATAATCAAGAAAAAAAATGTTATTAGTAGCTCCAAAAATCTCATAACATCACTTCGGTGCACCTTTTCAGTCTACTCATCAGACACATACCTCTGTGACCTTTGACAGCCTTTGAATCTTTCTTTTCTTTTGAAATCCCAAAAACATCAAAGCACAGGTCGATCATAGAATTAGAAACCTAGAGCAGGTAACCAAAAAGCATATTATTCATACTAATTAAAGCCAGCAAGATTGACTAAATGATAATTTAGAAAATAGGACATCTCTTACAGTAACAAACTCAGATTCAGATGTGCCGCATAGATCGATCAACTTCATTTTATCAACCTTCAGCTGCAAGAAGAGAAACACCTTACAAACGAGAACAATGACGGAGGAAAGAAAATTCCAAAGAAAACATAGAGGCAGGTACCTTATGCCTTTTTGCACACAAATAGAAGGCAACTGCAGTAAATACAGGCCGACTAAAATCTGTGCTTGCCCGACGAGAAGGTGGAAGGGCTGTTAGAACTCTATCCTTGTAGCTGAAACAACAGCATATGTACATTGTGATTATAATCTTCAATGCAATACAACATCTCAAAGAACAAGTGAGAGAACTGAAGAGTTTCACATTTATATACCTTATATGATTCATAATAGCAGTATATTATGATGGGAATCTTTCTTTTGAGGAAATTAACTGTCATTAATTGTGACATTAAAAAAGTCATAACAAGAAAGTTTGGGCACATGTTCTTCTCGAGTTTTAAAGAACTATTTTTACAGTGGAGAATATATAGACTACAGAAGTGATCTAACTATAGTTTCACAACAATATCATTTTGGTAAATCCTTCTAAAAACATGTAGTAGATTCATACATCTGTGATTAAAGTTGATGGTTGTTCCAGATAAATTCGAACTCATCAAACATCAATTGCCAATTTAAAGGCAATCCCGATAGGATCTAAGCAAAGTTTGATAGCGAGAAGTTCCAATAAACAATTGTAAAGATTTGTATCCATAATTGAACGATTGACCAAGATAATTTCAGGAATAGGTATAAAGTACTACATGGCGATTAAATGAAGTTCTAACAATATAGCAGATCTTACAGAGACAAGCCCTTTTGCACGAACGGAATGAGTCTAACGCAACCAAACTGAATCCCAAGCTGCCGGATATCAAGACTCGGCCTGAAGGAAACGCATCAGAGAAGCTCCTACAATCAATCAAAACACAACGAATCCAAATGAAAACATCAAAAAGATGGGTGAGAACCTACTTAACGCCAATTCCAGTCTGCATGGCATTGAGCGATCTCATGTAAGCCTTTTCGGACATCCCGCTCATCTTTATCGCAGTTTGCCGATCAAACACCACGCCGAACCTAGATGTTCCAGATCCCGCTATTAAGAAATCTTTGCGCCGCTAAACAGTAAAGACACAACGAATCAAACAGGTGATGGGCAAAGCCGCATTTGGATACCTCGATGCCGCGAGCTCCATACAAATGATAGCTTTGGCGACTTCGCCCTGTCGAGAGAAAGATAGTATGTTAGATGGAACGGAACAAAGGAGACGGAGCATCGAGCGACAAGTGAAGCTAGGGCTTACGACGCCGATGATGGAGGAATCAAATTGGAGATCGGAGAGGCGGCGGAGCTCCCCGGCCTTGCGGATTAAAGGCTTGGAGTTGGCGAGGCCGAGCCTGGAAGCGATGGCGGAGAAATCCATTGGCGATGAGAAGGGTGGAGAGTCGCTAGAGGGAGCGGGAATTTAGGGGAGAGAAGGGGTGCGCAGAAGGTAGCTTTGGGCCTTTGGCGGGGGAAGCGTGGCGGGAAGGGATCCCCAAAAAAACAATAGGCGGGAGAGGAGAAAAAATTGCATTTTAAAAGCTAATTTTCACATATATGTTTATAATGAGTTTAGATTTTTATTAAATTAAAAGGATTAATTAAAATCTCTTCCTTCTATCATTATTAATACTTAATATAACTAATTAATATAAATAAGTTGATTTCATTTATTTTATTGGTCAGATAGGATTCTTTTGCCAAAAAAATTATATTATTAATAGATAGGATTTTTTTTCCAAAAATAAATTATATTATTAATCTAGATAAAACAGAACCATATAAATTCCTAAATATAATATTAAAAATGTCAAGTGGTCTACTGCAATATAAATAAAAATTGGAGAGTAGCTACCTATCTTTTTTTACTGCTCAGTAGACATCTTCGTTATATTCTTTATAAGTAAATTAAAAATAATAAAATAAGCACTTCAATAAAAAAAAATTATTGTCCCATTCAATAACAATGTGATTGTAATTTTTCTGAATAGCAAAGCGTCATCCAAACTATAAAAATTTCACAATAAATAATAAAATTATCAAATAGGTAAGAAGCAACAAGTTATAAAATTAGATTATTACTGTTTCTAACAATAAAATTAGTACTACAGTTAAAATTAAGAATAAAATCATCACAATTAAACTTAATCCAAAAATCCAAAAATCTAAAGGAGGAGATCATTTGATTTGGTGTGCTGAGTATTCCTTAAAAAATTATGACTATGAATTTTATTAATTTTTATTTTAATTGAACTCATTGAGTTGTTAATAAACTCATCGATCTACCCATAAAAAATTACTAAGTTGATCAATTTATTATAAACAATTAATAAAGATAACCATTAATGAAGATAACAATTAATAAAGATAACCATGACAGATAATGTGACATAGAAAGTTACTTTTTTAACCAACAAATATGTTACGTGATTATTTGGAGGGGAAGGTGAAAGTTGAAAGTATCATAAAGATTTCTAAAAGCATAATATTTGTATCAGAATTCAGAATATAGAAAGGTGATGCTTGTATTTTTTTTCCTTAATTAAATTACATAAAGGTTACCATTTATAAAAAATATTTTTAACCTCTCTTTAGCTCTTAACGAGTATATTAGATCCTGCGGTGGAGCAGCAGTGGAGTAGTGGACTTGGTGGTTTATAAGACTTGATGATGTACTATTATACTTTGGCTTAAACATTTTATTAGGTCAATAATTTGAGTCTATAAAATTAATAAGTCAGTTATCCTATTATGTCTTGACGTAAGATGTCAATATCCAACTCAAGTCTAACACATAGTTCAGAATCACAATCAAGTTGGCGGGCATATGAGACCTATCATAGTAGTGACTCTACCCCATCTCATAAACAATAATTTCTCACATAGGCTTCTTATCCTTGCATAAGATTAGATCATGCTCTATTACCATTTGTTATGTCTCACCTATGATTATCTTCGAATAGAGGACATCATCCCAGAACCACATAACAAGGGAACCGACAAGATACACCATAAAATTAAAAAGTATTTCGCAACGGAATAATCATGAAAGTTTCAAGATAAATTGGAGTATAAAACGAAAATAAACGAAAAGCTAAGCGAGTATAAGTAGTCAACTAATACTGAAAGTTAACATCAAGTATATACACGTATGCTCATATCGACCAGTATTTTACATGCATAACATTATACTAAATCAAGAGCGTAGATAATTTGAGTTTCCCCCACACTCTCGCACCTCAAGAGTGGCACATCAAGCCTGCTCTATTAAGAGATGTGACTACCTAAAGGATAGCATGTTGGCAACTCGCACGTTGACGTTGCACACTCGCAACTCGAGTGTTTAATCTTGATCACCTACGTCATCAAAAGAGTATACAAGGGCCACCACCCGACTACAAAAGAATCGATCTGCAAGTACAAACCACCCTTTTATGATCAGATTCCATCTTAATTCGATTAAATAATACCCAATCATTAAATAAATAATTTTACTAATAATATGATAATCAAAGAAAATATAAAATCCTAGTCAAATGACCTCTAATCAACAAACTAACTTCGTCATTGAGTTCTGAACGTCAAGACAAATAAAAATCTTATATAATATGTCAGTCATTGACCACCAAAAACTCCCAAAATTAATTTGCAATAAAACTTTATTTATTCATTTTCATAGATAATTTAAAAGAATATAACAGTGCATAAAATACATCAACATCTAACAAATCAGAGATCATTTAAGAAAATAGACCCCACCGTTGCTCCCGGAGCGCCGAGACGAATAAATTTCATATATATTATGTCAATTTTTGACCAATGAAAACTTTGAAAATAGTTTAAAAAGTATATCCATGTATTCACTTTTAATTACTAAAACAAATATCTTTAACCGTACAATATAATACCGCCACTGAATATATCACGATCAAATCAATATATCATTGATATATATGAAATAATACTCGTTATATAAAAACATGTTACAACTTTTCTTCCTCCCCACGTAATCCATGCGCCCTTCCTTGATCCATTGCACCCATTCGCCCATGACCCGCGCCAAGCGGCTTGCCTGGCCGTTGACAACTAGTCTGACGACTTCGCCACTGGAGACCATAGCTACTTTAACAGCTGCGATTGTTGCAACGGGCAGCCGACGACTGACCCAACGGCCCCGCCGCTCATTCCTGTTGTCGTAGCATTGTAGCAGCAACGCCATATCCACCACAACTGTCATAGTTGTCACTCACAACGATTAGAGCGATGCTGCCACACTCCACAATTATGACATAATATGTGGTGATCTGACAAAAACCTTATTATGATGGTTGCCGATGAAAACGATGAAAAATCACGGAAATAAAAGAACATGAAGGAATGAGGAAGAATCCTACCTCCTTCTTGAATCTTTGTCTGATCACTGCTCTGATCTCCTCTTCCCACAACGACGGCCATATTAGGTTTAAGGGGAATAGGGATAATTAAATAGTGTAATTAGCCTTTTTGCAAAAACTTGCTCAAATTTTAATTATTTATAAATCAATCCTTACATTATGTATGTATGTATAAATATTCTCCTTATGTAGAAATTTGGTCCCCTAAATTCGAGCATTTGTCTCAAAAATGTCATAGTGGTCAGCAGGAAGGTCCCCCTGAGCTTGTTGTTGGGTGAGTGCATCAAAACCTAGTTATTTGTGGTGCACTTTGGTGATGCTGTTGAAAACTATGACCTCTTAATTGAAGTCTAGTCGGGCACTCCCTACAGAGATGACATGGCTGCTTAAACTCGAAGAAAACGCTTTGGCTATGCGGACAATCCTTGATTGAGTGCGTTGGGTCCCCACACATGAAGCACTAAAAGTGGTCTATGTCTGATGAACCCCTCGGATGATAAGAGGACTAAAAAGATCCATGTGGTAGGTCGACATTATCCTTGCTCTCTTCTACAAAGGCATCATTGTTAACATTGCTGCCATTTACGTCCTCATGTGCGTATAACTGCACCGCCTGCCCACCATAACGATCCGGTCTTTTGACCTTGAGTTTGATCTAACTGGCTGGCCATCTCTAGCTGACACTCTTGATACATGTCATCAGGAGTAGCTTCCACATGAAGCACTCGCCTCGACACCCGCTTGTACTCTAACAGCTCCTCATCAACCATCATTCCCTTAATGAATAGATTCAGCCAACTTGTAGAAAATTTTTGCATGCATTTGATTAGAAACAACCATGTTGGGGATGAACTTTAAGAGTTTGTCAAACTCAGTTGCATACTCTGCACCCCTCATAGTGCCCTATTGCAACGGTAGTAACTCCTGCATTTTTTGCCAAGAATATGTCACAGGGTAATACTTTTTGGAACAAGCTTCCCAAAATCTCTCTCAAGTGATGGGCTCCCCACCTAATATGAGTTGTCGTATATCCCACCAGGCGCAAGCCTCCTCTATAAGACAATAAATAGCAAGGTCAACATGCTTATCCTCGAAACACCTCATTATTGCAAAGGCACGCTGCACTGCACGAATCCACTCCCGGGCGACAACAGGATCAATGTTCTCGACAAAGTTGTTAAATTTATCCCTCCCAAGTCGTTCGAACTGATTCACCATACTAGTTGTCTATATGACTATCAGTCAACTTCGAGGTATATTGTGCCATAGGCCATAGCGATCCAGTGTACCATCAGAAGACTCCTCAACAGAAAGCTTCGCAAATGTATCATGAGTGACGATAGGGTCATCCTCTAGTTGTGCCTTAGTTTGGGCAATTTGTCATATAGCATAACTAACCCATCAATTTCTTAGGCCTAAACTAATGAGCTTAATTAAAATGCTTAAGCTAAAGTTAAAATTAGCGTACCCATCAAGTCTTTATAAACCAACACAATATCTAATATTCTCATGATGTAGAACTAAACTATGAGAGGAAACAGTCACACGGGAGGGTGTGGAGTGAATGGTCACACTAGGGGGTGAATAGTATATTTACTATAATTATTAAGTCTAATTGGATATTAATCGACTCTTTGATTAATTAGGGAAACACAAGTAGAAACTAAATGCCAAAGCAAATAATTAACAAGTATAGCAACACAAACAAGAGGCAATGCAAACACATTAGAATTTATAGTGGTTTGACAACCTTACCTATTCTACTACCTAAGCACATCGCTTGGGATTTTAACCTAATTTACTATGATTATATTGTTTCCTATATGAGGAATTACAAGCAAAGGCACAATCCTCTCCCCGAGTGTTACTTTTTCTCCGAGAGTACCTCCAACACATCTATCCTAAGGACAACAATACAAATTCTAGCAAACCGAGTGGACTTATGCCTCAACACCCCAAGACAACCACTCAATCCTAGACCTACACCCTAGGTCTACAAATGCAACACTTGAAAATAAAGTAAATCACAAAATATACAAGAAATAAAAGCAAAACTAAAACAATTACAAACTTAGCTCTCAACCAAGAAGTCCTTGCTCCTTTTGATGCCTTGATATTGAATTGATTCAGAATCAATCCAAGCTCAAAGGCAATATCAAGGTTTCTAGGCTTAAACTAGGATTTCTTCAAAAAGATGGCTCAAGTAAGCTCACAAATGATCAAAGTATGACTCAAGATGTTACAAGGGTTCATATTAAGGAATAAAGCATGTTTATATAGGCAGATATCAGAGATAAGGTCGGGTCCAATGGCATGCAACGGCTAGAAATCCGATTGCTGGACATTTCGGTCGATCATGGGCTGAATTTGGGTCGACCGAACATCAGCCCAAGTTCAGCTGAAATTTAGTTTTGAGGCTGAATTTCGTGAACTAGGTTTTCGGGTGTCGATTTCGAGTTTTGGTGATTTCTTCATCATCAATACACAGTTTGAGGATAATACATTTGTTCTAAACCCAAAAACCTAAAACCTAAGTCTTCATCAACTTTCACGCACTAATCAACGTCCATTCATTTTTTCTGATATCGCGCTAATCTTTCGATCACGGACGTCGTGCAATACTCGATTAGGAACTTGAGATTATTTCTCAATGAAATCATTAGTTCCAAATTTATTATCATCAAAATCGAGATTAATACTAAGGTTGAAAACCTTAGGCCTACGAAGGAGAAGGGTGAATAGTGTGTTACTACTAATTATGCCTAAATTTGATTTTATCTCACTCTTGAAAATTAGGCTAATCCATAATTGATAAACACTTTGAAGCAAGTAATGAATAATCAATCACAAATGATAGAAGCAATGCTAACATGATAAGATTTATAGTGGTTTAGCTTCAATCGAGCCTACATCCACTATCTAAGCGCATCGCTTAGGATTTCAACTAAAATCACTAAATACTTAGAATTCCTACAATCATGATTTACACCGAAAGCTATAACCTTCTCCATGAAGGCAACTTCCCACCTCACTCTCCCAGGACACCCTAAATCTAGTCTACACAAGTGGATTTATGCCTTTACATCAAGGCAACCACTCAAATATTTGACCTAACAACCTAGGTCAATGCATACACTTTAAATGCAACAATTAACCAAACAAAATACAACAAAAATGGAGCAAATAAGTAAAACAATAATACTTAGAAGTCCTAGCTCATATTGATGCATTGATGATGAATCACTTCAAGTTCAAAGGTTAGTACCAATAACTCAAGTCTCAAGGCTAGGGTTTATCATGAAATGATTCAAAAAGGCTTGGACAATAAGTAAATGATGGCTCAATAACAACTAGGGGCTTCAAGGAAAGCATTCAAGGCCTTTATATAGGCAAATACCAAGGCAAGGCTAGGATTCAACGGCTTGCAACGAGTGAAAAAATAGTCGTTGGGCCCATCAGTCGAAGACTGGTCGACCTTCGATCGAGTCGATCGACCCTGCCACCGAAGTTGCACTATGTGTAGTTTCAGCAAGTTCAATTCTTGGTCTAGATTTTTGGTTTTGGGTTTGGTACGTTTCTTCATGATCACCGTGCATTTTGAGGATTATACATTAGTTCTAGACCAAAAAATTTAAACTTTAAGTCTTCGCATTTTCAAGTATCGATCAATGTCCTTCTTGACACTTTCTGATTTTGCACTGATCTTCCGACTATAAACGCGCGTGCTACTAGACTTGGAATATGAAATTATATATTACTCAACAAAATATTAGTTTCTAATTTGTTATTATCAAAATCGAGGTTAAGACCAAGGTTGAAAATTTTAGACCAATAAAAATTGAGATTTTACGGTCCAAACTTGAAATTGGAATTAATATGGTATAATCAAAACTTGTTAAAAATAAATTAATTTATGTTTGCTTTTTTCAAATGTATACTGTTAAATTAATATTGTATCAGATTTCATTTATTTGTATCAATTTAAAATATTTTGATGTTAAGTAATATGATGAAATTAATTATTTGAATCTTTAATTATCAAAATTTTAATTCAAAAATTGGCCCAACTCAATCTAATCCAAACTAGGTTGGATCAGATTTTCATAAATTGAGTTTGAATTTTAAAATATATGATTCAAATTTTTAGATAACTAAGGATGAAACTGGATCGATAATAGAATGACTCTTTTGATGGATGTAGAATATTTAGAATGAGAGGATCGTGAGTGTATTGAATGACAAGCACAAATTAATTGAATACTTAAACACTTTTATATTTTAGATTGTTGTTAGTATCTATATCATCCAGTTAGCTAACTTTTTTTTCCCTTTACACTATGTTTGGATTGAGGGTTTCGAAAGATTTCGGAGGGATTTGGAGGGGAAGGGTTTTGGAGGGGTTTAAAACACCCTATTTGGATATTTTTTTAAAAGGATTTGGAGGGATTTGAAATCCCTCCAAACCCCTCCTAGAACTCATTTTCAAAACCCCCGGGGTTTGAAGAGTTAATGAATTAAAAATAGTTAAATTATAAAAGTATCCTTAGAACAAAAATATATATTATTATAAACGAGGGTATAGTGGTCTACCAAACCCCTCCAAACCCTTTATGAAGTTTAACCAAACAAGATTTTTAAAACCCTTTCAAACTCCTTCAAATCCCTCCTCCTCCAAAACCCTTCAAACTCCTTCAAATCCCTCCCCCTCCAAACCCTTACTCAAAGTTATACAAACATAGTGTTAGTGTGAGAGGAAATGATATACTAGAGGAGGTATGAATAGTATGTACATAATAATTAATCTTAAATTTTAATTTCACAATTTTTAAATATGCAAATGGAAAGTTTAATAGCAAGCATGAGCAAATATGAAATCAAGTAAGCACACAAACATTGAGCAATGCTTACACAAGAAGTTTGTAATGATTTGGCTTCGAACCAAGCCAACATCCACTACTCAAACTCCTCGCTAAGAATTTTAACCAAATTTACTATTAAGTATTGCTTCCTCCTAGAGGATCTATAAGTTAATGCATCGACCTCCTCCCTGAGGGTTACTCTATCCCTAAGAGCACCTCCAACACTTCTATCCCAAGGACTACGATATTCAACAAGAAAACCCAAGTTGACTTATACCTGTACCACGCCTACCACTCAAACCCTAAGACCTACACATTAGGTCTATTACAAGCTCAAAATAGTACAAAAACAAACCTAAAATAATTAAAAATGATGCAATAAATATATGTTGAGGCTTAATCAAGAATGATAGAGTTTAAGGCTAGGATTTTTAGAGAATGAATCCATCAAAGCTTAGAATGGATCAAAAGATGGCTCAATGTCAGCATTAGGGTTAGAGGAAGGCAAGGAACCGTTATTTATATAGTGCCAAGAAGATATGACTTGGGTAAGGTGGGTTACAACAGTTGAAAAACTAGTCGTTGGGCCACCCAGTTGATCGTCGGTTGATTGAACTTCAACTGAACATAGAGAAATTTTAGCGTGATTGGATTTCAGGTTGGATTTCAATACAGTGTTTCAGATTTTCATTATCGTCAACATGCACCCTAAGGATAATACATTCATTCTAGACCAAAAACACTAGTATTCAAATCTTCCCTCGTCATCGAACAACAATCAACATCCTCTTGAATCGTTGATGTCAAGTGCTTATCAACTTGGAACTCGAAATTATTTCTCAATTAAATATTAGTCCCTAGTTTATTATCATCAAAACCAAGATTGAGACAAGAATATTAAATATTAGTCCCTAGTTTGTTATCATTAAAACCAAGATCGAGACCAGTAAGGTTATTCACAGGTCGAGTCGAGTCGGGTTTAGAGAAAAAAATGACTCAACCCAATTAAAAGTAATTAGGTTGAGTTGGGTCGAGCTTAGGACTTTTCATTTCTCAAACCTGACCTACCCAACCTGAACTAGGTCAAGTCGGTTCTGATCGAGTACTTGGGTACCCGTTTAAATTCAATAATAAGGAAATGAAACTAAAATAAAATAAATTCAATACCTTATATCAAAATTACAAGTACATTATAATAAAACTTCAAATACCAAGTTTCATGCATGTCCAAATTAAGTGCAATCTAAATAGTCATAATATCCAACAAAATGCATTACAAAGTTCAATATGGTTGGTTGGTGATTAAGTAATAAGTTCGATGGGTGATTTTAAAAAATATAAAAGAATACAAATAGTCGGGTTATCGGGTTCTAAAATTTGGAATCCGAGACCCGACCTAATTATGCTCGGGTTTTACCCGAACTGACCCGACCCGACCCAAACTATTTGAGTCGGCTTGGGTTCTCAAGTTCATTAGGTATACATGACTCAATGAACAACCCTAGGGACAAGGTTGATAACTTTAGGCCAATACTGAGGTCCTTTTTGTAACAATTCTAAGAGCAACCAGTCTTGGTTAAGCCGGTCAAGAGGGCTTGATCTAAAGGTCGAGCTTGACCAACACATGCAAAAATATCCCCTCGGGGTTAGGGGTGAGCACCGGTCAGTTCAGTTAATTAATCGAACCGAAATGAAAGTTATACGTTAACTGTTTACCTAACCGAAAAGTTTTGGTTAATTTGGTTCGATTTGGTTAATTTACCGAATTCATCTAAAAAAATTATTATATTTATAAATTACCAAGATTCAAACTGTGACCACTAAAATAATATTATTTGATATAAATCTTACTAACTTAAATTATATGTATACCTCATATCATCTTAATCACTTAGGCAAACAATGATATATGATATAAGGTTTTATTTTACTTAACTTATATAAGAATTTGGTTAATTCGGTAAATTGACCAAGTTAATTTACCGATTCAAACCAAAAATTGAAAATTTTAAAATTCTTAGCCGTTAATCAAACCTAAAATTAATTGGACAAATCGGTTCAGTTAATTCAGTTTTAGTTGGTTAATCAGTAAATTTTTTGATTAATAGGTAAATTCTGCTCACCCCTACTCGGGGTTACGCCCTTGAGGACACCCTCTGATAATCAATGTTACGCCCCGCCTAAGTTTATCCCTAGATAAGGGACCTCGTCTAGGATAAATACGACCAACAACAGAACAACTCCATACCAAGTAAACAAAAATCAAATTACAACCAAGTCAATATATAAAAGTTCAAGTAAAGACCAAAACAAAGTGATAATCAACAACAAGGTTCAACAATCCAACTAGATAGATAAGAAAACTATGGATAATGAGCGAAAAACATCTCCTCCTCTGAGACTCTAGCTACCTCACAACGGATTGCCATCATACCTAATGATCTGAGGAAAAGCAACAATAATCACCAGAACGCTGAGTATGATTCAACAATATGCCAAGTAATATGATAGACAACATTATGCCCATGATGCCACTAAGTGCAATTGTAAATATGATTGTCCAAATGCTCCTACAATGTATATATATATAATGTCAACTACAGTTCAACTACTGTCTACATGTGTGCATGATCATAGACCCAATCAAGAGCGTAGTGGACAGTGGATTTCCCCCGCACTCCCGTACCTTGAGAGTGGCACCTCAAGCCCGCTCAAGGAGGAAATGCGACTATCCAAAGGATAGCCAATCGATGTCTAACACATCGACGTCGTCACACATGCACCTTGTGTGATAATTTAGTGATCACCGGTGTCACTGCCCATACACATCGGGCAAATAATAAATAAGGACCGGGCTTTCGCCCAACAATATATCATAATGCAATATGTCAACAATCTTATAACTACTATAATTTAACATGTGAAAGATGCTATCGACCATGATATCAACTCATGAAGTATATGCATTGACAACTAGATAACGATGAAATCAACAAGATTCATTTCTAGCATCATGCGATAAGGAATGCAACATATATCTACTTGAATTCTAAAATACTAAATCATATGCAACAACACGATTTCAACGTGTACATAAATCAACAATTATGCATAAGGAGTATCAACGATATTAGATAACAAAGTCAACAAAAAGAAACAACAAGGTAGTTACTTCAATATAGGGTAATCACTATGAGTTAGGATGAGATTCAACGAGTTATAAATCCATAAACACTTGTACAACCCTAGAATAATACAATTAAAATATATAAAATATTATTCACAACTCGGCACACAAAATGAGGCAATGACTTCCTACTATTTTCAAAATACAGAAGCCTTTTGGTGAAACAGACATACCAATAAATCCAGAACGCCGAGTAGATAAAGATTCATATATAATTCACATATATTTGACTATCCCAAAATCCTAAACTAGCTAATTTTAAAAGAATACGCCAAAATATCAATAATAAATCATTTAATTAATCCACTGCTACCACCTATGTAACATTGTTACAAACCCAACATCAGTGTTACAATTATGATAAAAAACAACTATATCAATGAAATACATAATTTAAACACTGCTACCAACATAATCAATACGTCACTGATATAAGCCAATAACAATGTTACACTAGATATAACAAGGTTATAAACTCAACTCTTCATCTACCCTAATCTAGGGTTCCTGCGTCTACCTCACCCTGCCGCCGCCGTCGTCGCCAGAGCCGACTGGCCGGAGGTCTCGTCGAAACCCTCACCGATTGCTAGTGATTCGCCGTCGCCTGACGTATGACGGCGACTTCAATGACTGGACGCAGCTGTCCCCAAGGATCGGGGCAGCCATATATACCCTGCGGAGCGTCACGACATTCGATGATGGCAGGACGGTGGAGTCCTGCCGAGTTCCGCGTCTGACGACAATAGTGCCACATGAACATGCCACGACTCGGCCCGACACGTGTTTTGCTCATGCTTGTTTGGGACATGAGATCCAACTTTCCTAGTCGGGCAGAGTTTGGGGCAATTAGCCATTAAACCTGTCAAGCCCAATATGGGTTGGATATTAATTTATCCCAACATGGTTCGATTCCTTGGGTTGGCCTGGACCTTTGAGTCCTCGACTCAGCTCAGCTCGGTGGGCACTAGAGTTCCCCTTCGTGAAGGTGCAAATTAGGGGTGAGCAAAAAAAACCGTTTTTTTGGTTTCGGTTTTTTTTTTTGGAAAAATCGGTTTTCGGTTTCGGTCCGAGAGGTAAAAAGTCCACCGGTTTCGGTTAACCGACCGATTGGATATAATTTATTAATTTTTAATTATATATATATATAATAATAATAATAATAATAATAATAATAATGATTTATAAATTATGAAAAAATATAAAAAATTACAGAAAATTATAAAAAATTATTAAAAAAAATATAAAAAAATATAAAAAAAATAAAAATTTAAAAAAATATAAAAAAATATATAAAAAAATCAAAAAATAAATCAAAAAATAAAAATAAAAATATTAATTTTTGTAGAACATTATCTTGGTTCAATGGTTTCACTTTTTTTTTTCTTTTTTCTCAATAAGAATTCGCTATTTATTTAGATTTTTCTTCATAATTTGCATAATATTATTATGTTTGTAGGTTAAAAAAATTTATTGGTTAACCGAAAATTATCGGTTAATCGAACCGAAAAAACTGAAACCGAAATAGCGATTAACCGAAGTTAATGGACCAGTTTACGGTTAATGATTTTGAAAAACCAAAGTTAATGGACCGATTTTTTTTTTTGCTAATGGACCGATTAACCGGTCCATGCTCACCCCTAGTGCAAATCCTTCCATGCGCCATCTCTTGGCCCAGTGTAGATCAGGAGGTTTACAAGGCAAAGGTTCAAATCCTTCCAAGTTTGTATTTTAAGCAAATTTAATCAAAATAAGAGATTGGCAAACACCATCTTGCGCCAATTGGAAATCGGTGCCAGAGGTGCCTGGCGCCTATAGGCATGAGGTGTCGATTTCCTATTAGAATTTGACTCATTAATCTCACGTTGGTTATTTATTTTTTAAAAGCATCATTAACTATTATAAATGATTAATCAATCATGTATTAGTTATTATAATAATCCATCTTAAATTGAATACTTTTTTTAAAAGTAAATGTTTAAAGTTTGATCCCTCATCAATATTTTCTTTTAAAAAAAATATACTGATAAGGATATCGATGCTTGGATTCAAATTCTTTCATCATTTCTTCCCTGCTCCAATTTATTTGGATTTAAAAGCGTCACAATTGCAATTTAGGCATTGGTCCAACACTAAATTTTTTATTTAAAGTGGTGCTAGTTTTGTTTAATTTTATAGTGTAGTTTTTTAATTCAATTAGATTTTGATTATTGAATCGAAAAAATATTGTAGTTTTAGTTCAATCTAGGATACACCCCAACGAGTATTCAGCATCCGAAATTGGTTACACATATATATTTCTCAAATTATATGCTTATAAATCATTATATAAGGCTAAGTACTTAAATTCTAAGATACAAATGTTAAGTTATACCTACTTAATTAAAATATTTAATCTGAATCAAATCTAGCTGAAAATGTCGAGAGAAGGCGCGAAGGGCGACTCCCCCGACTCTGATAGGAACCCTACCCAAATTCTGGATTCCAAAACCCAAAAAGCCACCAGATCCCTTGGAGGGTAAGATTGGATCTTCTTCTTCCCAGGGATTTGTTAAAAGAGCAGTTCAATCTCAGGATCGCATCGAAAAGAAGGTGGAAGCTGTGACCATGGAGAAAGGGAAAAAGTCGATGGATGCAAAGTCGCCATAAAGGCCAAGGTTGATCCCTGCTGCTGTGGATATATAAAAGCCATGAACATGGGCTGCATTATTCAGGGAAACCAGCTATAGATCGATCCCTGAAGTCAATACTAGAGCGGAAGCCAAGATTAAAGTGATCCAGTAAAGTTCCTCGGATTAGGTATTCATAGAGGATAATCTGATGGAATTGGCTAGACTTGATTGGTCCAATTGCTTATATGGTAAGTTCTTCGGGGAAACCACCCCTCTTGGCCTGGTTCAAGTAATTCTTCCTAAAATTTGGAAATTGAAATATAGCATGCATGTGATCGATTTAGCTTTTGGGTATTTCTGCTTTAAATTCACAAATGCAGATGATATGGATTTTGTTCTTTCAAATGGGCCTTGGTTCCTAAATGGACGGGTTCTTTTATTAATCCTATGGAAAGCTAATTTCCAACCCTTGACCGAGAAAATAGACACAATACTTATTTGGATTCAGCTTCCTGACCTGCCTGTGGAATATCTGCACAGGGACATTCTTTTTAAACTAGCATCTAAAGTGGGGCAACTAATTAAAGTTGATGATTTCTCCAGCAAAGGGCTGAGAGCAAAATATGCTAGAGTGTGTATTCTCTGGAAGCTTAATAAAAGTGTTCCCAATGGCATTTGGATCAATTGCATGGGTAGTAGGATTTGGCAAGCAATTGCATTTGAAAATATACTGAAACTTTGCTATGGTTGCGGAAAAATGGGGCATCTTGTAGAATCCTGCTTGGAAACAATTGAGGGCAATGGAAGCTCTGAAACAAACAACAATACTGACAAGAGAGGAAAAGATTGTGAACAAAATTATCCTAATAAAGCTCAGGTCACTGAATTATATGGACCCTGGGAACTTGTTAATATGAGGAAGAGATATAATCCTGAGAAAAAAGAAAATTGGAAGTCAAAAGCACCAGACCTTGTCAACACAAGAAAGACTGGCAATGATAATGGAATGAACATTGATAGAAATAAACCAGAGGTAGAAGACTGCATCACCAGTCATGATACTAAAAAGATGGACTGGATTTCTTTAAGTAGTCAAGACAAAGAGAAGGAGCCTGATTGCTCTAATGTAAACAAATCACTAGAGAACCCCTTCTCTAAAAAGGAACAGGCAGAAATTCAGAATTTAGGCAACAATATTGTAAATATTTTCTCTTCAGAATCTAGGACTGTGATGGTCCCAGTTGAGGCTGATAAAAGCTTAGAGAACTTTCACAAAAAAATGACTGAGACCTTTGAAGTTACTGTTTGTGAAATTAAAGATAAAGTGGCAACGGAAAATGAAGTGGTGGATACTGACCTTATTGCCAATTCACAATTGTCAAATGGTAGAAGAAGGAAATCTCTTTATCAGAATATACACTTATCAAGCTTCCCTTTCAATATTAGACAAAACAAAGGAAAGAAAAGGAGATACTAGAATGATGCCAAGACCATCCAATCTGATGGAGATTCGCAGAGTAGTCAAGAAGGTTGTGTGCAAGCTAATAACCAACTATGAAGATAATGTCATGGAACATAAGAGGTGGCCTTAAGGAGAAAGCCTGGGACCACCTTAAAATGTTGATGCACAAAAATAGTCCTGACATCATATTGTTAGTTGAAACTCATTTAAATGAGGATAACTCTTTGGTTTGCATAAGGAAGTTTGGTTCCAATTGGTCTGGCATTTTTGTAGCAGGTGATGGAAGGTCTAGAGGAATATTATTGGTCTGGAAAACTAAGTTTTGCAAAGTCAACAAAATTTTTGAATGCAATCAATTGCTTAATGCAATGGTATTTCCAAATAACAGTAAACCCTAGTTATTAAGTGGGGTTTATGCAAGTAACAAGCCGACTAAAAGAACCCTCCTATGGAGCTTCTTAAGTAAAATTGAGACCAGTAACTTACCTTGGCTGGTTATTGGGGACTTCAATTGTGTTGACAAGCAAGATGATAAAAAAGGAGACTTGACAAGGCATTAATCAATTGGGAATGGATATGCAGCTATAGCAAAAATCAAGTGGAACATTTATGTAGAATTGCCTCATATCACAAATCTATTCTGCTCTCAGCTGGTAATGATAGAAGCTCCAGATATCCCAAAAGAATATTCATATTTGAACACTACTGGTTTGAATATCAAGAGGTAGAGGAAATAATCAAAAATAGCTAGATGAACAACAACCTGCAGTCTTGCAACATGTCAGAAGTGAGCCTTAAGCTAAGCACTCTGGCAAGAAATTGAATGATTGTGCTAAACAGAACATTGGTCAAATAGAGAAGGAGCTGGAAATCGCTAAATTAGAACAAACAAAGCTCGACCTGTTAGATGAAGCTGGCCAATGCAATGATATGGACATATGCAAAATGAGGAGTCTTTCAAATAAAATCATGGCCTTAAATAGGCAGGTCCACATCAAGTGGTGGTCAAAGGCTAGAAGTAGATGACTTGAAGAGAATGACAAGAACACAAAAGTCTTTCATGACCTAACTAGATTCAAAAGATCCAAAAATATCATTGCAAGTATTGTAGTTGATGGTAAATCAGAGAACCAGTAGAAATTGCTAATGCATTTGCCAATTGGTACATGAAGCTATGGGAAGAGGACACATTCAATGTTAATTGTCATGAATGGGAATGGGCCAAAGAGTTAAAATGGAATAAGATTGGTAGAAGTAAAAAGGATCTCCTTTGTAAAGAATTGTCTGCTGAGGAAATTTGTTGTGCTGCAAATAGTTTAGGGAGAGAAAAAGCTCTCGAGCCGGATGGCTACAATGTGGAATTCTTCATTAAATATTGGGGGTCAGTAGGAGGACCTATTGTACAAGATTTAAAGGAGTTTTGCTCTACTGCCAGGATTCCTAATTCCTGGGGAGAAATCAGTCTCATTTTTATACCCAAGAAAGAAGGGCATTTGGAAATAACTGACTATAGACCCATTGCGATTTGCAATGTAGTCTACAAATTCTATTAAAGACTATTGTTAACAGGATCAGGCCTCTTGTTAAAAAACTCATCTCAAGTGAGCAGTGTGCATTCATAGAGGGTAGAAGGATTCATGATAACATATTAATAGTCAACGAAATTGCAAGTATCATCCTCAAATCAAAAAGGAAGAAGTCTTATATCCTTTTGAAAGTTGATTTGGAGAAAGCATTTGATAGAGTTTCATGGAAAGCAGTGTCGAGAATCCTTGGGTTCATGAATTTCCCGAAAACTGCAATTGAATGGGTAATGGCTTGCCTTGAATCTGCAAGATTTAGTTGTTGTGTCAATGGTATGAACTCAAAAAAGTTTGAAAGTTGCAAGGGAGTTAGGCAAGATGATCCCATCTCACCTTACATCTTTATAATCATGCAGGAGCTCCTTTCTAAAATTTTAAATGAGTATGTTGACAATGGACACATAAAGGGATTCAAATATAGAGGAGTTAAGATCAGCCATCTCTCATTTGCAGATGACTTACTAATAATTGTAAAGGGCTGTGTAGATAACTGCAGAAGAGTTCAAAATGCTTTGAATCTATACTGTAAGATGTCAGGTCAGAAGGTGAATATTAAAAAGTCTGAGCTTTTCTTTCCAAAAGACTATCATGACTGCTTAAGGAAAGGAATATGCAAGGAATTTGGCATTAAAGAAGGTAAATACCCAATGAAATACTTGGGTACTTTTATTGGACCAAAAAAACTTGATGAAAGCCATCAGGAAATCATCCTCACCAAGGCTTTATCCATAGTTGAGGGATGGGCTGGAAAGAACATCTCACAAGCTGGTAAACATGTGCTCCTAAATTCAGTGGTTGGCTCTATCCCAATGCATACACTTGCTACCTCCTGGATCAGCAATAGCATTGTTAATAAATACCAAAGCATAGCAAGAAACTACCTCTAGAGCAATGATAAAAAAAAGAAAGGATTCCACCTTGTAGGATGGAGCAAGGTCACCATGAGAAAGTATAAAGGAGGCCTAGGTTTAAAGGACCTAGGCATTGTGAAACTTTTCATTCATGCCAAAAGGATTCTCCCCTTCCTTAACAAGGAAAAGCATTTATGGTCAAGGATTCTTCTGGCTAAATATGACAATTATCTTCCTTGGACCTTCAACATAAAAAATATTTCGTGGTCATTTAAAGGGCTCCATGAAACCATTTCTTGCATGAGAGAAGGGTTAAGAATTAGAATTGGAGATGGTACTAAGGTTGATATCCTGAATGACCCATGGCTCTCCAATATTCCCATCAACAAATGGCCCACATTCATTAACATGGAGATGCAAAACAAGTCCCAGAAAGTATGCCAGTTAATGGAAAAGGGTGACTGGAACCATGAGCTGATCCTTGATTTACTTGGACAGCACTACAACAATGTTGCTCAGATACATATATCAAGCAAAAATAAGAAAGATAAGTGGATATGGAGCTTGGATGCAAAAGGCATTCTAAGTTGTAAGGCTGCATATAACTTCACGAAAGAAAAGAATATAGAGGAGCATATACTTGAAGCTAACTGGAAGAAAATATGGAACCTAAGGGTTATCCCTAAGGTTAAAACATTTGTGTGGAAGCTAGCATGGGGAAGACTACCCACAACATATTGTTTGTCTAAATTCAGCAAAATTACACCTAGTCATTGCTTTGCTTGCAAAGATGGGAAAGACTGCATTGATCATATCCTATTTGAATGCCCTACTGCAAGATGCTTATGGCTGAAACTTGAGCAGGAACTGAGTTTTAAATTCAGAATTATGGATAAGTGGGGAAAAGAGGATTGGTTATATGAAAATGTGCAACCTAACTCTGAACTTGGGAGATGGCTGAGATTATATCTGCTGCTCTGTGGAACCTGTGGAAGAACAGAAATTGCTGCTGTTTTGAAAATAAAAGGATTGGACTAAACACCTTGTTGTGCAGAATTAGAACAGATATCAAATGGAGCAGTGGAGCTAAGGATTCACTCAAAATGGTAGATGATATGGGAATCTCTGCTTACAAGAGCAAGGAAGTCATTGAAGATATCAGAAACCTCCATAAAGGCAGCTTCATGGTTTTTTGTGGTGCTGCTTGAATGAACACTGATACCACAGCTGGTATGGGCAATTATATCACTGATGAAAAGGGAAATGAAATTGCTAAAGGCTGCAACAAGAAAAGAACTTGCTCACCATTAGCAGCTGAATTGTGGGTCATCTGGTTTGGGTTATGTAATTGCTCTGGACAAAAAATTAGTAATCTTGTGATATTTTCAAATTGTCTACAAGCGGTGAACATTTTAAATAGGAAAGACAAGCCTCCTAGGCATTTATTTAGCCTAGTGAAGGACATCAGGACTTTGGGTAACCTGTTTAATGTTGACAAGTGGGTACATATAAAAAGAGATATAAACTACAAAGCTCACTTGCTTGCGAAGGAGTTTATTTTAGAAAGGAATATGGGAGCAATTGAACAGCAAAGAAGAAATGAAGTCTTGAGCTGCAATGAGACATTTGATGCTGAAACTAATGCAACAAAGTCTACTATTGATTCAAGCCTCAACTCTGAGTCAGTTGTTGATAACATTGGACTGTTCAATCGTTCTGAGAACAGCATAACAAGGAGGGAGCCAAAATTCAATCATTTTAATTCTATAAACAGGCCTGTGTAGGAATCAAGTTCTACTAGCAAAATGTCAGGTGCTGCCATTGTAAATTCCTATGTCAATACTACAACAAGATGTGATGCAAGTACTTCTCATCATGTAAATAAGCTGAGTTGTATTCCTTTTGAGTTGGGTTCAGTTGAATGTTGTAAAGATTTGCTTATAGAGATGAATAAAAGTACTAGACAGGATGATGGTAATGCTTGGTATGAAATGACGGAGGGTGCACGTCCATGGACCAATGCTCCTCTTACCCATGGAAATCGAGCAGAGCCTTAGCCTGATCTAGCTTGTTTGTTCTTAAAAAAAAAAATCTTAAAAAATTGTTTAATTGCCATATGTATTGTTATAATTTTGGAATCATGTTTTGATGCTTTAATCTACTAATTTAGCAAGAGAAAATTCCTTTATGAGCCGAATATATCAATTTATGTGTATATTTGAACTATATAACCATTGGATATCCGAGAGAATATTTGATGCTTTAATCTACTAATTTACCATGGAGGATTACAAGAACCCATAAGACCTATCTCTTTCTCCTATTGGACTTCTCGAATCAGTTTCAGAGATTTCCAAATAATAGTAGCAATGCCATTTACTAATAAAAAAACCAAGGGGAAATTACACTGACCTCCCCTAAGGTTTAGTGAAATTACACTGATCTCTCCTCTATTTGTCCAGGTTACAATCATCTCCTCCGAGTAATCTTTGAGTAATATTTTTAGGAGAGGTTTGTGTAATATTTTACAAAACTCATGGGAGATTTGTATAATCTTATTTCGTAATATGGGAGGTTTGTGTAATCTTTTACAAAACTCAGGGGGTTATAAGATAAAATTACAAATAGAGGAGAGGTCGGTGTAATTTCACTAAACCTCAAGGAAGATAAATGTAATTTACCCAAAAACTAAAGATAAAATACATTTACAAGAAAACACAAGCACACAAAAATCAATTCAACCTCCAAGCCTATATCCATTGAGAAATATCCTTGTTGGATCATATTATGAAAGAAAACATATAGATACAAGAACACAATATATTCTCTCTTCTCTATAAAATTGTCAACCTCCTTCGAACAATCTCTCGAGATAGAATATTAAAACAATGAAAAAGCTCTTAGTTGAAAGTCTCAAATATCACCTAAGAAGCAAACCTTAAGAAGAAAATCTCTATTTTTATCTACTCGCCATCACTGAACTGTTGGACGTGATTTATAAATGCATGATCCACATCATTATCTGATGTGGACCACATATCTTCACGTGTCTATCCTCATATGATCCACATATTTTATGATCTTACCATTTTACCCATGTCTATCTCAAACCCGATTCAAGCCTATTTTTCCACCTTTGATGGCAAGGTACGTATATAAATAGGTCGGGATACTCATAGGTCCTCATACTTATTCCTATCTTTCTACACCATCTATTGAGGATTTTGAAGAGAGTACTGGAAGACCTATTGAGAAAGGAGCACATGAGCAAATGGAATCAGAGCAGCGTATCAATACGATGTCAATGGCAGGAGGTTAGTCTCGATCCTAAACTTTCGCAATTAAACATATGTATAGATTGTGCATGCTCTATTCTTGATATAATTATGTCATCAAATTAGATCATGTCATGTTCTATAAAATTTATATCACGTGGTATCAGAGCATATTTTTCTCCGCCTTGATTACGTTGTGGTTTTTCAATTTTGTTTCCATTTTTTCGTGCTTTTCTTCTTCCATGCATGTTTCCAGTGGCGTCGGTCGCCAATGATGGTGCAACAATTTTTCTCTCATTGGCCAACAGAGGGAAGAAGGGACACGCAGAAGGATTTGTTCATGCACCTGTTCATGAGTGGGTTGCTGAATCAAATCCTTGCCGAGTCCATGGATAGCTGCACACGGCATGCCCACCAGACGGCATGCCCGCACGATGGCAGGCGACTGAAGAGGGTTGGCCGGCGTGCAGCATCGGTGTCATGGGGTGAGAGGTGGCATGAATTGAAGGTGGCTGATGAAATATGGTTAGGGTTTCCCAATGGAAACCGCTCCTATACGTGGGAAGAAGATGGGAAGATGGGCTATTGGATTTTGGATCCAATATAATGGATTTTGGATTCATCAAAATATACCTTCTTATTTAAATGGGTTTAAGTCTATTGAATTTGGATTCAATATAATGAATTCTTGACCCACTAAGACACCCACCTTTTAATTGTTTTAAGTTAATCGGATCTGCATCATGTTTATTTAAAATCCAGATCCATTGATTTTTTCACCCGATCTGTAACTTAAGTGAAATCTGATTCGGTTCAATTGTTTTGGGTTTATTTCAAATTGCGGTTCAATTGCTATTGGTTCACCTCTCATTTAATACGACATTGGTCCGGTTCAAATCAATTGAACCCAGTCCAATTCATTTTATTTTTTGGGTTGATTTCAATTTATGGTTCAAATTGCTTCGGTTCATATCTTGTTTGATGAAAATTCTAGTCTGGTTCAAATCAATTGAAAATAGGTTCAATTTTATTTTGGTTCATTTGATGTTATTTCATCGGTTTAAACTGATTCAATATTGGGTCAATATAAATTTGATTTGAGTTTAAATTTGATTTCTTTTAAATTGCTTGGACCAACTCAATTAAAATTTGTTTCATGAACTAGAAGCATTTAAATATTAATATTGAATCTATTTATGATTGAAATTCAGTTAACAATAAATTTTCCTATTTATATTTTGTTCAATCATGTTATATAAATATATAATTATTTACTGCCTCACTTTTGTTGCATTGATGAACATGATATATATGTTGCACCTATTTGCCATGTAGTGCATTGTTACATTAAATAATTAAATTGTGTCATGTTGTAGTTTATTATGATGCATATTATAAATAATGATATGTTATTTCATGTAACCATCTATACAACATTATGATGTCATGTGACCCATAGAATTTGACTAATCGAGGAGTAGCCACAGCATCCTTAGTTATGTTAAATTATATATTAAGTAATTGACCACATAATTTTAACTAATTAAGGAGTAGCCACAGCATCTTTAGTTATGTTAAAATTATATAATTGACAATTTTTTAGGTCACATGTAGATATATATGACATCAAATTATAATTAGCTATTTGGAGTATGATAAATCTCATCCCACATCCCACGGGAACTTTTATCAAACTTATATAGTTAATTAGTGTGAAATAATAAATTATTTTTTCTAATTAGCCCACAGGTATTAGGAAAACGTATATAGTTTGTTAGTTTCACATAAAGTCTAACATAAGTCCTAAAATAAAAGCTTAGCCCACAGGTAGTTTTTATTGTATTGATCTATGTTATTTTTATTTCATATTTACATTGGTAAATTTAGAATCTTATATGTCTCTATTTAGATTATGAGCATTAATATATGATTTAAATATGCAACAATTTAAATTTTTTAACTACTCTGACTTTAAGACTAATTTCCTGAACTAACTAGGGACAATTATATAATCTAAAGGGAAAGAATTCTCTTTCATTTAGGGTGCATGAACATATATTACACTATAAGAAAATATAAACCACCTGCTAGCATTACGGCTGAGGTCATGCTTTATGAACAATGAGAGCAATTCCATCACCTCAGTGCGACGTTCATAAAATCGTACATTTTTGCTAGTATTCGTGGTTCTGTTTAGGTAATAATATAAGGAATCTACTGAAGGATATAAATGAACAGTTTGAATATTCAGATAATGTCCTTGTCAGCACCTTAATGACTAAACTGTCATCATTAAAGCTCACTACAGTTAGAGGTGTGCATGAGCACATCATGTAGATGAGGAATATAACGACCTAACTTAAAACTAGAGATTGATATGTTTGAGTCCTTTCAAGTGCATTTCATTTTTGAACTCCTTATTAGCAATAGAGAGCCTTTAAAATCTCTTAAAACACACATAAAGAGAAATGATCAATTAATGAACTCTTGGTCATGTGTGTGCAATAAGATAGAAAGCTGCTCGCTGAAATGAGAGAAAATGCACATTCAATATCTTTGGTTTGGTATGAATGTAGTATAATTAATATTTGTTATAACACTTGGTGGATTGATTCAGATTATACAATTGATATTTCCAATACCTCGTAAGGCTATCAAAACCACATAAAGTCAGTGGGAAGTGAGCATTGCATCTATATAGGAAATAAAGTGCGCTTACATGTGGAAGCCATTGGAACATGCCGGCTCATTTTAAGTTCTCGTTTTATTTTGCATTAAAAAAAAAACTTATTGAGTTGCAAGATAATTCCACTTATAATGCATTGCATGTTCAATAAAGTGCGGGTATTAAAAGATGTGTTATAGATGAAAGCTCTTTTAGGTTATAACACCAATTAGGACTTACATCCATTAAGAGAATAAAAGAGTTGGTAAATAAAGGAGTATTTAGTGCTTTGGATTTTACTGACTCTGAGACGTGTATAGACTGCATAAAGAGAAAGTAGACTAATATGTCAAACAAAGGTGCTGATAGGAGCTCAAACATATTAGATATTATACATATAAATATTTGTAGTCGAGACATAGACTCATATGGTTAGAAGTATTTCGTCTCTTTCATAGATGATCACTCACGCTACATGTATATCTATTTGCTTCATAGGAGGAACGAAGCACTCGATGCCTTTAAGGTTTTCAAGGCAGAAGTGCGAGAAGCAAATAAAGTTCGTGAGATCAGATAGGGAGGTGAGTATTATGGACGATAAACTGAGGATGGATAAGCACCTTGGTCCATTTGTAAAATCCTTTCAAGAGCATGAGATAATTGCCCAATACATCATGCCGAGATCTCTATATCAAAATGGTGTTGTAGAAAGAAGGGACCAAACATTATAGACACGGTGCAGAGAATGCTTAGCAGCTCCAAGCTTCCTAGATCTTTGTGGTGTGAAGCCCTTAAGACGGATGTGTATATATTAAACTGAGTTCCAACCCAGACTGTTCCTAAAACGTCATTCTTGTTATGGAAAGGTTGGAAACCGAGTTTGCAACATATGCACGTATGAGGTTGTCCGTCTGAAATAAGGGTTTAAATCCGCAGGAGAAGAAGCTAGACCCAAGGACTATCTGTAGGTATTTCGTTGGATATACCAAAAGGTCTAGAGAGATATAAATTCTATTGTCCATCTCATACCACTAGATTTGTGGAGTCAATAAACAAAAATTTCTTGAAAATAACTTGGTTAGTGGGAGCGATTAATTTCAGAATTTAATTTCTGAGAAAGATCATTTGGAGGAGTCCACTTCTGACTCAAGTGAAAGATTGATTGTTATTCTCAGTGCACCTCTTCTAGGTGTTCAACAACCGATCATTGAGAATCCACAAATAGTTGATAATGACCAAGTAGATCCTGATACTCAATAATTACCAGACAATGTTGACTAACCAGTTGTGGAACAAGCTCCTCAAGAGCTTGAAGATACAACATTAAGGAAATCTACTATGATAAGGAAGTTAACTATTCCTAGTGACTATGCAGTAAATCTACAAGAGTCTAACTACAATCTTGGGCCCAAAATAATCTAAAGATATTTTTCACAAATCATGAGTTGCGGTCAATCTGAGTTATGATATAATGCTATTAAGAAAGAGATGAGTTCAATGACATCAAACAGAGTCTAGAATCTTGTTGAATTGCCTTAAGATTTAAAGGCCATTGGTTGTAGATGTGTCTTTTTCAAAAAGATTTCCCTGGGCATCATCGAAAGATATAAGGCTAGACTGGTGGCCAAAGGATTCACTTAGATGGAGGGAATCAACTACATAGAGATCTTTTCCTCATGTATCTAAGAAAAATTCTTTCTGTATCATCATGGCATTTGACTTGAAATTGCATTGAACGGACGTGAAAATGACATTCCTCGATGATTACAAAGAGGAGAAAGATTTATTTTGAAACAATCTAAAGGATTCTCTTCTAATAATAGTGAGCACTTGGTTTGCAAGCTCAAGAAGTCCATATTTGGATTGAAACAAGCCTCCCGTCAGTGGTATTTAAAGTTCCATGAGGTGATCTCTTCATTCGGTTTTGTCGAGAAACATCATGGATTAGTGTATATATCACTTGATCAGCGAGGTAAGTTTTGTTTTCTTATCCCATATGTGGACAATATTTTACTTGCAACCAATGATAAAGGGGTTGCTATATGAGGTGAAACAATTTCCTCTCTAAGAATTTTTGATATGAGTGAGGCGTCTTATGTCATTGACATTAAGATCCATAGGGACAGACCTCGAGGCATTTTAGGTCTATCTCAGAAGATCTATATCAATAAAGTCTAAAAGAGATTACGGATAAAAGATTATTAATCGTATGTAGCACCCATTGTGAAAGGTGACAAGTTTAGTCTTAACTAGTGTCCTAAAAACATTTTAAAAAGAGAACAGATGCAGAACATTTCATATGCTTCGACTGTCGGTAGCCTTATGCATGCTCAGGCTTGTACAAGGTCCGACATAGCATTTGTTGTTGGAATGCTAAGCAAATTTCAAAGTATTTTAGAAATAGACCACTGGAATATTGCAAAGAAAGTAATGAAGTACCTTAAAAGTACTATCAATATCATGCTCATGTATAGACGAACTGATAACTTGACCCAGTTCATATGTTTTGAGGCTACCTCATATGGTGTGTGGTTAAGGAGCTTCATTTCGGGTCTTGGAATCATGGATTCCATTACTAGACCCATGAGGGTATACTATGACAATTCAGCTGCGATTCATTTGGCTAAAAGTAGAAGTCGAATCAAGCACATCAACATAAAGTATTTAGCTATAAGTGAACGTATTAAAGAAAATTAAGTGGTCATTGAATATGTTCATGCTGAATTGATGATCGTCGATCCTTTGACAAAGGGCATGCCGCCAAAGGATTTCAAGGATCATGTAGATCGAATGGGACTTGGTCCCATCATGTAATTATTGTAAAGACCACTACTAGAAAAATGCCCATCAGCAACGGCTAGTGCCGTTGCTGGGCCGTTGCTGAAGAGCATCAGCAACGGCCGAGCCGTTGCAATAGAGCCGTGACAGAAACACGCGTTGCTGATGACTTAGCAACGGCCGCTCGGGCCGTCGCTAAAAATATTATCAGCAACGGCCGCTGAGTCTGTAGCAACGCCGTTGCTGATAACATATACACTTTTTAGCAACGGCCGGCCGAGGTAGCTCTTCACCGTGGCCTGCGCCGGCACCAGCGATGCATCCGATATGGCCTTCACCGCTCGAGGTTTTATTGGACTTCTCCGGTGCCGCGGCGATAGCCTCCGATATGGTCTTGTAGTTTCCGCTCCCATCTTGCGTCACTGTCGCGTCCGGCTTCATCTCCTGCGGCGAGAGCGCGAGGAGCCTCCGTCTCTCATGGTGGAACCACTCGGGGAACTCCCGGCGGTCGCTGACTTCGTTCTCCGCGAGCAATCGCCGGCTAAGGGACGGCAGCTGGAACGAGGTGAGCATCGTCGACATCTGGTCGACGATCGCCAACGTGTTGCTCGTCAGCATGGAGGAGCTGTTCAGGGCTTTGGTCATGGACGCCGCCGCGTCGCTGGATGTGTTCTGGAACCCGTCGAGGCAAGTTTCTTGGTAGGTGACGGCGGCGCTGAGCCAGACCTTGAGGTCGTCGACAATGTCATCCATCTTGGCCACTTCCAAATTGGAAAACTTGTCGACCGAGTTCCTGAGCTCGCCGATGGCGTAGTCGAGCAGCTCCTTGCAGTTCTCGAGGGCTTCGCTCATCCGGTTGTCCTTCGCTGAGTCCATCGGCCGACCGCCGCCGGCCGAAACCCTAGAAATAGGGTTTCGGTCGGATTTCAGCGGCGGCGAGAGGCGAGAGCAGAAGCGGCGGCGGCGGCAGCAGTGGGAGGAAGAAGGGTCGGGCGCGACTGCGTGCCCTATATAAACTTATCAGCAACGGCTCACTCGCCCGTTAGAAAGCCGTTGCTAATAAGTTATCATCAGCAACGGCTCACATGTCCGTTAGAAAGCCGTTGCTGATAATTAACATCATCAGCAACGGCTCGCGTGTCCGTTAGAAAGCCGTGGCTAATAAGTTATCATCAGCAACGGCTCACTTGTCCGTTAGAAAGCCGTTGCTGATAATTAACATCATCAGCAACGGCTCACTCGCCCGTTAGAAAGCCGTTGCAGATACCTCATATCTGCAACGGCTCGAGCGGCCGTATGAATGCCGTTGCAAATAGCAACGGCTTGAGCGGCCGTTGCTGATAGCCGTTGCTGAAGACCATATTTCTAGTAGTGGACGTTTTTGTCTTTAATAAAGCTCCTATTCAATTTTGTTATTTCTCATTTTATGGTGTACACATATAGTTCGAGAATAACAATTTAGTTGAACCTAGAATAAACATATGGTTTATTCATAAAATTATTTTGGATTGAAATACATCGTGATACATAGAAGATAATACTCGCTCAAAGAGGACTTGTCGCTATGATTTGTGTGTTTTATTCCATCTAAAGCAGATATGAGATTTTTGGTATGATAATATATGGACCAAGTGGGAGAATATTGGACGTGATTTATAAATGCATGGTCCACATCATCATCTGATGTGGACCACATATCTTCACATGTCTATCCTTATATGGTCCACATATTTTATGATTTTACCATTTTATCCATGTCTATCTCAAACCCGGTTCAAGCCTATCTTTCCACCTTTGATGGCAAAGTGCATATATAAATAGGCCGGGATACTCATAGGTCCCCATACTTATTCCTATATTTCTACACCACCTATTGAGGATTCTGAAAAGAGTACTGGAAGACCTATTGAGAAAGGAGCACATGAGCAAACAGAATCGGAGCAGCGCATCAGCATGATGTCAATGCCAAGAGGTTAGTCTCGATCCTAAGCTTCCGCAATTAAACATATTTATAGATTGTGCATGCTATATTCTTGATATAATTATGTCATCAAATTAGATCATGCCATGTTCTATAAAATTTAGATCATGAACAACATGTGGCGACCTCCCACAATTAGAGTACAAAAAATGTCGCTTTATATATATGTTCTATCTTGAAAAAAATACTTATTTTTCAAACTTGTTTGTTGCATCGGTTAACCTATATATAGCATTTCATGAATTTATGTGCATTGTAGTAGGCTTACTTGTTGGTCGACTAGGAGATTAACCTTTGTCTTTTTGCACATTTACGAGTTGAGAGATTAACATGTGTCTTTTTGCACTCTTATGGACTCAGAAATTAGTTGATCCATGAGTAGGGATGACAATTTAAATAAGATATTAAATATTCGTGATCAATTGACAATACAAAATCGTAAAATTCAATTTTGGATAGTAATTTTGTAGTTCAATTTCGACTTTAGATAGTGATTTTAAAAGTCTTTTCAATTTTGGTTTGATTTCAGATACCTCATCTCATATATTCAATATTCAAAACTAGTTATATGTTTTACCGTTTTGATAATTGGTAGATGGTGTTATTAATTTCTCGACATATTTGATGGTTTGGTGTTAGGGGTTGACTCAAATTGGGTCTGAACCGAATCCAATGAGTGCAACAAGACCAAAATGGGAGTTGATTTGATCAAGATATGTTTCAACTATGTTGAATTAGAATTAATGGGCTCATCCACTGAGCTCGACCCAGCTCAGGAAGGCCAAGCGGGCCATGCAGGCTAGGCTGGCCAGATGGACCAGGCAAGCCAACTAGGCAGGAGGGCATCAACGCTCAGGATGGGTCGTAGCGCTCGAGCCAAGCCAACCTGCACCCGCGTGCTTTGCACACGGGCGTCTCTCCTTCTCGCATCCTTGTGCGGGGCACACTGTGACAATGCAACGCGTGAGCATAGTTCCAATGCCTGTGTTCGTGGGATGCGGAGCTGCGTGTCAGCATCCGGGCGCTCATGCAATCTCAAATCTAGCGCGTCGACCCATCTAGTTTTGAAGGAGGATTTCTCGATCAAAATAGATCCAATTTTGACCCAATTTGATTTTCTACACAATTATCGAACACGACAGCCAACAAGAACCCAGTTTTCCAACAATTTCAGCTTCATCCTTATTTTTCTCTCCAGACCAACTCAATCAAGTCCATCCCCTCGAGTACAAATACATGTCATCTCCTTGAGGACAAAACACTGAGACAAGAGAGAAAATTTTGTGTGAGATTTAGAGTTTCAAAAAATTAAGAGTGTCGTTACCACTCTTTTCCAAGGAGTGCCCCTTCTCAGGTTCTGACATACAACAGCGGAGTTTAGTTTCAAGGCAGAGATTGTAGAGATAGTGCCCCTACTCCATAACGATTTCAGGTCCAGTTTATTTGAGACAGTTTGCTTTATTTTGAAGGCGATTTAGTTTATTATCAATCTTATTTTAGTTCATTTCTAGAATTAATAAAGCAGTCTCCTCTTCTCCCTGTGGATGTAGGACCGACACCCCGCCTTGATCGAACCACGTTTACCCCTCGCGTCTCTTATTTTTCGCATATTGATTTCGGATTTGGATTTTCTGTTTCTCTTGTTGGGTTCGGGTTTTGTCGATCCTGTAGAAAATTTCTCCAAATTTCCTAACATTTGACTTTACATTATTGTAATAAATGGATTTTGGTTTAATTTATGGGCTATTAAGGTGTAATCCAACAACATATATATGCCTCGTTTGGTTGACACAACTTTATGCAAGAAGTTGTACTTTCCAAGAAGTAGCCAAAAGACTTATTGTTTGGTTGACACATTTCCTGCATTTTGCAAAAACTACAACTTCCTCAGTAAATGCATCTTTCTGCAAAACACATGAAGTAACTTACCTAGGGGGCTATAGGTAAGTTGCACTTAATGCATTGTATTTGAAAGAAAAAGTCAATATTGACCTCACATTTGCATTTAATGTGAAATTTATAATTTATGTTGTCAACATTGTGAGATTAGATAATTCTTGAATTCTTCACATATTTATTTTATTTTAATTTTTTCAGCAAAATATCTAATTTTTAATATTAATTACAAATAAAAATTATTTTTTTTCTATATAATAAAGTTTATATTATATTAATTATATATGTAAAAAATTGTATTATATATATATATATATAATATTAATTTATAAATAAAATTTATTTTTTTCATAAATACTAATACATATAAATTTAAATATTAATTTATATAAAAAAATATATTGATCATTTCATATGTACCTCCTAGGAAGTACTCATATCAATTAAACATATTGTAGGTGGAAAATTACGCTTCCTATGAATTAACTTCTTGTTAACTAAATATATTTTAGGTATTTCTTAGAAAATATACATGAGAAATTAATTCATGAGAATTAAATAATTTTCATGTCAATCAAACTAGACCATAGTTAACCAAATATATAATGGTTTAATAGAATGGATTTCGTATATCATTGTTAAATTTGACTGATTTAAAATATAGTTTTGGAATCTAAATATTCGTATAAAATTTGATTATTCAAATCGTTGCCACCTCTATATATATATCCCTGAGTTAAAAGAAAATGTTGAATTCAAATTTATCCAAAACCATTGACATTATAACACGTACATGAGGTGGACATTTAAAACATTAAAGACATGATAGGAAACCTCTATCAGAACGTAAGGTGGACATTTGAGACATGAGTTGCGTTTTGTTTGTGAAGGTGCTTCAGAAACATTATAACACCTCTTTAGGGATTGTAGAGGTGTAACATATGGCGAAGCTTCTTTCCACAACTAGGAGTGGCTTGGTTGGTTCTAATTAGAGATCTACTATATATCTATCCCGTGATTCGGAATTAATTAGAGCTCTAAACACGGAAGAATGGCATAATTTTCATGCATGCTTACATAACATTCATAATATCATGCTTGATATTTTTTTAACATTAAACTGAGGAACCAGTAATCTCTAATCTTTAATTAAACAAGCAGGAGAAACCCTCAGTTAATTAGCATTTGAAGCTGCTACAAACTAACAACCACGATCTCGGAAGAATCCACTTCCACCATCATCACCACTCTCGTGATCAAACAACCACGACTCCAGCAGAAGCAGCGGCGCCTGCGCTTCGTGAATCCCGCTCGGGGAGCCGACGAAGCGACACAAAGCCTCCGGCGGCGACGTCACAGAGTTGCACGAGCCATCGTTCATCATCCTGCAGCCACCGATGAATAGCCCAGACACGCCGTCAACGGCGGCGCTCGACGCGCGCTGAGTGCTGCTGCCGGCGGAGGACCTGGGGTTGGTGTTATCGGCCGACAAGGCCTCGTGGAGAGCGCGCTTGGCCTTGTGGATGTCGGTTTGCAGGCAGCGCTCCCACTGACCGCGGGAAATGGGGTGCGGCTCGCTGTCGTCGGCCTCCTGCTTCCGTAGCTTCTTCTTGAGGTGCGTGTTCCAGTGGTTCTTGATGTCGTTGTCCGTTCGATCTGGGAGATAAGAAGCGATGGCCGCCCATCTGCATGCATCCATGCACGGAGAGATGAAGCACAAGACTTGGGACACGATCAATTCAATTCCAAGCATGACAACAATCCTAACCTGTTGCCCAAGAGAGCCTGGAGGTGGATGATGATTTTGTCTTCTTTATCCGTGAAGTTGCCCCGCTTGATTCCAGGTCGCAGGTAATTAGTCCACCTCAGCCTGCAACTTTTGCTGCATCTCATCAACCCTACAAATCGTTCACACAAATGTTAGTGTATACTGCTTAATTCCAAGAATTACTGAAGAAAGGTATACTTTTACCAGAATTGGCAGGAACATCTCTCCAGTTTCCAGGGCCATGTTCTTGGATGTAGGAGAACAAGAGGACGTCCTCTTTTGGGGTCCAAGGGCCTTTCTTTATGCTACCTGAGCTCTCGCAATCTAATGACCTCTTACTCTTATTCATGTCAACCTTCTCTTCCTTTAGATCATGTATGTGCACAGACTTTGCCTTTTGCCGTGGCTTGTCTTCGTAGCCTTGGACAGACATATGTTATATGTATATAAAGGCAGAAAAATCGAATTAAGTTATTAAATATACCCGTTGACTAACTCAACCACTATTCGCAGGAAGAGTCAAAGGAGGAGAGTTAACGTGATTCATTTAGCTGCTCTCTGATCACCTAATCTTAATCTCTCTCTCTCTCTTTCTATGTATTTGTCATGACTCATGACATATTTTTCTCTCTCGCTTTCACAACAAGAAAATTTCGAAATAACGACGTTTATTTTTTGACGTCTGAACAAGCGTCAAAATGTTTAAGGACGGATGCGAAAAAGTTTAAAAATATCGACGTCTATATTAGACGTCGATATGTAAAACAGGAAATATGGCGTTTTTTCGCCGAAAAGGCAGCGTCGAAATATTTCGACGCCAGCGTTTCGACGCATCTGGCGTCGAAATATTTCGACGCCACCTGTGTCGAAATGGTGGCGTCGAAATATTTCGACGCAGTGGTGTCGAAATATTTCGACGCAGTGGTGTCGAAATATTTCGACGCAGTGGTGTCGAAATATTTCGACGCAGTGGTGTCGAAATATTTCGACGCCAGATGCGTCGAAACGCCGGCGTCGAAATGTTTTCCCGCGCGAACGCGCGGTCGTCGAAGGAAGCATCACGGGTTGAAAATTTCAACCCGTGAGCGTACGGTAAGCAGCTGAAATTTCATTTCAGCTGCAGGACCGTACGAAATTATATATATATATATATAATTTTTTTAATTACTGCTACAGTTCTTTAACTAAATAAATATAAATTTTACCTATAAATTTCACATTCACCGCCTAAATTTCTTCCTCCCGCGCGCCTACTTCTTCTTCTTCTTTCTTCGTCTCATCGCTGCTGCCGATTTCTTCGTCCGATTTCTTCCGTCGTCGAATCAGCAGGTAATTTCTTCCGTCCGATTTCTGCTCCTTCTTCTTTCTTCTTCCTTCGCTGCTCCTTCTTTTTTTTTTTCTTTTTTTTTTCTTCTTCTTCTTTCTTCTTCCGTCGCTGCTCCTTCTTCTTCTTATTTTTTTTTTTTCTTCTTTCTTCTTCCGTCGCTGCTCCTTCTTCTTCTTTTTTTTTTTTTTTTTTTTGTTCTTCTTTCTTCTTCCGTCGCTGCTCCTTCTTCTTCTTCTTATTTTTTTTTTCCTTCTTTCTTCATGTCGACGAATTCGTAATTAACTATTTTTTTTTCTTTCCTGTTCATCTCGACGAAGCAACCGGCGGCCGTAAATTTTTCTCGTCGAATCAGCTCGAGATCCGACTCTTATTCTCAAGTTAGTATAAATTTGATGTTATGCATATATATATATCTTTAGATTTAAGATTAGTTATCCTGTTTAATTTTTTTTTAACTATGCTATCATGCTTTAGTTAGCATAATTTAGATACGGCTAATTATCATGTTATATTATGCATGTTGCTACTTTAGATATTAATTTAGATATTATGCATGTTAATTTAAATATTATGCTTTAGTTACTGCTAACTATGCTATCATGTTATATTATTACTGCTATCTTTAGTTAGAATTACTGCTATCTTTAGTTAGATATTATATAGTTACTAATTAATAAATACTATATTATTATTATTATTATTATTTAATTATTATCACTAATTAATAATAATAATAATATTATTATTATTACTGTTATTATTATTATTATTATTAATAAAACTAATTAACTATTATTATTATTATTTAATAATAATAATTATTATTATTACTGTTATTATTATTATTATTATTGTTATTATTTATTATTATTATTACTGTTATTATTATAAATACTATATTATTATTATTATTTAATTAATATCACTAATTATTATTATTATTATTGTTGTTGTTATTATTATTATTATTATTAGTATAACTGAATTAATATTATTATTATTATTTAATTATTATCACTAATTATTATTATTATTATTATTATTATTATTATTATTATTATTATTATTATTTATTATAAATACTATATTATTATTATTATTACTGTTATTATTATAAATACTATATTATTATTATTAATTAATTATTATCACTAATTAATATTATTATTAATATTATTATTATTATTATTATTATTATTATTATTAGTATAACTGAATTAATAATAATAATAATATTATTTTATTATTATCACTAATTAATATTATTATTATTTACTGTTATTATTATTATTATTGTTATTATTATTATTTTTATTATTATTATTATTTATTATTATAAATACTATATTATTATTATTATTACTGTTATTATTATAAATACTATATTATTATTATTAATTAATTATTATCACTAATTAATATTATTATTATTATTATTGTTGTTATTATTATTATTAGTATAACTGAATTAATAATAATATTATTATTATTTAATTATTATCACTAATTAATATTATTATTATTACTGTTGTTATTATTATTATTATTATTATTATTATTATTATATTATTATTATTATTATTATATTATTATTATTATTATTATTATTTATTATTATAAATATTATATTATTATTATTATTACTGTTATTATTATAAATACTATATTATTATTATTATTATTATTATTATTATTACTATAAATACTAATTATAATTATTACTATATTAATATTATTGACATTAATACTATATTATTAATATTATTATTATATATACTATATTATTATTATTATTTAATTAAATATTGCTAATTAATATTATTATTATTATTATTATTATAAATACTATATTATTATTATTATTAAATATATTACTAATTAATATTATTATTATTATTATTTAAACTTATATTAGAGTATATAATTAATTAGAATAATTAAATTTAGAATTCATTAATCTTGTCTTGATGGACTAAATTTCTTGCTTCCAACAATGAACTTTTTATTTAAACTTCTCAATTTGATATTTTTATAATTTTCTACCCAGAGCTTAGACCCGTTCGAGAAATATTTTTTGATTTTATAAATTTTATTGATAAAATTTAGTTGTAATATTAAGTTGAATACTTATTTCGATATGGAGGAATACGTATTCTACTTAATATTTTACTAAATAATATCAATAAAATTTATATTTTTCAAATAATAAATCTCGAATTGTCCCTTATTGGACAGTTTAGCAACACAATTATTAATATCGCAAATTTAATTTCATTTGATCACACATGTCAATGAAATATCGGTTGCATCTCTTTTGTTCTCCGGTACGCTTCAGAAGTTTTGCGTACTTGGAGAACTAAAAAGAGATGCTGCCGAAATTTTCAGTGACTTGTTATGATTAAATGAGATTATAAGTGCGATATTAATAATGTGTTGCTGAATGGGATAAGACCAACCCACCTATATGACTATACCCTTTATAATAACATTGAAATTCACAAATGTAGTCAAAGATGGATAAAACTTGGATGTCAGCACCTCAATCATCTAAAGCCTATGCGAGAGGAATGAAAAATTTTATGCAGTTCGCAATTGATAATGGATTGGATGAAGATGGCACAATGAATTGTCCGTGCAAAAAATGCATCAATAGGAAATATCATAAACCAGAAGATGTTGAAAGACACTTAATATGGAATGGAATTTTACCGAGATATACCATTTGGTATTACCATGGTGAACCTTTATATCCGACAACAGAAGCACAACTTGATATATCAAACAGAGCTGACGCATCCCATCAACTACATTCTCATAATGATGAAACACCAATTGATGTCAATGATGAAACACCAATTGATGTCAATGATGAAACATCAAATGTTAATCTTGATGAAGCTCCAAATGCATTCGAACCGCCACAAGAATCTTCCCAACATTCTATGATGGATGATCTTGATGTTCCTCTGTATCCAAATTGTGTAAAATACAGTAAATCATCATTTATCATTCAATTATATCATATAAAGGTTCTTAATGGTTGGTCTGGAAAGTCGTTCTCAATGTTGTTAGAATTGTTGAAAGAAGCTTTTTCAGAAGGCAATACACTTCCATCAACGTGTTATCAAGCAAAAAAATATGTGAAAGATTTGGGTTTATTCTATCAAAAGATACATGCTTGTTCAAATGATTGCATTTTATACATGGATGAAACTGCGGAAGCATCAACATGCAACATTTGTGGATTGTCTCGATGGACTTCCTCTTCAACTAATGATGAATCAACAAGTCAGTTAGAACGGAAAAAAAACCCTGCAAAAGTGTTACGATATTTTCCACTTATTCCAAGACTGACTCGTTTATATATGTCATCGAAGACAGCAAGCTCGATGAGATGGCATTCTGAAAGACGCACCAAAGATGAAATCATACGACATCCTGCTGATGCAGAAGCTTGGCAAGCTTTTGACAGAAGATTTCCAGACTTCGCTGTTGATTCACGTAATGTTAGATTGGGTCTTGCAAGTGATGGATTTAATCCATTTCGATCAATGAGCACAACTTATAGCACTTGGCCTGTTGTATTGATACCTTATAATATGGAACCGTGGGCATGTATGAAGAGATCTTCAATCATGTTATCAATGTTAATTCCAGGCGCTAAGGGACCAGGAAATGACATTGATGTGTACTTACAACCTCTCATTTCAGAATTGAAGCTATTGTGGAGCGGAGTAACAACATTTGATAGTATCTCCGGCGAACAATTTACTCTGCGTGCAGCTTTAATGTGGACCATTAATGATTTTCCAGCATATGCAATGTTATCAGGTTGGAGCACTAAAGGACGATATGCATGTCCCATATGCGGTGATAAGACAGATTCTCGTTGGCTTAAATACGGAAAAAAACATTATTATTTAGGGCATCGTAGATGGTTGTCACAAGAACATCCGTTTCGTCAGGACACTGAATTATTTGACGGGACAATAGAAAATGATAATGCACCAGTGTCAGTTGATTCAAAAATTATTTACGAGCAGATTCAACACATTAAACATGTTTATGGCAAAACTACCAACACAAGTAAAAAGCGCACTCGAAATAATTTGGGTAGTGAGTCAGAAGGCATTAATGCAGACACACAAACTCAGCAAAGTTTTCAGAGGACCGATTTTGGATTATGGAAAAAGAAAAGTATATTTTTTGAATTATCATATTGGCAGCATAATCCATTGCGCCATAATTTGGATGTTATGCATATTGAGAAAAATATATGTGATAATCTGATTGGTACTATATTGGATATTGATGGAAAATGGAAAGATAATTTAAATGCACGATTAGATTTGCAAGACATGAATATAAGACATCATTTACATCCAATATTATTACCAAATGGCAGATATGATATACCCTTGGCAATTTATTCAATGTCCACTATTGAAAAGGATCTCATGCTGACATGTATAAAAAATATGAAAGTGCCCGATGGATATTCATCAAATATTTCTAGATGTGTGAATCTCAAGGATCATAGATTACAAAACTTGAAGAGTCATGATTCACATATACTGCTTCAAGATGTTTTTCCGCATGCATTACGAGGAATTGTGCATAAAGATGTTCTCCTCATTGTTAAAGAGATTTCTGCATTTTTCAAAAAGTTATGCAGTGCCAATTTAGACCATTGTGCCCTGGACGATTTGCAATCACGTGTGCCTTTGCTCTTATGTAAAATGGAGCAAATTTTTCCACCGAGTTTTTTCACTATTATGGTGCATTTGATGATTCACCTTCCAACAGAGGTGAAACTTGGTGGTCCTGTTCATTACCGTTGGATGTACCCAATTGAAAGGTTTGTTTTATTTATATTTGTCTCGTGGTCCGCATGATTCACCTTCCAACATGAATTTATCTCGTGTTCATAGGTTATTTATGAGATATAAATCTCATGTTCGAAATAAAGCACAACCAGAGGGATCCATCGCTGAAGGATATATTGCTGATGAATGTCTTACATTTTGTTCTCGATATTTAAATAATATTGAAACGGTGTTCAATCGATCGCAAAGAAATTATGAAGTTGAAAATATTGAAAACTACTTATTTTCTTCTGGTGGTCGATTTATTGGCAAAGCTCGCATTAGTACGTTGGATTTAAATGCGTATGCACAAATGCACAGATATGTCTTGTTGCATACTCCAATGATTGAACCATACAAAAGGTATCAATTGTTATTAAATGTCTCCATATTTTAAGTTATTTTAAGATTATTGGTGTAATTTTTATTTTATTGTCTCAGGCAATTTCTTGAAGAACAATGTCATATAAATAATTTATCAGTTCCATCAAATGCTCAACAACAAAGGTGGATCATAGAGAGATTCGCATTGTGGTTACAAGATAAAGTATCGGAAATGATACAAAATGATTGTGATGCTTCACTACTTGCGTTAGCTCGAGGTCCAGTATCTGTAATTAAAAAATATGATGGATTGATTATAAATGGTTATAGATTTCATACCAAGCAACGAGAAAGATTGCGTAAAACACAAAATAATGGTTTAATGGTTGAGGCTGACAATCGTCAATATTATGGAGTTTTAACGGATGTAATTGAATTGGACTATCGTGGGGTATTCAAGGTAGTTCTTTTTCGTGCTGAATGGGTTGATATAAGAAATTCACGGGGTTTACGAGTGGATGAGAATGGATTCACATTAGTTAATCTTTCTCGATTATTTCATACCGGTGCATTTCTAAAAGATGACCCGTATGTGATCACAAGCAAAATAAGTATTTTATATGTCAGATCCGAAGAATAATGAGTGGTCGCATGTCATAAATGTATATCCTAGAGATTTATATGACATCGGTAAATGACTTATTATTTATCAATATTATTTATATAATTTGTTAATCTTTATGTATTTATCAATATATAATATTATGTTATTATACAGGATGTCAAGATCAAGAATAATTGATTCAGATGCTGAGACTCGCGAGGAGGGTGAGCTTAGCCCCGAGAGTGATCGTCCTGGGTCGTCACAAGGACGAATTCACAGACCTTTCTACATTTGGAGTTAGTTTTTATATCATTATACATGTGAACATTATTTATTTAATCAAATTTATATTAATGTTTTCTGATGTAATTTAAAAACAGACACTACAACACAAATGCAACATGAAGGGTCTCCATATTTTACAGCTTCTTCTGTGTATACACTTAATCCCGACCAGTTAATTATGGTCAATTTTTCTGATTGGGGTCAAAGTCATGATGGCGACCACAGATTATACTCACGTTTTATGGGGTTACTAGTGCGTGATTCTACATTCTTACCATTGACGCCTGACCCTTGGAATCAAATTTCTTCCATATATAAGAATGGATTATGGGAGCAATTATTGGTATGTTATGAATTTATATGAATTTATGTTAGATTGCATTATTTAGTTGTGTGAAATTATATATTAAATATATATTTTGGGGTCAAACTAATATCATTTATAAATGCAGAGATATTTTTTGATCCCTACTGAGAACAGGAATCGTATTTATCGCACTACTATGGCAGCCTTCGACAGAAAATTTAAAAATTATAAACTTATATTAAAAAAAAAATATTTTAAAATTGAAGAGTCAAAAGAGGAAAATCTTACACGTCGACCACGAAATGTTAGTAGAGAATCATGGATAAGAATGGTCGATTATTGGCATTCTTCGGCTAGTCAGGTAAAAATTTATATTTTGATACTTGCAATATTTGTTTTATAATTATAATTAAATATGACAGGCTGCGTCTGAACGGGGTCGAAGGGCAAGAAGTGCAACTCAAGATTGCATACATACTAGCGGTGCGACCCCTTACATTCAAAGACGTACTGATTTTGTAAGTAGTTTAGTAAATAATTTATAATTTATTTGTTTTTATTTTTAATATCTTTTAAATAATTAATTTTTATTTATATTGTGTGAAGCGACGTACACATAATAGAGAGCCCAGTGAGCTCGAAGTGTATAGAACAATACATCTTCGTAGGGCTGTCCATTCGGTTCGAACTGAACCGAACCGAACCGAACAAGCCCAAATCGAAATTTTTTCTTTACCCAAGCCGGAACCCGAACCCGAACCGAACATTTCCTAACCCGATTTAACCCGAACCGAAATAATTCGGTTCGGTTCGGTTTTCAACCCGAAAACCGAATTTTTAATTAATTTGATTAAAAATTAAAAATTAAAAATAATTATTTAATACTTATTTACTTAATTCAGTTAAAAATTAAAAAAAAATATTTTTTTAATTAATTCGGTTTTCGGTTCGGGTCGGTTCCCGAATTCCGGGAACCGAATCCGAACCGAAATACAAATTTCGGTTCGATTCGGGTCAAAGAACCGAACCTACAATGGTTGAAACCGAACCGAACCGAAAATTTCGGTTCGGTTTTTCGGTTCGGTTCGGTTTGAACCGAACAGTGGACAGCCCTACATCTTCGTAGAAGTGGATGAGGATATGTACGCGAAGAAGCTGCTCAATTTATGGTATAACACATCTACAAATGAATTAAATTAATATTTTTTAAATTTATAATCTATTTTTTGAAATGTAGGCCACCGCCGAACAAACACTTAATGAACGACTTGAGACTAATCCAACAACAGAGCGAGTTCAACTCGAGAACCAAGTATATCGGGAAATATCTGGTCCCGAACATCATTCTCGAGTTCGCCTATAAGGGATTGGAGTCACATCAAGTCAATTTTATGAACGTCATCGACAATCTTTTGTTGCATCTTCCCACGATGCAACATATGACGAGCTTCGACGACAACAAGAGGCTGCAATGAAAGAAATGCAGCAAAAACATGATGCTGAGATGAGGGAGGTTCAGCAAAGACTGAACAGAATGGAGCAGATGTGGTTTCAACAATAATTTAATAATTCATCGTCACAAGGACTAAATCCAATTATTAATCAAGCTAATATGTTTTCCTCGCCAATTGATTATGTATGTATTTATTTAATTTATTTGTAGTTGATATTTTTAGCATTGTAATTAATTAAATATGTTTTTTAACAGGATCGATTGTATGTTCCTGAAAGTCTTCCTCATGAAATACCATCGGCTAATCTCGGAGAAGGTACAAGTAAAGATCCATTTCTAAACTGTAAGTAATTTATATATTGTCATACTGAATATTTTAATTAATAATATTAAAATTTATATGCTTATAATTGATATAAATGTATAGATAGAGATGTTGATCCGTATAGAGAAGACGACGAGGAAGAACAAGAAGACGAGGAGGAGCAGGAGGAAATGGACGATGATGAAGATTAAATTATTTAATTTTATTTGTAAATAAAATTACTGAGTATTGTTTAAATCAAATTTTGTATTACTGTTCCAATTAAATAAAATTTTGAATTTTGATGATAATTTGATTAATTTTAAATTAATTAGCTAATTAATATATTAATTATTGATTATGAGTAAAATTTATTTAAAAAAAACAAAAAAAAATGGTTAATTAGCTAAGCATATTGACGCCTGTTTAGACGTCAATATGCTAACCATAACATCGTCGTTTTGAATACTGATGTCTCGTTTCGACCGCACACGTCGTCGAAATTTAAATCTTTACGCCTGGATAGACGTCAATATTTAAAATTAAGCGGAAGGTTTTTGACACGCGTTTTCGACGGATTCACTGCCGTCAGAATGCAAATATTTACTCCCTCCGACGTCAAAATTTCTTTATAATCTGCCGTCAGAATTCCAACGATGTGTTGTAGTGTTTCTTTTCTAAAATTTGACTGGAAATACGTTGGAGAATCGAATTGGATCTCTTGGTTTGAAGAATACAACAAAAATCCTTTCAATTCAACTTGAAAACTAGATTTAGTAAAAAAAAATATTAATTAACTTAGTCAAATGGATCTTCACCTCCTATTTATTCTCGTGCAATTAGTAGTGTTAGGATAACGATTGTAGTACTATAATATATTGATCATCCAGTTGCTAAGCCGTCACAAAAGTTGGCTGAAGAAATGATAATTTGCAATGGCCGCTTCAGCCGACGACCGCTCGGGTCGTCACTAATGAGTTAGAGAACAACGACGGCTGTCCAAGCCGTCGCTAATGGTTTGTTTCAATTAGTGATGACTCGGGCTGTTGGTAAGCTGTCAGTAATGTTTTTCCTTATTTCTAAATAAAAATTTTAAAATTCAGCCTTACAATTTAAACACACAGTTTATATAACATACAGAACACAAAATATAAATCAATTTATATTTATATAAATCAAAATTAAGTAACATCGTCATGCAAAGTGTCAATGTTGTCTCTATGGAAACTTCCTACTAAGTGTCAGTTGCGACTTGAGTTGCAACTGATACTAGAACTGGCTTAAGACAGAGTGAGTAACAGATATAAAAATGAACACAATAGCACATACGCAAACACACAAAAGATTTATTTACGCAGTTCAGTGACAATTTCGTCACCTAATCTGCGATGGCCCTCATCGGACAGATGCGTAATCCACTATCAACAAAGTACGCTACAAGTTGTTGGCCAAAGATTTTCATCATTGGTATTAATTTCGGTTTTGATGATAACAAACATGAAACTAATGTATTCATGAAGAAATATTTTCAAGTTTCATATCGATTTGCGTGCATCGTCCCCCGCTTGGAAAATTAAAAAAAAATCGGAGAAATCAGAGAAATCGAAGAAATCGGCAAGGACGATCGTCGACGCTTGGATTTCGTCGGGAAGATAGAGTTTAGATTTATGGTGTCTAGCATGTGTTGTAAATCTTCTATTTGTGCATAAGAGCCCAAAAACCAAACTTGAATACCAAAATATGAAAAATCGAAAAATCAGAAAACGACCATGAAATTCACTAAGCCTAGGGAGCTCCTTGGAGGGTTATATGACCTAGATATTTTCTTGGCACCAAAAATCCCGGTAATTGTTCCTTAGGTAAAAACTAGTTAACGACATATTTTAAAGGAATTTTTGGAAGCCTTTAACCCATTCATATTTGACCTGGGAGATTATAAAATTTTCGTTTTACGAAAATTTGTACTAGACCGCAAAAGTTAGATTTTGATATCTAAGTATTTTGATTTTCTAGATATTTTTATTGAATCCAAATGGGAGTAATCATTATATAACATTTATGTTTTAAAATAATTAACTTAAATTTAAGAAATATTATATAAGACTTAGGGAAAACTAAAGAACCAACCCGCCATTGATCGACCATCCACCGGCCTTGGCCCAAACTGGGCAGAAGGCTCCGGTCAATGGTCGGTCGCTCGTCTAGTCGATCGACCTTCGACTGGCCATCGATCGGGCGGCCCCAACGAATAATTTTTTACCCGTTGGGGTGGTTGTTGAGGCCATCTCTCCTCATGACTTATAAATACCAGCCATGAGAAGCCTTCCTTGTTGATTCTACATTTGATTGAGCCATCTTTGATCATTCCTAAAGCTTTTCTTGAGTCATCTCTTTGAAAACTCTAGGTTCCATGATAATATCTTGATCTTGCATTTGAACCTTCAAGATTCATCTTCTCAAGGCATCAAGAGGACTAGAGAGTTTCTTTTGGAGATAAGTATATTTTGGTTTGATTATTGCTCTATTAGTTCTTGTATTTTTGTATTTACTTGTTGTATTCTAAAGTGTGTAAACCTAGAGTGCTAAGTTGATTGAATAGGTGACTGCCTTGGTGTTTAAGGCTTAAATCCACTGGTGTAAACGTAGTTTGCTAGGATTAGTTGAGTTATCCTTAGGGTTGGGGTGGGAGAGTGCTCTCGGTAAGAAGGTGGAATACTTTCGGGTGTGGAAGTTTCTTCGATTTGAGAGCGGAGACTTTTCGGTGTAAATTCCTCATTGTAAGGAAACTAATTAATCTACTTAAACTAATTTGGAAATCCTAAGCGGGGTGCTTAGCTAGTGGAATAGACATTGAGACCGAACCACTATAAATCATTGTGTTAACATTGTTATTCTTGTTTGTGTTAATTGCTTTACTAATCGCTTCCGCATTTACTCGTTAAATTGATAACTTGCCTAAGTAGTTTAAGAAAATATTAAAACCAGAATTTGACGAAAAGATTTAGTTAACACACTATTCACCCCCTGCGGTGTGGCCATTTCACCAACACAAGTATCATGATTTTACACAGCAAAAATCCTACTTTCAGTACTAAAGTGAATTAAAAATAACAAAACACCTCTTTGCTATTACAAGTACTAACCACTTATCTCTTTACGATAACTCAATCATAGAGTTCTGTTCTCCACACGATCTTCGTGTTGAAGCGAGTTCAACAACCCAAATTCAACCTTGATATGAAAATGCTTATCGAAGTTTGTTGCCCGCGATCCACACTCTCTCAATAGAACAATCTTCTCTAGATTAGAATTTCGGCAACTTGGTTTTGTCACAATGTAGTGGACAAGAAAAAACCACATATTCTCTCTCTTCTTTTTATATAATAAAAAATGCACAACCCATGAGATATAACCGACACTGTGCGCCATTACTCCATAAACGTCCGGTTCAGCCATTACTCCACAAGAAACACATAGCCCATGATGACCAAGTCTCCACAAAACATGTATAGATAAATACACATATATATACAATATATATCGACAAGAATAATATATATATTGTATATATACTATACAATATATATACTATATCAATATTAATACCACGTAATCTCTCTATCAATAATCTCCACAACAACATATTAATAGGAATATTTTGCCAAATATAGCCAACATAAAATAAATCAAAAACATCAACACAAAGTATTTTCCAAAAGTAATCAAAACAAGTATTTTTCAAGTCCATCAAATATAATCTCACACATCCGATGGAGACTAGATCGAGGAGGAGGTAACTCAATGCCGGAGTGAGCCGCAAGCTGCGTCAGGAGCGTCTACATGTTCTCCATCATCTGTCTCTATTGTGCTAGCTCCGCCTTCATGGCTGTGTGTCATTCGGGCCTGGTCCTACGTTTGAGATGTGGAGGGTCACTTACTAGTAATTGGGCGGTCGGTGTCCCAATGGCTCCAACACAGCTAGTGTATGATCACTATCTCAAAGCCATACACGCAACCATGGTCCCAGCCATCGGCGACCTCGACTCACACGCTAGCATCAAAGTCACCTTGCAACGATCCTCCGCGTTGGGTTATCGTCCTCGTGTGCGTCTCCTACAATAGTTAGTTTTTTGTTTCATAATTTTTTAATTTATTATGTAAATAATAAAATAATATGTTAAAAATAAACTATATATGCCATGATCGTAGTGGCCCTCTGGTCAATGTAGTCCCCCATTACGTGTTGTCAACGATGTGTGCCGTCGAAGACCTCCATCGGCAAGGGACGGTGGACGGTCCTGTTGTCCTCGATCCACGTCTACATTTAAAAAATAAATACGTCAATTTGTACAACTTCAATATATATAACGAAGCACCTTAAAAGAAATATTTTTCTATCGGGACGTCGTCTTCTTCTTGTGAAGAGGACACTGACATTCAGGGCATTCATTCAACTTATGCGTTTTCTTTATAATGCAATACACAGTTGTTAAGACGCGCATGTATCTTTTCATATATGAGCCCTAATTTTTTTATCATCCTCTTCGTCTTATAGAAAGTTGGCTCTTAGGTAATGCACGATGGAAAAAGACTGCAAGTTGATCAAATGCAACCTCACTAATATTGTAATCCGACTTGATGTTCAAAAGTTATGTCATTGCGGATAATCTAGTATATTCATCGCAACTTTCATACAAATGTTCATCGGTAGCCTTCAATAACTCGTAAAATTCCTTGGCTTCTTTATTCGGTAATTCAATCTCTATCATAGGTTATTTTTCTGCGACATCTATCCGCCATTGACTTCTCAGGAATTGGCTCAACATTATGATTAAATTGGAATTGACCACCAATACTATCAAGTATCATTGTTGTGTACAGATTACCAGGATTAGATGAACAATTACGACACTAGAAGATTCACCATGAGTTTTCACAACAGGATTGCTCGACGTTCTGACATCATATGACTCCCCATGACAAATCTATCGATTATATCTTGGTGTGAATCCCTTTGAATACATATGCATTTTGATAGTTTATCGATCTGAAACTCTTCTGTCCGAGCAAATGAGGCACATAAATTAGATTTTATCGCGGCTAATGAATTTTCTATTCGAATAGACAAAATTCAAGAAATAAGTTACGTCTACTCGAAACTCATTCGTTATAGCTCCATGATCAAATCGTCGGTACATCCAACTTTGATCACCTAACATGATTCTGTCAATCAATCACATTTTCAGTTAACATCTTTAGGTGGGATAGTCCTATTCCATTTGGGATTCATGTTATACATATTGCACTAAGTATTCATTTTAGATGTTTAAGTTCGTTCTAAATTTCGGTAGCATCTCCCAATAATTTTCCAAATACGCATATCATCTGAGAGCGTATTGGAGAATAAGAGAGATCCACTAGCCGAAATTTACGAATGAAGACATGTTAAAAGAAAAAATTAAGTACGATACAAATAACAATATTCTTAAATTGTCCAATTAAGGACAATTCAAGGGTTGTATATCATGTAAAAGATTAGCTACTTCGTTTACATGAATATACAACCCTCGAACGGATCTAAGGTATTGGGTAATCATGTCTAACTCGTCGACGCATATATGACACGTATCAACTCGTCAGTTATGATTAATTTCAATTTAGTTATAAGTCAACCTAGCTAATTTATAATGATTAATAATAAACAAAATTAGTTTAACTAATTAACAACTATTAACATAAAAGAAATTAAACAAATTAATTTAACTAATTAATTTGACATGTAATTAACTAATTAATTAAATTTGAACATGCCATCGTATAGTTTATCAATTAACAAGACATCGTATAATTAATAAAAGTTGGCATACTAACGAGGCATCATACAATAAACATTAACTAATTTCTAATTAATTAACAGTTATCAATTAATAAAAGTTACATATTAGAGATCTTACCTCCAAGAGCGGCAACAAACGACGACGATCAACCGAGACGATCGAGAGACGGGAAGAGAGAGAGGGAGAAGAGATGAGAGCGAGAGAGGAGAGGGAACAAATGAGGAAAATAGGTCATCAGCGACGACCAACACGACTGTAGGCAAGCCGCCGTTGATGTTTATTTATCAGCGACGGCTTGAGCGGCCATCGCTAAGTCATCACTGATAAACTTCTAATCAACGACAGCTTTAGCGGCCCTTGCTAGGCCGTCGTTCATGAGTATTTAATTAGCGACGATTCTAGTGACCCTTGCTAATTCGTCGGCTTCATCAGTCGTTGCTAATAGCCCGTAAGTAGCAATTGGGCTAAATTCTAGTAGTGTAGTAAATCAACATCATGATTCATTTAGGGCATGTTTGCTCCATAGTAGTGTAGTAAACTTGAAGGGAGGCAGCTTACCCACAAACTTGCTGAGTAAAGAACTTGACCAATAAGATTGTCATTTAGATACATGTTCCTTTGAGAAGCGAATGCGGCCAGTCGCTTTTGAAGATATTTGGTTAAACATGGTAAGATCGACTACGTTCGACTTCGCCGGGTTGGTCCTCCTAAGAATATGCTATTATGATAGAGGGGGAAGGTTAGGAGATGTTGAAAGGAAAGTCAAACCTATAAAAGAGCTTTCCATAACTGGCGAGGGAGTAGCGCCATCACGATCGGGAGGTTGGGGAGGAGGGTGGAGAAGGGCCAGCGACTGATCGAGTGGGGGATCGTCCACTGGAGGGGGTTTAGCAGAGGAGGATGGGTTCACCGTAGGAGAGGAGAGGGAAGATATGACACCGCGTACATCTTATTAATTGGGCCTATGTAATACTACTTCATCGATATGTAATAATTAATTATAGAATGAATGTATTACTATTGGCCTTGTTTGGATGAGGTGTAGCATGGTTTAATAATGTATGGTATGGTATAGTATTATATGGTATGGTACTGTAATTATTATTATCATGTTTGGAAAGATAGTATGGTATGGTATGATTAAACAGTATATTTTTGTTTGGTTTGATGGTATAGTATGGTTCCTCAAATGATAAAATGATCAGAATGCCATCAAATATAAAAATTCATGTAATATTATATTAAATTCTTTTTTTGTCAAAATATTAGATTTAATTAAATACATAAATTTTTTACAAAGGAAATGAATAAAAAAAATGGAAGCATAATAAGGACCGACGGATAAAAGAAAAAATGGAAGCATAATAAGTACCGACGAATAAAAAAAATATATGAAAAGTTGATGGATATTTTAGGTATTAAAATTTGATAACCATGGGAAACCACCGAATTGGTGGTTTCAAAAATCTTACAAAATTCATGATTTTAAAATCATGAGATTACCATACCATACTATATTATGATTTTAAAAGTTTTCCTAAACATAAAATCATATCATACTATACCATGATAAATCATACTCTACCATGAAATAAACAAGACCTTAGTAGGGGCATGCATTAATGATCTTTTTAGAATTTTTCCAAATGTTTGGGAATTCTTTAACTGTGTTTAATTAAAAATTAATACAACTTATCTCGTCAAACACTATAAATAATGGCGAATGAAAGCACGCGAGACCGATAATTTTAATCTCTTATTTATTTCAAGATAGAATTCATAATAGGAAATATGATGATTTCTCGCTGCTTGAAATCGATGCCCAATGTGGGTGCCAATTTTAATTCTATATAGTTGCATGCGCTAAAAATCAGTGTTCGCAAGTAATAGACGTCGATTTTTAATTAAAATTGCTGCTTACAACTAATAGGCGTCAATTTTTATAATCCCGCGTCTTTTCTTATAGGTGTTAGTTTCTCCTAATTAATTCCACATCGGCACAATTTAATTTTTTGAATACAATAAATTTTTTTAAATACTCTCCTTAATTCATATTAATTCATCTATTTACATATTTTAAAATATTAATTTGTCTAGTTTAAAGTGCCACATCGTAAAGCAATTATAAAAAGATTCTTTTGGTACTAGTGCCTCTAGTAGAGGCGTCTGTATCAACGCAGTATTGATTTTTTACATTAATACTGGCATTTTTTTAGTCGATTCTAAATTCTATTCACTAGGTAATTTTTATCCCGATTCAAGCGGATAAAAATGTTTAAATTTAAATTTAAACATCAACCCGGCGTCGATTTTTTAACTCAATTTGACGTCAATATTTGATTAATTTTTTGTAGTGATTAGAAGAAGATAAAAGTGATATTATATATGATGTAGGATAGAATAAAATTCTTATTTAATTTAATTTATTTCCTCTCATATTTAACGGAATAAATCCACTTATGATTACCAATGTTATTTTCTTGAGCTCATTATAAATTTTGTTTTGCAGCTAACAATTACATAAATTTTTATTAACATATATTCTTCATCCTTCTTCTAATTAGTAATAATTTTTTTTCAAGTTTATTTTTGTTGTATCTGCCATAACACAATTAATTAATTCAGTATAAAATTCAGGGATGGATGGGTGGATGACAAAAACCCCCTCCTTAAATATATATATTTTTAAATACATGCATGTGACTTTTAACTAAAATAAATAAACAAGACTTATTTCATAATTAATTAAATTTTGAAATCCGTACGAGAAATGGATGGGTGGATGGGCGGATGACAACCCCTTTAAATATATACATTTTTAAATACATGCACGTGACTTTTAACTAAAATAAATAAATAAGACTTATTTCATAATTAATTAAAAAATTGAAATCCGCCTTTCGTACGGATTTAAAGCCACAGGCGGAAAAGAGGAGGATTCGGAGATGATCAATAAATATGTATATGTACTGAAACATCAATTGATGAGCCATCTAATTAAGGTCAAAAGAGATGGGCATTTGCAGCAATTAGTAGTTGAGTTGAAGGAGTCCATGTTTTGTTATCTTGTCTCAGTCGATGCAGTTGAGCTGCATTCTTTTTCAACACTTACCAATAAATGGCAGTCAATTTACTGTCAAATTATAGTCAAAATTTTTAATGGAAGGAGAGAAACGTAATTGTCCAACCAGGGTGACCTTTTATTTTTTTATTGAGATATATACAGCACAGAAATTAATTGATCCATATCTATTATAGTTGACATATAAAGCCACACTAGAAAGTGATCCCTATCTAATATAGTCCAATTGATTACGGTTCAGACTTAATGTAGGTATAACGATATTTCTTTTGATTATTTATAAAGAGAAAATCATACTTTTGATTCTCACAATTTATTTTAATTTTGGTTTTAATTTTTATAGTTTTAAAATTTTAATTTTAGTCTTTATACTTTATTTTCGTTTAGAATTTAATCGCTATCATCACATGAGGTATAAACGGAGCTGACGTGGATAATAGATGCTAACTGAACATTGTTGATGTGGAGCATGTAGGGATTAACTTTGTAACACTACTAAAAAATTAGCTTTTTGCGACGGCATAATATGCGATCGCAGATGCTACGGGTCTGCGACCGCCGTCCAGTGGGGTCGCGGACTGGCCAGTGTGGCGACGGCAGTGCGACCGCCTTGATTGCCGTTGCACAATGGCGACGACATTGCGACCACCTTACTGCCGTCGCAAATATGGCGATGGTTTGGTGATAATTTGCGACTGCCACTTTGCGACCGCTTAGTTGCGATCGTTAGTGCCGTCGCAAAATATTATTAAATACTCCGCCCAATCTTTTTTTTTTCACTTCCCTTGCTTGATCAACCTGATCTCTCTCTCTCTCTCTCACACACACACTCACTCACTCACTCACTCATTCTCGATCTCTGCCGCCGCACGCCGATCGCCGCCCGCTGCTCGCCGCCCGTCGCCTGCTACTCATCGCCCGCAGCAAGCAGGCCACCCGTCGAATGCGTTCAATATGTGTCGCCGGTATTCTCCTCTCTCTCTCTCTCTCTCTCTCTATCTCTCTCTCTCTCTCTCTCTCAACCCTAGCCGACGGCTAGGTCATTCTTATATGATATTAGATTTTGTCCGAGAAATCATTGTAAGACAAATCTTTAATCAAGTATTTCATGAATATAAGAATATCATAAATAAATCAGTAAGATAAGATCTTACTTGATGACGACATATCTGCAGCGGAATAAAATTCCGGATCTCCAAGAAAAGCTGGGTCTTCCTCCACAACACCGTCTCAAATGCTCTGCTTTTGATGGGGAAAGCAACTATGAGCTAGGGTTTTTCCACACGGTGTATAGAGGGGACATAGCCTCTATTTATAACTGATTATATGGGCCCGTCTATCACGGGCTTCATTAATCGGGCCTACACTTGATTAATCACACCAATCATGATTAAGTGTTTCAAGCTCGAATCACATGGATCAAGATCACATGAGCTAACAGGCATCTCAATAATGGATCATAAGATCAAACCCGCTTTTATTAAATCAAAACATTACAATTGATTGTAGCCCACATATGAAAAATGAAAATATAGAATATTTTTATAAAAAAATTCTAACATTCTCCCACTTGGGCAAGATCAATTGTAAAATTTTATTTTTGAAAAAATTTAAAAAACGACACTCGGGTTTAATTACATATTTCAAAAAATGTGGTCACAAAATAAATAAATAAAATAAAAATAATCCAAGATGCAACACTTATTATGACTCATATCAACAACCAATGATATCGAATCATGGCAGCCATCATGACAATACTGGACATAAGACTTTCCATGGTCACGAATCTTACTAACATTGCTAACAATTGTCATTGGTGTGGAGTGTAGCATGAAAATAACACTCAAAATGATCCGATAAGAACAGTGTTATTTTCATTGTCAGTCCTCATACTTTCTCTTCTAGATATACCTTTCGGCAGGAGAAAGCGTATGAATTTTTTGTAAAAAAAAACCATCAAGTCCCTAGACTCAAAATTGGCATCAATCAATGGGCAACATGATTCACAAGCACACCGAGCCTTTAAACATGATGTCTCTAGACTTAAATATGGTATCAATCAAGAGACATTCTGATTCAAATGATACCGAGTCTTAAATAATTACTGAACACATATATTAAATATGACAATATGATCTCAAAGGAAAAAGAGTTTATTATTGAACATGCTGTAACATAAACCTAACAATCATGTATCAAAGTGCTCAAAACAAAAGGAAAAATAACTCCCACTAACCAAGCACATCAAAAGAACTCAGAATGCCCATATTTTCAACATGCCCATATTTAAAGACTATGGGTCTGAGTCCCTTGGTTAAGGGATCAGCAAGCATCAGATCTGTCTCTATGTGTTCAACTAAAATATCTCCTTTCTTTACAAGATCTCTAACAGTCAAAAATTTGATTCTAAATGTATGGAGTCTTGTAATGAAATCTACAATGTGAAGTCATATATTAATATTTTTAGGTCAGGTAGCTTGATATTCAGCTAGTTACTAATAGAAAAAATATTTTCCTCCCACTGACCTTCACATTTATATATTAATCAATTATTTTCTTCACATCCTATTAGTGTCACTATCTTATCAACAAGTGATCGATTTATAAATCAGTTAATCAATGAGACTACATTAGTTTTCAAGAACATGTCCCCTTTAGGCAGATAAATTTTCTAGACCAACGCACACTCTAATAACTTCATCACAATATAATTAGAATGTGTTAGATTAAATTATAGGGCATATAATAAAATTAAAATTGAGACTAACCAAATATTACATATTCACCTTTGGGCAGAACATGCAATCACGAAATAAAGTCTCGATGAGTTAAATAATGAGACGCTGATTTTCGAAAACCTATCACCTTTGGGCAGACAGATTTTTAGACCAATGCTCACTCTTCCAACTCCATTACAAAACTTCCAATTAAAACATCCAATAATCATCCTTAGGGAAAAAACTATTGAATGAATTAATTTTCAGTATTCCTCATATGATGAGAAAATACACCACTCATTATAAGTAATCCCACTTTGGTGGTAATTACAAATAATAACTAGTGAAAAAACTCATCAGGAATCAATTGCCTACATGTCAAATATTCAAATCCAATATATATTGCAAAATTGGTACAAGAATAAAGTACCATGATTAATAATGAATTTAAATCAATGACCATTTCAAATTATTATTTATATTTATGTGGTTGTAAATTATGCCAATATCCCCACCTAATTGTAGCTATATTAGGTTTCAAATATATATAAAAAATTGGCAGCATTATTTACAATAATGAATTAATATTTTAAGTAATCCACATAATATAAAATGAATAATAATATTATCACGTAAATAATAAATCACATATATTCTACATCAAGCTAAATGTAGCAAAATTTGAATCATGACAATAAAATTTGCAATAAAGAATCATGAAACGAATCATGCTGATAAAATTATGATAATAAATCAGCTATACTGTGTCAATTATGCAGTATTATTATAATATCAGGATAATAATGCTGCATTATGTCTAAATTAAGCAGAAAAATAAGTCTATTTATTATGCGCAGAACTTTTATAAGCAGCAGACTGAAAAATTGGAGAAAGACCATTAATAGCATTAGGTCCATATTCAAGATCCAATAGCTCAGTTCAGTTCCAGCACAAGATATGAAAGATTTTGCAGTCACATTAAAAATTTAAAATACTGCAATATAATAAAATCGACGACAATAATCATGTGATCAATTATAGCATGATATTTAATATGATAAATCACATGACACATATTAGGATCAAAAGTCTAATCCATAAATACACAAGACTCCCAAAAATTAAATTCAATGAGAAAGAATTCCAACACAATTTAAATATTATATTCAAAATTTCATGTCATGATCTAATTCTGAAGTAAATTGGTTAAAAACATAGTGAACCATTGAAAATTTCACTAAATCAAGTTGAACCAATCATAAAATGATCAATTAAGCATGAACAAAATATAATTGAGATGAACAAAACATAATACCGGCAAACCGATAAAAATTAAGCTGAATCAATCATAATTTCGACGAACCGATAAAAAATTAAACTGAACCAGTCAAAAAATATGATGATCTGGTTAAAAATAATTTGAACGATTGCGAACCAAATGAAAGTGAGCTGAACCATTCATAATTTCAACTGAACCGATTGTGATGTAGAAATAAATCACTGAAATATGAATGAACCAATCAATTGAATCAAACCAAAACAATGAACCAGTTTAAGATCAGAAATAAATCAAAAATAAAATTGAATTGAACCCCACATAATATAATTGAACCAGGCAATTGACCCAAATCAATTTAACCCAGAACCAGATTGAACCAAAACTGAAATAAACCTAGGTTCAATTAAAAGTCTGGACCGGTTTTAATAAAAAACTGTTGAACCAACATTTGATGGGCCCGCTGAGCAGGCCCGAGAGGCAGGGTCTGCCCGGCCCGCCGGGGCCTTGTGCCTGTTAGGGTACAGGGTAAGCAGCGCGACACGCGGAGCGCCTGCTCAAGCTCGCGTCGTGCGGCAAGAATTGGGCGCTGCATGCCTCGCGAGACAAAGCCGTTTGCATTAGCAAACCCCAGAGGTGCTCGCGTCAGCACGCCCCAGAGGTGCTCACGTCCCCAGGTGAGAAGCAACGAACTCGACCCCTCTCGCTGACGCTTGGCAACCGTTCAGAAGCGAGCGCCGCTCGCATCAGATGAGGCCTTGCAATTCGCGAAATGCTCCCACGCGGGCCGCCCCAGAGGAGACGCGAGCGCTGCTCACGCAACAACGTAGCGCTCGCGTAAGCAGCGTGATCCTGCACAGGCGATGCTCAACGTGAGCGGCCTGGGGCGAGTCGCGAGTGCCTCGGAGGCACAGCAGGCAGACACGATTGCAATAGACGCTCGGCGTTGACCGCCTGGTGTCCTGCTGTCCGCGGCGGTGTGTGCCGCATGCCACTCACGCTGAGGCACACCGAGATAAAAACGCCAGCAAAGAAAACCGAGACATGATAATGATTCATGAGTAAAAACATCTCAAACTCCATGATCTTATGGTGCAGGCGATCAAGAAAATGACGCGCTCGCTGAGGGAGATGCACGCGGATCAAGGCAAATAAAACTTTGAAATAACAACATCATGATACATATTTCCGATCAAGAACACACGAAACCAACTGCGCATACCCATGCACAGCAACAAAATCCGAGAAAAAAAAAATTTCATGTTCAGCGAACCACGAGCAATTCCACGCGGATAAATTTTTTGAGAAAGATGCACAGAACCCTATCGGCTGAGAGCGATCACAAAAGGAGATGTAAAGCATCCTAGAAGCATAATAAAAAATATCCGAAAGAATAGATACGACGATCAACGGAAAGATTAATTTTAATATTCAAACATGATGAATCAAAATTTAAACAGATTATTCATCATATTAAAATCATCCCATAATTATCATAAACGAATTCTTAAATTCATGAAAAGGGGCTCTGATACCAATTGTAAGATAAATCTTTAACCAAGTATTTCATGAATATAAGAATATCATAAATAAATCAGTAAGATAAGATCTTACTTGATGACGACATATCTGCAGCGGAATAAAATTCCGGATCTCCAAGAAAAGCCGGGTCTTCCTCCACAACACCGTCTCAAATGCTCTGCTTTTGATGGGGAAAGCAACTATGAGCTAGGGTTTTTCCACACGGTGTATAGAGGGGACATAGCCTCTATTTATAACTGATTATATGGGTCCATCCATCACGGGCTTCACTAATCGGGCCTACACTTGATTAATCACATCAATCATGATTAAGTGTTTCAAGCTCGAATCACATGGATCAAGATCACATGAGCTAACAGGCATCTCAATAATGGATCATAAGATCAAGCCCGCTTTTATTAAATCAAAATATTACAATTGATTGTAGCCCACATATGAAAAATGAAAATATAGAATATTTTAAAAAATATATTCTAACAATCATGGCATGCGATTAATTGGTTACTCTTATTGCTTGGTTTTCTTAAGATTGATTTTCATGCAATTAATTGATTGGTTACTACATTGCGAATTATAAATCCTTGCATTGGTTACTACTACATGCGATTAATCTCTGTCCCCATGAAGTTGGTCACTGTGGTGGCTGAGTGAGAGAACATGTACATTGCGAATGTATAAGATTGATTTTGAGGCTAATATCTGAAAACAAGTTTTACTAGATTCGTAATGCTTTATCAGATTTTGCTATTTACTAAATTCATGTATAAGAAAAATCCAGTTTTACTAGATTTAGTTTTACTATATTCATGTACCGTAGTATATGAAAGAATAATGTAGGACATTTACAAATGTAGCTTCTTTTCACTAGATTCATCTACTGTTTGGTTCTTGTCATCATCATCGAACAAGATTTGATTCTGTTCTTGAGGAAGTAGTCTCCAATATTCTGAACTCCATCATACTGTTGATTATGGTCATTCATGGAGATCCTTATCATGGACATTACAACTTGGGGAAGAACTAAAAGTGGAGATATAAGCTACTAGTCCTTAAGTTTACTAGATTGTGTTGATCAGGTTAATCAGTTTCTATTAACCAGTTTCTATTTTGATTGTGAAAATAATCAACATGACAACATGTTAATCAGTGAAGGACTAGTGAAAATAACCATAATCAATACTGATTGTGTTGTTACTCATTTTGCTCAGGTTACTCATTTTACCATAATCATGACATCTACTGTTGATTATTATTTTACCAAATCAGTGAAAATAATCTCAGGTTTAATATATCATGTTGTGGAAACTTAAGAGAGTGAAGGACTAGTAGGTTGTTGTCAACTTGTCACCTATAGCTAATATCATGCTAGATGTAAATGTTTTACCATTGTGTCAATAACAACATATTATTTTGGAAATTAATTATGCACTTAGCAGATGCAAAATTCTATTTAGTTATTTATTTTAGCTATGCTAACTTATTTGTATTGATGTTTAACCCTCTCAAATTTCTCCTGCTCAGGGAGTAACTATGCAGTGACACCACCATTTCTAAATACTCCAGTCAGTAATCTAACATGAGATAGTTTGTCAGGTTAGCTTACTTAGCTTTAAGATACTTACATCATTTTATAGGTATATACAGAGGCAAACCTTTGTAAAGCTGCAGTATAAGAAATTGAATTCATATATTTTACATTTCAGTAGTTTCTATTTTGTTACATCTTTAGAGCTTAGATTGTTCTTATTTTGATGTAAAACTATACAACCTGTAGACTACTTGTGTTACTAGTGTGCCACATTGGACTTTATTTGGTAGGAAATGAATATGATTCTGATATCTGATATAATTTGCAAGACCTGGAGAACCCTTAATTATCTTGAATAATTTCAATATTATTTGTTCTTCCTTAGTTATCGTTAAGGATATAAAATCTATAGATTGGTCTTTTTCCTAGAAGCTTAAGCTTTGGGGAATTTTGGTCACTCAATCAAATTAACATGGTATCATTATAACAGGTCTTGAGGTTCCAATCCTGCCATGGTATTATTTGTAGGGCCGTTTGCTTTCACCTACTCCGTCACTGGTCCATCAACATCACGTGCGGCTCAAGACCGATTAGCGGCCATCGAGATTGCTCAGGCACACCTCAGTGCCGACATGGCCGCTATGAGAGATACTGTGACGCAGATGGCTCAGCAAATGACACACATGGCTCAGCATATAACGCAGATGACCTAGTACTAGACACATATATCTTCTCTCATACCTGGTGTTCCGGCTCCTCCACCCCCCCCATCATTCGGGAAAATGACATCAACATCAACATCGGATCCATCATCATCATCGATGCCGACTGATGTGCTCCCCACGCAGCCTCTCTCCCCGTCGCCTGATGCGTCTGATCATTGATGTACTTTTTTGATATAATGTAAACATTATTGTTTTGATACGATGTAAATAATATTTTGATATCTATATATTATAATCTGCTGTCTTTTGTCTGTATTTTAATTAAATATTGAAACATGAATTAATATATTTTTATTTTTTTAAAAAAAAATATATATTTAGCGACGGTTTTGCGATCATAACTGCTGTCGCAGATTCTCACCACACTGTCACGTGAAGCGGTCGCAAAAACTGTACAACGGCCATTGCGACCGCCAAATGCGGTCGCAAAAATCTATGCGACGACATTTGCGACGCCTGTTTGCGGTCGCAATATATGCATCTTTAGCGACGGTGATGTGGCGGTCATGTAGAATCTGCGATGAGACTATCCGCGACGAACTATTTGCGACAGCTTATGTCGTCTCAATTTAGCTTCTGCGACGGCATTGCGACCGCTTTAGCCGTCGCAGATGATGAAGTTTTTAGTAGTGTAAACAATGAGGACTAAAACTAAAATTTTGTAAACTATGAGGACTAAAACCAAAATTTTATAAAATATAGGGACTAAAATCAAAATTCAAGTAATTATTTTTCCTAATAAATATAAACAATCACATGATGTTTTTTTAATTTATTTATAAATAATTATAATATTTAAAAATATTAAAATTGAGCAAACTTTTTACGGATTAAAGTGATTTATTTTGGATTTTATTTTGAAAAATGTGATAGCATATTTATATATTTAGAAGATTAGTTTAATATTTGCAAGATTAATTTATTTTCTATTTAAGACACAAACATCTGATTTCGTATTCTTGCATTGAATACATTAATTGAACAGGGAACATATTAATATTTTACAGTTTGTTCTGTATCTTTGAATATCCCTTAATAATGCCCACGAAATCGTAGCAATAATATTGTATTATGGTGTTGCCACTATAACAAAAATGCACGAGAAATCGATATTTATTAGAGTGAAAATCAATACTTTTTTGATGTTCGAAATCTAATTTAAATCGCTTTGAATGCACCAAATTAATTAGGATAAAAATGGAGGTGAGGAGGTGATCAATGAAGAAATGAGTAGATGAGAAGATCAAATTTTTGAATTCTGTAACTACTGCGGAATTCACGCTAAATCAGTGTAATTAATGGATAAAAAATCGACGCCTAATGACGACATCAGTTTAAATTCACCCAACTTAACGTAAATTATTCTAGTGTGCTCAATTTTAATATTTTTTAATATTATAATTATTTATAAATAAATTTAAAAATATCTTATGATTTTTTATATTTTTTTAAGAAAATAATAATAATTTTGGTCCCTATAATTTACTTGAATTTTGGTTTTAGTCCACAAAGTTTACAAAATTTTAGTTTTAGTCCCCATAGTTCACAAACTTGGTCCTTACAGGTCCACGTCAGCAATGTCTAATCAGCATATGTTATCCACGTCAGCTCCGTTTAGACCTCATGTAACGACAGAGACCGAATCCTAAATGAAAATAAAGTGTGAGAACTAAAATCAAAATTTTAAAATTAGGCGCGTTTGTTTGCGAAAATTTAGAAGCAATTTTCGTTTCGTGAAAAATAAAATGAGTTTTCGAGTTTCAGATTTTCAGTTTCGGTTTTGATGTTTGACGAAAATGTGTTTGTTTGGCATGTCCTATTTTCATGTTTCGCGAAACGAAAACAACAAAAACTTGTTTGTTGTGTGTTGTTTTCAATGATTGTTTTCGGGACGAAAACTGAAACTGCATTTGTTTGTCAAACATAATATCTGTTTTCAATTTTTTACTCAAACTTAAAAAATATTAATTAATTAATTAATTTGTTAATTCGTAAATATATATTATTATTATTAATATATTATTAGTTAATGTATATATAATTATATTAAATTATTTTTTTATATTAAAAATTTATTAATATTAAAAATGGAACAAACTATTTTAAAATATATATTTTATAATTATTATTTATAAATGGAGCCATTTTGGTACTTTCGATATGTGTGTGTGAAGAAGTATCATTCTCTCTTCCCAAACAATGCCATCTCTAGTCGCATAAAAATAGAGGTAAACTTCAGCGATGATGGGCATGCATGAGCAAGCGTTGACCTTGGATTCAATACTCTTGTATTATGATTTAAGAAACCGAACTAAACGTATGCCCCTTCATATATGGTTTTTCCTGATGGGGAAGACGATAACGACTGTAGTTCTCTCTCTCTAGGACATTGAAGCGGTGATGCTCTCTCTCTCTCTCTGATATTAAGAGGCGTTTAAAACATATTAAATATTTATACAAAAAAAAGTGTCGCGTACAATATCAATCTTTCTTATGCTCTCATTGATTCTCGGTGCAACAAGTAAGATGATTATTCTATTAATCTTTTAAATATCGATTTCTTTACTATTACTATAACTATATATGATTATTTTGTAGTGTGATTTGATTAAATTATATTTGGTTGTGATGTATGATGAGAAGACTACGTTGCCGCTGTTCCGGATAAATGCTGCAAGGATTTCAAGCCTGGCAGTGAGAATTGCGATGTTGCCACATGCTCTAATTTTTGCCAAGGATGCAATTTTTATGATGGAGCAGCAGGTCAATGCCTACCAGGCAGAGGATGTCATTGCCATTGTTGAGTGTTGCCCATAATCAATCCAATCAAGAAGAGCTTGAACAATTAATAAGTTGGATGGTGTAATTACAAGGTGTTCTTTATTTTTGCCATGACAACCAGCGGGCGTCGTAGGCTCATTCGTGGGCCAACTGCAACGGTTTTCCACCGTTCCATGATATTATCTTTATAACAGCATGGTGACCACCGCTTGCAACGGCTGAGACGACCGTCGCAAAGCCGTTGGTGATAATTAATTATGGTTCGAGCAGTCATTGTTATGCCATAGTAAAAAAGTACGTAATATGCGACGATAACTATTTCTAAGCAAAAATAGATTTTTTTTTGCCACAAATATGTACAAGCCGAAAATGCTGCTAGAATTAATGAAATATGCGTCTCCAGTCTAAGAATTGTTTCATAATTATACCTCTTGGTGTTACATAAATTTTTTTCTTAATAAATACAAAGAAAAAAATGAATTAATGAAACATATACTGCCGAAATTATAAAATCAACTCTTGCATCAACACAACTCTTGCATCGGCCAATTAACAGCAAACAATTATACACACAATACTAAATAGTCTGCTTCAGCCAAGGCAACAACCAATTTGCTGCAACCAACACCAAAGAATCACCACCAGCAACAGAACATACTCAACAGAACCAATGCTATATTTGGCATCGGAATTATATGAATGTAGAACTATGAAGGAAAATGTGTATCACCATTAGTTGGTGACCGTCTCCAATTCATAGTCCACCAAAAATAGGTTTGCTCATTATTTAATAAAATCAGCACAACCACGTAATTATAAAATCAGCATAACCACGCAATGATAAAATCAGCACAACCACGCAATGATAAAATCAGCACAACCACGCAATAACATCAAAACCCTAGATCGGAAAAGAAATAACAAATTGATAACAACAATGCATATAAATACATAATAATGAGCAATATTATTTTACGACTTTAGGAGAAAAGTGCGCATAACCATTAATTGGTTATCGCCTTCAATTACTCGCCGATGAAAAAAAATTAAAAAATATAAAATAACAGCACCACAACCTATAATTACGACATCGCAGCAGCAATATATCCAAAAAATGACATCATCACAGCATATATACAACAGCAATATATCCAAAAAATGACATCATCATAGCATATATACAACATCAGTATATCCAAAAACACCATCAAAATAACATCTTACTTACACAAAAATACAATAGCAATAAAAACAAGTACTAGTAACCCATTGAATCCCATATCAAGGAGCTTGTCAATTTTGGTCTCTATTTGATGAAACGGTTGATGGAAGATTTGGTTCACTTCTTCTTCCCCATCACGTATGGTTGATGCAATGAGAGTGATCCATTGAAAGAATCCACAAACTTTGGGACTTGAAGAGCAAGCCGCAAATAAACGACCAGGGTTTTTTGCAGTTTCACTTATTCGTACTACAACTTTTATACCACAATAACATATTCTGTTCTGGTATCGCAAATATATTGTATTTTCACTTATGCGACTTGAGGAAGCTGCCATACTATTCTGTTATGGTATCACAAGTATGTTAGTATATTATTGGTATTATGCACTAACAAAACAACATGCATCATGAAAATAGCATCATTGTATCTATTAACATAAAAAATGAAAATACATCAGTGACGATGCGCCCAAAGTTGATTAGCGATACTCTCATGAATACCATGCATTACATTTTGGCTAGAAGAAGGTTCACCTATTGATGATGTAGGTTCATTATCATCATCATCAATAATAATTTCTTCATTGTTCTAAATTTCTACTAATTCATCAAAAAAATTATATTTAATAATAAAGTTGTGAATTGCACAACAAGCCAATACAATACTTCCTTGTCTTGAAACCCTATAGTTCGGCATCATCTTGAGGATTGGAAAACGTGCTTTCAAGAGTCCAAAGCATCGTTCGATAATATTCCGACAAGATGAATGCCGTTGGTTGAATAATTCTCTTTTAGATGTTGGGCCTCGCCTACGATAATCTGACCGATGATATCTTTCACCTCGATAAGGTGCCAAAAATCCGAATACATGATATCCAGCATCCATCAAGTAATATTCATCTATCAATATAATGTATAAAATGTATCAATAATAAAACCAATACAAGAATGTCCTATGGTTTATGAATTTTACCTCCGTTTGGCATTGGAAAATCCGAGTTAGGAGAGTATATTGTATGTGCAAAAATCCGCGAGTCATTTGCGGTTCCCTCCCAACCCGCCTTCACATATGTGAACAGCATATTATGGGCGCAGGCCGCCATCACATTTTGTGTCATTGTTCCCTTACTGCCACGATATAAAGATGATTTGTTGGCGGGAATGAAAGCGGAGACATGAGTCCCATCAATTGCCCTTATGCAATTCTACAAAATTATTCTTGGATTAGTAAGACCTCTTAAGGCTAAAATAAAGTGCCTAAGTGGTGTACATTAGCTTAAAATATGGAAACCACTGTGGATTTCCATGAATCTCCGGTTGTACTGTTCGCGGTTCACGAGGTTTTATAAGTTCGGTTCCCAATCTTAGAACTACCGCAAGTACATACTTGAATCATTTGTGGCATGTTTGAGTCGAGTGTTGGTATCGCTTTGAAACTACTCGTACTCGTTCATTGTGACAAATCGTATATATGAACATTGCCACGGCTTCTTCCACATAATTTTTTTTGTCCTCTAGGCCTAGTCTCCTAAGCTGACTACATAATCTTAGGAATAAAGATGGTTCCATATGAAGATTTTTGTAACACCTTACCGGACTATGTATCAACTCTTGGACGTAGTCAGCTCCTCTCAACATTGAAGTGCGTATTGCTCGTCATGGAGGATTTAGTTGTTCGTCCAAGAGATTCAAAATAGTCATCATAAGTATTAATGCAAACTCAAAATCATCATCATCCTCTTCATCGCTAAGTGATGGATGTGATGAATTTGATGGATGACTCATTCTGAAATTTCAAATAGTGCCAAGTACTGAATTCAAAAAAACTTCAAAAAAATAGTGCAAGTACTAAATTCAAAAAAACAATGCAAGTACTGAAATATAAGTTGAAAAAAATAGCAATTACCCGAACAGTGCAAGTACTGAAATATAAGTTGAAAAAAAATAGTGCAAGTACAGAACAGTGAATATAAGCTGGAAAAAAAATGCAACAAATGAAAAGTGCACATACAAGAGTGCACATAGTCATGAAAATAAATAACAATATTGTTTCTAAATTGTTCACTCACTCACTACAAAGTCTTAATTAAGACAATTGATCAATTTATCATCGGGCAATGTCATAATAAGTGCCCGAGCTTTAGGATTACTAAGCATGAAAGTGCATGTCTTAGCATGTGTTTCTTCAGACAACCCCTGTAAATTAGATAAGCGCTCACCGCAATTTGCAAGGGTATATGGATTTGGGGGGGTTGTACCAATTGTTGCAGCCCCACTTCGGGCACGACAGGCTGCAATGTGTTGACTCATAAGTTCAAACAATTTTTGCTTATCTTGTTCTATAGATTATCTCATCGATGATTTACCTCGTTTGTTACTACGACTTGAAGATACAGAAGGACGTCTAGGGATTTCATAGTTAGTATCCCCAGTGTCCTCCTCTTCACCCTCTCGTTTCACAACAACACGCTCCTTATCCCGAACATTCTGCCCCAAAAATTGATCCTCTAACTGACGCTCATCATCTGAATTCAAATGCGCCTGTGTAGATGATCGGGCCATCCCACCAGTTGTAGATTGATTTTAAAAAATCAATTCCAACAACGGTAAATTGGGAGGTGGCCCATTCCTAAATTGTTTGAAATAATTTTTTCTTCCTCCTTTCTGCCCACGAAATTTACTATATTAACATGCTACCCAATACGATACCTAATAAATAACTCTATTAACAAAAACCTACCGTGATATTCCACACGGTCTCGTCAGCCTCAACCATCCCAGTATCGGGATTCTAGGTGACCCCGGTGTGGCTAATCAGTTCTTGCCAATCTTTATACAAACGATGAAGGCGAAGTTTCTTTGCCTTAATCTTATCAACAAGGTACCTAGTGCCATATTTTTTCGCAAGTCTAGTGCTAATCTCTTCCCACACAGTCTTGTCAAAATTCAAATTGTCAAATTCTATTAGTCTATTATGAAGTATAAACAAAAAGGATTCAGTAGCATCTTTGGACTAATTTTTCGACTTCTCCCTCGAATTACGATGGCCACCCATTTATTATTTCTATTATCACATAACAGTATATATATATTAGAACAACATACAAATGAATAAACAGAACAGTATACATTAACTTCAAGACCTACAAAAGATATGACATAACAACATATATTAAAATAAAACAGTATATATTAGAACAACATACAAATGAATAAACAGAACAGTATACATTAACTTCAAGACCCACATAAAACAATCTGACAGAACAACATATATTAAAACAAAACAGTATATATTAGAACAACATACAAATGAATAAACAGAACAGTATACATTAACTTCAAGACCCGCATAAAACAATCTGACAGAACAACATATATTAAAACAGAATAGTATATATTAGAACAACATATAAATGAATAAACAGAACAGTATACATTAACACATAAGATATGACAGAACAGTATATAAACATACAGAACAGTATATATTAGAACAACATACAAATGAATAAACAGAGCAGTATACATTAACTTCAAGACCCACATAAAATAATCTGACAAAACAGTATATAAACAAACAGAACATTATATATTAGAACAACATACAAATGAATAAATAGAACAATATACATTAACTTCAAGACCCACATAAAACAATCTGACATGACAGTATATATCAAAATAGAACAGTATATATTAGAACAACATACAAATGAATAAACAGAAGATCAAATAATTGAAACCCTAGACCGGCTACACATCAAAACCCTAGTTCGGGTAACAATCAAAACAGAAGAGGCAATCAGCTACATTAACATCAAAACCCTAGTTCGGGTAACAATCAAAACAAAAGAGGCAATCGACTACATTAACATCAAAACCCTAGTTCGGGTAACAATCAAAATAGAAAAGGCAATCAGCTACATTAACATCAAAATCCTAGTTCGAATAATAATCAAAACAGAAGAGGCAATCAGCTACATTAACATCAAAACCCTAGTACGGGTAACAAGCAAAACAAAAGAGGCAATCGACTACATTAACATCAAAACCCTAGTTCGAATAACAATCAAAATAGAAGAGGCAATCGACTACATTAACATCAAAACCCAAGTTCGGGTAACAACCAAAACAGAAGAGGCAATCGGCTACATTAACATCAAAACCCTAGTTCAGGTAGCAATCAAAACAGAAGAGGCAATCGACTACATTAACATCAAAACCCTAGTTCGGGTAACAATCAAAATAGAAGAGGCAATCAGCTACATTAACTTCAAAACCCTAGTTCGGGTAACAATCAAAACAGAAGAGGCAATCAACTACATTAACTTTAAAACCCTAGTTCCGATAATAATCAAAACAAAAGATCAAATAATCAAAACCCTAGATCGGCTACATTGACTTCAAAACCCTAGTTCGGGTAATAATCAAAACAGAAGAGGCAATCGGTGAAAAATCAAAACCCTAGTTCGGGTAATAATCAAAACCGAAGATCAAATAATCTAAACCCTAGATCGGCTACACATCAAAACCCTAGTTCGGGTAACAATCAAAATAGAAGAGGCAATCAGCTACATTAACTTCAAAACCCTAGTTCGGGTAACAATCAAAATAGAAGAGGCAATCGGTGAAAAGTCAAAACCCTAGTTCGGGTAACAACCAAAACAGAAGATCAAATCATCAAAACCCTAGATCGGCTACACATCAAAACCCTAGTTCGGGTAACAATCAAAATAGAAGATCAAAAATTATCGAAACCCTAGATCGGCTACACATCAAAACCCTAGTTCGGGTAACACTCAAAATAGAATATCTAAAAGAATTAAAAAAACCCATCAAAAATAGATCTAGAAAAATATAGATCGAACACGAATGCATGTGGAAACCATAGATCAAATGAGCCGAACCTGTAGTGGAAAGCAAGGAAGAGGCCGTCAGCGTTGATTTCAACAGGCGGCGATCAATTTGCACCACCGGCGATGGATTCCAAGAGGTGGCGACAAGTTGTCGCATGTCGCTGCAAGGAGTCGAGTGAGGATAGAAAGAGAGAGGGTCGAGCGTCGAGTGAGGAGCCCTAACGAGCGTCTCGATTTTGTTCGATTTTCGAGCGAAATGGGTGAAAAGTGCGAAAATGGCATGATATTTACAAGTATGCCACCACACTTTTTGTGAGTTTTCGCGAAAACCATGAAAACTACTTCCTGTAGTTTTCGAGTTCGTGTGTTAAATGACTTTTCGTGAAAAGCCATTTTCGCGAAATACGAACTGAAAACTCTTGTGTTTTCTGTCAACAAACAGGTTTTCGACCCAATTTTCATTTTTGGGCGAAAACGAAAACCCAAAATAGGGCAAACAAACAGGCTCATAGGGACTAAAATCAAAATTCGAGCAAACTATGAGGATCAAAAGTATGATTTTCCCTAAATTTGGACATGAGTTAGTTCAATTGGGTTTGGTTCAAGCTTAGTTTAGTTGATTCAGCTTTTCAATTAAATTATTTCATGAAGAATCTTGACAGATTCAACAAAATTAATGTTGATTCGATTATGTTTCTTCCCAATCTTTAGAAGTGGACTTAAATGGATCAAATTGGCTTCTACTGAGACTTGATTTAGTTTATTCAACATCTAGTTGAATTGGTTAATCATTAATTAAAGGCATTCTCGTGCAGTTCAACAAAATAAATATCTATCCAATTATATATCTTTGGATTATGTTGGACTTCAGTTGAGAGTTAATTTTTACTACTAGAAACATTAGAATCACTGATGGCCATCATCCACGGTCGCCTAAGCCGTCGGGATGACCTGCGGCATTCTTACGACCCACGACGTGCAAATGAAATAACTTATCAGCAATGGCTTCGCGAGCGTCACGTCGGCTATTGCTGATGTTATTATTATATTAGCAACGACTTATGTATGGCTTACGTATTCGTCGCTCGTTAGTCGATGGCGCGCTCGCGACGCAAAAATAAAATACTTATCACCACGGCTTAACGAGGGCTGCGTTGATCGTTGGTGATGACATTATTCATCTACAACAGCTCACCAACGGATAACTCAACCATTGGTGATAGATGTTTTTACCTCTGCGTTTTCCCCTGCCCCTCTTCTCCTCCGCGTCGACGATGCCTGTTGTCGTTGCTGCCCGCCGATGTCGCCGCTCCTACACCCGATTTCAGTTGTTGCTGCCACCACAAGGTAACATCTCTGCTGCCTTCTCTTTACCCCTTTTGCAGCATGATTAGGCCCGAACGAAATCTTAGGTGCTGTTTGGTTAGCGAAAACTATTTTCTGGTTTGATTTTAGTGAAACTGAAAACTTGGTTTCAAAAACTTGATTTTGGTTTCTAGTTTTCAATTTTCTGAAAACGTGTTTGGTTAATGAAAACAACATCAGTTTTAGTTAGTTGAAACCGATGAATATTTATTTGGTTATAAAAAATAATATTAAATTTTCTTGAATATTTTTAGTAGTAATTAAATGTTTAGTTAGTTTACAAAATTAAATATTTGTTAATATAGTTACAAAATATTTATATGATTTAATTAATTAAGTTATTGGTAATTTAAGATTTTTTTGTTCAATTAGATATAAAAATTAATTAATAGTTATTATAAAATTTTAAAAAGAATAAGTCTAATGATCTAAAATTAGGTTTGATTAAATTATAAATAGACCAACATTAAGAAAATTGAGTTATTTAAAATTTGGGTTTGAGTCAATTAGATATAAATTGGTTTAATTAATTTATAAATTTAAGATAAAAGTTTGAGTTGAAAATGATGATTTTTATTTTTATTTTTAAAAATTAGATATAGTTTGATTTATTTTTAAATTAATTAATTTTATAAAAAAATATTTATAATTACAAAGTTGCCACTGCATTTTGATAACGAAAGCGACAGTCTTGAAACCACAGAAAATAATATTATGGTGTGTTCATTTTTATTAAGAAAACTAATTTCGTTTTCATTTTGATTTCGATTCAATTTCATGAAAACATTGAACCAAACATGTTTTTGTAAGCAGTTTTAGTTTCAATGAAATCGAAACCATGAAAATAGACTTGGTTTTGCTAACCAAACAGGCCCTTAGGGTTTCAGCCGGCCTCCGGTCGCTAAACCCATCACCCTTGTCTAGTGTCCGACATGGGACACTGAACGTCGGCACCGGAATAAGTGTTTGCTAATAGTGGGTCAGCATTTTTTTTAGATTAGGGTTTGATTAAACCCTAATCAAATGTGATTAGGGTTTAATCAAACCCTAATATATATATTTTTTAAATTTTTGATTACGTTATCTAACTAGGGTTTAATTATTTTTTTATAGATTAGGGTTTAATCAATTTATTTATATGTTGTTCATGTTATCTAATTAATTAGGATTATTTTATTTTATTTATTGTTAATGTTAATATGTTAATTAGGGTTTAAATATTAATGTTAGTATTCTTTAGTGTTAATTCAATTATTATTAGTCCAATTAATACTCGAGTCGATAAAATTAAACTATTGTGGACGCTGGCGTTGGGGCCGAAACCTAAGGACTCGCGCCGACGTTCACTGTGAACTCGCGCCACTGTGCACTCGCGACATCATCCACAAATTTAGAAAATAATCATCCATTCGACAAGTTGATATGTTAACTACTAGAATAATGGTTTTCAACAACGGCCATCAACAACAACCGCCCAAGCCGTTGCAATCACTAACGGCTTACCAACGGCCGCTGCGGCCGTTGCAGATATATCACATCTGTAATGGCTTACATATGGCCACTCAGGCCATTGCCAACAAGTAGATGGCGCGAACGTTGTGCGCAAATGAAATAATTCATTAGCAACGGCTTACGTATGACCGCGTCGGTCGTTGCTAATGATATTATCACATTAGCAATGGCTTACTTATGGTTTTTGTATTAGTTGCTTTTTAGTCGATGGGGTGCTCGCGGCGCAAAAATGAAATACTTATCAGCAACGGCTTTGCAACGGATTAGTGAGCCATTGGCGATGTGTTGTATTTATTAGCAATGGCTTTGCAACGGGTAAGTGAGCCGTTGTTGGTGAGTTTATTTAACTCGCGATCGCGCTCGACCCATTTCTTCTGTGATTCTTCTTCCTTCTCTGTCGACGTCTGCCGCCATTTTTGTCTACTGACGCCGCCTGCCAACGCCGCGCCCTTTGACGTCGAACCATTTCCAGGTATTAGCTCCCCTCTTCTCTTCTCCTTTACTAAGGCCGGCCGAAACCCTAAATATTAGGGTTTCGATCGATCGCTAGCCGTCGGCCGTCGGACGCCGAACCAATGTCCAGTGTCCAATGTCGGACACTAGACAACAGTGCCAGAACACTGTTCATTAGAGTTTTATTAAACCCTAATCAAAAGTTTATTAGGGTTTAATTAAACTCTAATAAAATTTGATTAAGGTTTAATAATCTATATTAATTGTTTACTATTTAGATAAATTTTTCATATTTTAGATTAATTTTTCATGTTTTAAATTAATTTTTCATGTTTAGATTAATCTACGTTAAATGTTTAATGTTTAATGTTTAGATTTATTTTCATCTTTAGATTAATATATTTTAATGTTAATTAGATTTAGATTTAATTTTAGATTATATATGTTAATTAATTTTAGTTTAGATTAATTTTAATATTAATATTTAGATTTAGATTTAGATTAATTAGAATCGTCCACTTTAAACTCGCGCTCAAATCGTCCACTTTGGACTCGTGTTGGAATCATCCACCGTGGACTCCAACCGACATCAAAAAATTTAAAAAATAATCATCCATCCGATGAGTTGATACGTTTCACGTATGCATTGACGAGTCAGATATGATTTAGCAAAACTTTAGATCCATTCGGGGGTTGTATGTTCGTGAAAAAGAAGTAGATGATCTTTTATACAACATACAACCCTTGAATTGTCCCTAAGAACATAGTTATTTGTATTGCACTTAGTTTTTTCTTTTAACCATTAACTTATTCTTAAATTTTGGCTATTGTATCTCTCTTGTTCTCCGATACGCGCCCAGATGATATACGTATTCGGAGAACTGTAGGGAGATGCTGTCGAAATTTAGACTAAAGTTAGCGATTAAAAGAAATACTAAGTGCAATATGAATAACATGAATCCCGAATAGAATAGGATCATCTCACCTATAAAGACATTGACTGAAGATATTGTCATTGATTGACAGAATTATGTCGGGCGATCGAAGTTGGATATACCGATGTTTTGATCGTGGAGCTTTAACGAATGAGTTTCGCTTAGACGTAACTTACTTCCTAAATTTTGCCTTTTCGAATCAGAAATTCGTTAGCGTCGGTGATAAAATTCGATGTCTGTGCCGCATTTGCATGAATGCACGATTTCTGGATTGGGAAACTATCACTCTGCATCTGTATAGCAAAGGATTTGCACCAAAATATTTTATATGGACTTGTCACAGGGAGTCGCGTGAAGTCGGGACGTCGAGCAATCCTATCGTTCAAACACATGGTGAATCTTTCTCTGTTGTTGTTTCTTTATCCAGTCCATCTTATCCGTATAGAACTATGATACTTGATAGTCTTAGGGGTCAATTCCAACTGAATGACAATGTCCATCAGCCAGTTACTAAGAAGAAGAAGAAGAATTCGAAGACTATTACTCAAATGATGAGGAATAATTGTAAAGCATATATTATATTAAATCTATATATACTATATATATAATCTAATTATATGCTTATTCGACAGATATGGTGGGGCGTGGTTATCGTCGGACGAGAGCTTCGGAGTCTCCGATCGATCAGACTCCAGCACTTCCTCTTGCCGATGATATTATTGCCGCTGATCCTCATGCCGTCGAGGCTAGTTCATTGAGACGCAGGCGGCCACGCGGGCCGAATAGGTGGCATCCTCCGCCAGCCACAGAGTCACGTAAACTCATTAGTGTGATTGGGGAGCGGTAATGTATCTTGAATTATGAATTATTACAAATTTATTATATCATAAATATATATTGAACTTTATTTTTGTTGTGCAGGTTTGAGCATGAGGATGTGTTGATGACCATATCTTCTACGATCCGACGATACATGCATGGGGCATAGCCCACGTGGTCTCACGTGCCCCGTGAGCACGTTGACATGCTATGGCGTGAGTTTGAGGCACGTATTAAATTTTTTTTTATACGTGATGATTAATATTGGTACTGTGTTTTGCAAGCTCGCTACACATGGGCTGAAGACCAGAGGTCCTTCATTTACACTGTCTGGGAGGCTATTTCTTGGCAGAGGTACAATGGCCAGCTGGGACAGGCCCGTTCCCAGGCGATGGCCCGAGCTGGGACCACAAACATCGCGGAGACTCGGGGATACGACCTCGATTCTCCGGATATATGGGACTAGCTCGTGGCGTTATGGTCGACGGATCGATGGTAGGAGGTTTCTAGGACTGCAGCTAGAAAGCGTAAGTTCGGGGGAGGAGCGCGTCACACTAGCAGCTCAATATCATTTGTAGTGCACGATCGTCGTATGGTAAGTATTATACCTTAAATTCAATTATATATTTTATTTGTTACTTTGTGTAATAAATAATGTATTTGTTTTATAAATATAGACGATGGTGATGGATGATAGGACTGTCCAGCGACCCTCCCCGATGGAGGTGTTTGAGCGGACTCACCGTCGAGGACATGGGGTGGGGGAGTATATCGACACCCGCGCTACAATCATTATGGTAAGTATATTTATTTAAATTATTCATTATTTATTTATAATTTAAGTTTTAGGAAAAATATAAAACAAAAAATCAAACTCGAGTAGGAGACCTACACTCAGACGGTGATGCAGCGCGGGGGCACCCCCAAGGACTTTGACGCAGGAGTGTGGGTCGAGGTTGCAGGTGGCTGGGATCACGGCCGCGCACTACTAGAATATACCACATCAGCCACGGATATCAGCGACGACCGCCTCGGCCGTCAGAATAATTCACGACTTTGCGACGGTCATAGCGGCCGTGGCTGATGTAACCAAATTAGTCGTGGCTCGCATACGACCACATAGAGCCATCGCTCATAGTTGATGGCGCGCAAGGGGCGCAGAATAAAATAAGTTATTAGCCACGGCTTCGCGGGGGCGCTAGAGCCGTTGGTGATATGAATAACCAAATCAGTCGCGGCTCGCATACGGCCGCATAGAGCCGTCGCTCATAATTGATGGCGCGCATGGGGTGCGAAATAAAATAAGTTATTAGCCACGGCTTAGCGGAGGCGCGAGAGCCGTTGGTGATATGAATAAGTCATTAGCCACGGCTAGAAGCTACAGTCGCTTATTAATTAATGGCGCAAACACAGCACGAAAATTAAAACACTCTTCACCGATGACTTAGAGAGCCGTCGGTGATAATAAAATTACGAATCCACGATTTTCCGATGGCTGGTGAGCCATCAATGAAAATCCTTTTTATTTGCGTTCACGCCCAACCCTTCCTCTTTCTTCTCTGCTCCCACCGCTGTCGCCTGTTGCCACCGCCGCTGACTTCGTGTGCCGTCGAGTTCGCCGCTGTTGACTTCGTGCGCCATCAAGTTCACTACCGTCGACGAAGACGCCACCCTCGCCCTCGCCGATCGAGCCCCAATCGATCTCCACGCGTCGCACATCGGTCGGCCCCAATTTTCCTCACTGTCGTCCAGGTGAGCACTTCCTGCCCTCTCCGGTCGACGCCGGCCGAAACCCTAGGGTTTCAGTCGGCACCGGCAGTATTTTTTAGTAGATTAATTAAATTTAATTAATTAGGGTTAATTATTTGTTAATTAAATTTAATTAGGGTTAATTAGTTAGATTAGATTTAATTTAATTAGATTTAATTAGGGTTATTTAATTAGATTAGTTTTGTTAAAATCGTCCACTTTGGACTCGTGCACGTCGGAATCGTCCACTTAATTTGGACTCGCACCGAAATCATCCACTTTGGACTCGCGCCGAATACGTTTCATATACTCATCGACGAGTCAAGTTTTAATTTTGCAAAATCTTAAATCCGTTCAGGGGTTGTATGTTCGTGTAAACGAAGAAAATGATCTTTTATTTGACGTACAACCCTTGAATTGTCCCTAATTGGATAATTTGGTAACATAGTTATTTATATTGCACTTAGTTTATTTCTTTTAGTCATTATTCATTTTTAAATTTTGGCTTGTATCTCCCTAACGAAAGAATGATAGGGCAGATTGGCGTGTAGTTTGTAAGACTAAAGCCAGATGAAAAATTGATCCGGTAGTTGGAGAGAATGACCCAGCTGATGACTTCTGTCAAGAAGAAGATCATTCTGAAGTGGAACGAGTTAGTCCAATACTCGAGGATGATGACACAGAGTTAGTTCAAATGGAAATAGAATACGTTGATGACGACGATAATGAAGTTGAGGAAGGACAAAATGATGATGAGGGAGAAGAAGAAGAATTTCAAGATTCTGATACAGAAGAACAAGAAGAAGAGTATTACACGGATGATGATAATGTCGATGACGAATAATTATAAATGTGAAGTATATATTCAATTATTAAATATATCTATTAATCTATTATATATAATCTAATTATATTAAATTTTTACAGCTATGGTTCGAGATATCAGTTCTCGAGGAGGCATTCCTCGTAGGACCCCCAAACGATTACCACCCATCCTACCTGTACCCACTGACCCTTCACCTTCCACCACCATCCCCCCACCTCCGGCCACCATCCCCCCACTTGATCCGTCCACCATTCCCTCACCTGATCTGGCCACCCGGCTCCCATCCCTCTGCCACCCTCCGTAGATCCAGGACTTTCGTCTTTGAGACGTAGGCCACGAGGGCCTAACAGAATTCTCCCTCTTCCACCCAAGGGAGAATTGCGCAAAGCAGTTAGTGTGCGCGGAAGACGGTAAGTATATGCATCAATTATTTCTTATAATTTATTTATAATTTAAAATATCATAATATGAATTTATATTTGGTGCATATTTTAATAGGAGGACGTCCCTCGCACGATTACGGGAACGATCCGGAAGTTTATGCATGGGGCGTGGCCTACATGGTCTCATGTGCCTCGTGAGCATATGGATTTATTGTGGCGAGAGTTCACAGTAAGTATATTTATTAAATTAATATTAATGTTAAATATTGATCGATAATAATAATTTTCTTTTACAAGCTCATTATACATGGCCGGAGGACTAGACCACTTTTATTGAGGCTGCATGGGAGCGTGTTGCCCACGCTCGCTATAACGGGCTGCTTAAGTAGGCCCATCAGACCATGATGGGACGACTGGGGGCCAAACAGATAGGGCAGACTCGGGGACACGCCCCCGAGTGGATTCCTGGCCCTGTGTGGGACCAACTCATTGAGCGGTGGGCCACACCTGAGTGGCAGGAGGTCTCCTGAACTGCGTTAAGAAACTGCATGTCTGGGGGGGACGGCTCGGGCGCGCGCCATACTGGTGACTCCATCTCTTTTGCGGTTCATGAGCGTCGTATGATATGTATAATTTAATTATTTTTAATTAAATTATATATTGTGTATAATGATATTAATGTATTTGTTTTCTAATGTAAGACGCGAGTGGCGGAGGATGGCACCGTCCAACGCCCATCGATGATGGGGGTGTTTGAGCGCACCCACCATCGTTGACGAGGAGCGGGGAACTACGTTGATAGCAGAGCCTCGATCATAATTGTAAATATTTATATATGTCTATTTGATTTACACATTTTTTATTTATAGTTTATATATATTTAAAATATAAACACGTGTAGGAAACTTACACGAGGACTGTGATCGAGCGTGGAGGCACACCGGAGGAGTTCGACGTAGGAGCTTGGGTAGAGGCCACAGGTGGCTGGGAGCACGACCGTGTTTATGGCTTTGCAGACAGTGGCTATGAACGTGCCGTGCTCTGACCACTTGGGGCACCGACCCCTCCGGCTGCGGGTGAGCGGCCCTCGACATCCCGGGCACAGGACTAGAGTCAGATAATGGCCTTGGAGTTAGAGCTCACCTAGCAGAGACAGACGATGGAGGAGTAGAGGGTGGCGATGGGTGAGTAGAGGTTGGCGATGGAGGACCATAGACAGACGAATGAAGAGTTGAGACAGACGATGCAAAGCATGCAGGCACTGCTCACTCAGATTTCGTCTCACTCTGACCTTCTACTGATGATGTCGCAGCCATCGTCCTCCTCGACACAGTCGATGCTCCCGACCCAGTCGTTGTCGACTCCATCACCTCCACCGCAGTCGTGAGATTTTGATTTATTATATTTTGTTTATATTTTGATACTTGTTTGTATACAGATAGTTGTTTATATACTTATGGTTGTATATATATGATATTTTGATAATTGTTTATCTCCAGTTTGAGGCTTTGATTGATGATATTTATGTAAAACTTGTATGTTTGGTTTCAAATGCATGTGTATGATGTTTTCTGACTGTAATATGTGATTGAAAATAGATTGTAATATGTAAATATTATTGTATACATGAATTTATAAAAAAATTATTTTTTCTGTTACAGGATATACCTTCAGCCACGGCTTACCCACGACCACCGTCACTAAGCCGTGGCTTAAGGCTTATCGTAAATGGCTGATGGCTTGGGCAGCACCAAATATCACGGTTGCTAATAGTATCACCGACGGCCCTGGGCCGTGGCTGATGTGTTGGTATTAGTGACAGCCGCACATGTCACTAAGCCGTGGCTGAAGGCATGGCTGATGGCCTGGGCAGCACCAAATATCACGGTTGCTAATAGTATCATCGACGGCCACGGGCCGTGGCTAATGTGTTGGTATCGGTGACAGCCGCCTAAAGCTGTCACTGATGTGTTAAAATCAGCGACAGCGCCCACGGCTGTCGCTGATGATTACTTGTGATGGCTGAGAGACACCGTCACAACTTATCTGAGACGCACACATTAGTGACGACTTTTTGCCACAGCCAGTGCCGTTCGTGATAGTTATCACCGATGGTTAAGCCACGGCTTAAGTCGTCGGTGATGATGATAAATCTAGTTGTGGCGTATATGGCTTTGCAGACAGTGGTCATGCGCGAGCCGTGCTCGGGCCACTTGGGGCATCGACCCCTTTGGTCGCTGGTGAGCGACTGTCCACCTCCAGGACTAATTATGATCAGAGCAGCAGGATACAGATACTGGAGGAGACGGTTGCGCGTCAAAGTGAGATGATGGAGCGTCAGAGTTAGATGATTGCGGAGATGCATGTTATGCTATGCAACATCTCAGCTTATACCGGAGTAGGCATCCCTTCGGCATCATCAAATCCATCATCCTCGAGCCAGTCCACGCCGGTGTACACCCAAGCACTCCAGACCCCGCCATATTATGATCCAGACCTTCCTCCGCCGTCGTCGTGAGGTTTATTATTTTGTTTGGATATTGACTTTGGTATTTGGATACTACTTGATTGACTTATTTTGTTTGGATATTGATACGATAGTTTTGAATTTGAATAGTTTTTATATGATTGTGGATAATTATAAACATAAGTAAAATTATTTTGATGTATATTTGGATGTATCTCTGATGTGTATTTTATGTATGGGTTTGTGAGTTATGTACCAGGTTAAATGTATCAATGTATTAATGGAAATTAGAAAATTTAAAACTTTTCAGTTACATGTTAACATCATCAGTAACGGCTTTCCCACGGCTGTCCGTGGGAAAGCCGTTACTGAAAGTGCATCATATTTTCTGGGCCGCAACCTCAAAGACGTTGCTGATGACCTACAACAATGGCTTAGCAACTGGCTTTCACTAACGACCTTGCCACGACAACCGGGCCGTTGCTGATGTATATATCTACAACGGCCCTGCAGCCGTGGCAGAATTGTTGCTGATAATGTTATTAGCAACGGTCGCTCCAGCCGTTGCTGATTCGTTGCTAAGTTATCAGCAACACGATTTTCTGCCACGGCTGCGTTGCAACGGGCCGGGCCATTGCACGTCGTTGCTGATGGCTTTCAACAACGGTTGGAGCCGTTGCTGATGCTTGTTATTCGAGTAGTGGTTTCACGTACGCATCGACGAGTCAGATATGATTTTGCAAAACCTTAGATCTGTTCGGGGGTTGTACATTCGTGTAAACGAAGTAGATGATCTTTTATATGGCATACAACCCTTGAATTGTCCCTAATTGGAAAATTTGGCAACATATTTATTTGTATTGCACTTAGTTGTTTTTTTAACCGATACTCATTCATAAATTTTGGCTATTGGATCTCCCTTGTTCTCCGATACGCGCCCAGATGATATGCTTATTCGGATATGCTACCGAAATTTAGAATGAAGTTAACGGCTAAAAGAAATACTTAGTGCAATATGAATAACATGAATCCCGAATGGAATAAGACTATCTCACCTAAAGACATTAACTGAAGATATTATCATTGATTGACAGAATCATGTCGGGCAATCGAAGTTGGATGTACCGATGTTTTGATCGTGGAGCTTTAACAAATGAGTTTTGATTAAGCATAACTTACTTCCTAAATTTCGCCTATTCGAATCGAAAATTCGTTAGCGGTGATAAAATTCGATGTCTGTGCCGCAATTGCACGAATGCACGATTTTTGGATGAACAGCTTACCAATGGACACGGCCGTCGGTGAAGGTCGTTATTCTAGTAGTGTTTGTTAGATGAACATCCAATTAAATCTGAATTGGACTAGTAGTATTGAGTTCGATCGAATTAGACCTAGTAGTGCCCTACAACACATGCAAATCGAGCCAAGACTAGACAGCTCCGTCCAGGGGTTCCACCCGGCCATAGTAACAAAGTAATCTAGAATTCTTAAGAGCAGCTCCTGCAATATAATAGTAGGTAAGGGGATAAGGATATCACGACCCGCTTGATGAGATAGTTGACCCATCAACTTGATAGGCCAATCCATTGGTCTAATGAAAATGCTTAAGCTAAAGTTGATGGTAGCACACCCATCAAGCCTTATAAGCCAACACTACATCCAATATACTCCTGATGTGAGACTAAACTAGGGTATTACAAGGGATCCCCTTGCCTTACTCCCTTGGAACTGCTAAACTCATCTATTTTTGCACCATCGATCTTACATGTGAAAATCGCATATTCTAAACAAGCTAGGACCCATTTCCTGAATACATAGGAAAGTTCATGATCTCCATAATTTTTCCTGGTGCAACCCAAGAGACTCCACCGAAATCTTTTTTCAAATCAAGTTTCATAATAAACTAAGACAACTTTCTCTTAGATTGAAAATTTGATTGACTATCTCTCAACTCATGAGAATATTATCATGTGATTGCCTTCCTTTAATGAATGTTGCTTGTTCTTTAGAAATCAATTTCTGAATGGATGGCTTGAGTCTATTTACAAGGACTTTAGAAAGGATTTTATAGACCATATTGCACAAGGTAATTGATCTATAATCAATGATTACTTTTGGTCCCTCCTTACGAATAAACACTAAACATGTTTCACCCCAAGACTCAAGAATTTTTGTAGTGTTTGCAAAATCTTTAAATGATGCATGTATAGATGACCCCAAACTACTCCAGTAATGTAAGAAAAATTCCACAGTCACTACAATATAATTGATCTATAGAGACATAAAATTAGAGATAAACTATATTTTTGTTTCTAAATCTTCAGATTTAGAGACTAATAAATACAAAATTTATTTCTAATTAGCCTCTAAAGATCTATAGAAACAACAACAACATAGTCACTTAATTGATTTGACTCTAAGCTATAGAAACACCAACAACGGAGTCACTTAATTGATCTAACTCTAAAGCTATTTTTAGAGGTTAATTAGGAATAAATTTTGTGTCTATTAATCTCTAAATGTGAAGATTTAGAAACAAAAATCTAATTTATTCCTAATTATGTGTCTCTATAGGCCGATTGTATTATAGTGAGTAAATCCATCTGGGCCAGGGCTTTACCTCTCCCCATTTTGGAAAGTGCTTTCCAAATTTCTTCAAGTGTAAAATCTTTTGTTAATTCACCGTGTTTCCTGGAAGGTATTTTTTTTTCCAATTATAGTTTTCAACAATTTGTCATTCATCAACTTGAATTACATCATCTTTCCAAAGTTCACTATACCAACATGCAAATGCATTTGCAATCAATTGCGAATCAGTTTAAACATCACTTCAAATTTGGATCTCATGTACTAATTTGGATCTTATGTACCGTGTTAGTTCTCTTAAATTTCACTAAATTGTGAAAGTATCTTGTATTTAAGGTATCAATTGCGAATAAGTTTGCCCATAATGAAAGGTTTACCCTTATCTTATCACCAGGTTTATCAATGCAATTAAAATTCCCTGCGATCCATCATGGAATATTTAAGGTATCCACATTGCTAAAAAACTGGTTGTTCAATATCTGAAGTCATGCTAGATTGTTCAACATCCGCTTACCACAATCTCAAAGGTATCAGTCATTTTTTTTATGCAGCTCTTCTAAATTTTTTCTAACACTTTAATGGCACCGGTTCAAAACTGGTTGAGCTGAACTCCTTTATATCCTTGGCAAGTTCCTTACTCTTCTTGTAAAATTTGGAATCAGTAAAGGGATTAATAAAACTTGCTTTGAGACCATCCTTTACTACTTCCTTTGCCATTTCATCCCTTTTTGATCTCTCCTTCAACAAACTCATTCCACTGCTACTAGTCATCCCTTTACCAACAGGAGGGGAATCTATCATCATGCCTTCATCAGGAACTTCATCCAACTTCGCAAAAGGGCTGTGAGTCATCCCTTTTTTCAAATGAGGTTTTTTGCTTTGAGATTCTCTTTTTGCGGTTGACTAATAACCAGGGGCCAAATACCTCCTCAATTTTTGGATCATTGCACTTGCCATCATTATGCATTTCTCTTGAAACTGGCCTATTCTTTTGCATTTAAAATACAATTTAGGAACATTTTCAAATGTCACAGCCTGCCATATTCTCCTTCCCATACTATTTATTCATATTCCATTAGGAACAATGTTACAAAGATCCCACAGGATACAAACTCTCACAAATTTATTCCTGTGACCCTTTAGTGTGATATCATCAATTTTCAGAGGACGGCCAATTGCTGAGGCAATATATATGAAATGTGATATCACTATTCACATATTCTAAGGGTAACCCAGGAAATTAATTGTTTTCGGACAGGGATAGTATCAAATTCTTTTTCGAAACCGTTGAAAATTAACTTTCCAGGGGATAAGCAACATGACCTGGCCTCTCGAGAACCAAAGACCTTCGATAGCACATTATTCATGTCATCAGCATTTGCAAATTTAAAATAGAAGTAACCTGAAGCAAGGTCTACTACTTGTACGCTACAAGCTATTTTCCATAATTTCGGGAGAACTGATTGAACTAAGGAGAGTGAAGGGGTCTTACCATAGAACTTGCCCGCAGAGGCTGTTTAATCTGTTGGATCTAGAAGCATCTATCAGATCATCATCAAAAGTTAACTCAGTGGTGGAATTTTTCTTGATAACATTGATTCTGCATTTTGATAAATCCTTGAATGCAAGATTAGCGAGTAACTTCGCCTCCTTGAACAACACACACTACCAAAAATTATGTGATTTGCGACGACGGTCTGCGATGGCTAATTCAGCGGCCGCAGATGCGATGGTTCGGCGACCGGTGTAAATGACCGTCACAATGTAGGAAATATTGCGACGACATGGTGACAACAAAGATAGCCATCGCATAGTCAAGTACATAACGACAGCAGGCGATCGCAGAGTGACCGAATTTTGCGACCATAATCAGCCGTTGTAAAATCGTCAGAGAGTAATTATTTTAACAGGATCGCGCCGATCTCTCTCTCTCTCTCTCTGCCGACTAGGGTTTCGGTTGGCGACGGAAAAGGGGAGGGTCACCTAGCCCTCCTTAATGCCGCGCGAGAGGTGCGGCCTGGCCGTCTCGCGCGGCGTTTTACCATCGGGGGCGCCGATCGCCACCCTCTCTGAATAGGCCAAAGATAGATTCCAATAACCGTGAGAAGACAATTTTACTCTCTGCCTTATTTCTTGTGGATGCTAAATTAGTGTGGCATGTGCATATTGGTACTTTGTCATGTCCAGATTTTTTATAAGAGCTATAATTTAATCTGATATACTTCTATGAAAAGAGGCCATATCTGGTAAACAAGAAGTTATATGAGCCATTGAAGGTGGACTGCAGATGTTTCCAATTGCTTGACCTATTAAAGCATAATGTTGGAATTCTTTAGCTCTTAAGTTAGCATGTATGTTTTAACATGATTAAGAAAGATATCTTTAAAACAAATCAAATCTTGCTTATAGTTCACGCACTTCAAGTTCTTTCGATTCTCAGTTTGTACTAGATTTGAAGTACCCAAATCTTGTCTTCCTTTAAAAATAATGGGAGTTCACATCCATTGCAAGATACAAATGAACTTGAGACCTGAGAGTTCATTTTTCACACCATTTGTTAGTTCTAGCTGAAAAGTGGTGCTGTGATGATCAATAATTTGTTAGTTCTATCAATAAATTTTATACACACTCATAGAATTCTAATTAGCAACTAGAATCAGAGTGAAGGAACAGTGCATACAGTGACAACTAAACTTGACATGACTTGTTTCAGCAATGCAAATGATTGGATTATGGAGTCCAAATGACTCTTTCTTAATTGCTAGACTGCAAATTGAAAAAAGAAATCGAAATTTCTAGTATGCATCTTATAAGTTGGACATCTATAACTTTACCTAATCCCATGGAGGTGTTGGAATCCAAGATTTGAAAACTAAAAGTTTAGCCCTTCATGCTAAACGAATACAAGCCTACCTTATTAACCACAACACACTTTGGGTTAGATTAGTTAAAAAGAAATATCCTCCTATCTCTTGTATGAAGTATGATCAAATGGGTATGTCTTCTTGGGCATGGAAACTTTTCAACCAAGCCTTATCTGCTTTGAAATTTGGGTTTCAAAAGGTTATTCGTTCCGGTTCGCATACATCATTTCTTTATGATAATTGGGTGTTGGATATATTTCTTACTTTAAAGCCAACTTATATAAATGTTAATTTGTTGAACACTATTACTCATGTTTATCATCTATTGCATGATCAGAAAAGGTCAAATTTTATTGGATTAACTGTTTGCAACAATAATTTGTGGGGGGGCATTGAGAAGGTTGAGCTATCTATGCATGATGATTTTTATGCGTGGAAAAGTGAGCGGTTTGGTTACTTCCTCATCTGCTTACCTATTTCTTAAAAATCCAAAGCCAACTCTTACTAGAATTTCTCTTTACTGGATTAAAATTTGGAAGTTGACCACTTTCTATAAGGTAAAGTTATTTGTTTGTAATTTTTTACACGAAAAGCTTTTGACTCAAAATAAATTATTTCACTTGTGTATTTTTGCTTTTTAGAACAGTGTTTTGTGTGAGCAAAATGTTGAATCAATTCAACACTTGTTTTTTAATGTGTTTTTGCTTCAGAAATATGAAATGTGTTGGGTCAAAAACTTAGTTTGGTTTTTTCTAATAGGAGTTATTAGTGTTCAGGTTGGTTGTTGTTGGATCCTATCCAACATCTAGATAAGGAACCATCGGTCATTATTGCATTGTGAAGGTATGATCATCTTCATGCACTTTCAACCGCAAATAATAAAAAGTTGGACAAGATTATAGTAGAATCAGATTGCAAGATCGGGTGGATTGTATCAATAATTATGCAGCTCCTCCTTGGCGAATTCACTCTTTGATTCATAACATTCATCTTTGGTTCTTTTAACCAAAGAACCAAAGATGTTCCTGATGTATCAATTGTATATGTATCTAGACTAACAAATTAAGCTACCCATTGGGTAGCAAAATGGCTCGGGTGCGTAAAGAGCCCAATATATGGACTGCTATTCACCCACCTTAGTTGAATGTAATCCTCAACTCCGATTCTACTATTTCGCCTAAGTGCCTAATAATATTTCTTTGTTCTTTGTATAAAAAAAACTTCCTCCTACAAATAAGTGTTTTTGATCGTACACCTAGAAATAATTTTTGGAGGTGGGATTTTGGGGATCCATATATAGTTGAGTAAAATCATTTGCTTTCTTGCATTCAGGAAATCATGACAAATTCTGCTTAGAAATGGTATAAAAGATATCCACTATTCACGCAAGAATTGTCATTTAAACAACACAGACAAATAAGATCCATAGCACTTCACAATTGGGTCGGATATGTGGTTATTCCAATTAATTTGCTACACTACATTGTCGATGTTCTATGATAACGTCGGATGCCTTTGGACTCTGAAGAAGCATCTTACTTGATCAATGCATAGCTAAGGGCAACATGAGATCATCATACACAACAACAAGTCAAGCTTTGGATTTCATTCTACAGTTCTACCACAGAGAAAACCCACTATTTTGTCACAGGAAGGCTCAAAGGAACATACGGAGAAGAAGACTCATTAATCTTCTCTGACACAACACTTGACGTGTTCTTTGTATGAAATAAGTCATTGACCAATTGGTACAGTTCCATTTGAAAACATGTTGTTGAAGTTACTATTGATGTGGCTCATGTTGCGGAGTGGTGGGTGAATCCGGCGCAATTGTGAAATGCAAACCTTCGCGATGACCAGACTGCAGTATGAATGCGACTTCGGTTGCTGTCAGAGTAGCTGCTTCCTGATCAAGGTAGGAGGCAGACCAGTTCAGAACAAATCAATAAGACTATAATGAGATTAACAGGTAGCAAAACTGATTTTTGATTTTTAGAATTAGTTTTGCCATCTGCAAAAAGAAAGCAGATGCCAAAATTGATTCTACACTTTCTTGTATTTTAAATAACTAAACCATCACTTTGTTAAAACATGTATCAATAATATGATTTGAGATTAACATTCAAACTCGAATTTGTAAAGAAGGCAAAGAATCATGACTTTTGGCAATAAAGAAAATATAGAACGCACTATATCTGCAAGCACAATTATAAGAACAATTACTTGATCTCCAACGTGACTTTTTTTTAGGGAAAAGCAGCTTGTATTCATAAGAAGTGAGAAATACAAGTAGGCGCATGACTTTATGTATAAATGGCAATAGATGACCTGGCTTTGCCTTCGACGCTGCAAAATACTTAATGCCCAGGCCATGATGTAGCATGGCAACAGAAATCCAGCAGCCCTCAGCAAAAACAGCTGGAAACCATTCAAACAAGATGGTCTGTGACAATTAACCAGATAACATAGTAACAAGAAGGAAGATTAACTATTTCACACTCACAGAAAATATAGTTGAAGCATCATCATCTCCATCATCATTTGTGACAGTCATTGCATGTCTCAGCAGCAGAAGAGCCAATAACTTATAAAACAAATTTATGTTAAATTTGGCATAATGCAAACAAGTCAATGGAAATGTGATGTAACAGCAAAGACAAAATAATAATATTAAAGTAAATCTTTCTTCCAAACTTTGCATACTAAGTTGATTAATAGATCTTCCAAAAGCTAGATAATTCTCAAGGGTTGATATACACAGCCTTCCCATCCCCATGCTTTTTGCAGAGAAGCCTCCAGATCACAAGTGGGTAACTATACCGTTACGCCAAGCCACCCTCTCTATCCTTCAAGTGAATATCTTCTCAAAATCTTACTAGTGCTTACAGCAAGCCGCTAAAGAGGTGATAATTTTCTTTGATATGAAAGAGAATAAAGAAACCAGAGGTGACAAGCTAAATATATAATTTAGCATTGATGGATAAGCTTTAACATAAGCTTAACCAAGATGGTTGCGTGAACAAACTTTCTGCTGAAACTTATGTCCAACAATTCAACAAATATCAAAAGATTGCACATTAGCATACTTGTAGGCAAAAATTCACAAAAGACTTGTCTTAGGCATTAACAGTCCCCAAAATTCTATACATAAACCACTGAAAAAGAGTAACACAAAACAGTATGCCTTCTTCAGTAAGTTCTTTTTTATTTCTGGATCAAATTGCATATGATTATTATGCTACCAATTAAAATGACTAAGTAAGAACCTAGTATGCACATCAAAAGTACTTACTATGAGAGCAGCAGAACGACAGAATGCAGCACCACTGGCATCTGCAACAGCATAGTCATCATACTCAGCTTCGAGGAAGTGGTGTGGTGCTGCTGCTAATGCAACAAATCTAGGGTCGTGAAGATCCAATGGGGAGCCTGATATCGACCAACCTCCACTAAAGTCAATAATTGTCTCATCTGGGTTAGCATGGGGCGGTGCAACATAACCAGGCTTGTATAGCTCATGGCAGATCTCACAAGTTGTATCTCCTTTCTCATCACACCAACGCTGCACACATGCTCTATGTGCATACTGTGAAGAACAAAAAATGAAAGGTTTATTTCAGCAAGTTGCCTTTGATATGATATGTTTGACAAACAAGTAAAAGACATTAAGGGGCTGAGATATATGCTTTATCTATCATGATCACAATGAGGATAAACAAAACATGTTTCAATTATAAACAGTCAAGTGGCAACTGCATGCAGGAAGGCTCACACTTTTAGTAACACATAGGAAGGGGCAGATACCTCTGCTGACTAAGTTGAATGTGAATTTAACTCATATAAGAATAACATTTGTTTTTTCCTCCTTACATTTGTCCAACAAAAGACAAAGTAATTAATCAAACTTCAGATAGTATGATGATAGAATAAAACCATAAAAGAACGGCTTGCTTTTAGAAGTAATAGTAAAAAGAATTTGACCTTTAAACTCCCACTACAAGCGCATGGCGTCTCTAGGTTCTTGATGTGATCCTCCTCCTGGCAGATACGGCACTCGATTGACTGAATGAGTGGCTCATCTTCCTCAGCAGTTGCATTTTCCTCCGTGGCTTTAACACCATCAGTGGAAGTTGAAACCGATGGAGAGCTACACGAAGCTTCCCCAGAACGATTCAAACTCACAAATGATTTTGAAATTTCAATAGATTCAAACTTTGCTAGCCCATCGACATTCAATACAACGTGGTCTCCCATTGTCAATTCTCATCCACCACAAATATGCATCAATTGATGGAAAATTTTCCTGCTTCTCTAGAATCGAAAACTTACAATCTAGCAACTTCCCCAAATAAAAAAAGAAGCACTTTTGCCTTCCTACGAGATTTATAAAGTTCTAAGATTTCAGCAAACACGAAAAAGAAATCATCAGCAAGCGCGTGGTCAAAGCCAACAGATCTCCTGCAGAGAGACTAATAATCAGTTAAAACTCCAACAAATCTAATATTGGCAAATAAACAACGAAAACGAAATAAACTCTCCTCTGAAAAATCCTAATGCCCCAAGCATTTCAAGGAACACTGCCTAAATACGAATCAAGAAAAGAAGCCCGTTGGGAAATTTAAAAGTAAAAAAAAAAAGCATCGAAAACACCCAGATTGCTCAATTTGCATAAAAGAAAAAAACAGGGAACGGCCGATCCCTTTAAAGACGCCGGAAAGGAGCATTTAGAATATGGAATCGATGAAAACAAACAATTTCACGAAGAAGAATGTGATTCGAACAGGTACGTGAGAAAGAATAATCGTCAAACCTCGGAAGCTCTCCTCGAAGAGCCTCCTCTTTCTTCTCTTCTCCCTTTCGTGTAATATCGCAGAAATTGGAACAGAACCAATATATATTTTATTTATTTTAGAACCAATATATAATTAATTATCCTATTAATAGTAGATTTCTGCTTTAGAGAAGAGAATTCATTTTCCTACCCGTGTATGCTTCACCCGACTCCCCTTAAGTGGTAAAATTTGCGGGACCCATATTGTGGGTCAAACATCCACTAATAATAAAGCAGGTAAGAATATGTGCGGCGAAAGGGATCGGTGTCTTTAGAAACATTCTGGGCTGTATGTAACGGGCGTTAGAAATAATTTATTTAAAAAGAGGAAAGAAGTCGCAACGAATACCCGCTGGCGATCTACTCATTTTTTCGGTGGGACACGCTTAACGTGGGTGCAGTTAAATAACATTTCTTGAGACATGTGACGGGCGTTACAAATCAGCATCAACAGAGCTGTTATAATGTTAATACCGCGATAGCAACGCTTCTCCTGCCCGTTTGCGACTTGACTCGAAATTCCCGTATCCCAATCATAAGGTATGGATTCAGTTGACACAACTCAAGCGTGAGTTTTATACTCATTCCACCTTATTTGAAAGAATGGAGACTGTCAAGTTTAGGTTAACTTAAACAGAACCACTATCTCTACGAGGAGAGCTCCTCCATAATCCTAGTTTCCTACAACATCTTACATGATAAGCTGGCTTTTAAACGTGTATCATCGAAAACACAATTTCTTTCCTAGATTGGCTCATTTACTGTTTGTATCATGTGGGCCCGGGGTTATCCGATCGAGCTGGACTCGATTTTTGTTAGGACCAAGCTGGTCGGGCACGATATATCCGGCCCGATACGAATTGTCGGATCTAGATTTACCCATCCAATTGAATCTTTGACATTCGAATTAATATCAAGCCTACATATATGAACATTGAAGTAGCTAATTCCTCCTTATGGTTTCTTCTCTTATTCTGGATAATAAGTGGCAATGTGGCATGATGTCACTAGTTCAAATTTGTTTGCGCAGGGTTTATGGAAATTCATTAAGATCATAGATATTCATTAGATAAGCTTAATGATGACACCATTATTTGGATAGAGGGTGTGAATGGTACAGTTACCACACTATCTCCTTATAGTTTCTTGATTTTTCATAAACTATACCTGGCTTATCATTTCTTTATTTCCCATAAACTATACTTAGCTTATTTGCATCCCAATGGTATTTGGAAGCATTATATACCTCTTAAAATCAAAAAATTTCTTTTGAAATTCTTCCAAAACAAACTACCTACTAGAGAATTCCTATGCAAAAAGAAGATAATTGTTTTCTCAAATTGCCCTCATTGTCTTGACTTTATTGAAACATACATTCATACTATCTTCAAATGCCCTTATGCCGCTAATATTTAGAACTTAATTTTAAACCATTAGGGTGTTAATATCAGCCAGTTCTTGTACTCGGTAGTCCTGCCTTGTTGGATAATCCCAGGTGGGACGATTCCTTCAGGGTTTTGATTGTTAGTACTATATGACATTTTCGAAATAATTTGACACATAGTGGAAGATAGCTTCACCATATCACCTCATAGATCACGATCTTGATATTTTATTCTTTTTTGGTCTCGCAACATTAGTCTGAAGGCAAATTGCAAAAGCATTATGCCAGCTAGGTATAAATGTATTTTCCCTCCGGATGGATAGATCAAAATCAACCATTACGCCTCTTGGGACATGAACATGGCTGCTATTGGTATCATTGTAAGACGACAAGATGATATTTGTGTGTATGCTGAAACAAAACTCATTTCTATGGACTCACCTCTCATTTGTGAAGCAGATGCTATTTTACATGTTATTATCTTTGCTATCAATATTTCGTTTCCAACCGTGCAGATTGGATCGGATTCCAAGATCATCATTGACGCTATCAATAAGCTACAAACCTCGCCATGGAACATTGCTACAATTGTTTCCAAAATCAAATATTTGGCCTCTCAATGTAATAATATTTCTTTTTTGTTTCGCCGATAGAAACTGCAACGAAGCTATCGTCAGATATTTTTGGCACCTGATCCACCCTAATTAATAAATATTTACTATATTATTAATTGCAAAAAAGGTTAACTTAAACATATTTTTATATAGTAATTAAATATTAAATATAACCATTATCATAATTTGATTATACTATAACCTGAAATTATAAGAAATACGATTAGGAAAACGTTGATCCGCGATTTCAAAATTAATAAAAAAAATTTATAAAAAAAATAAAAAAGTATAAATATTAGTAATTTTGATTTCATAATTTATTTATTAAGTTGTTAAAATTTAAGGATACTTAGGAGGATAGAAGAACATTAAGATTTCGATTGGTATAACATAAGATAAAATCATTTTATCCTATGAGATAGTGGTGAGATGATTAATATTGGACGTTTCATAATCACAAATTCGTTTTTCAAGTAGCAAGAAAAATCTTATTTATCTTATCTATGAGGCGGGATGAATTAGCTTATAAATGAATAAGAATAATTATTAATAAATATAATTATTTTTTATTTTAATTAATTTCTCATGCAATGAGAGTACAATAATTACCTATTATTTTAATATTATATGATGTTCTTGCCTAAAGTCGAAATGATGCAGACCTCCGTGTCTCCTTGGCCCAGCGCGATTTTGGTGTGTAAGTTGAATATCCACACTAGAGAGGGTGGATAGTGTGTACCAAGGTCAATGTCTACTTTTCAATTTCGCTTGTATAATTTTCACCTTAGGCACGATGAGATTGAATACTTAGCATAATAATGAAATAGCAATAGTAAATAGGCTAAGCGTGCACACACAATAATATTAATGCTAACAATGAGATTTATAGTTGTTCGACAACCCGCGTGCCTACTCCACTACCTAAGCACACCGCTTAAGATTTCAAACCTAATGCACTAGATGTAGAGTTCCTTTACAATGAGAACTTTTTACCGGAGAGTCTCCGCTCTCACACCGAAAGCACACCCGCTTTCATACCGAGAGCACTTTCCCACCTCACTCTTCGTAAAGACACGTTAATCCTAGATTACAATGATGGACTTATGTCTTCTAACCAAGGCAACCACCAACACTCAAGACCCAAATACTTAGATCTCTACAATCTTTAAATGAGAACAAAAATACAAGTAAAAACAATGATAAATAGCACAAGTAAGAAACAAAACCAATTGTTCCTAGCTTGCTCCTAATCCTTCAAGGCCTCAATAAGATGACTCTTTGGATTTAAGAAGGCTTGAAGTAGAGTTAGAGGTTCAAGGAAGTGAGATTAAGAAATGAGATGTAGAACTCAAAGAAAATGACTCAATCTTTCAGGGATTAACTCAATGAAGCATTAGACAAGTAAGGAAGGGTCTCTTGGGAGCTTATATAGAGATCCCAAGGGTAGCGGCTCAAAAAGAGTCGTTCAACGGATCTAAATTGATCTGTTGGTCCTTTCGGATGACCGTCGGGCGACCCTCGATCGCTCGATAGTTGACCGAATTAGTTACTGGAAATTCTAGTAGTTGTTCGGTCGATCCATGGTCGATCCTTGGTCGCTTGAGGGTCGCTCGAGGATCGACCGATAATCAGTTATCAGCAATGATAATTGATTTCTCGATTGACACTCGACTCAAGGTTCGGACATCGGTATTTTGGGTTTTGGGGTCTTTTTGCGACATGAAGAGGATTATACAAGTATACTAGACACCATAAATCTAAACTCTATCTTTCAATGAATTCGGAGCGACAACAAGCGTCCTTGTCGATTTCTCCGATCGAGGACGTCGCACGCAAACCGATATGGAACCTAAAAATATTTTTCCATGAAATCATTAGTTTCATATTTGTTATCATCAAAACCGAGATTAAAACCAAGATTAAAAATTTTAGGCCAACAATCTCCTTTTTTTGGATGATGACAAACATCTTTAACAAAATATATTCAATAGCGCACAAAGGATATCAACCAATGGATTCTCCCCCTATCATCATGCATATATAAGTAAATTTACTCCCCCTTTGCATGATTTTCCTATATTTTCTTGTCTTTTACCTATATTTTTCTCCTCCTTTTGACATCAATCAAAAAAGGCAAAAAAAGTCAACTATAGACAAGGTTCAAACTCTAAAAATAATTATCATAAAAATAAAGTCAACCAACCCAAGGGACGAAAACAACTTATTGAATGAGAGACTAATTAATACATGATATCAAGAAATGATAGTCAAAATCTAAAGCTAGGAATCATATACTAACTTAAGTACCAATATCAAGTATCGATCAAGGAGTCAAAAATCATTTTAGAAATGATTTTTCTCTCTAAATGATTAGAACAATAACCAAAGTGAATTCAAAATATCATACTTGAAGTCTCACTCGAAGATTGGATGAAAATTCAAAGTATTCAAAAAATAAATATTTGGGAAGAACGATACTTTAAAGTTTCGAAATTCAAATTCAAAAATCCATGTTAAATCATATTATTTCTTAAAAAGTTTGAAAATTTTATTCTAGAAACTAGATTTTTCAATGAACATGTAGTTTCAAGAATCATTCAAAAATCAATTTTCTGTATTTTTCTAAAAATAACTAAAATCTAATGATATTTTCTTAAATATTAGTTATTTTTTCAAAAGTATTCAGTTTTAATTCAAACTTTCCAGATACTAAGGTATAGTCATGTAAAGCATGTGTATCAAGTTTGAGATGAAAATAATATCATTTGGTCAAAATATTACATTAGCATGATTTCATTAAAAAACAAGCATGATATCATGAAATTGCTAAGTATCAAATTTTAACATTTACTCATAGTTTTTCAAACTTAGACATATAGACACCTTACATGAGTAAATCTAAACATATTTGTGAAGTTTAGGCTCAAAATGAAATTTCTAGGTCAATTTATTGATTTAGGTCAAACTTTTTTAAGTTTGAGTCCCATAAGGCGAGCTAGTTATCATTTTACCCATTTACATGATTTTTCATTTTTAAACACATGAAAACACATCATGAGTAAACTCAAACATGTTCATCAAGTTTCAACTAAAAATGAAGTCTCCAAAGTGAATTTCTACCTAGTCATTCAATCAAGATGACATGAAATTGCCTAAGTGTCAAAATTTTATCTACTCATTTCAATCACTTATCATGCATAATCATTTATGATCATAGAGAGATCTATTTATCAAGAATATTGAGTTGTTTAACAAGAATTTTCTCAAAATGAAAATCATACCTCATTTCTTGAGAATTTTCATTTTCATTTTCATTTTCCTTTAGCATTCCAAATTTACCATTTTCTCAACTTGCAAGTAGGCTTCATTAGTATCATAATAAAATCATAGACCAACTAGCAAGCTAACATACTAAATAGCAAAGGTTAAACATAATGTTTCATTTAAAAATCTCAACCTAAGCTAGATAGTAAAGATTCATTTCAAATGAGTCAACATGATATCAAAATGAATCAAGAGATATAAAAAAAATAAAGTATTTGAAAAATAAGATCTCCAACTCTTCCTATTGGTTGAAAACCGAAAGGCCACAATGAGCCTACGATTAGAACCGCAAGGTCGCACTAGCCTGTTATAGGCTACAAATGGCCTCCAATGAGATCGAAAATAAAATTAAAAATTAAAATCCAAACTTGATACCACAAAGATGTTAATCAAAAGTAAACAAGCATATATCATGTATCAAGTGAATACTAGATAAGGCACATTTATGTTCTCAAGAATCATCAAACTCCAATAATAATGAAAGTGAGAAAAGTTAGGAGTTGATACCGAAACCAATAGTCATGAAGTTGCAACCAAAATAATTCGTCTTTCTTTACTTCTAAGCAACTTCAAGACATCAATGTGTCTTTATACAAGTGAAGTGTCTCCCCCTACATTTGAGCATGGAGACTTTGTTACCCAAATTCCTTTGGGTCCTTGGTGGTTAGAAACTTTTGGAATCCAAAGAGATCTAGCATTGGGGTTCCTTTTCAAGGCACAATCCCTAATCATATGTCTATACATGACACAACAAAAATAATAACCCTGTATGATGAGACATTCTCACTAGTTACCTCGCTCAAGTCTGTTAGGATGCTGTTAGCCATCAGCGCATACCTCCAATACGAGATCTGGTTGTTGGGTCTCAAGACTTTGCGATCTTCAGTCAGGAAGAAGGCTATATGGCACAACCAGAAGAGTTCGTATCCTCGGTTGGACCGAGTAAGGTATGCAAGCCGCAAAGGTCCATTCACGAACTTCAGTTAACTTCGAAGAGTTGGAGCATCCGTTTTGATGAGATAGTCAAAAGGGTTTTGACTGTATCAAAAATATGGATGAACCTTGTGTAGACAAGGTGGTTAGTAGGAGTGTAGTAATATAGTATGCAGATGACATACTTATGGGAAACAAATTCCCATGCTCCAATTATTACCCATATTGATTCTCCATGGTACATCTGGGAAAGGCATCCTATATACTCGGCATTAAGATCTATTAGGGACAGGTCTGAAAGAATGTCAGGATTGCCCCAGCCCATGTATATTGATTCAATTCTAAGGAGGCTTAGCATAGAAGGCAGTAAAAGAGGTTACTTGCCTATGAGTCATAGCATCAGTCTCTTCAAGATGATGTCTCCTTAGATATCCGAGGAGAGACAAAGGATGAGTATGATCCCTTATGCTTTGGCAGTAGGATCCATCATGCGATGCTTAGCACTTTGCCTGATGTCGCTTGTGCCCTAGGGGGTATCTGGCTAATTTTAGGCAAACCTTGGATAATAACATTGACAAGCAATGAAAAACTCTCTCAAGTACTTGAGAAGGACGAGAGACTATCTAGACGACAGTGAAACCATATTCAAGGTATAATGATACCTTAAATGGTGGTGCGGTAAGTTGGAAAACATTTCTAGCTAGATACTGTAGCCTATAAGGTGACTAAGGCTTTATGTTTTGCTACTTGTGATGCTGCCTAGGATAACATCTGATAAAGGGGTTTATCATTCAGTGGGAGTTGTTCCTAAGGTTGCCAGTTCCGCTCCATCATTGTGTGACAATACTAGAGTCGTTGCTCAAAGTAAAGGAACTAAGGTCTGTTGACTTAAGGTTTTCAACCTTGGTCTTAATATCGATTTTGATGATAACAAACATGAAACTAATGTTTCATTGAGAAATACTTTCAGGTTCCAAGTCGATTAGCGCACGACGTCCGCGATCGAAAAATCAGAGAAATTAGAAAAATCGGCAAGGACGCTCGTCGACGCTCGGGATTCTTCGGGAAGTTAAAGTTCAGGTCTAGGGTATCTAGTTTATAATATAAATCCTCATGATAATGCATAAGAATCCTAAAACCAAATCCAAACCCCAAAATATGAAAAATCGGCAAATTATAAAATGACCCTGTAATTCACTAAGTCTAGGGAGCTCCTTGGAGGGCTATATGACCTAGATATTTTTTTGGCACGAAAAGTATCGATAATTGTTCCTTGGGTAAAAACTAGATAACGAGATATTTTTAAGGATTTTTGGAAGCCTTTAGCCTACCCATACTTGACCCGAAATATTAGAAACTTTTTGTTTTTCAGAAATTTGTACTAGACCCCAAAAGTTAGATTTTGATTCTTAAGGATTTTAATTTTTTAGATATTTTTATTGAATCCAAATGGGGGGTAATCCTTATATAACATTTATGTTTTAAAGTTATTAAATTAAAGTTAAGAAATGTTATATAAGTAGACTTAGCGAAGATCGAATCCAGAAAACGAGCAGAAAATAGCAAACTGGGCAAATTTTTCCAATTTTGATCGACCGGATAGCGCCCGAAATGAGCAAAAACCATTCGGTCGCCCGGTCGATCGACCGACGATCGACCGACCTGCGACCGGATGGCGAAAATGGCTAGTTTTCCAGTCGTTGAGTTGGCTATTTAATGCCAACTCCTCAAGGCTTATAAATAGAAGCCTTAGCAAGCTTTCCACCCTTTATCCAAGCTTCCATTGAGTCATTCTTGATCATCTCAAAGTTTTTCTTGAGCCATCCCTTTGATAACCCTAGTTTCCATGATACATTCTTGATCTTGCCTTCAAGCTTTGATCGATTCATCATTGAGACATCAAGAGGAACTAGGACTCGTATTTGGAGCTAAGTATTTATTGTATTATTTATATGCTCCATTATTTGTGTATTTTTGTGATTTATTTCATTGTATTTGAGCTTGTAAAGACCTAGGTTGTTAGGTCTTGAAATTGGGTGGTAACCTTGGTGTTTGAGGTTTATATCCACCATTGTAAAACTTAATTTACTAGAATTAGTTGAGTTGTCTCTTACGTTGAGGTGGGAGAGTGCTATCGGTAGGAAGGCGGGATACTTCCGGGTGTGGAAGTGCCTTCGGTTTGAGAGCGGAGACTTTTCGGTGTAAAGTCCTCTTTGCAAGGGAAATGATATAATCTAGTAAACCTAGTTTGGAAATCCTAAGCGGGGTGCTTAGGTAGTGGAGTAGGCATTGAGGCCGAACCACTATAAATCTCATTGTGTTAGCATTGCTATCTTTGTTTGTGTTTAACTGTTTTACTATCGCTTTGCAGTTAGTCGACAAATTGCAATTTGCTTAAGTAGTTCAAGAAACGATTAAAATAGAATTTAGGCAAAAATATTAAGATAACACACTATTCACCCCCCTCTAGTGTGGCCATTTCTCCAACAATGACTCGTAAAAAATCATTGTTTTTCCTTAAAGGTGGTATTACAACATTGTTGGAAAGAGGTGATGACTAAAAGAATTTGATGCAGATCAATCTGATTACCACAACAACAGATTCAATCGCCATTAAAAATGTATATATACGAATACCAGGGTGATTGGCTAGAGTGCAAGTGGGATATTGAAAGAAATAGTGTCATTGAGCTAATCACATGTCGATGTGTCTTGAGACTATTTAAGGGTAATCAATTTAATGAGGATCTTTTCATCACATGCTGCATCTTTATTCATAACGATTATGATGAACCTCATGAATTCGGGCAAATGATTCTAAGGCCATGATGAGATCATGCCAGTGAGACTTGGAATCCAGATGCTCCTGTTCTAAATATTCCTAGTCATAGGATGATCATTGATTTCGGTAAAACTAGTGCACTTGATCCATGCCCTATATGATATGGGGTAACTGATATCATAGTTACTTATTAACCGTCATTATCGAACAAGTGCAGGTGCTCATTAGGGAATGATCGAGTTCACTGAACGGACCTGCACGAGAAACACAATATGGAATCTAACACAAGTGTCAATAGGATGTTCCTCGGGTGATAATAGCTGCAAGCAATCCTTGGACCTGAGGTTGTCATGGTTACTTTATGATTGACAACTCATCGCTTTGGTTTTATCCCTACGTGGTCTTTAGAGTCATGTGTCGGATACTTCTAGGCAAGGGGAAGCATTCATAGAGGTAGGTAAGCAACCAATATGGAATCAGTTACTCCTAATAAGAGGAGATAGTATCCTATGTGTCCCTGCAAGTGTCGACTCAGGAATCTCTGGCCAGAGTAGATATGAATGTCGAAAAAGGGTTTCCGATATATCATTATTGAGACGACAATTGAGCAAGTGGAATGCATATGAATTGGTATTAGGTTTTGACACTTCTTCCGTATCCTAGCCAACTTTGGGATATTGTAACCGAAGGATTTAGTTGCATGGTAACTAATCACCGAAGGGCGTTCAATCCCTACAGATTGAACCTCACACTATCTGGGTAGTCATGACACGTTACTAGACATCAATCTTGACTTGTGAGTAGAGTCCCACACGACCACACTACAGGGGTTTAGTGTAGGCTCGTGAGATTCGTATAGAAGATGTTCTATTAAATCCGACTCTCCGTTATGCACAACTCACTGCTGGCTTAGTGTGGGGCTTAATGGGTCACACACAACAGACTAACCTCATAACGAGCTTTATGAGATAGAGTTTGAATGTAGCACTATATGTCTACTAGCATGGACATGCTGCAACTGGATCACGAATCTTGTTTACGAACATAATAGGAAATGTATTTTCTATAGGAACAAATACGCAAGGAAGGAGTTCCCCGGTAATCCTAATTTATAGGGTGGCCCCTATTTTGTAGGGTAACCCTTAAGTCGTATAATATGACACACGATACTATTTTAAGGGGTTGATTAAACTTAATTATGAATTAAGTAATTATTAACCATTAGACATGGATTATGTTTAATTAAAAATTAAACATAATTAGTTTGGTTTTGAATCAAAATTGCATGGATGGAAATTTTTGATTTTTTCCCATGTGCCTACACCTATTAATTAGTGTTGGTGAAATGGCCACACTAGAGGGGGGGTGAATAGTGTGTTAACTAAATTTTTCGCCTAATTTCGGTTTTAATCGTTTCTTGATTAGTTAGGCTAAGCACGATATTAATAGCAAGCGGAAGCAATAAATATGAAGCAATTTAACACACAAAGTATCAATGCTAACTCAATGTGATTTATAGTGGTTCGGCCCCAATAACTACTCCACTACCTAAACACCCCGCTTAGGATTTCCAAACTAGCATTACTAGATTATATTATTTCCCTTGCAAAGAGGACTTTACACTGGAAAGTCTCCGCTCTCAAACCGAAGGCACTTCTATACCTGGAAGTATCCTGTCTTCCTACCGAGAGCAGTGTTCCACCTCAAACTAAGGGACAACTCAACTAATCTTAGTAAACTAAATTTATAATGATGGATTTAAGCCTTAACACCAAGGCAACCACCAACTCAATCAAACATAGCAACCTAGGTTTACACGCTTGATATACAATCAAAATAAACAACAAAATACAATAACAATTGGAGCAATAAATCAAACAACAAGTACTTAGCTCCAAAAAAAACTCCCTAGACCTCTTGATCCCTCAAGGTGATGAATCGATGAAGTTTGCGGGCTCAATCAAGTAGTTGAGGATCAAAGCTAGGGTTTAAGAAGAATCTGTCAATGAAAGCTTTAAGATTGATCAAAGATGGCTCAATGAAGGTTAGAAGTGATCAACATCATGGAGGAAGACTCTCATGGCTTCCTATTTATAAGTCATGAAGAGAAGAGAGAGCTCTCCTCTTCTCAATGGATGGATTTTTGCTCGTTACCGACTATCGGTCGCAGGTCCTGTCGATCGTTGGTCGAGCGACCGAGCGACCGTCGAGCGACCGAATGGCTTATGCCCATTTTGGGCACCACTCGACCAACCGGTCGACTAAGCTATTTTTTCTGCTCATTTATTTATTTCTGGGTTCGATCTTCGCTAGGCCCTCTTATATAATGTCACGCCCTAACTCAGGGTCACGTGATCGGCCAAGGTATACGTGCCTATACCCTGCAGTCTAAACCATGCACATGTCAACTCAATAAATAAACATAGCAGAAAGAATGTAACGAATTTTATTTCAAAAGAAAAAATAAACCAGATTTCATATAAGCAGTAAAGTTTTTATCAAAAGTTCAAGTGCGGAAAGAGAAATGAATCAAAGAGCAACAGTTCTTTTAACAAATAAAATCTGAATAAAAAAAACATGAATGTCCCCACGGGACTACAACTCCAAAACACCAAATCAAAGTACATGACAAAACTACTATAGACTAGACTACGACCCCTAACTAGGATTGCTATGAGATCAATATAGCTCCTCTGCCCTCTAGCCGCGCCAAGTGCTCCAGCCCACCTCACTGGTCAAGCTCTACAAAACAAAAACAAACGATAACAGGTGAGTTCAAAGAACTCAGTGAACGGTTCTACCAGCCCCCACGAGAAACCGAACACAGATATATAGCATAACGTAAAACACCTGACTCAAGCAAGAATGGTCACAAGGGAGTGACTAGCTAACATGCCATCTAGCCACCACATGCCCGAAGGCATCCAACACCCCATCTGTGAAGTACAACAAGCCTAAGCCTACCATGCCCTAAGGCAACATGATATATACAAGGGTTACTAGGATAATCAGTATTGGCTCGTCCGAACTTATCCTATAACCAAGAAACTCGGGAGCAATCGAGATTTGCTCGTCCGAACTTACTCCACGAGATGCGAAGGAACAATCAGGATTCACCCGTCTAAACTTGCCCCTTTAAGATATCACAGGAATAATCAGGATTTGTCCGTCTGAACTTATTCCTTAAAAGCAACTCGGGAATAATCGGGATTTGCCCGTCCGAAATTATTCTACGAGGCTACACAGGAACAATCGGGATTTGCCCATCCAAATTTGTTCCAAAAAGATAACGTAGGAATAATCGAGATTCACCCATCCGAACTTATTCATTTAACACGGGTTGAGAATTAGCCATCCAACCTTCCGGGCCTAGCCCGCAATCTGACTCCTCACCGAGCCTCTCCGTCATTCATAAAGATATGACGTAATATGACCTAAGTCAAGTTTCTCCTACGGTGTCTTAGGGATGCCCTAATTGGGAACGTTACAACTCTCGATACCCGATCCCAACCCCTAAACCCGTGAGATTTTATTTCATGCATAAATTTTATTTGCTGGTTTATAACAGATTATGCTTCCCCTTTTGAATTTTATTTCATGCATAAAATTGTAATCACCAAGATTAGGGTTTTATTTTAGCTTACTGTTATGCCTGAATCTGGTCTCCATAGTGTGTCCTATGTTTTCAAACTATATTTTCTGGTCAAAACGATAGGTTAAACGACTATGTTCAGAGAACTATTCTCATCTCAACAGAGAATTCAAAATCAGCCCAGATTCAATAATTCGACATGAAATTCCAGCAAGATCGATTTTTTAGCATAACATGGAAATAAATTCAAAATTTACAGAATATAAATCCTTAATTACTGTAATCACATATTCACAACATCAAATCCATCATACAAAACAAGTTTCATAATTTTCTAATCAAGAACTAACATGCATCCACATCATCATAGGAACAAGACTCATGCTTTAAATCAAGAATCCATCTGTGGTATCAAGACTAACCTTTCCACATGCAAACATAGATTCATGAATTGAAAATTTCATATTTAAACACACCTCATGCATTGGCATCAAAGGAATTTAATTAAGAAGATTAATTCAAGCTTAAAATTTAAAGAACATATCAAATATTTCTCTTAGGCATTTTGTCGAACACTTGGAGGGCACCCTTTTCTCCACCTTGGCCGAGCACCCCTAGGGTCAGCCTAGGGCTGCCGAGCCCCGTAGGCGTGGTTTTTGAGCCTCCTCCTGCAAGACAACATGTGAAAACAATGAGAAACTTCAAGAAACGACAGAAGATTCAACAAGAACTCTCAACATCCAAGAACGGCTCAAGAAAATGAGAGAAACCCGAGAAAGGAGGGGTAAAACCACTCACTCGATTGGAAAGAAAGAACTAGAGAAGAACTTCCAAGCGGCGGCCTCCGAATTCGGCCTCAAAGGGGGTGGCTTGGCTCAACAAGGGGGCGGCGGCTCCAAGATCAAGAAGAGAGGGGCGACGATTCCACCTCAAGTCGGCTGCTCCAAGAGAAGGGGAAGAGAGAGGGGAAGACGGGAGGATGGCTCGGTTGCTGGGGCTTGAGGGCGGCGGCTCCAATGAAGAGGAAGAGGGGAGAGGGGCGGCTCGAACCTAAATCCCCTCCAATAGGGAGCCGCAAGCCAGGGGGGTTTATAATCCCCTCCTCAAACCTAAATCCACTAACCCTCTCTGCAAACCCGCATCTGCCTCGAGCTGAATCCAAACCCGCTAACCTGACTAAACTTAATTAACTCAATCTAACCTCATGCCCTACATAAACATCTAACACATGCACACCCATGCAATACAATCTAATTAAATAAATTTACCGAACCAAGAAAAGAAACCACATAATTCAAATTCCTACTTACCCGAGCTCGCAAGCTCGCACCAGACCATGAGTCAACTCGGCTCGACCTCGAACTAGCCCGCTAAGCTGTCAATCCCAAATAATGACAAAAATAAATATTAATATCTAGGATATTACATATAACATTTATTAACTTTAAGTTAACAACTTTAAAACATAAATATTATATAAGGATTACCCCCTATTTGGATTCAATAAAAATATCTAGAAAATCAAAATCCTTAAGAATCAAAATCTAACTTTTGGAGTCTAGTACAAATTTCTGAAAAACGAAAATTTTATAATCTCCCGGGTCAAATATGGGTATTCTAAAGGCTTCCGAAAATTCCTTAAAAATACCTCGTTATCTAGTTTTTACCCAATGAATAATTACCGGCACTTTTGGTGCTAAGAAAATGTCTAGGACATTTAGTCCTTCAAGGAGATCCCTAGGCTTAGTGAATTTTAGGGTCATTTCCGATTTTTCGGTTTTTCATGTTTTGATGTTCGGGTTTGGTTTTTGGGTTTCTTTGCATCATCATGAGGATTTACAATATATTCTAGACATCCTAAATCTAAACTCTAACTTTCTGAAGAATCCCGAGCATCGACGAGCGTCCTTGCCGATTTCTCTGATTTCTTCAATTTTTTTTATTGCGGACGTCGTGCGCTAACCGACTTGGAACCTGAAAGTATTTCTCAATGAAACATTAGTTCCATGTTTGTTATCATCAAAATCGAGATTAAGACCAAGGTAGAAAATCTTAGGCCAACAATTAGGAATTGATTTATTTAGATAAATCATGAATTAATAGGAAATTGATTTATTTAGATAAATAATTAATTAATATATATTTGATTTATTTGGATAAATCATAGTTCTATTAATTAATATGAATTTGATTTATACTATCCCTATTTTTAGGTGATTCGTTTTTGTAGATAAATATAATTCCTATTAATAGGCAATTAATTTATGTAGATAAATTAATATTCTATTTAATTAGTTTTTTATTTATTTTGAATAAATTAAAAAACTATTAAATATGAAAATTAAGAAGGAGGCAAACCCTGAATTTTTGAAATCTAGGGTGAGTTCAAATTTAAACTCAAGTGGTCGGCTCCCCTTTTTCTCTCATGTGGCCGCAGCACCCTTTAAAAGGGTCAAAGGGTGGCCGAACTCAATAGAGAAATAGAGAGAGAGAAGAAGATAGATTTTGAATTTTGAGAGGAGTTCTTGTGTGGAAGAGTTCCAAGAATTCTAAGTTCTTCTCCTTGGTGGCTAGCCTCCTCCTTCTTCATCCTCTCCGGGATTTTGGAGAAGCCAAATTAAAGGTCTTCTCTTCTTTGGAGTGCCGCAACTTTCAACATCTTGGAGGAGTCCAAGAGGACAACGAGGTATCTTCCCATCTTCTCTCTTGTTTCGGTGTTTTCTCATCCCCTCTCCTTCCCTCTTTGGTGCCCGGTTCTGGATGGAAGGGCTGGTCTTGCCTTGGTGCATTTTGGGATTGAGAAAGCTTCTCCGTTGAGCCACAACGAGCCCTAGTGTTCGATGTCCATTTTGTTGGAGGTGCTTAGTGTGGACTTATGTTGGAGGATGTGCACGTGTGCGTCTCAAGACAGGGATAGGAGCAGCCATACCAACCGTGGTTTAACACTACTAGAAACTTGGACTTCAGCAACGGCTATCAGCAACGGCCGCTCAAGCCGTTGCTATTTGCAACGGCATTCTTACGGCTGCCCGAGCCGTTGCAGATATCTGTATCTGCAACGGCGTTCTAACGAAAAACCGAGCCGTTGCTGATTATTTTAATTATCAGCAACGGCTTTCGGACGGAAAGGCTAGCCGTTGCTGATTTTTTAATTTTCAGCAACGGCTTTCTAACGGATAAGTGAGCCGTTGCTGATGATAACTTATCAGCAACGGCTTTCTAACGGGAGAGTGAGCCGTTGCTGATAAGTTTATATAGGGCACGCTCTCGCGCCCGACCCTTCTTCCTCCCGCTGCTGCCGCCGCCGCCTCCTGCCGAGAACTTCGCCGCTGCTGCCGTTGCTGCCGACGCCGACGCCTCTCGCCGACGCCTCTCGCCGACGCGCCGCTGCCGCTGCTGCCGGTATGTTGATCGGCCGGCCTATACGGTTTCGGCCGGAGATGTTAAAATCCGACCGAAACCCTATTTCTAGGGTTTCGGCCGGCGGCGGTCGGCCTATGGCCGCCGCCGGACCTTCTACAGTGGCCGGACAGTGTGTCCGGCCACTGTACGCCGGCGCCGGAGGGTGGACTCCGGCGCCGGAATATATATATATATATATTGTTTTTGAAATTGTTAATTAATTATTTTATAAATGTTAATTAATTGTTTAGATTAATTGTTTAATTTGTTAGATTAATTATTAGGGTTTAGATTAATTTCGGACACGCGCCGGAATCGTCCAATTCAGACTCGCGCCGGAATCGTCCAATTCGGACTCGCGCCGGAATCGTCCAATTCGGACTCGCGCCGGAATCGTCCACTTCGGACGCGCGCCGGAATCGTCCAATTCGGACGCGCGCCGGAATCGTCCACTTCGGACGCGCGCCGGAATCGTCCAATTCGGACTCGCGCCGGAATCGTCCACTTCGGACGCGCGCCGAAATCGTCCAATATGGACTCGAACTGTCTCAAAACATTTAGAAAATAATCATCCATCCGACGAGTTGATATGTTTCACGTACGCATCGATCAGTCGGATATGATTTAGCAAAACCTTAGATCCGTTCGGGGATTGTATGTTCGTGTAAAAGAAGTAGATGATCTTTTATACGACGTACAATTCTTGAATTGTCCCTGATTGGATAATTTGGGAATATAGTTATTTGTACTGCACTTACGTTTTTATTTTAACTGTTAACTAATTATTCTAAATTTCGGCAACATCTCTCTTGTTCTCCGATACGCGCCCAGATGATATGCGTATTCGGAGAACTGTAGGGAGATGCTGTCGAAATTTAGAATAATTAGTTAACAGTTAAAATAAAAACGTAAGTGCAGTACGAATAACATAAATCCCGAATGGAATAGGACCATCTCACCTAAAGACATTAACCAAAGAAATTGTCATTGATTGACAGAATCATGTCGGCTGATCGAAGTTGGATGTACCGACGTTTTGATCATGGAGCTTTAACGAATGAGTTTCGATTAGGCGTAACGTACTTCCTAAATTTCGCCTATTCGAATCGGAATTTCGTTAGCATGGGTGATCAAATCCGATGTCCGTGCCGCATTTGTTCGAATGGCCGATTTTTGGATCGGGAGACTGTCACTCTGCATCTATATACCAAAGGATTTACACCAAGATATTTTCTATGGACTTGTCACGGGGAGTCACGCGAAGTCGGGACGTCGAGCAATCCTGTCGTTCAGACATATGGTGAATCTTCCTCTGCTGGTGCTTCTTCATCCGGTCAATGTAATCCTTATAGAACTATGATACTTGATAGTCTTGGGGGTCAATTCCACCTGAATGATAATGTTGATCGGCCAGTTCTTCAGACATCAGTCCCACCAGATACTACAGCGGTTGATATCACAGAAGTAGGGGCTGCGGTAGAGATTGAATTACCGAATAAAGAAGCTGCAGAATTTTACGAGATGTTGAAAGCTGCCGATGAACCTTTGTATGAGAATTGTCCTAAATACACTAGGTTTTCAGCAATGACACAGCTCTTAAACATCAAGGCCGATTGTAATATCAGCGGAGTTGCGTATGATCGGATTGCTGGATTGATTAATGGAATGCTGCCTACTGATAACAAGTTTGAGCCTACTTTTTATAAGACTAAAAAGCTAATGAGAAAATTGGGGCTTGGGTACGAAAAAATACACGCGTGCCAAAATAACTGCATTTTATATTATAAAGAAAATGTGCAGTTGGATAAATGCCCTGTATGTCAACACCCTCGTTACAAGGAGAAGAAATCGGTCCGACAGAAAAATATCCCGTTTAAGGTGCTTCGGTATTTTCCACTAACACCGAGGCTTCAAAGATTATTCATGTCGGAAAAGACAGCCCCCTACATGAGTTGGCATGCAAGAAGTCGTGATGATACAGTAATGACTCATCCATCTGACAGTGAAGCATGGAAACATTTGGATACATGTTATCCTTCATTTGCTATGGATACTAGAAATATCAGATTGGGATTGTGCACAGATGGTTTTAATCCGTTTGGGCATTCTGCAACTCCTTATTCAGTTTGGCCAGTGCTGTTGACAGTTTATAATTTGCCACCGTCAATGTGCATGAAAGATGAATTTATTTATCTTTCGATGATTATTCCGGGTCCTAAGGGCCCGCGAAAAGAAATTGACATATTTCTCAGACCCTTGATAGATGAATTGAAAACATTATGGACTGAGGGAGCTGTCACTTATGATTGTCATCGGAAGCAAAACTTCAATTTAAAGGCCGCGGTCTTGTGGACAATCAATGATTTCCCCGCGTACGGCATGTTGTCGGGTTGGAGCACTCACGGCCGACTCTCTTGCCCGTATTGTATGGAACACTCTAAATCAATCAGTCTTCAGAACGGACGAAAAATCTCATTCTTTGATTGTCATCGTCGATTCCTACCGGTTCATCACCAGTATCGAAGGAATCGTAATAAATTTACTAAGGGCAGAGTCGAAAGAGATGGGCCACCACCGATGTTGTCTGGTGAACAAATGTTAGCACGTGTTTCAGCACTTCCAGATATAGTATTTGATCGCAATGAAAGAGTGTCAGGTTTTGGCCAAACACACAACTGGGTGAAAAAAAGTATCTTTTGGGAATTGCCCTATTGGAGTTCATTATTGATTCGACATAATTTAGATGTCATGCACATTGAAAAAAATGTGTTTGATAATATTTTCAACACTGTGATGGATATTTCTGGAAAAACTAAAGATAATGTCAAAGCCCGACATGATCTGAAAATACTTTGTAAAAGACCAGAGTTGGAGTTACAAGAGGTCAACGGACGATATCTGAAACCGAAGGCCCTATATGTGTTAAATAAACAACAGATCAAAGATGTTTGTCAATGGGTAAAAGAACTCAGATTACCCGATGGATATGCTTCAAACTTATCTCGATGTGTGAACGTCGATGATTGCAAAATATCAGGGATGAAGAGCCATGATTGTCATGTATTCATGCAGAGATTACTTCCGATCGCATTTCGAGATCTTCTACCTGATAATATTTGGGGTCCGTTGACTGAATTAAGTATGTTTTTTAGAAGCATCTGTGCAAATGTCCTTCGAGTCGAAGATATGTCAACACTTAAAAATAATATTGTTGAAATCATATGCAAGCTGGAGCAGTTTTTCCCTCCTGCATTTTTTGACTCGATGGAGCATCTACCGATACACTTGGCATACGAGGCACGAGTTGGTGGCCCCGTTCAATATATATCGTTGGATGTACTTATTTGAAAGATACATGAATCGTCTGAAGAAAAAAGTAAAGAACACCGCAGCTGTTGAAGGATCAATATCTGAATCGTATATCATCCAAGAAATTTCAACATTCTGCTCATTTTACTTTGAATCGACAGTACAGACAAGATTTGATCGTCTTCCACGTAACGACGATGGGGGTGTTCGACATTCAGATGGACGTTTAAATATATTTTGTCACTCTGGTCGTGCTTTTGGTTCTCGTCCATCTCGACACTTAAGCGATGAAGAGTATCATTTGGCACACTTGTATGTATTACTCAATTGTCCAGAGATTGAACAATTCATTGAAATATTTGACATTGAGATGGTGCAAAAATACTCTATTCACAACGATCAAGAATTGGAGAGATTACGGAATCGTGATTTCCCTACTTGGATTCAGACTTACAGCAAAGATCACAGAGCTGAAATAGATGAAAAAATATTTGAGTTTGTTAGTGGACCGTCGCGACTTGTGTCGTGCTATAGCGGATATTTTGTTAACGGGTATAAATTTCACACGGTTGAATATTCATTTGCAAAGAAGACGATGAATGCTGGGGTCTGCGTGAAAGGGACAACCTATGTTGAATGTGATATGGATTTTTATGGACTGATTGAAGAAGTGATAGAGTTGCACTACTTCGGCTTGAAATCAGTGATCCTATTTAGATGTCATTGGTTCGATACAACAGAAAGGGGCATGAAAGTTCATCCAAAATACAAACTTGTTGAGGTTAATTATAAATCGAAATTGGCAGCAAATGAGCCTTTTATATTGGCATCACAAGCCGAACAAGTATATTACGCGAAGTATCCGGCTCGAAATAAAGATAGAGCAGATTGGCGTGTAGTCTGTAAGACAAAAGGTAGAGGAAAAATTGATCCGATAGTAGGAGAAAATGATCCTCCTGGTTTCTATCAAGAAGAAGATATTCCTGCTGTGGATCGTATTATTCCAATACTCGAGGATGCAGACACAACGTCAATTCAATTAGAAGTTGAATATGCTGATGATGACGATCATGAAATTGAGGAAGCTGAAGATGAAGAAGATGAAGAAGAGGAAGAAGAGGAAGAAGAGGAAGAAGAAGAAGAATTCGAAGACTATTATTCAGATGATGAAGAATAATTGTAAAGTATATATTTTATTAAATATATCTCTACTATTTATACAATAATCTGATTATATGTCTGTTCGACAGATATGTCTGGTCGTGGTTATCGACGCAGGAGAGTTTCGGAGTCTCCGATCGGTGAGACTCCAGCACTTACTCATGCTGCTGATCCTCCTGTTGCTGATCCTCATTCCGATGATACTGCCGAGGCTAGTACATCCAGACGTAGGCGGCCACGCGGGCCGAACAGGTGGCAGCCTCCACCAGCCACAGAGTCACGTAGATTGATTAGCGTGATTGGGGAGCGGTACGTAATATATCATGAATTATGAATCATTACAAATTCATTATATCATAATATAATATTAAAATTTATTTTTGTTGTGCAGGTTCCAGCAAGAAGAAGTGCCGAGGAGCATTTCTTCTACTATTCGACGATACATGCACGGGGCATGGCCTACGTGGTCTCACGTGCCTAGCGAGCACGTCGACATGTTATGGCGCGAGTTTGAGGCACGTATTATTATTTTTTTTACATGCATGATGATATATTAATATTGGTACTGATATTATTATTTTGCAGGCTCGCTATACATGGGCCGAGGACCAGAGGCCCTTCATTTACGCTGCCTGGGAGGCTATTTCTCGGGCAAGGTACAACGGGCAGCTGGGGCAAGCTCGGTCCCAGGCGATGGCCCGAGCTGGGACCACTAACATCGCGGAGACTCGGGGATACGGCCCCGGTTGGATTACTCCGGATATATGGGACCAGCTCGTGGGGATATGGTCGACGGATCGATGGCAGGAGGTTTCTCGGAATGCGGCTAGAAATCGCATGTCGGGAGGAGCAGCGCGTCACACCGGCGGCTCTGTTGCATTTGCAGTGCACGCAAACCGTATGGTAAGTATATCTTTTAATTATATATTTTATTTGTTATTATGTGTACTAATTAATGTATTTGTTTTGTAAATGTAGACGACGGTGTCGGATGACGGGACTGTCCAGCGACCCTCCCCGATGGCAGTGTTTGAGCGGACTCACCGTCGAGCACATGGGACTGGGGAGTACATCCACAACCGCGCTGCATACATTATGGTAATTATATATTTGTTTAAATTATTCATTATATATTTATAATTTAAGTTTTATGATAAATATTAAACAAAAAATCAAACTCGAGTAGGAGACCTACAGCCAGACGGTGGTGCAGCGCGGGGGTACCCCCGAGGACTTTGACGCAGCATCGTGGGTCGAGGCCGCAGGTGGCTGGGACCATGGCCGCGTATATGGCTTCGCAGATAGTGGTCATGCGCGAGCCGTACTAGGGCCACTTGGGGCACCGACCCGTCCGGTCGCTGGTGAGCGGCCGTCCACCTCTAGATCCAGTTATGATCATAGTAACAGAATAAGGACTCTAGAGGAGACGGTCGCGCGTCAGACTGAGATGATGGAGCGCCAGAGTCAGATGATGACAGATATACAATCTATGCTACGCAACATGTCAGGTCATCCCGAAGCAGGCATCTCTTCGGCATCATCTAATCCGTCGTCCTCGAGTCAGTCCACGCCGGTGTACACTCAAGCACTCCAGACCCCGCCATATGATCCAGGCCATCCTCCATCGTCATCGTGAGATTTTGTTTATATTGACTTTGTTACTCAGATATTGAACTTGTTTAATTTATATTGACTATGTTACTCAGATGTTGATACTTCAATTTTACATTTGAATTGTGTTTATACTATCGTGGATAATTATGAATATAAATATAATTGTTTTGATGTATATCTTGGTGTGTTTGTGATGTGTGAATGAATGTGTATGAGATGTTTGTGATGTGTGTATGAGGGTATGGGTGTGTGAGTTATGTATCAGATAAATGTATCAATGTATCAACGGAAATTAGAAATTTGAAATATTTCTGTTTGCAGGTATGGGTCATCAGCAACGGCTTTCCCACGGCCGTCCGTGGGAAAGCCGTTGCTAAAAGTGTATCGACAACCGTTGCTGATGACCTACAGCAACGGCTTAGCGACGGGTTTTTACTAACGGCTTTGCTACGGACTCGAGGCCGTTGCTATTAATGTTATCAGCAACGGCTCCGGTTTCGTGGTAAAACCGTTGCTGAAAATATTTTTAGCGACGGCCCAGCGACCGTTGCTGATAATGTTTAGAGCGACGGCCCGAGCGACCGTTGCTGATCCGTTGCTAAGTCATCAGCAACGCGACTTTCTGTCACGGCTTTATTGCAACGGCTCAGCCGTTGCTGATTCCCTTCAGCAACGGCTCAGCAACGGCATCAGCCGTTGCTGATGACCATTTTTCTAGTAGTGTAAGCTATATGTTCTCCTTCTTCTCCTTCTTCTCTTATGTTGAATTCCTTAATATTGCTAAAGTAGATCGCTATTTTTGGGATGGTTTGAATTTTTTAAATTGATATTTCCGCTGCGCATTCTATTCCCATCCCAACACATTCCTTGCTCTGGTGATTACACTGGCATCCTCTCTTCTTTCCTTATTTCGATCCTTCCCCATTTTGTCAAACCAACGTTCCTGGCCAGTTCGGCTAGGTATAAGGAGGCAAGGGGGGGAGGCAATCCCACTGATTGGGCTTCCTTGCTCTTAAAGACATCAGATGTCATGAACACTATTGTTGTCACACCCCAACTGAGGGGAGTGTGATCGGCCAGAGCCTACATCCTACCCTGTAGCCTACTGTCTACACTGACATATAAGAAACCATAACATATCGATAAAAAGAAACCACAATGAAATCTTTATCTAAAGTTTTCAAAGTTCACAATATATGTTTTCAAACCAAAGAAGAAAACCAACATCGTAATAAATAGAACATCTCAAATATCAAAGTTTTACAAACTTTTCCAAAACACAATGTCAGTGCAGAAAAGGAAACAACTACTATAAGACACTGGACTATGACCCAAGGACGCCGTTACGAGATACGGCACCACCACCTACCCTTTAGCTGCGCCATGCCGATAAGCCAAAATCACTGCTCGTGCTCTGCAAAAAAAAAACAAAGAAACAAACTGTGAGTCCACTTGGGACTCAATGAGTTGTTCTTGCGAACCTCCACATAATCCTCAATTACTTATGCATAACATATAAGGCAACATAATATATATTCAGGGAGGTAAGCTACTTTTAATGTGACTACTAACCCCATGGGTCATTCTATATACACAGTATATGTGAAAACCTGCCATCTTGGCCTATCAAGCCTCCGGCATCCGGCATCCGGCCCTTGAGCCTACTTATGGTATAAAAATTCTAGCTACAGCCGGCCCTACCATACAAGGTGGAATCACACTGGTCGTTCGACCACATCATATCAAGATGTAAACAACAAATCCCGGGTCATCGACTAGGATGGTCTACTAGTCTCCGAACCGTCTAGGGTAGGGATAGCTAATCCCACCCAACTGGGGTCTGACACCTAGTGGGCCCGTTGGTGCATCTCAAGACCCAATCACTGGCCGAGCTAAGCATTGGTCATTCCCGACCTCCACGCTTCTCGGCAGACCATCTCAAGCACATCACACAATCAAGTGTCTTAGGGTTTCCTTATATACACTTCGGGCCATTGCTCGTATCCGGCCCTAAGTCGGTCTGCAGGGTCAGCAAATTAATACTGCCCTTTCAAATTGTGCACACCTAATTGTTCTAGGTTTCCAAAAATGTTTACTAGCAGTCCTAGGAGTTATGTCATCTCTTAGCTAAGTTTCCATATATGCTGAGCATCTCACAACGTCCTACACGTTGCCTAGCGTTATACGCTACCTTGGGTGAGGAATTCTATGAATCGATCTCAAAATTTCACCCACGAATATTTCAGGACAGCATGTGTACATCACTTACCAAATTAATTTCGGATGGTAACATCATGAAGAACTAAAATAAAAAAGTAAGTAATGTAGAGGTTAAACTCATATGGAACGTACACTAAGCATAGCAACAATTAAACATGATATGAGCAATTAAATGAAACCTTTCTTGTCTACATATACTATATAAGCATTAGCAAGAACATTTCCAATTTGATAATATAAATCTATCCCAACAATTCACAACATGAATATGGATTAACATTAACGTCAATATGAATAAACATTAAATGGAGGGATATGAACAACCTACACAAAATCGTTAACTTCCTCCCCCTTTTCCTTGATCAGCCGAAGCTTGAGCAAGGTCACCCTTGCTCGGCCGATCAATCCATGTGGGAAGGGGCTGGAATCTATGCATTTTAACCAATGGAACAGTAAACATAAACTTCAAATTGAATCTAACATTTCAATGTGACGGTGCGGGTTAAGACAATAAAATACGAGATCCAACAATCCAATACAAACAATCCTACTTTTCCCCCTTCTACTGCTCGGCCAACTCGAGCAGGATGATAACCATGCTCGGCTGAACATCTAGGCGTGGTGGACATGGCTGCGATGTCCACACGATTGTCAATCCAAAAGCAAAAACGAGTGAATACAAGTCGATGTGCAAGTTGCGAGACAAGCGAGGAAATTGGGGAAACTTTCGGCATGACCTTTCCCCTTTTCCTCGACTCGGCCAACCCCTTAAAATAAGAAATCGACACGTATAAAACCACAAAATCACAGCATATACAATGATCTAAGAATCTAACATGGAGAAATAACTCAATCGGCAAAACTCACGAAGAAGAATCCCGATTTTAAAATCTATGGGGCGGGCCACTCGCCTCCCCTCAACATCTATCCATCCACTACCTTGATTGAGGAGGATGAAAGATCGGACGACGATAACTTTGAATATTTCGGCAACGGCGCGAAATCCCGGATCGACCAAATCCCTTTTCCCCTTGCTTCTTCTCCCCTTCTCTTAGGCGTTGCCTTGTGCAACTCAAAGATGAGTCGCACGGCACAAGGACGAGGGATTTTAATCCCTCATCTAGCATTCCATATAGGCTCTTGACTCACTTGACTCCTACTCAAGACTCAACTAAACTCGAACTCGACTTGGGTTTTGACTCAACCCACAACATGAGTCGTTTTAAACTTTATTTAAGGTATGATTGCATAAAAGGAAAGTCAATCACCCAATTAAATTTCATACACCAAAGGTCGAGTCATACCTTTTCACTCGAGGCGATCCTGAGGCTCGACTCAACTATCCCCGGGTCCGGCTCGCTGCACAAAAATAAATTTTTATATTAAGAAATTTTTCCAAGTCTTACAATTGTAAGAACGGAGTGTTTTCTCTCCAATAGTTGTCTTCTATTGTATATCTTCCACTTGTGGCAATTTTATCTGCATCCGCACTGTATCTGATCCATATCCGCAAGTAAAAATGGATATGGATATGGATCTAGAAAATTTATATCCGCGTAAATATGGTGCAGATACAGATATGACTGTGGATTCGCACCGCCTATCCGCGTCTTTGAATTATTATTTTGCCCATATAAGTTATTAACATATATAATGGTTCTATGGTAATTTCATGTCAAGTATATATTAAACTGTGGATCAATGAATTGGTAATTTATTATTTTTTAATTAAATATATTATTTTTAATATTTTTATTAAATACGGTGCAGATACGGATGCGATGTGGATATCCGCATTTGAAGCGATGCGAATACAGATATCCATATTCATATCCGTAGCGGATACGGTGCAGATACGGATGTGCGGATATGGAGTGCGGTGCAGAACGAATAATGCGGTATCCGCATCGTTGCCACCCTTACTTGTGGGCTTGTGAATGTATGTCTACTCCTTGCGGGTTTGTGTGTGTGTATATATATATATTCTTATCTGTGATGTCTCTGCCTTGGGGCTTTTGCATGCTCTGTTTGATGTTTTGCCTGTTGTGGGCCGAGTGTTGGAAGATGTCGACATTACATGATCGACCGACTCCTTTAGAGCCAAGTGTGGCACTTAGGACCGCTTTGTCTTAGCTGGTACTGTCTATCCTACAATTGCTTGGGTCGAAGAGTGGCATTTCTTTGGCCGACGTCAGCTAGTCGGCAGCCGTCGAGGTCGTGGATCTCCTTTAGGTTGGGATTAGGTTCCTGCCCAAGGTAGACTTAGGGCCATGGTTATCTGTTTGGTGGTTTCTCATAGGATTGGCGATCCCTAAAATTTGATCTCTCTCGAAGTCGCTCAAGTCCGGAGTTGTAAGTGGAGGCACTGAGGCCGAGCTCACGAGAAGCGCGCCTGGGATCGTGCTTATTTAAAGTGAGTTAGTCTCATTTAGAGCCGAAGGCCACATTAGGGTCGAGGACCACTCTCGGGGTTAAACTGAGCTCGCGAGAAATGCGCCTGGGGTCATGCTCATTTAGAGCAAGTCAGACTCATTTAGAGCCGAAGACTGCATTTAGGGCTAAAGAGAATTCCAAGAACGCCAAGGTTGAGGAAATCTTCCATGGTGTTGATGTTGGCCTAAGGTTTTCAGCCTTGGTTTTAATCTCGGTTTTGATGATAACAAACATGGAACTAATGTATTCCTGAAGAAATATTTTCAGGTTCCAAGTCGATTAGTGCTCGACGTCCCCGATCGAAAAAATCGGAGAAATCGGAGAAATTGGCGAGGAAGTTGGTCGACGCGCTCGGATTCATCGGGAAGATAAAGTCTAGATTTAGGATGTCTAGATAAATTGTAAATACTCATGATGATGCAAAGAAACCCAAAAATCAATCCCGAATCCCAAAATATGAAAAATCGAAAAATAAAAAAATGACCCTAAATTCACTAAGCCTAGGGAGCTCCTTGGAGGGCTATATGACCTAGACATTTTTCTTGGCACCAAAAGTGCCGATAATTGTTCCTTAGGTAAAAACTAGATAACGAGACATTTTTAAGGATTTTTTGGAAGTCTTTAGCCTACTCATATTTGACCCGGGAGATTATAAAAGTTTCGATTTTCAAAAATTTGTACTAGCCCCCATAAGTTAGATTTTGATTCTTAAGAATTTTAATTTTTTAAATATTTTTATTGAATCCAAATGGGGGTAATCCTTATATAATATTTTAGGTTATTAGACGAAAATGGCATGAACTTTGACCAAATTCATAATTGTGATCAATTTTTTGATTTGTCTCAATTGTATATAAGAACTTACACATTGGATTCAATTATAGCCTGCCGTCTACAAATCGTTAATATGTCCGTTATTTTATTGATGTGATGATTCAGAAATAATTTTAAAGAACTCATTTGTCATCTCAACTGGATACACATGTGATTGCATTTTAATATGTCTTTTTAATTAATTGGGTCCCATCTCTCCTCCTCCTTTTCTTCTCCCGCTGCCACCCATTTCTACCCGAGTCCCACCTCTCTCTCTCTCTCTCTCTCTCTCTCTCTCTCTCTCTCGCGTGCGCGAAGAGTGATGTAATCAATGGAGAACAACAATAGCAGAATTCTGAATTGGCTATTTACAAGGGATTATCCCGGATCTACGCCGAGGTATTGACGGCGATTCTCAAATATCGTAGAACAGAATGTGATACGATGAGATAGAATGCAATAGAAACAAAGACAGCAAACGGGTTACTTACTCCTAACGGTCAAAGCGAGCCCTTTAATTCCATTCTTCATCAAATCTCCCCAAGTAGGATTCGAACCTACGACCAGTCAGTTAACAGCCGACCGTTCTACCACTGAGCTACTGAGGAACAACGGGAGATCGACCTCATAGAGTTCAACTCCCGTTCTCAATCCATGAACAATATGAGTCCGAAGCTTCCTTCTTAACTCCCGAAACTTCTTCGTAGTGGCTCTGTTTAGCCGCTGCTGTAACAACCACAACAATACCAACATCGAGAGGTTGGCGTTGCGGCCGCGGGAGAGAAGCACGAGGCAATTTGCCATGTCTTCGTCTTCCTCGATGATGCTGCTGGAGGACTGGGCGGTGGACGAGGTGGTCCAACCTGCGAAAAGGAGGCTTCAAAAGCTTTGACCCTTGGCTTGTCTCAGCGCACACACCCTGTCTCTCCTTGATCTCTCTCGTTATCATCTCTGCTTCACTAACGCATGTAATTACTATGAGATGGTCACTGCAATTGGTCAGATTTAGCGCACAAGTATTATCACTGTTTGCTCACCAAGTGTTTGATTGAGTGCCGCTTTGGTATCTGGAAAATATTGGATGGAGAGTGGAGATCGAAAGTAGAGTGGAAATGAATAAAAAATAGGGGAACACAAACAACTGCCTTCCATGGAGTAAAAAGAAACATATGTGCATGGGGAAATCCAACATGGCCCTCATGATCCCTCTTTGAAACCATCTCTATGTGCTCTTCTTGTCGACGCTGCTCCTAAAGAAGCCTACATGGTACTATTCATATCCTTTTAGTTTTCAATTCATCAGCCCTTCGTTTCTCTCTCTCGCTCTCTTTTGTTCTTCTGTGATTACTAAAATTATCATTTTTTGTTTTCTTGCAGGCTGAGTACTTCCGCCACCTACTCAAGCCCATCACGTAGATTTGTTTTCATCAATCGCTTTGCTGAATAAATTTGAGATATAAGCCAATAATATTGCGGAAATAGCATTTGAATTTGATTGATCGCCACTAGTAAATCTTTTCAAGCCCTTTAAAGCTTTGAAATCTTTTCAACCAAAGCCTGGATCTCTAGGGGAGCAATCAAACTGTATCAAATGGACATGGGGAAGAGGAGATGCACGAAGACACCGAGGAAATTAATGCACTCTTGTATTCGGACTCTGACGACAAGTACTGCGAAGAGGAGGCCAGCACAGGGCATTCACCAATCGAGCCGATGGTTGGAACTTCAACAGAGGTAGCAGCGAGCTCGGTCCTCCCAGCTGCCAAGAGAAAGAGAATTGATGTGGATGAACATGAACCTAACGCTTCGCTCCTCGACACAGCGAGCTCAGCAGGCTCCCTGTCCTACTACCACGCCATTGATTCAAAAACCAAGAGCACCGACGGCAAATCCAGCTACGTGAGAGGAGAGGATCAAGACCGGAAGCGGATCAAAAGGGAGAGAATACTGGAGACCATCGGCGTTCTCAGGAGGATCATTGATCCCAGGTGGGAAGGGAAAGGATGCAGTCACCGTCCTTGACGAGGCAATTTGCAGCCACCATCCTCGACGAGGTGGCGACTCCATTATTATTAACCTTCTAAAAGCAAGCCGCCGTCCACCGTTTGTGGTGCATGCATGGCTGGATGTGGACTCTCTCTCTCAGAGGCGAAGAGTGATGTATTCAATGGAGGAAGCCAAAGATTTCAACAACAGTAGTAGCAGTAGCAGCTGCTGTAACAACCACAACAACACCAACATCGGGAGGTTGGCGTTGCGGCCGTGGGAGAGAAGCACGAGGCAATTCGCCATGTCTTCGTCTTCCTCGGTGATGCCGCTGGAGAACTCGGCGGCGGACGAAGTGGTCGGCTCGGCGAACAGAGGCCGCGATGGAGGAGAACCCACTCTACCACCCCTCCGCCCTCACCGCCGTCGACGCGGCGTCTCCCTGTCAACAACTCTGCCAACAGCACGCCAAAATGGTGGACATGGCTCCTCTTTCTCTCCGTCAACTCTTCTCCTGATACTGTACGTGGCTCCTCTTTCTCTCCGTCACCCATATCCCACTGTCGTCATTGTTACTAGCAGCTTCGGCCTTGGCATTCTTGAATGACGTCAAGATTACTTCTGCCGTGAATGAAGTTTTGCTAAAAATCAGCACCTCCCAAACGAGGTTACCGTTAGTCTCCAACTTCTTTAGTTCAAAGTCTTGGCTTCGCCACCACCGCCACACTAGAAGCATTAAGATAACATAGAGGAAGATGATGAGAAGAGCCGCCGCTAGAACCGTGATAGGAAACCACCACGGAGGCTTCGCGAAGGTCGACTCGCCGCAAGAACCGTGACGGGAGTGTACTTGGGCTGCGAGCAGCCGGCGTAGAAGAAGCCTGTGAGGTCGTCGGAGAGCAGCCGGCGTAGATGAAGCCTGTCAGGTCGTCGGAGAGAAGCCGGCGTAGACGAAGCCCGTTAGGTCGTCGGAGGCCACCCCATTCGTAAAAGAAGGAGGGTGAGAGAGAGTTGGGACCCAATTAATTAAAAAGTCACATTAAAATGCAATCTTACGGGTATCCAACTGAGGTAGCGACCGGGAATATTTAAATAATTTTTGGACCGACACGTCAGCGAAATAACGGTTCAACTCACGATTGATAGACAACGAGCTATAATTAGAACCAATGTATAAGTTCTTATATACAATTGAGACCAATCAAAAGATTGACGACAATTGAGAATTCGACTAAAGTTGAGGTCATTTTCGTCTAATAACCTTATAATATTTATGTTTTAAAGTTATTAACTTAATGTTATATAAATAGACTTAGCAAAAATAGAATCAGAAACGAGCAAATAAGCAAAAAAAAATCAATCAAATTAAGCAGTCTGCCCAGGTTCGGTCGACCGGCAGACGGTGAAGGCATTTCGGTCAATCGAACGATGCCCAGAATGGGCAGAATGCCTTCGGTCGCTCGCTCGTTCGACCGACGATTGACCGACAAGTGACAGGACGTCGCCAATGAGCAGAAATCAGTCCGTTGGGAGAGTTGTTTTGGCTCTCTCTTCTTGGGGCTTATATATACTAGCCCTTGAGTGCGTTCCTCCATTATCTTGACCTTCATTGAGCTATTCTTGATCATTCCTAAAGATTTCTTTGAGCCATCTATGCAAGAACCCTAGTTTTGATCTCCACTCCTTGATTTAGCCTTCAAGCTTCACCTATTCATCATCTTGAGGCATCAAGAGGACTAGGAAGTTTCTTTTAGAGCTAAGTATTTATTATTTGATTTATTGCTCCATTAGTTGTTGTATTTTGGTGTTTATTTCATTGTATTAAAGCTTGTGTAAACCTAGATAGCTAGATTTGATTGAGTTGGTGGTTGTCTTGGTGTTAAGGCTTAAATCCATCATTGTAAACTTAGTTTACTAGGATTAGTTGAATTGTCCCTTAGGTTGAGGTGAGAGAGTGCTCTCGGTAGGAAGGCGAGATACTTTCGGGTGTGGAAGTGCCTTCGGTTTGAGAGCGGAGACTTTTCGGTGTAAAGTCCTCTTTGTAAGGGAAACGATATAATCTAGTAAAACTAGTTTGGAAATCCTAAGCGGGGAGCTTAGATAGTGGAGTAGGCATTGGGGCCGAACCACTATAAATAATTGTGTTAGCATTGTTTATCTTGCATTTCTTATTGCTTATCATTTATATTTTGTTTCCGCTTATTACTCGATTTGTGAATTGCCTAAGTAATCAAGAAATGTGTAAAATCAAAATTAGGTGACAAATTTAGTTAACACACTATTCACCCCCCCTCTAGTGTGGCCATTTCACCAATAGTTGAGTCCACAAATAATGGCGCTGAGGCCGTAAATGATGGCGTTGAAGCTGCAAATGATGTTCTTGAGCTGAGGACAATGCTCGAGATCAAGCCGAGCTCAGGGAGAGCATGAGATAGGATTGCGATTAGGCATGTCCATTGTTCGGTTCACACCGAATCGAACCGAATTATTCAATTTGGTTCGGTTTCAACGTTGTGGGGTTCGGTTCTTGACCCGAACCGAACCCGAACAATGCTATTCGGTTCGGATCCAGTTCCCGGAATTCGGGAATCGACCCGAACCGAAAACCGAATAACTAAAAATATTAATTATTTTTTCAAGATTTCGGAGTTCGGGTCGAGGAGTTAGAGTAAGTGGGTTAGGCCCGTTAGGGTTAATACATTGTTTGGATAAAATTTTGGTTTTGTTTGGTTGAAACCAAGCCAAACTGAATCATTTCAGTTCGGATTAGATCGACTTAGGTATAATTCGGTTCGGGTTCGGGTTGGAATATTAGTGTGAAAAAAATTTCGATTTGGTTTAATTCGGTTCGGTTTAAACCGAATGGACAGCCCTAATCGCGATTAGGGCCGAGAAGGATAGATGTTCCGCGTAGGATGGAAGTTCTTACCATCATGGGGCGGTGCTCCTGTCGCGAGTAATATTATTGAATAATTGTCAAAAGTTAGTACATCATGTCCCACTGAGCGGAGTGCTCGGCCTACGCATGATTATGCCTCATTAAAACCTTCAAAGGGAAAATCCTATGAGAAAAACCGCAGTGACAGACTGACATGACAGTCTCTAAGGGAGCTTTCTGTTAATACCCACAAAGAAATACGCAAACACACAAGGATTTATTTACGTTGTTCAGTGACAAACTTGTCACCTAATCTACGAGGCTCTCACCGGACAGATGCCCAATCCACTATCAACAAAGTACAATATAAATAAGTTTCAGGATTTCACACTCTGAAATCCAACTATTAGTACTAAAGTGAATTGGATATAACAAACCAACTATTTTCTATTACAAGTACTAACCACGTGCCTCTCTATGACAACTCAATCATAGAGTTCTGTCATCCACACAATATTTGTGTTGTAGTGCGTTCAACAACCCAACTCCACATTGAATTGAAGATGATTGAAATAGTTTGTTGCCATCGACACACTCAACAATCTCAACTCCTCATAAAATTGACAACTCAGATTCAGCGCATAGGAGACCTCCTGATCAATATTTTCTCTTTCCTCATATATAGAGAAAGCCAAACAACTCGCATAAAAGCCATTTAACACAAGACCTTAACTTCATCAGCTTCAAACTCAAAAGACAGTCATAATACATCATAATATATTGGTTATAAAAGCTTCAAGAAAACCGCCTAGCCCATTAATGAAAATTATTTCATTTCTTCCATAATTGACCAGGAGATTAAAGATGATATATATATCAATAATAACTATTCATGAAGCATTAATGATTTCAGCAAACAAAAAGACATCATTGCAACAACATTAATTTCAGCATAAACTCCACAGCATCTAAAACAGTTGTAACTGACTTACAACTGAGAACTTAAATATTCCTTTTGCCAAATATAGCCAACACATAATAAGTCAAAACAATAATAATCTCTCCATTTGGCTTATTTGGCAAAACACAAGCTGTCATCACAAACCATGAAAAAAATAGCAATCTAACTGTAGTAGTCTAATTGACAAATAAAAAGATGATATCCAAGACACAGATTAAATCCCAACAACATTACAATCATCACAGTAACAACAAGTATCACAGACATCAGCCACAACACAACAATCGACCAGTCAAGACAAGAGTTAGTCAGTCACCACCATAGTCGCCAAAATACAGTTGCAACCACTACTAGAAAAATGGGCATCAGCAACGGCTGATGCCGTTGCAGAGCCGTTGCAATGGAGCCGTGGCAGAAAATCGCGTTGCTGATAACTTAGCAACGGATCCGCAACGGCCGCTCGGGTCGTTGCTAATAATATTATCAGCAACGGTTTGCCACGGACCCGGAGCCGTTGCTGATAACATTAATAGCAACGGCCGTTGAGTCCGTAGCAACGCCGTTAGTAAAATCCCGTCGCTAAGCCGTTGTTGTAGGTCATCAGCAACGACTTTCGATACACTTTTAGCGACGACTTTCCCACGAACGACCGTGGGAAAGCCGTTGCTGATGATGTGAACCTGGTAATGAAAAAATTTCAAATTTCAAATTTCCATTGATACATTGATACATTATCTGATACATAACTCACACACCCATACACTCATACACACATTCATTCACACATCACAAATACACCAAGATATACATCAAAACAATTATATTTATATTGATAATTATCCACGATAGTATAAAAACTATTCAAATGCAAAATTGAAGTATCAATATCCAAACAAAATAAATTAAACAAGTCCAATATCTTAGTAACAAAGTCAATATAAAAAAAATCTCACGATCACGATGGAGAATGGCCTGGATCATATGGCGGGGTCTGGAGTGCTTGAGTGTACACCGGCGTGGACTGACTCGATGACGATGGATTAGATGATGCCGAAGAGATGCCTGCTTCGGGGTGACCTGACATGTTGCGTAGCATAGCTTGTATATCCGCCATCATCTGACTCTAGCGCTCCATTATCTCAGTCTGACGCGCAACCGTGTCCTCTAGAGTTCTTATTCTGCTACTATGATCATAACTGGATCTAGATGTGGACGGCCGCTCACCAGCGACCGGAGGGGTCGGTGCCCCAAGTGACCCTAGCACGGCTCGCGCATGACCACTATCTGCGAAGCCATATACGCGGCCATGGTCCCAACCACCTGCGGCCTCGACCCACATTGCTGCGTCAAAGTCCTCGGGGGTACCCCCGTGCTGCACCACCGTTTGTCTGTAGGTCTCCTACTCAAGTTTGATTTTTTGTTTAATATTGATCATAAAACTTAAATTATAAATATATAATGAATAATTTAAACAAATATATAGTTACCATAATGTATGCAACGCGGTTGTCGATGTACTCCCCCGTCCCATGTGCTCGACGATGAGTCCGCTCAAACACCGCCATCGGGGAGGGTCGCTGGACAGTCCCGTCATCCAACACCGTCGTCTACATTTACAAAACAAATACATTAATTAGTACACATAGTAACAAATAAAATATATAATTAAACGATATACTTACCATACGGTTCGTGTGCACTGCAAATGCAACAGAGCCGCCGGTGTGACGCGCTGCTCCCCCCGACATGCGATTTCTAGCCGCATTCCGAGAAACCTCCTGCCATCGATCCGTCGACCATATTCCCACGAGCTGGTCCCATATATCCGGAGTAATCCAATCGGGGCCGTATCCCCGAGTCTCCGCGATGTTAGTGGTCCCAGCTCGGGCCATCTCCTGGGACCGAGCCTGCCCCAGCTGCCCGTTGTACCTTGCTCGGGAAATAGCCTCCCAGGCAGCGTAAATGATGGGCCTTTGGTCCTCGGCCCATGTATAGCGAGCCTGCAAAATAATAATATCAGTACCAATATTAATCATCATGCATGTAAAAAAAATAATAATACGTGCCTCAAACTCGCGCCATAACATGTCGACATGCTCGCTAGGCACGTGAGACCACGTAGGCCATGCCCCGTGCATGTATCGTCGAATAGTAGAAGAAATGCTCCTCGGCACTTCTTCTTGCTCGAACCTGCACAACAAAAATAAATTTTAATATTATGTTATAATATAATGAATTTGTAATGATTCATAATTCATGATATATTACAGGAGGATCAGCAACAGGAGGATCAGTAGCATGAGTAAGTGCTGGAGTCTCACCAATCGGAGACTCCGAAGCTCTCCTGCGTCGATAACCACGACCAGACATATCTGTCGAACAGACATATAATCAGATTATTATATAAATAGTAGAGATATATTTAATAAAATATATACTTTACAATTATTCCTCATCATCTGAATAATAGTCTTCGAATTGTTCCTCTTCTTCCTCTTCTTCCTCTTCTTCATCTTCTTCATCTCCAGCTTTCTCAATTTCATGATCGTCATCATCAGCATATTCAACTTCTAATTGAATTGACGTTGTGTTTGCATCCTCGAGTATTGGAATAATACGATCTACTGCAGGAGGATCATCTTCTTGATAGAAACCATGTGTCATATCAGGTATCAGCTCATTTTCTTCTACTATCGGATCAATTTTTCCTCTACCTTTTGTCTTACAGAATACATGCCAATATGCTCTATCTTTATTTCGAGCCGGATACTTCGCGTAATATACTTGTTCGGCTTGTGATGCCAATATAAAAGGCTCATTTGTTGCCAATTTAGATTTGTAATTAACATCAACAAGTTTGTATTTTGGATGAACTTTCATGCCCCTTTCTGTTGTATCGAACCAATGACATCTAAATAGAATAACTGATTTCAAGCCGAAGTAGTGCAACTCTATCACTTCTTCCACCAGTCCATAAAAATCCATATCACATTCAACATAGGTTGTCCCTTTCACACAGACCCCAGCATTCATCGTCTTCTTTGTAAATGAATATTCAACCGTGTGAAATTTATACCCATTAACAAAATATCCGCTATAGCACGACACAAGTCGCGACGGTCCACTAACAAACTCAAATATTCTTTCATCTATTTCAGCTCTGTGATCTTTGTTGTAAGTCTGAATCCAAGTAGGGAAATCACGATTCCGTAATCTCTCCAATTCTTCATCGTTGTGAATAGAGTATTTTTGCACCATCTCAATGTCAAATATTTCAATAAATTATTCAATCTATGGACAATTGAGTAATACATACAAGTGTGTCAAATGATACTCTTCCTCGCTTAAGTGTCGAGATGGACGAGAACCAAAAGCACGACCAGAGTGACAAAATATATTTAAACGTCCATCTGAATGTCGAACACTCCCGTCGTCGTTACGTGGAAGACGATCAAATCTTGTCTGTACTGTCGATTCAAAGTAAAATGAGCAGAATGTTGAAATTTCTTGGATGATATACGATTCAGATATTGATCCTTCAACATCTGCGGTGTTCTTTACTTTTTTCTTCAGACGATTCATGTATCTTTCAAATAAGTACATCCACTGATATTGAACGGGGCCACCAACTCGTGCCTCGTATGCCAAGTGTATCGGTAGATGCTCCATCGAGTCAAAAAATGCAAGAGGGAAAAACTGCTCCAGCTTGCATATGATTTCAACAATATTATTTTCAAGTGTTGACATATCTTCGACTCGAAGGACATTTGCACAGATGTTTCTAAAAAACATACTTAATTTAGTCAACGGACCCCAAATATTATCAGGTAGAAGATCTCGAAATGCGATCGGAAGTAATCTCTGCATGAATACATGACAATCATGGCTCTTCATCCCTGATATTTTGCAATCATCAACGTTCACACAACGAGATAAGTTTGAAGCATATCCATCGGGTAATCTGAGTTCTTTTACCCATTGACAAACATCTTTGATCTGTTGTTTATTTAACACATATGGGGCCTTCGGTTTCAGATATCGTCTGTTGACCTCTTTGTAACTCCAACTCTGGTCTTTTACAAAGTATTTTCATATCATGTCGGGCTTTGACATTATCTTTAGTTTTTCCGGAAATATCCATCAAAGTGTTGAAAATATTATCAAACACATTTGTTTCAATGTGCATGACATCTAAATTATGTCGAATCAATAATGAACTCCAATAGGGCAATTCCCAAAAGATACTTTTTTTCACCCAGTTATGTGTTTGGCCAAAACCTGACACTCTTTCATTGCGACCAAATACTATATCTGGAAGTGCTGAAACACGTGCTAACATTTGTTCACCAAACAACATCGGTGGTGGCCCATCTCTTTCGACTCTATCCTTAGTAAATTTATTACGATTCCTTCGATACTGATGATTAACCGGTAGGAATCGACGATGACAATCAAAGAATGAGATTTTTCGTCCATTTTAAAGACTGATTGATTTAGAGTGTTCCATACAATACAGACAAGAGAGTCGGCCGTGAGTGCTCCAACCAGACAACATGCCGTACGCCGGGAAATCATTGATTGTCCACAAGACCGCGGCCTTTAAATTGAAGTTTTGCTTCCGATGACAATCATAAGTGACAGCTCCCTCAGTCCACAATGTTTTCAATTCATCTATCAAGGGTTTGAAGAATATGTCAATTTCTTTTCGCGGACCCTTAGGACCCGGAATAATCATCGAAAGATAAATAAATTCATCTTTCATGCACATTGACGGTGGCAAATTATAAACTGTCAGCAGCACTGGCCAAACTGAATAAGGAGTTGCAGAATGTCCAAACGGATTAAAACCATCTGTGTACAATCCCAATCTGATATTTCTAGTATCCCTAGCAAATGAAGGATAACATGTATCCAAATGTTTCCATGCTTCACTATCAGATGGATGAGTCATTACTGTATCATCATGACTTCTTGCATGCCAACTCATATAGGGGGCTGTCTTTTCTGACATGAATAATCTTTGAAACCTCGGTGTTAGTGGAAAATACCGAAGCACCTTAAACGGGATATTTTTCTGTCGGACCGATTTCTTCTCCTTGTAACGAGGATGTTGACATACAGGGCATTTATCCAACTGCACATTTCCTTATAATATAAAATGTAGTTATTTTGGCACGCGTGTATTTTTTCGTACCCAAGCCCCAATTTTCTCATTAGCTTTTTAGTCTTATAAAAAGTTGGCTCAAACTTGTTATCAGTAGGCAGCATTCCATTAATCAATCCAGCAATCCGATCATACGCAACTCCGCTGATATTACAATCGGCCTTGATGTTTAAGAGCTGTGTCATTGATGAAAACCTAGTGTATTTAGGACAATTCTCATACAAAGGTTCATCGGCAGCTTTCAACATCTCGTAAAATTCTGCAGCTTCTTTATTCGGTAATTTAATCTCTACCGCAGTTTCTACTTGTGTGATATCAACCGCTGTAGTATCTAGTGGGACTGATGTCTGAAGAACTGGCCGATCAATATTATCATTCAGGTGGAATTGACCCCCAAGACTATCAAGTATCATAGTTCTATAGGGATTACATTGACTGGATGAAGAAGCACCAGCAGAGGAAGATTCGCCATATGTCTGAACGACAGGATTGCTCGACGTCCCGACTTCGCGTGACTCCCCGTGACAAGTCCATAGAAAATATCTTGGTGCAAATCCTTTGCTATATAGATGCAGAGTGACAGTCTCCCGATCCAAAAATCGTCCATTCGAACAAATGCGGCACGGACATCGGATTTGATCACCGATGCTAACGAAATTCCGATTCGAATAGGCAAAATTTAGGAAGTACGTTACGCCTAATCAAAACTCATTCGTTAAAGCTCCACGATCAAGACGTCGGTACATCCAACTTCGATCAGCCGACATGATTCTGTCAATCAATGACAATTTCTTTGGTTAATGTCTTTAGGTGCGATTGTCCTATTCCATTCGAGATTTATGTTATTTATATTGCACTAAGTACTTATTTTAACCGTTAACTTCATTCTAAATTTCGGCAGCATCTCCCTACAGTTCTCCGAATACGCATATCATCTGGGCGCGTATCGGAGAACAAGAGAGATGTTGCTGAAATTTAGAATAATTAGTTAACAGTTAAAATAAAAACGTAAGTGCAGTACAAATAACTATATTCCCAAATTGTCCAATCAGGGACAATTCAAGAATTGTACGTCGTATAAAAGATCATCTACTCTTTTACACGAACATACAATCCCCGAATGGATCTAAGGTTTTGCTAAATCATATCCGACTCGTCGATGCGTACGTGAAACATATCAACTCGTCGGATGGATGATTATTTTCTAAATGTTTCGAGACAATTCGAGTCCATATTGGACAATTCCGACACGAGTCCAAATTCGACGATTTCGGCAAGAGTCCAAAGTGGACGATTCCGGCGCGCGTCCGAAGTCGACGATTCCGGCGCGCGTCCAAAGTGGACGATTTCGACGCGCGACCGAAGTGGACAATTCCAAAATTAATCTAAACCCTAAAAATTAATCTAAACCCTAATAATTAATCTAACAAATTAAACAATTAATCTAAATAATTAATTAACAATTAAAAAACAATTAAAAAATATATATTAATCTACAAATTCCGGCGTCGGAGTCAGGTGGATTCCGGCGCCGGAGTCATGTGGACTCCGGCGCCGGCGTACAGTGGCCGGACACATTGTCCGGCCACTGTACAAGGTCCGGCGGCGGCCATCGGCCGATCGCCGCCGGCCGAAACCCTATTTTTAGGGTTTTGATCGGATTAGAGACGGTCGGCCGGCGATGTATACCTGACAGTGTCGGCAGCAGCGGGAGGAGGAAGAGGCGTCGTCGGCGTCGTCGGCGTCGGCAGCAGCGGGAGGAAGAAGGGTCGGACGCGATCGCGTGCCCTATATAAACTTATCAGCAACGGCTCACTCGCTCGTTAGAAAGCCGTTGCTAATAAGTTACCATCAGCAACGGCTCACTTGTCCGTTAAAAAGCCGTTGCTGATAATTAAAATCATCAGCAACGGCTCGCGTGTCCGTTAGAAAGCCGTTGCAGATACAACATATCTGCAACGGCTCGGGCGGCCGTAAGAATGCCGTTGCAAATTGCAACGGCTTGAGCGTCCGTTGCTGATAGCCGTTGCTGAATACTCAATTTCTAGTAGTGAACCAAATAATAGACACAACACACATGGTTGCAACTGAATAAAGTATCATACTATCTCCCCTTTTTGCCAAATTTAGCCAAAGGAGTATAGAATTGTATCAATCTGAACTGGAAAAACTTGAAGTATTACCAGAAGAGGTAGACACATGTCCTGCAGGAGCTGATGAGGAAGCAAAGTGGTCAAGAACCTTCTGCTCCAAAGAAACTAGCTACTTCAGAGAGATGGAGATAGATTCTTTGAGTCTTGAGATCTCTTCTAAGATACTTTGCTCATTTGTAGAATCACTGTTAGACGACTTTTTAGATGAACTAAAAGGTTGGTGAGCAAGAGATTTGGAAGGGGTCTCTACCTTCTTCAACACCCGTTAGTGTATTTTCAGCAATGATCAAAGAGGTTCCAAGACTTCCTCAGCATAACATTTGAAGCCCTGTTTTTCAAGAATCTCATAAATCATGTTAGAAAAAATAAGAAATCGTCTGGATTTTGTTGTCAGCCGAGATCTAAGAGCAATAATATGATCAAATATCATATTTCCCAAGTTGAAGTGACTCTCACGAGTGATTTTGTAGAGCAGAATAGCCATCTCTTTGCTTAGATAGGTGATGTGAGATGTAGGAATCAAGTGGAACCTAGCAATGAGGTAGAGAACATCATAAAATGTATTTAAAGAAGAAGACTTAATATTGTGCTCTCCAGCACATTCAGTTATATCACCATTAGACACTTCAGATCCAACTTTATTCAAAAACTAAATACTAGATTAGCAGTAGAGGGAAAGTAATACCCAAGATAATCATTAATCACATCAGGACTAAACTTGTACCATTTTTCTCCAACAAAAACTTGATGAAAGTGATTGTTTTTTTGGATCAGTGATGTTTTCTAAAACTCTAATATAGGAAACTTGGAGGAAGGAGCAACATGTAGAAAGGAGCTTGACATATTCCTCTTCTCAAGAATATCTAAAACAGGCTTGCATGTTAAGTTAAAGTGTGCATCATGTAAAGGTCTTCGAGATTGTCACACCGCAAAACCCAGGCATGATCGACCAGAGTACTACTTGTACCCCGAAGCCTGACCCAAACATAATAACCAATTAATACGAAACCTTGAACAATTCATATAAGAAATAAATTTTCTTGCAATAAACATAAATGATCAAAATTTCCAAAAGCCAATCCATCAATAATCTGATAAACTACAAATGTTCCAAGCTCGTTTAAAATTAATGAAATAAATCATAAACAAGGTTATTGACATTCAATGCGGAAACAAAGTTTTAAACGCCCATCTACAAAAAGAAGAATAAAAATAATCATATGGACTCAACATAACCCTCGACCACGACGTGTCACGAGACCCGCTATTATTGCTGCCACCCGCTGCGCTACTGCGTCCTAGTAACTGTCTGATCATACTCAGGGGCTGAAAAACAACAATAATATAAAGGGTAAGTCCAACTAGGACTTAGTGAGTAGTTTAGCCTTCAATCAACCATGTTTAATACCACAAGACTACCCAACAACATATTATCGTAAAAATCAACTACTCATATACGGTCATAGATAGCACAACCATCATTTCAAATGGAACATAAATACTAATGCATGAAACTATTCCAACCATGTAAAGAATAAGCATAAAGTGCATAACCAACATTCAAATAAGGTAAACATCCTAGTACATTCATTTTTTCCAAACAAGCCACTTGGGTCGGTCGTTAGTGTGGCAGTGCTAATGAGCTTCCCAGTCCAAGAACCCGTAGATCCAATATCCAAGGACCCGTCGATCCAATATCCAGGGACCCATCAGTCCTACGAGTCGAGTGTTGATCATCTTTGTCTCAGCGTACTTCTCGCTCTTGCCACCCGAGTTGGTCGTTACTGTGGCGGTTGACGAGCTTCCCGGTCCACAATCACATGCACAACCAATGTCCATACAATAAGCAATAATAAATCAAAAATAAATGACATAATATTTCATGAAAATAAACGCCTTGGGACTCCTAAGGTCCTCCATATGCACACAGCTTGCATGCGCATAGCCATACACGGCCCAAGAATTACCAAGTCCATTCCAATTATACATAACCCAATATTCATCCATGTGCTTATCACACAAGAGAACTAATATACTTTACTTTTTAATCTAGATATACAATGATAAATAGAAAGGATGCGAGGGAAAGGTCTTAATGAGTTTATATACGTAGTTAATCAATTGTTCTCATTCCCTCTTTCTTATAGAGCCAGCCTCAACCTTATGTGTATTGTGTATACTGTTTTGTCACCCATGTTCACTATTTTGCCAACTATATTCACTGTTTTGGCTGCTATATTCATTGGTTTGTTTAATATGTTCAGTGCCTTCTACTAGGTTCACTGGTTTTACCATGTTTCCTATTCCTACCATGTTCATGTTTAGGCGAGTCTATGTGTAAGGTCTTCCTATCTTACCTTGTTATTATTCTACTTTAGATGCAGCCTATAATGAACCTAAGTAAATTGTATGAACATCAATTCAATGTGAGCATATATAAACATCAAGATACTATCAAGGTAATTTCCAAGAGACCTTACTATAAGGTATCAATTTATAAATGTAGGAAACAACCACGTAAAAGCAAGGAAATTGACAAAGAAAATAAAATAGGTAAATTGATTTCCTTGCTGCAGCCTGCCACTGTAGCAAATAAGAGGAGGAACTTAGATTCCTCTTGTAGAAGTCAAAGAAGGAACCAATAGCAAGGGTGTCAATTGCCTCTTACTATAGCAGTTTTGCAATTACATTGCATCTTGTTTGAGGTAAAAAAAAATCCTGGGAACTCATCCCTAATCTTCCCATTTAAGGGTTTTTCACCCACGGCAGAACAGGGGAAGATTTTGGCAATGGCAGCACAAGAATCTCCTCAATATCACATTCATTAACAAGAACCATCATCATATATCAATTCATACATTAACAAGAATGAATCCAAGTTAGGTTGCGACCTAGATTGATTAAAACATAGGGATTTCTTCTCATGATCTCGGCTGAACAGGGGAGGGGCGACTTGGGTAAAAAAACAAGGGAGAAGAAGATTAATCCACTCATAGTTTAGGGAAAACGAAAGGGAAGAAGGGTATTTGGAATTCTCCGACAATCACCGCCGACGAGCCGCCAAAATCCGGCCGTGGTCCGCCTCCCCATGCCGCTCCTCCTCTCTTGATCGGGTGCTGTCGGCGCCCAATCGCACAACCCCTCTCCAAATTTAAAGCTTGGGGTTTAATTAAATCTCAAATTATCTATTTGCCCTTCAGTAATAGAGTCGACTAGAAAATTCATTTTGAGTTTGTTTTAGGTTTGATTCGAATTCTGATCGAACCGCTGAACTGGTCTCGAGGTCTACTCTCACCATGACATGTCTAATTATAGAAATAATAATTAAAAAATTTCTCTAAATTTTTCTACGTTAAAAGATTACCCTAATTAGACCTGAAAACTCTGCTAACCTGCTTAACTTAAGTCCATGCTTTCTTGCTATAAAACCAAAATAAATTTAATCAAATTTTGGTTATCACAATCTTTCCCCCTTAAAGAAAATTCGTCCTCAAATGAGCATAACTATGTCTGCCGCACACCACAACACAACCTCTAAATTCTTGGACATTCTCTGTGTCCACCTTATCACCCATTTCTAGTTTGACAAAAGCTTAATGCATATCATTTAATTATGTCCAAGTAATTCAGGATTATCTAAAGTAATGCATTGCAGAAACAAGAAATGCACTTTGCTAGTTGCAGAATATGCAAAGAACTAACGATATATCAACCAAACAATAGTCAAAACTGTTGTTTTTTTGCTTGGACAATAATTATAGTAATCAATAGTCTATCTTTCAAATATTCTAATAAATGAATGAATGATTATTTACTACTCATCCAAACAATATTCTAATAGATGAATGAATGATTATTTACTACTCATCCAAACAATGAAAACTCAAAAATATTGATTAATACTGAGAATTTTACATTCTATAAAAATCTTGTTTGAAGTTGCAATGGAAGAGGTTGAAGGAAATCAGATATTAAACTAAAAGACACTAAGAAATCATTGTCTCGAACAAAATGGTCTTAGTTGAAATGCAAAAGTTACTATTCAAAGAATGTTTAACACACATTGCCCTTCCAAGGGAAGTTTGTGATTAAATGAGTGTATAAAATTGTTATTCCACAAGATAACAGTCCAAAATCTCATAAGTTTAAAATACTTTATAAGCCCCAAAACTCTAGTACTGACATTGAATCAATGATTTCTCAGGAAGACATCAGTTTGTTAGAAACTATTGGTTACTAGCTTAACGGACCCAAATAAAATTGAATACTGAATAGGATGAGAGCAACCAACAGACTTCATGTAACATTCTTTATATTTCAATCAAGCATCAAGGGATAAGAGGGAATATGTTATCAACATAAACCACAAATGGAGAAAGGGTATGACTCGCCATTATACAAAATCTGGTGTAAAATACATGAACAAGTATTACCAAGAAAGATGTTCAATTACCCTTGCTTGTTTCTACCTCAATCATGGCTACCGGCTCATTACAATTCCAAAGCTATAATGAAACATGATCATCAATCAACCCACTATATTATAATTTTCCCTTCACTTATGATTTAGCTTCATCTTCTACAGTTGACATAGGCATGAAAGGATGCTCATTGAAGTCAACTTTGACAACCCCTTAGGTGTCACTTAGCACAGAGGGATCCAACTCATCTCTCTTACTCTTAGCAATGACATAATGAACTTTCTAAGTTGAAAAACTCGGCAGACACTCTATTCCACCAAGGAAAGGCAAGTTTGAATTTGAAATAATAATAATAAAGCACAATTCAGCAAGGCTATAGCAATACAAGATTCTTGATTTTTTTTTTCTATAGTAAAATCTATCCTCCAATCTAGAAGATCTCATAGTCATTTTAGAGCGTTTTGGACTGAAATTTTATTTCTGAAGTGAACGAAAAAGCAAGCAAACATGTTCTAAACTGAAATTTTATTTCTGAAGTGAACGAAAAAGCAAGCAAACATGTTCTAAATTGTCTCCTCATAAGAATCTGATTGAAGTACCTCCTTGTTCTGTGACCTTACAGAATGGTTCATCTACAACTGAAGGATCTCATTGGTTACTACGTTATTGTATGACATACTAATTCGATGATGTCATGTCTTGGAACCGTTAGGATTTGGAGTAGCACTTCATACTCTCAAGCTCATACCTTCTATATTAATTTCACTGCATACCTTAACACCTCATTTTCGGCCATTGCATGTGATCCATTGGTGGATGGTTCGGAGAGCATGAGAAGCCTCTACCACCTCCTGACTTCATCACTCAGAACAAAGGCACTTTACTTCTTCTTCTTTTTTTTTTTCCAAACCATTAATTAAACTATCCCGACTACATGAAACAATCCTAGGTTCAATTATCACATGCATACTAAATTTCAATCATGACAAGTCCTATTACATCTGATAGCACTATGTGCTTCATAAAAATCCCAATTATAAGACTATCCTATAATATTAGGGTCAAAGACCCTTATAGGCTTGCTACCCTATAGCATTAGGGCTGCCCGAAGGTCACCTCTAATTCCTCAAGGATTTTTTTTTTTTCCATTCTCACATCAACCAAGACAAGAATATATTATCTGATATACTAAGATTCTTGTTATATCAATAAGTGAAAATCCAACTAAATAGTAAATTCAGTTCCAAATCTTAGAATAGCACCACAAGCCTGAGAGAACTAACATTCAACATTGTCATCCCCACTTGATGCAATGAGCAAGACCACTGAGACTGAATTCGGCCTCATTAGCAACCATGAGAATCCTCTAGGATCTACTAATTTAAAGTTGATCTAGTGCTCGCTCAGACCAGGAGAAGCTAACTGTTCAACTCAGATTAAGTCCTTGCTAGAAACAACTAGCAAGTTCATGAGAAGGGTCAAAGCATTTAAAACATGCAAAGTTCCATGCATGCTTAAGGAAAGAAGGAAGAGTCTAAATGACTATTAATTTGAGAACTATGCATACATGGGTAGGTTCAACCATGCTAGAGATCTCATCCTCTAGAGGATTAGGGGATGGATCCCCTCATACTACATTGTCATTGGACTATTAAAAAAAACATATCATAATCAATTTAAGCATTTTAATTTATAATTATTAAATAATCATACATATCGCCGCTGGTGCACAGGTTCAGTCGTTGATCTCATGACTAGGACATATCATATGTAGACACGCTAGCAATGCCCCATACCATATATAGACTAGGACATACTTAAAGTCCTATTATCGTACCCGCTCTTATACCTTTTTGTCACACCCCAAAACTCAGGCATGACTGGCCAGAGTACTACCTGTACCTCGAAGCCTGACTCAAATATAATAACCAATGAATACGAAACCTTGAACAATTCATATAAGAAACAAATTTTCTTACAATAAACATAAATCATCAAAATTTCCTAAAGCCAATGCATCAATAATCTGATAACTACAAATGTTCCAAGCCTATTTAAAATGAATGAAATAAATCATGAACAAGGTTATTGATATTCAATACGGAAACAAAGTTTTAAACGCTCATCTACAAAAAGAAGAATAAAAATAATCATATAGACTCAACATAACCCTCGACCACGACGTGTCACGAGACCCGCTGTTCCTGCCGCCACCCGCTGCGATACTGCGTCCTAGTAACTGTCTGATCATGCTCAGGGGCTGAAAAACAACAATAATATAAAGGGTAAGTCTAACTATAACTTAGTGAGTAGTTTAGCCTTCAATCAACCATGTTTAATACCACAAGACTATCCAACAACATATTATCGTAATAATCAACTACTCATATATGGTCATAGATAGCACAACCATCATTTCAAATGGAACATAAATACTAATGCATGAAACCATTCCAACCATGTAAAGAATAAGAATAAAGTGCATAACCAACATTCAAATAAGGTAAACATCCTAGCACATTCATTTTTTTCAAACAAGCCACCCGGGTCGGTCGTTAGTGTGGCAGTGCTAACGAGCTTCCCAGTCCAGGGACCCGTCGATCCAATATCCAAGGACCCATCGGTCCAATATCCAGGGACCCGTTGGTCCTACGAGTTGGGTGCTGGTCACCTTTGTCTCAGCGTACTTCCCGCTCTTGCCACCCGAGTCGGTCATCAGTGTGGCGGCAGACGAGCCTCCCGGTCCACAATCACAAGCACAACCAATGTCCATACAATAAGCAATAATAAATGACATAACATTTCATGAAAATAAACGCCTTGGGACTCCTAAGGTCCTCCATATGCACACAGCTTGCATGCGCATAGCCATACATGGCCCAAGCATCACCAAGTCCATTCCAATGATACATAACCAAATATTCATCCATGTGCTTATCACACAAGACAACTAATATACTTTACTTTTTAATCTAGATATACAATGATAAATAGAAAGGATGCGAGGGAAAGGTCTTAATGAGTTTATATATGTAGTTAATCAATTGTTCTCATTCCCTCTTTCTTATAGAGCCAGCCTCAACCTTATGTGTATTGTGTACACTGTTTTGTCACCCATGTTCACTATTTTGCCAACTATATTCACTGTTTTGGCTGCTATATTCATTGGTTTGTTTAATATGTTCAGTGCCTTCTACTAGGTTCACTGGTTTTACCATGTTTCCTATTCCTACCATGTTCATGTTTAGGCGAGTCTATGTGTAAGGTCTTCCTATCTTACCTTGTTATTATTCTACTTTAGATGCAGCCTATAATGAACCTAGGTAAATTGTATGAACATCAATTCAATGTGAACATATATAAACATCAAGATACTATCAAGGTAATTTTCAAGAGACCTTACTACAAGGTATCAATTTGTAAATGTAGGAAACAACCACGTAAAAGCAAGCAATTGACAAAGAAAATAAAATAGGTAAATTGATTTCCTTGTCGTAGCCGGCCACTATAGCAAATAAGAGGAGGAACTTAGATTCCTCTTGTATAAGTGAAAGAAGGAACCAATAGCAAGGGTGTCAATTGCCTCTTGTTTGAGGTAAAAAGAAATCCTAGGAACTCATCCCTAATCTTCCCATTTAAGGCTTTTTCATCCACAGCAGAACAGGGGAAGATTTTGGCAATGGAAACACAAGAATCTCCTCAATATCACATACATTAACAAGAACCATCATCATATATCAATTCATACATTAACAAGAATGAATCCAAGTTAGGTTGCGACCTAGATTGATTAAAACATAGGGATTTCTTCTCATGATCTCGGCTGAACAGGGAATGGGCGGCTTGGGTAAAAAAACAAGGGAGAAGAAGATTAAACCACTCACAGTTTAGGGAAAACGAAAGGGAAGAAGGGTATTTGGAATTCTCCGACGATCGCCGCCGATGAGCCCGCCAAAGTCCAGCCGTGGTCCTCCTCGTTTGCCTCCCCACGCCGCTCCTCCTCTCTTGATCGGGTGCTGTCGGCGCCCAATCTCACAACCCCTCCTCAAATTTAAAGCTTGGGGTTCAATTAAACCCCAAATTACCTATTTGCCCTTCACTAATAGAGCCGACTAAAAAGTTCATTTTGAGTCTGTTTTAGGTCTGATTCGAATTCTGATCGAACCGCTGAACTGGTCTCGAGGTCTACTCTCACCATGACATGTCTAATTATAGAAATAAAAATTATAAAAATTTCTCTAAATTTTTCTATGTTAAAAGTTTACCCTAACTAGACCCGAAAACTCCGCTAACCCGCTTAACTTAGGTCCACGCTTTCCTGCTATAAGACCAAAATAAATTTAATCAAATTTTGATTATCACAGAGATATAATGTCTCTCAATTGTAAAGCTTCCCAGAGAGTGAAAAGATCATCTGAGAGCAAGCCAGAATCCAGTTTGCTGGTCACTGTCTTCTTTTCAGCTTTCTTAGCTGACTTTAGAGACTTTTTCTTTGAGGTTGAAGCCTTTTTCTTTTCAGATAAGGAAGACTTTGTTGGCTTAAGATTTTCAACTTTGATCTTAATCTCGGTTTTGATGATAACAAATATAGAACTAATAATTTAATTGAGAAGTACTTTCAGATTCCATATCGGTTAGCGCACGATATCCTCGATCGGAAATATCGAAGAAATTAGAAAATCAGAAGGACGTTGGTCGACGCGCTCGGATTCATCTAGAGTATAGGTTTAGGGTGTCTAGTTTATATTGTAAAGTCCTCATGATGATGCATAAGAACTCAAAAAACTATCCCCGAATCCCAAAACATGAAAACCCGGAAACCGTCCTGAAATAACCTAGGGAGCTCCTTGGAGGGCTATATGTCCTAGACATTTACTTGACATAAAAAATGACGGTAATTATTTCTTGGGTCAAAACTAGATAACGAGGTATTTTAAAGAAATTTTTGGAAGCCTTTAGCAAACCCATATTTGACCCGGGAGATTAGAAAATTTCCATTTTCGGAAAATTTGTACTATACCCCAAAAACTAGATTTTGATTCTTAAGGATTTTGATTTTTTAGATATTTTTTTTTTAATCCAAATGGGGGGTAATCCTTATATAACATTTATGTTTTAAAGTTATAGCTTAAAGTTAATAAATATTATATAAGTAGACTTTGCGAAGACGAAACCCAAATGAGTAAAAAAATCAAGCAAAGAAAACTGCCCTGCCCAAATTCGGTCAACCGACCGAAGGAGAAGGCAGTTCGGTCGATCGATCTAAAAATCAAGCAAAGAAAATAGCCCTGCCCAGATTCGATCGACCGACAGAAGGAGAAGGTAGTTCAGTCGATCGATCGGTCGATCCAACGATGCCCAAAAATGGCAGTAGCCATTCGGTTGACCTGTCGGTCGACCGAAGTTGGTGAAGAATTCACGGAAGACTTGCGTCGATCTACCGATCGGTTGACCGGATTGTAGATCACTAGAATCGCGTCTAGCGGTCAACCCGTCGGTCGACCGCACAGAGTCATTGAGCCAACGATCGCTCGAGCAGTCGATCGGTCGATTGACCAATGATCGACCGACATGCGATCAAACGGCGGTAACGGCTAGTTTTCCGTCCATTTTCCGCTCATTTTCCGCCCGTTGATGTGTTGTTTCCATTGCAGGGTTATAAATACCCAAATCCAGCCTTCCTTAAACAACTTTTGATCACTCCTAAACTTGATTGAGCCATCCTTTGATCAATTCTAAGTGTTCATTGAGTTAATCCCGCGAAAACCCTAGCTTTGATATCTCATCCCTTTGATTAAGCCTTGACTTCATTGATTCACCATCAAAGGCATCAAGAGGAAGCTAGGAAACTTTGTGTGGAGCTAAGTAATTCATTGTTTAATTTATTGCTCCATTTATTAGTGTATTTTATTGTTTATTTCATTGTAACTAAACCTGTGTAAACCTAGGTTGCTAGGTTTGATTGAATTGGTGGTTGCCTTTGTGTTAAGGCTTAATCCTACCGTTGTAAATGTAGTTTACTAGGATTAGTTGAGTTGTCCCTTAGTTTGAGGTGGAGGAGTGCTCTCGATAAGAAGGCAGAGACTTCCGAGTGTGAAAGTGTCTTAGGTTGAGAGTGAGACTCTTCGAGTCAAAGTCCTCTATGTAAGGGAAATAATTTAATCTAGTAAATTAGTTTGGAAATTCTAAGCGGGGTGCTTAGATAGTGGAGTAGGCATTGGGGCCGAACCACTATAAATTCTTGTGTTTGCATTGTTATCTTTGTTTGTGCTTAATTGTTTTATTATTGCTTCCGCATTTAGTCATTCAACTTGTAATTTGCCTAAATAATTTAAGAAACGATTAAAACCGAAATTAGGCAAATTAATTAGTAAACACACTATTCACCCCCCCCCCCTCTAGTGTGCCATTTCACCCAACAATGTAAACATAGCTTACTAAGATTAGTTGAGGTATTCCTTAGGGTTGAGGTGGAAGAGTACTCTCGGCAAGAAGGCGGAGACTTCTGGGTGTAGAAGTGCCTCAGGTTGAGAGCGAGACTCTTCAAGTCAAAGTCCTCGTTGTAAGGGAAATAAAATTAATCTTGTAAAGCTTAGTTTGAAAATCCTAAGTGGGGTGATTAGGTAGTGGAGTAGGCATTGAAGCCGAACCACTATAAATTCGTGTGTTTGCATTGATATCTTGCTTATTGTTAATTGCTTTATCATTTATCGCTTCCATATTTAGTCGTCGAATTATAAAATTCCTAAGTAGTTTAAGAAATCGACTAAAATCAAAATTAGGCGAATCAATTAGTAAACACACTATTCACCCCCCCTCTAGTGTGGCCATTTCACCCAACAGACTTTTCTTTCTCCTTTGGTTCCTCAACATTGGGTTTGTTCCTCTTGGTTCTTCTCAGCACTGTTGCTCTTTCCAAAAGAGTTTCATCTTCTGAGTCACTGTTAATGTCAATAGTTGACTGATTTTTCTTCTTTGATTTTTCAGTTTGCTTCCTCTTGGCAGACTTTTTCTAATCAGGGGTGCTAGAGGATTTCTTCTTCAAACTAGCAGCAATATCAGTTGATTGAGGTTCAGATTCATCAGCAGGTGCAACAGATGGAGTAGCATGATCAACATTAGATACCGAAATAGGTACAAGATCAACTTCTTGTACAGGTTCAGTAGATGTAACTGGTTCTATTATTGGCTCGGTAGTTATAACTGGAGGATTAACTGTAGAGGGAGTGGGTGCAGAGTCGATCCTTTGTAACTGTCTTTGGAGAATGAGAAGGATTTGTTTGCTGATCCTTAAGAACAGAACCTGTACCAATTACAAATGGACTAGTTTTCACTGGAATTGAGTCATGAACAATATTAGATATAGAACTATTTTCAACATGCAACGGACCAGTGTTCACTGGAATCGAAACAGGAACATTGACATCAAATGAGGTAGTTTTAACTGAGTCAGCTTGAAAAGTAATGTCAGAATATGGAATGATAGCCATACAACTCTCCCCCTCAATATTGAAACCCTAGGTTGAGAATTAGGGAAGACAGATGGCATACCTCGGCTAATCCTTCGAGGAGGTTGATCAATAGGACATCTTCCATGTTTGGCCCTCATTTTGTAACCCTGAGATGGAGGAGGAGATGCTTCTTCAACTGGTATTGGATTTAGGGGCGATTCGGCCTTTTCATCTGGCTTAGACGATGACATTCCCTTAGCGGGATTTTGAGTATATCTTCCACACAAAACCCTTTCTTCGCTTAACCGAAGGAGACTTGGCTTGCTCCATTTGAATCAAGAAAAAAGTAGACAAGGGGGTAGGAAGTTGTGAAGAAGGGCTTCAGTTATAACTTCAGGGATTCGAAAGGGATTCCAGTGTCGAGACTTGAATAAATTGGGGGTTACACCATCAGCATTCAATATCCAGCCCACACGTGCGGAACTCAAAAGGCTTGAAATGGTTAAATTAATTCATCGAGCCTTGATTGAAGGTAGTACATCAATATCCTTCAATGAGACAAAAATTAAGTGAGAGAATAAAGGCAAGTAATAATAACTTAAACACCTTTCCAATTTCCCTCCTTATATATATATATATATAATCATGTCAAATAACACACAATCCTAGAGTAGATCGTAACTGCTCAAATCTCCCTCCATCCAAAGCTTTTGTGAAGATATCAGTAACTTGTCTATTTGTAGAAATATATTCTAGTTGTAACTCCTTTCTTTCAACTAGTTCTCTGATGTGGTGAAATCAAATATCAATATGTTTTGTGCAAGAATGCATGACTGAATTTTTTGAGATATTGATGACACTTGTATTATCACAGTATAACATTATTTCATCCTGTTTGAACACATAGTCTAACAACATATTTTTTATCCAAATCAACTGTGTACTGCAACTGCCTACTGCCAAATATTCAGCCTTTGCAGAAGAAAGAGAGATATAATTTTGTTTCTTGCTCAACCATGACACCAAATTTGATCCAATATAAAAACATCCACATGTAGTACTCTTTCTGTCATTAATATTCCCAGCCCAATTTGCATCAGTAAATCCTACAAGACAAGGATTAGATTTAATAGAATACCAAAGTCCAAAATTCAAAGTACCTTTGACATATTTCAGATTTTTTTTTACTGCCTGAAGATGAGATTCCTTTGGATTAGCCTGATATCTAACACATAATCCCACACTAGAACTTAAATCAGGTCTACTAGCAGTCGAGTATAACAAACTGCTAATTATGCTTATGTAAAGACTAGGATCAACAATCTTGCCTTCTTCATTTTTGCTCAATTTTTCATGAGTTGAGATAAGAGTTCTAATTGGCTTAGAACTGTCCATTCCAAATTTATGGATCAGATTTCTAGCATACTTAACTCTGAGAGATGAATAACCCTTCTTGAGTTTGTTTCACTTGGAGACTGAGGAAATAATTCATTTCTCCAATCATGCTCATCTCGAACTTAGATTTCATGTCTTTTACAAACTAATTTACATAAGCTTCTGAAGTTGAGCCAAAAACAATGTCATCAACATAAATTTGAGCAATTACCAGTTAAGACTCCTTTCTTTTGATGAACAAGGTCTAGTCAGCACTTCCTCTTTTGTAACATTTCAAAAAAAGGAACTGAGTGATTCTTTCATACCATGTTCTAGGTGCTTGTTTAAGCCCGTAAAGAGCTTTCTTCTGTCTGTATACATGATCAGGATGTGCAGGATCTTCAAAACTTTTGGGTTGTTCAACATAAACTTCTTCATTGAGGTACCCATTCAAGAAAGTTATTTTAACATCCATCTAGAATAGTTTAAACTTCATGCAGCAAGATATGACTAGAAGTAGTCTAATGGATTCCAGTCATGCAACTTGTGCAAAGGTTTCATCATAATCCAGCCCTTCTATTTGATTAAAGCCATGAGCAACAAGTATAGTTTTGTTTTTGAAAATCTATTTGTTCCCAACTACATTAACACCTTCAGGTCTTGAAATAAGTTCCCATAATTCATTCTTGGTGAAATGTTGTAACTCCTATTGCATAGCAAAAATCCAATATTCATCCTTTAGGGATTCCTTCATATTTTTTTGTTCAACTTTGGAAGTGTAATAGGAATACCTGATCATATCTTGGTGATTTTTTCTTAATTGATTCCTAATCTTAACTCCATCATTCATATTTCCAATCACATTCTGCAAGGGATAATTTTTGAGAGCTTTTGAAGGCTTTTCAGTTTCGGTGTCACCACTTTCATCATCTTGTTTAGCATCAGTCTCAGTGTCGGTTGTATCTGCAGTTTCAACTGACTGATTAGTGACCTTGGTAGTATTCTGACTAGTTTTGTCAACAGTTGTAACTTTCTTCTCATTACTGATTTGTAAATCATCATCCTTCACATTAGCGGACACCATCACACTTTTTGTTCTTTTGTTGTAAACCCGATAGGCCTTGCTATTTGTAGAATAGCCCAGAAATATGGCTTCATCACTCTTGCTTTGCATCTTGCCAAGATACTCCCTATCATTTAGAACATAGCACTTGCTTTAAAAAATATGAAAATGTGTAAAGTTAGGATTTCTTCCCTTCCATAATTCATATGGAGTTTTAGCAGTTCTTGGTCTAAAATAAACTCGATTGATTATGTAGCATGTTGTGTTGATAGCTTCAGCCCAGAACCTCTAAGATATATGCTTGGAATATAGCATTACTCGGGTCATCTCCTGGGTTGTGTGGTTCTTTCTCTCAACCACATCATTCTGTTGATGAGTCTTTGGAGCTGAGAATTCATGTAGAATTTCATTCTCATCACAGAACTCAAAGAATGAAATATTCATGTACAATTCCATTCTCATCACAGTACTCAGAGAATGAAATATTCTCAGATTCTCTTCTGTGATCACTCATTATTTTGATCACCTTCATAATAGGAAGTTCCTTTTTCATTTTGAAGCCTCGTGCATAGAGTTTTGAAATTGCTGAAGGCGCTTGACTTCTCTCTTAAGAATTATGTCCAGGTAAAGCGTGAGAAATCATCAACACAGACAAGAACATATTTTTTACCTCCAAGACTTTCAACTTGCATAGGTACAACCAGATCCAAATGAAGAAGCTCCAAAGGTCTTGATGTTCCAAGCAGTTGTAACTGGTGATGTAATTGTCTTGTTTGTTTGTCTTCTTGACATGGGCCACAAACAACTTGAGGTTCTCCAGACAGTTTAAGAATTCCTCTGACTGCTTCACCATTTATAAATTTCTTGAGGTCTCTGTAATTAACATGGCCTAGCCGTCGATGCCACAGATTGATGTCACGTGAAATAGCTGAAAAACAAATAGATGAATATGCTATTTTGTAGCAGTTGTCCTTTAATATGTTCCCTTCAAGGATATAGTCACCATCCTCATCAAAGACCTTGTAGCTGCTCCTAGTAAATTGAACATTCAAATTTTGGTCACATAGTTGGCTTACCGCTTATACTTACAAGATTAGCCTTGAGACCTTCAACAAGCAGGACATTTTCCAAACTCAGAATTCCTGGGACATTAAAGGTTCAAATTCTTACAATATTTCCATGTCCACCATCTGCAAAGGTAACAGTTGTATCTCTATGTTTTTGAATATCCTTTAGATTGTCTGAACTTCCAATCATGTGCTAAGAACATCCACTGCCGAAATACTAAGGACCTAGAGAAGAAGCAGTTTTTAACATAGATGCAACATAACAGTTTAGAGCAACCTTCTTTACCCAAATTTTCTTAGTTTTTTGCCCTCTTGGTTTCACATGATTTTTTTTTCTCAGTTTGTCTGAGAGTTTGAAGCAGTTTGCTATTATATGCCCTTTGTGTTTGCAATAATAGCATATAGGCACCTTCTGGCTTCTTCTAGCAGTAGTTTATTGTTGACTTGAAGAACCCCTGCAAATATACCTCAGTTGAACTGGCAGTTGAGGCTGAGGTTTTAACTGGGATGGACTACTGTATCCCAGTCCATTGTGATTTGAATGATATTTTCCTGCACTTAAAATTTCATTAAGGGTACCACTAGAATTCATCATTCTAACTTCCCTTTTTACCTTCTCAAGTTTTTCAATCAACTTGGACTCTTTATCTTCCTTTTCAGCAATCTGAGTTTGAAGATGTTGAATTCTCTACTCAATTTCTTTTCTCTTCAGTCAACAACTTATTTTGATTACTGAGGGATTTGTTCAACTTTGCAACTTCAACCCATTTATCAAAGGGTAAATTACACGGAACCCCCATCGACTATAGTCATTGTGCGCAAAGACTACCTGAACTACCAAGTGTGCATGGAGCCCCCCTTGACTACACCTTTGGTTCGAAAAGCCCCCATCCGTTAGCCCGCCCGTTAGTCACTTAACGGTAAAAGTCACTCGTGCGCAAAATCCCCCTCCGACCCCTTCGACTCTCCACCCCAGTGGCATTGGCGACCATGGCGATTGAACCCTAATCGTTCAAATCAAGAGCCAAACGCCGAACTTTTTAATCATCGAGGAACCCTAATCGTCCACAGAAGGAAGATCCGAAGGATCTGCTGGGGAAGATGCAAACTTCAGGCTCCACTAGTGCAGGCAACAGCTCAAGCGGTTGCAATAGGTTTGGTGTAAGGTATTGTTACTATGGATTGATTTCTCCATTGAAAACTGCAAGCACCGATGCCAATGCACGAAGTCGATTTTTTGGATGTCCCGCAAAATTGGTTAGTGTTTAAATCCCTAATTTTGAATCAATCTCAGTTAAATCCCTAATTTTATATCGCTACATGTACAGATTGGTGGTCCACATTATAGTTACTTCGAATGGGTAGACCCTCCCAAGAAATGCTCAAAGTTAGAAGATCGCAATGTCATATTTGAAGATTTGTTTGAAAGAAATATAGTTTTAACTGAATAAAACAAGGCTTTGATCAGAAAGATTGATGAGTTACAATACTTAGAGATAAAGAACAAAGAATTGATACTGCAGATTAAATATGGGAATGACAAAATTTAAGCTGCTATCAATTATAGTTGTAGCCTTTATTTTCATTGCTTTTGTTGTAGGTTTATCTTTCAAATAAGATGTTGTAATCTATTATTGAATCTGGGAAGGATAGAATTTAAAACTGCACTTTATCACATATGTATGAGACCCTTTGAATTATCACTTTGTATCAGTTTGAATTATCAATTTGAATTATCAGTTTGAATGCGCATAACTGGAAGCATCATACACAGACGAGAAGTTTGAAAGGATCAGTTTGAATGCACATAACTGGAACATCATAGCTGCTATCAATACTGTTAATATAGGCAAGGATCAGTTTGAATGCACATAATTGGAACATCATAGCTGCTATCAATATTGTTAATACTGAATGCACATAACTGGAACATTATAGCTGCTATCAATAATGTTAATACAGGCAATGATCAGTTTGAATGCACATAACTAGAACATCATAGCTGCTATCAATATTGCTAATACTGAATGCACATAACTGGAACATCATAGTTGTTAATATCATTCACATAATATTCAGTTTACACTACACCATACTTAAACAAATAAGCTGATCCAGTTTACACCATACTGTTAATATCATACCATACTTAAACAAAAAAAGCATTAATATTCAGTTTACACCATACTTAAACAAATAAGCTGAAATATTCAGTTTGCACCATGATCTACTAAGCTGAAAATACACATAACTTTTACATCTTGGTCCTCTTTCTAGCACATACTTTTTTCTTCATTCTATGAGTTGTCCCAAGGTTTGTTGGCTGAGCTATCCCAAAATTTATTGGCTGAGACATGCTAAACGATTGTTGGTACTGAAAGGTGCCAAATGCTGATGGTGTTGGTTGAGACATGCTGAAAGGTTGCTGAGGCATTCTGAATGATGGCTAAGACATCCTTAATGATGGCTGAGAGCTTGGCTCACCTGAAGATGGCTGAGACATGCTGATTGGTCTAGCTGAATATGGCTGAGACTTGCTGAAAGATGGAGCTGATGATGGTTGAGCTGAATATGTAGTCTTTCTCCTTCCCCTTGTCTGGTTGGGGTATGTCCTGGCTGAAGATGATGGTTTGCAACTTCTACTATTATGCTCTGGCTGTTCATAATTCCCACACTTAAGGGTTTGTCCGCTTCTAGTAACCTTTTGAGAATTGATAGGTTCATCTGCTGTCCTCTTTCTCTATTTTTTTGGTCTCCCTAACAGTACATTACATGTTGGAGGACCAATGGGTGCATGATCCTCATATGACCAATCTTCTTCGTCTGGAATTGGTTTTATAAATATTGAGTATGCCTTCGTAAACATGTCTTTGGAATACCATTGATGTACATAGTTTTCAGGTATGTCCCCAACACTATCAATATCATTGAAATAATCAAGTTAATAATAAATACAAGGAAAAAATGTCGAAACCAACCTATATATACAAGATATTGCATGTCCACTTGGAATACCAATAAGTTGCCATTTCGCACAACTGCATGTTCTCTGATTGAGGTCAACTATCTTTTGTCCATCTCTCACATGATTTGCTTCAAATAGAAGGCCGGTTTCCACAACAAGCTATTATGGATAGGGGAGCATCCTTTTTTGCTGACTCCAATTTCAACTGAACACGTGAAGTTATTGTACCAGGATAATTCATCATACCCTCCTTCTTAGCAACTAGCCTCTTCATCAACATCCTTCTAATCATCTCACACATAGTCAATATTGGCTTGTCACGTGCCTATAGTATGAATCCATTAAATGTCTCTGCAATATTATTCAATAGCATATCACTCTTGGTTCTTTCTCTAAAGGCATGTCTGGACCACTTTTTTGGAGGTTTTCTCATCAACCAGTCATATGCAGATTGATCTATATTCTTGATTCTTTCCATGCAAGCCTTAAAACTATTAAATGTTGTTGCCCTTGCTACATTCCAGAGCTCATCCTTTAAAGTCTTGCCATGATGACTCTTCTTGAAGTTGGCATATAAATGCCTTACACGGATTCTATGATCAGCCCCTAACTCCTCCAACACTGATTCCAAACCCTATTACATATATTTGTAGAGGTAATTAAACAATAAAAACACATAACAATTAAAATATAGTTGTGTGCGAAAGACCCCCATAAACTATAGTTGTGTGCGCAAGAACCTCCTAAACTATACTTGTGTGCGAAAGACCCCCCCCCCAAACAATAAAACACTTAACATGAACCACATAACAGGAACTGGTCTATAATACTTACCTTTTATTGATCTGACATAAAAGCCCATCCATTCTCTTCAATTGAACCTATATCTTCAAGTAGGTAATACATGAACCACTTCCAACTGTCATAACACTCAACCTCCACTACAGCCCATGCAATGGGATAAATATTGTCATTATCATCCTTTGCTATTGCACACAGTAGCTGTCCTCCATAAGGCCCCTTTAGAAAACACTCATCTATGCAAATTATGGGCCTACAAGCAACTTTGAACCCTGTCTTCAATGCATCCAAGCATATATAAAATCTCTTGAACAAGCCATTGTTGAGATCTACCTTGCAATTATTGCCAGGATTGTACTTCTTTACAGCTGCACTATAATCTCATAACTTTGTAAATTATTCAGCTGCGCTTCCTTGTAGCTTCAACATTGCCTTTTGCTTTGCCCTATAACACTAGTATCTAGACATAGTCACTTTATGATCCCTGTGCACTTGATTTTGAAAAGCTTTATTATCCCAATGAGGTTGGTCTCTAATGTACTCCAAATACTCATCTGCTAACCAATTTGAATCAACCTTTGTATTTTTAAATTCTCATCCACAATTCTTGTGTTTCATATTTGTCCATGTCTTGATTTGAAAAGCATCATTCTTATGGGAGGGGGAAGCATGAACCTTCTATCCACAGCCCCTCTTGCATGCAATGGTTATTCTTCTTCTTTCATTCTTGATGAATACAAAATCAATCTCTCTCTGTACTGCATATTTTCTGAGTGCTGACCTGCACACTTTAAAATCATTAAAACACATTCCCACTATCAATTCAACCCTTCCATGAAAATTTGTCTTCTTATTGAAAGTTGCAAACTTTTGCTCCTTCCTTTTCTTTTTATTTCCCTGCTCATTCTCACTCTCACTAGCAGTATCCAAGTGATCACTTGGTTCATATTCACTCTCATCACTTGCTTCTTTTTTACTGTCATTCACACTCTCTTTCTTATTATTGAACATGTCATTAACTTCTTTTTCAAGCTGTGTGGAATTGTGATCATCAAAGAATATATCAGGAACATCATCTTCACTGTCAGGGATGTCACAACCATCCAGGTTCACTTCTTCTTCATTTTGTGCAGGTTTCTTTCTTTTCTGTGGCTTTTTCACTGTCATCTTAATCTCCATACCCTTCCTTGGGATCTTAACTGACTTCTTGCTCAATCCTCTAGTTTTTTTATTCTTTTTTTTGGATGAACTCTCAGCCTGTGTGCTTGCATGTGTTGCCTGTGTTGCAAGTGTTGCAGGAGTTGCCTGTGGTGCCTGTGTTACCTGTGGTGGTTCCTCATCCAAGGGTACAGTATTAGGTGGTTGCTGAGCCTGAGGTACAGTAATAAGGTCATCAACCCCATGTTGTACAAGAATATCCTATCTTTTATTGTTGTTGCCATGTAGTTCTTTTAGCACAGTCAAAATATCATTATCACCTAAGAAAGGTCTAAGTACATCAAAAGGCTCATCCTCAAACTTCCACTAGAAATGTGTTGTATTTGGGTAGCCATAAACTTTCTCCACATCTCTTGCAAGGTGTGTGGTGGATAATAAATCAGGATCATACCATAGTTTTTTTGTCTCCCCACCTTTATATTGAGGCTTTGGCCTCAAAACAATCTCCCCACTCATGTACAAGTTCAAGGGAATTGTCCCCTCTAGAATGGGGTAAAACCTGAAAAATGTATTGGTCCCACCCATGTGACAAATGCATCATACCAAGAATATGAAACAAAAAACACTGACAATAAAGAATAATGCAGTAATCCCACATTATCTTATGCATTGAAGTTAACAATGAAATAGTATCTTACAATAACTAAACTATTTAAAATTGAAGTTAACAAGCACTAAACTGATGTAGTAAACAATGCAGTAAACTATAAAAAATGCACCAGTAAAACAATCTCGAAACAATGCAGTAAAAATGCCTTAATCTCAATGCACTAAACAATGAAAGTAAACTAATCTCAATGCCCTAAACTAGATATCTGGTGTGATAATCTCAAAGCTAATCTAAAACTTAAAATGTCCTAAAACTTACGTAGTGTCGCTATTCGTCATGTTCCCCCAACTGGATCCTTGGCGTCTTCCTTCAGTTGATTAAAAAATCTGGCGTTTGGCTCTTGATTTGAATGATTAGGGTTCAATCGTCATGGTCTCCATGGTCGCCAATGTCACTGGGGTGGAGACTCGAAGGGGTCGGAGGGGGGGTTTTCGCACGGTTTACTTTTAAATATAATTTATATCGAATGGGTCGGAGGGGGATTTTGTGCACGAGTGACTTTTACCATTAAGTGACTAACGGGCTGGCTAACGGATGGGGGCTTTTTAAACCAAAGGTGTATGAGGGGGGCTTCGTGGTAGTTTAGGTAGTCTTTGCGCACAATGACTATAGTAGATGGAGGTTCCGTATAATTTATCCTTTATCAAACATCTCCTGGTAAGATTCTTCGAGACTCTCAGCACATTGAACTCTACTTTTATCATCTTCTGCATATGAACTTTCTGAAGTTCTGACTGAGTCACCAATGCTTGTTGTGAAAGCTATAAAATTTCCTTTTCCAGATTCTTCCGATTTATTTTCCTCTTCGTCATCACTCCAGATGACAATAAAGGACTTCTTGAGCTTCTTTTGAAGATTTGGACATTCAGATCTGACATGTCCATATCATTCACATTCAAAACATTTGATACCTTTGTACTTTTGTTTTGAATCATTTTTTAGAGCAGACGACTGACCTCTTCTATTCTCTCCCACTGTGAATTTTGATTTTGAAATGTTGAAACTACTCGATTGAAACTATGATTGAGACTGCGATTGCATCTGAGAATTCTGATTTTGCTTATTTCTGGCTTTTAGAAATCTTTTGAAATTCTTCGTCATAAGAGCAAAAACAACATCCTTCTCATCTTCTAAACAATCTCACCTCATCTTCGGTAACACTAAAAGCAAGATTTTTCTTCTTCTCCATGTAAGAGTATTTTTCAGAGAATTCTAACTCATATGTTTCAACTTTTCCCATCAACATGTCTAGAGTCATAACTGATGGATCATGAACTTCACTGATGGCGGTAACTTTCATGTCAAACTTTGAAGGCGTAGATCTAAGAACTTTTCTCACAACTTTTTCTTCTGAGAATGATTCTCCAAGATTGGTTGCATTGTTCATAAGATCTTTGACAAGCCCATGAAAGTCTTGAGTGCTTTCATCATCTCCCATTTAAAGATTTCAACTTTGGACTTTCGAAGTGTCAAAGATTCTTCATGATTTGTTTCTAAAATTTCTCTTGCTTGCTTTGCCAATGTACTGCACTACTAGAAAAATGGTCATCAGCAACGGCTGATGCCGTTGCTGAGCCGTTGCTGAAGAGCATCAGCAACGGCTGAGCCGTTGCAATAGCGCCGTGAGAGAAAGTCGCGTTGCTGATGACTTAGCAACGGTTCAGCAACGGCCGCTCGGGCCGTCGCTCAAAACATTATCAGCAACGGCCGCTGGGCCGTCGCTAAAAATATTATCAGCAACGGTTTTGCCACAGACCCGGAGCCGTTGCTGATACCATTAATAGCAACGGCCGCTGAGTCCGTAGCAACACCGTTAGTAAAACTCCGTCGCTAAGCCGTTGCTGTAGGTCATCAGCAACGGCTTTCGATACACTTTTAGCAACGGCTTTCCCACGGACGCCCGTGGGAAAGCCGTTGCTGATGACCTATACCTGCAACCAGAAAATTTGAAAATTTCAAATTTCCATTGATACATTGATACATTTATCTGATACATAACTCACACACCCATACCCTCATACACACATTCATTCACACATCACAAACATCTCATACACATTCATTCACACATCACAAACACACCAAGATATACATCAAAACAATTATATTTATATTCATAATTATCCACGATAGTATAAACACAATTCAAATGTAAAATTGAAGTATCAACATCTCAATAACATAGTCAATATAAATTAAACAAGTTCAAAATCTGAGTAACAAAGTCAATATAAACAAAATCTCACGATGACGATGGAGGATGGCCTGGATCATATGGCGGGGTCTGGAGTGCTTGAGTGTACACCGGCGTGGACTGACTCGAGGATGATGGATTAGATGATGTCGGTTAGGAATCGACGATGACAATCAAAGAATGAGATTTTTCGTCCGTTCTGAAGACTGATTGATTTAGAGTGTTCCATACAATACGGGCAAGAGAGTCGGCCGTGAGTGCTCCAACCCGACAACATGCCGTACGCGGGGAAATCATTGATTGTCCACAAGACCGCGGCCTTTAAATTGAAGTTTTGCTTCCGATGACAATCATAAGTGACAGCTCCCTCAGTCCACAATATTTTCAATTCATCTATCAAGGGTCTGAGAAATATGTCAATTTCTTTTCGCGGACCCTTAGGACCCGGAATAATCATCGAAAGATAAATAAATTCATCTTTCATGCACATTGACGGTGGCAAATTATAAACTGTCAGCAGCACTGGCCAAACTGAATAAGGAGTTGCAGAATGTCCAAACGGATTAAAACCATCTGTGCACAATCCCAATCTGATATTTCTAGTATCCATAGCAAATGAAGGATAACATGTATCCAAATGTTTCCATGCTTCACTGTCAGATGGATGAGTCATTACTGTATCATCACGACTTCTTGCATGCCAACTCATGTAGGGGGCTGTCTTTTCCGACATGAATAATCTTTGAAGCCTCGGTGTTAGTGGAAAATACCGAAGCACCTTAAACGGGATATTTTTCTGTCGGACCGATTTCTTCTCCTTGTAACGAGGGTGTTGACATACAGGGCATTTATCCAACTGCACATTTTCTTTATAATATAAAATGCAATTATTTTGGCACGCGTGTATTTTTTCGTACCCAAGCCCCAATTTTCTCATTAGCTTTTTAGTCTTATAAAAAGTAGGCTCAAACTTGTTATCAGTAGGCAGCATTCCATTAATCAATCCAGCAATCCGATCATACGCAACTCCGCTGATATTACAATCGGCCTTGATGTTTAAGAGCTGTGTCATTGCTGAAAACCTAGTGTATTTAGGACAATTCTCATACAAAGGTTCATCGGCAGCTTTCAACATCTCGTAAAATTCTGCAGCTTCTTTATTCGGTAATTCAATCTCTACCGCAGCCCCTACTTCTGTGATATCAACCGCTGTAGTATCTGGTGGGACTGATGTCTGAAGAACTGGCCGATCAACATTATCATTCAGGTGGAATTGACCCCCAAGACTATCAAGTATCATAGTTCTATAGGGATTACATTGACTGGATGAAGAAGCACCAGCAGAGGAAGATTCACCATATGTCTGAACGACAGGATTGCTTGACGTCCCGACTTCGCGTGACTCCCCGTGACAAGTCCATAGAAAATATCTTGGTGTAAATCCTTTGGTATATAGATGCAGAGTGACAGTCTCCCGATCCAAAAATCGTCCATTCGAACAAATGCGGCACGGACATCGGATTTGATCACCCATGCTAACGAAATTCCGATTCGAATAGGCGAAATTTAGGAAGTATGTTACGCCTAATCGAAACTCATTCGTTAAAGCTCCACGATCAAAACGTCGGTACATCCAACTTCGATCAGCCGACATGATTCTGTCAATCAATGACAATTTCTTTGGTTAATGTCTTTAGGTGAGATTGTCCTATTCCATTCGGGATTTATGTTATTCGTACTGCACTTACGTTTTTATTTTAACTGTTAACTAATTATTCTAAATTTCGACAGCATCTCCCTACAGTTCTTCGAATACGCATATCATCTGGGCGCGTATCGGAGAACAAGGGAGATGTTGTCGAATTTTAGAATAATTAGTTAACAGTTAAAATAAAAACATAAGTGCAGTACAAATAACTATATTCCCAAATTGTCCAATCAGGGACAATTCAAGAATTGTACGTCGTATAAAAGATCATCTACTTCTTTTACACGAACATACAATCCCCGAACGGATCTAAGGTTTTGCTAAATCATATCCGATTCGTCGATGCGTACGTGAAACATATCAACTCGTCGGATGGATGATTATTTTCTAAATATTTCGAGACAGTTCGAGTCCATATTGGACGATTTCGGCGCGCGTCCGAAGTGGACGATTCCGGCGCGAGTCCGAAGTGGACGATTCCGGCGCGAGTCCGAATTGGACGATTCCGGCGCGCGTCCGAAGTGGACGATTCCGGCGCGAGTCCGAATTGGACAATTCCGGCGCGCGTCCGAAGTGGACGATTCCAGCGCGCGTCCGAATTGGACGATTCCGGCGCGAGTCCGAATTGGACGATTCCGGCGCGCGTCCGAAGTGGACGATTCCGGCGCGCGTCCGAAGTGGACGATTCCGGCGCGCGTCCGAAATTAATCTAAACCCTAATAATTAATCTAACAAATTAAACAATTAATCTAAACATTTAATTAACATTTATAAAATAATTAATTAACAATTTCAAAACAATAAATATATATATATATATATATATATATATTCCGGCGCCGGAGTCCACCCTCCGGCGCCGGCGTACAGTGGCCGGACACACTGTCCGGCCACTGTAGAAGGTTCGGCGGCGGCCATAGGCCGACCGCCGCCGGCCGAAACCCTAGAAATAGGGTTTCGGTCGGATTTTAGCATCTCCGGCCGAAACGGTATAGGCCGGCCGATCAACATACCGGCAGCGGCGCGGCGGCGAGAGGCGTCGGCGTCAGCGGCAGCGGCAACGGCAGCGAGAGGAGTCGGCAGGAGCGACGGCGGCAGAAGCGGGAGGAAGAAGGGTCGGGCGCGAGAGCGTGCCCTATATAAACTTATCAGCAACGGCTCACTCGTCCGTTAGAACACCGTTGCTGATAAGTTATCATCAGCAACGGCTCACTTATCCGTTAGTAAGCCGTTGCGGAAGATTAAATAATTAGCAACGGCTCGCCTTTCCGTCAGAAAGCCATTGCTGATAATTAAAATAATCCGCAACGGCTCGGTTGTCCGTTAGAACGCCGTTGCAGATACAGATATCTGCAACGGCTCGAGCGGCCGTAAGAACGCCGTTGCAAATAGCAACGGCTTGAGCGGCCGTTGCTGATAGCCGTTGCTGAAGACCAAGTTTGTAGTAGTGTGGCTGAGATCAGTTTGAACTAAGATGGATCAACTCCATTGAAGATAGCATTAAGGGCTTTATTGTCATAGTTTGCAGTAGTGATTTCTGCTTCAGTATACTGACTTTTAGGTTTGCATTCAATCCTATCTATCATTGTGGGTGGTGTGTAACTAATCTCAATAGTATCCCAGCAACGATCATCCAGAGACTTGATGAAAGCTCTCATCCGAGCCTTCAAATAAGCATAGTTTGTTTCAATTAGCAAAGGTGGAACGTTGACTAAGTTTTTCATAGGCATTCCTTCCATCTTGAGGTTGTAAAGATAGAGACTCTCCAAGGATCTATGTTGGTATAAGTGACAAACTTGTAAAGATAAACATTCCTTCCATCTTCAGCAAGGATTTCTTTATGCAGTTCATTGATAAACTTGTCACGTAATCTGCTGGGCCCTCACCGGACAGATGCCCAATCCACTATCAACAAAGTACAATATAAGTTTCAGGATTTTACACTCCGAAATCCAACTATCAATACTAAAGTGAATTGGAAATAACAAACCAACTATTTATTGTTACAAGTACTAACTACTTGCCTCTATATGACAACTCAATCATAGAGTTTTGTCCTCCACACAATCTTTGTGTTGTAGTGAGTTCAACAACCCAACTCCACCTTGATTTGAAGATGATTGAAATAGTTTGTTGCCATCAACACACACTCAACAGTTTCAATTCCTCATAAAATTGGCAACTCAAATTCAGCGCATAGGAGACCTCCTGACCCATATATTCTCTTTCCTTATATATAGAGAAAGTCAACCAACTAATATAAAAGCCATTTAATACAAGAGCTTAACTTCATCAGCTTCAAACTCAAAAGACAACCATAATACATCATAATATATTGGTCATAAAAGCTTCAAGAAAACCGCCTAGCCCATTAATGAAAATCACTTCATTTCTTCCATAATTGACTAGGAGATTAAAGATGAATACATATATCAAATAACTATTCATGAAGCATTAATGATTTCAGCAAACAAAAAGACATCATCGCAGTAGCATTAATTTCAACATAAGCTCCACAGGATCCAAAACAGTTGTAACTAACTTACAACTAAGAACTTAACTCATATTTCTTTTGCCAAATATAACCAACACATAATAAGTCAAAACACCAACACGCAGTGATGGAAAAAGAGTGCACTGACCACTTGTAGTTTAAGGGGATTGCTTAGTTGTAATAGGCCCGCGAGGAGGCCGCATTCCATGTCCGTGGAACTTCTCATCTAGAGAGTTCGGCGATTTTGTAGGCTCCCTTTCCTATGTCTTTTGTGACCCAGTATGGACCTTTCTAGTTTTGGGCGAGTTTTCCTTCCCGACAAGCTTCCTCTAGAGTTCGATCTTTCTTAAAACTAGATCTCCCTCTTTGAAATTCTTTGGTTTTACATGTTTGTCGTATTTTCGAGTTATTCTGAGCTTTATGACTTCTTCATCGAGATCGAGCTCGGCCTGTTGAGCTTCTATGTTGCCTTGCTCGTCGAATGTTATTCTCTGAAGGCTTGGCTATATGATCTTAAATGGGTTCATGGCCTCTACTCCGAAGACTATTCTATAAGGAGTTTCCTGGGTGGATGATGGGGTGGTTGTATTTGCAACCCCAGAGCACCTCGGGCAGCTCTTCAGCCCAGTGCCCCTTGACTTAGTCAGGTTTTTTTAGTCCTATCAGAATGACTTTGATAGATGTCTCGGCTAATTAAGCCATTTGTCTATAGATGCTCTACTGAGGAGAAAAGCTATTGGATGTTAAGGTCCGAGCAAAATTTCCTGAACCGTTTAACCGTGAATTATGTGTCATTATCACTGACGAGTTCGCGTGGTATGTCATATCTATAAATAATCTTCTTCCACACAAACTACTTAATCTTTTCGGTTGCAATTGAGGCCAGAGGTTCGTCCTCTATCCACTTGATGAAGTAGTCGATGGCTACTACCAAGTATTTGACTTGCCCTAGGGCCGAATGGAAGGGACCGAGGAGGTCGATCCCCTACCTGTGGAACAACCAGCTGGTTTCTGAACTGTGTAACGACTCGAGGTGTTTCTGAGATACTTTTGATAATCTTTGGCACTTATCGCACCTTTCAACATACAAGTCGCAATCAGTCTTCATAGTTGGCCAAAATTATCCAACTCGAAGGAGTTTGGCTACCAGGGATCTTCCTCCAATCTGATTGTTGCAGATGCTTCATGTACCTCTGCTATCGCAGTATATATCTAGAGGTGATCGATGCACTTAAGTAGTGGCTGAGAGTATTATCTTTTGTAGAGTTGGTCTTAGAGGAGGGTGTAATAGCTTGTCATCCTTCGAAATTTCTTTTGGTTTGATATGTGTTCTGGCACCTCTTCCTGCCTGAGGTAGGCTATATAGGAGGTCCTCCAGTAGGTTGTCTGCTCGACTACTTTGACATCGATCGAGGTGTCGGTCGGCTGAATGCTCGACTGATCGAGGACTTGTTGGATGATCGACCTATTGTTTTGAGGTTGCTTGGTGCTGGCGAGCTTACATAACAGGTCTCCAAGGTACGTGCTAGATCACACAGTCATCAAAGTTAATTATTTAGGAATATACTAGGGACGCGTACCTTTTTAGGGAGAGGTCCCTTATTTGGCAATTGACGTTGACTTGTCCTACGACAAGTTGTGAGTCACTTCTGATGATCACTTTTCGGGCTCCCACGTTGCAGACGAGCTTTAGTCCGGCGACCAAGGCCTCATATTCCATCTGGTTATTACTTGCTTTAAATTAAAATTGGAGGAATTGTTCTAAGGCGACTCCCTGATCATTCTCAAGGATGATGTCGGCTTTGCTTCCTTTTTTTTGTTTGAGGCGCCATCCACGAACATCGTCCACATTTCAGCTTGATCGGCATCGTCTTCTCGGTCTGTAAGCTTGACGACAAAGTCTGCTAGCGCCTAGGCCTTGATGGGGCCCCTTGGCTAATACTCTATGCTGAAATCAGAGAGCTCTACTGACCACACTATCATCCGTCCAATGAGCTCAGGCTTGGCTAGGACCTGCCTAATCGATTGATCGGTGCATACCACGATGTAGTGGCTTTGGAAATATGGTCTTAGCCTTCTGGCCGAGAAAAATCAAAGTGAAAGAAGACTTCTCTAACCTCTGGTATCTTGCCTCTAGCCGTTGGAGAACTTTATTGACGAAGTAGATTAGTTCATAATCTTTTACATGCTCTCATACTAGTACTGAGCTGAGGGTGTTCTCTATGACTGTGAGGTAGAGGAAGAGTGTTTCCCCTATTGGGGTTTGTCTAGGACCAGTCGGCTGGTGAGGAAGCTTTTGAGCTCCGCAAACGCTTGCTCGCATTCTTTGTTCCACTGGAAGTCTTGCTTCTTCCTCAGGATCTTGAAGAAGGGGGGCAGCTCTGTTTGCCAACCTAGAGACGAACCTCGATAGCGCGGTCATTCCTCCCATGAGCTGTTGCACCTCATTTATATTTCGCGGGCTATGCATCTCTTGTATCGCCCGACATTTCTCAGAGATTGCTTTGATTCTTCGTAAGCATGAATCTGAGGAATTTACCGTCATGGACTCCGAAAGTACTTTTTTGGATTTAGTCTCATATTGTAGCATTTGAGCTGGCTTAATTTTTTAGTGAAGTCGTCGTAGTGGTTTCTGGCGATTGGTGTTTTGGCGACCATATCGTCCACATATACCTTCAGATTGTGGTCGATCTATTGTTCAAAAACTTTATTCATCATGCACTAGTATGTAGCACATATGTTCTTCAGCCCGAAGGCATCACCTTATAGCAGAAGTTGGTGTGCTCTGTGATGAAGGCTATTTTTCCTCGTCTTCGGGGTGCATCCGAATCTAGTTGTAGTCTGAGTGTGTATCCATGAAACTCACGTACTGGTACCCCCGAGGAACCATCGACATGTTTGTCTATGCTTGGGAGTGAGCAAGAGTCCTTTGGGCAGGCTTTGTTCGATCGGCAAAATGCTGAGTTGAGTTTTGAGCTTGACCAACAAGCGAGCTCCGATGAGTGTCAGTTGCTTGGTGAAGGCCCCGATTTGTACATGTTACAGGTTGGTGCGGCACTTGGACATATCCTCTTGGGCTCAATTTGGATATCTTTGGTTGTTGTTCTGTGTGGAACACTGAGTGCATCGGTTAGGATGAAATACTCGGTGCTTCTTTTGGCTTGGTCGATCTCTACTTTAAGAATTCATTGTAGCACAGGCGGGCCTCTTTCTGGTCGGCATCAATCGCTCCCACTTCTGTCTCTAAAATGGGGAATTTGAGCGTCGGGTGGGGAGTCGACAATGACTCTCGAGCTATTTAGTGAAGGTCTCCCAAAATCATATGATAAGGATTGGGACAGTCGATGATCAAATACTACACATTTGCTGATTTGGTCATCGGTGAGGAGCCAAAGGTCGTCGCCATAAGTAGCCTCGGATGTTGACTCGTTCTCTCAGAAATTCGACAAGATCCACGTTGTAGGGGTGGAGTGAAGCTTCAGCTAACTGCATCTTTCTGAATATTTCGTAGAATGTCATATCGACTGAGCTTCCCTGGTCCACCAGGACTTTCCTGACAATGAAAGTGCTAGTAATTATAGAAATGGTGATAGGGCCGTGCAAGTTTTTATCAATCCCCTGGAAATCAGATTCATACAATGATATTATCGGGGTTCTCACGCGAGGCCTCTGCGAGTGGGTCGTGTCGTCGACTATGATGGTTGGAGCGACCTCTTTTTGGCCGAGCTCGTCTCGCTTCCTCCGGCGAATCCCCCAACTAGGTGATCGATGACTCCACAAATTTCAACGCTCGATTGGTCAGTTCTGCTGCCATTTCAATTACCCCAATGTTTCTCGAGGGCGTCGTTCTGCTCCGACTTCGGCATTGGGAGCCGTAGTCCTGCCGATCCCGGCTGTGATTTCTCCTGCGGTCGATGTAGCGGTCGTGGCGGAATTCTCGTATTAGGAGCTCGATCTGGTCTTTGAGCATCACGCACTCCCCAGTGGTATGCTCGTAGGTGCGATGGAACTCGCACTTCTTGCTTTTATCGGCATTAAGTGAGATTTTCTGCTTCCCCGCGTTGTTGGGATACTTGAGCAGTCGTGTGATATAAATTTCTCAAAGAATGATCTCCCACTTGGTGTTCAGCGGGGTGTATTTGTGATATCTGGGGCTAGATCGGGAGGGTGACCTCCCTCTTTTGTTGTTATTTCGCTCACGGTGACCTCGCTCTTCACCCTTTTTATTGGAGTTGTTTGCTTTCTTATTCTTAAAGTTATCTTTGTTGGTCTGCCTGTTGGCCTTTTTGGCATCTCTGGGTTCTTTCATATCCATGTAGTATATTGCCCACTCCCGAAACTCGACCATAGTCTTCGGTCTGGACAGAGCTATCTGGTCTGCAAACTGTCTGGGTTCAAGCGGTGCTTGACGGAATTAATTTGACGTGAGGGTCGAGGTTAGGGATCTCCATGGCCACAACATTGAATATCTTGATATTCTCTCAGGGGCTCATTCTGTCCCTGCTTTATGTAATGGAGGGAGCCCTCGGTCTTGGAGTAGATCCAAGACGATGAGAATTAGTTGATAAAGGCTCCTAAGAGCTTCTGGAAGGTGCGTACTAATCCTGACGGGAGAGTGGAGAACCATAACAGTGCTCTTTTCTCCAAAAAAGTGGGGAAAGCTCGGCACATGATAGAGCTGGTTGTGCCGTTGAGAAGAATCACCGATCTTAACATCGTCAAATGAGTGGTAGGATCACCCATTCTATCGTATTGTTGGAGAGTAGTCGGTAGTTTGAAATTGTTGGGGAGAGGAACTGTCATGATGTGTTCCGCGAATAGACCTGACTCGATGGCGAGGGGAGGAACGACCTTTGTGACCCTGGTTCCTTCTCTCTTGTGTTGTGTGTGGGAGATCTCATCTCTGAAGACTAAGGTTGGTCTCCCAGTTTTCTCGTGGAGGGTATCCTCTGCATGTTTCAAGAGATAGGGGTCGCGCTCGAATGTAAGCTGCTACTTGGATTGCACTAGCACGTCGACCTGGGCTGACATCCTCTAGTTCTGCGCTTGAAGATCGACGATTAGACGTCGTAGCTCCTCTAGCGTTAAGTCGGCAAACATCGGAGCAACTCTCGATAATGGGGGGACGTTATTACTAGGTAGCTGCCTGTTTGCGGTGGCGTTAGCCTAACTCCGGATGTCTATCATTGTGGGACGGGTAAGGTTTATCTGGCCCTATGATGGGCGCCAAATGTTCTTTCCTGAAGAATGATGCAAGCCTCCGTGTCTCCTTGGTCCAGCACTACTCCGACGTGATGGGTATAGAATTGAAATCGAGAGTATACCTCTATTTTATGAGGTATGTCAGAGATGTTTTGGCGATGATGTCTCCTAGGATCTCACAGGGATATGCCCTGTATGAGTCAAAATTTATCTCAGCAATGGTGGGCTCATTACTATCGAATCCAATGTTGATATTCTTGTTTGGCCGGGTGGAGCCCCCGGGCTAAGTTTGTAATACCTACAAAAAATCTGATTTAATTTATTTTGGTTTCAGTGAGAAAGCCGAGTTAATCGCCGGAATACGTGAATTAAGGTATAGCCCTTATGCACAGGTAAAATTATTTTACTTAAGTTGTTTTTGATATTGGATCTGAGTTGGGCTCGAGTCGAGTCCGGGGGTTCAACCAGAACTCAATTTGGATGAGTATAAGTGGTTTTATAGGTTTAACTTGAGTTAGGGGTATACTTGTAATTTTGAAAAATATATATATATAATAAACACATGTGACTGTACGGCTCCAAGAGGAGTTGTATGCATCTCTAGGTGGAAGGGGAGATGAGGCACAACAAGTGGGTGGTCGGTCTTCTAGTCGTCGCCGAAAATCAATTGCCGTGAAGATCAAAAATCTCCTTCCTTGATTCCTTTTCAAGGTGAGTGGCTTAGGAATTTATTTTCCTTGGTAGAACGTTCCTCCAAGCTTGGCCACCATGTAAGGGCTTGGGCTGGGACTTCTTCTTTACCTTTAATACTATGCTTAGTTTCCCTTGTTCGGGTATGATTTAAGGGAAGAGGAAGGTACTTGATGGTATTTTGGATTAGGGCCGATTAAGGCAGCCCTAGGGTTTTGGGGCTAGTGGCTTGGGGAAGAATATGATGCTGTAATTTTTGTTTATTCCATATTTTGATCACTGGTTTACTTTTGAATTAATACTGTATGAAGGAAAAATGGTTCCTTGTTGATAGGGGACCGAAATAGGTAGTCTAGGGTAGTCCCTGAACCCTTAGGGGTCGTCGGCTTGTAATAGGGAAAGAACCTTGTAAATTTACTATTTTTGACATACACTTATGCATGATGGGTTTGGATAGCTTGGTGAATGAAATGAGACTCCTTAATTACTAGGGGTACTCGGCTAGAGACCCTACTTGGAGAGTTAAGGGCTGAATGATCCTAAAGATGAAGGTTCATTTCCGGCTTAAGGTGAACCTAGATTTTGGTGTAAGGAAAGGGGTTAGAACTCAAAAATTGTGGTATGTCTCAAACATAGGATATAGAGGACTGATTTGGAGATGTTTAGAAGTAATTTGATATTGCTAAATTGTCATGTGATTTACTTCACTTTTGTAGTCGTCGTAGTTGGTTATAATACTCATGCTTATACTGAAATTTTGCTATGAAATGCTAGAAGTAGTATGCTGGAAATCTATTATTCTTTCATTACTATTGTAGCTATGATTTATACATCCTGTGGGTGGCTAAGTACTAGGAAAACTAGTACCTTAAAGTGTAATTATGGGCCACATTAGATGCGAGAAATTTCAACTTAGTAGGAGCTGCGTAGGGTTGAAATTTTGGCTAGAATAGGCGGTTCTAGGTGGCTAAAATTTTTGGGTTAAGTGGACTACACCTCTCACTGAAAACTAAACTGTAGTGTACACTTTCTAAAGTGAGTTACGATATATAACTTGTGGGTTGTGACGTGTGGTGAAGCGCCGATAAAACCCCAGGTTTTGAGGCACTGGTGCTAGTGCTGAAATTTCAAACTTCTTAAGCAATAGTGGGTTGCTAAAATTATGTTCATGGACGGTTGTCTAGTGATTTGTTAAGTGCACATACGCCTAGTTTTGGCTTCATTTGGTTTGGAGTGATGGGGTGCATGGCTGAGAGATTGAGGCCGAGTATAGGTCAGACTCGGTGCGGCCACGCGCGCACCCGTGATATCGGCAAAATGCCTAAACTACTCGAGTAACCTCATTGGCGTGTACTCTTGTGCATTTCCTTTTCCTCGTGATGGTTCTTGTGCTTGGTGTATAGCCGGGCCAAGAAGCGCTTTAGCTAGTGGAGCTAATACCTGACTCAGCAAGTGATTATGGGCCGGAAAGCTCGTTAGAGAGCCACACTGACGACCGACTCGGGGTGCCATTGGTTGGATGTACATTCCCAACCATAGGAGGGTTACCGGGGCTAGTTGGCCATCCTAGCTCAGATCGAGGGCCCGGGGGCGGGAATCTTGTTGGGCGATATCCTACTATCTGACCCATGTGATTGCTTAAATGCACTATTGTGATATGGTCGATGTGGGCCGGTTTGGTTAGATGTGCGAGCGCGCACGAGATGGGTGATTAATTATTCATGTGTATTATCGTGAGGATTTGATGTTTAGTGCATTTATGATAATGTTGTAGTTTTTTTTGTTATCACATGTGTTGGCTTAGCGAGGACTTGGTTCAAGCCACTCATTGAGTTTGTTGGAACTCATCCCTTTCTCTTATATTGTTTTCTAGATCCTGACCAATAGAGGTATGGTTGTACACATGTCACAACCATATAGCGCGGCTGGGGTTGCAGACTCATGTAGTGGATCTCGTGGCATGTCGAGTCGTAGTCGAGTTGTAGGAGTTTACTTATGCATCTTGTCGTGTTTTGGTTGTAGATATGGATTTGTACACATTCTTGATGTCTAAACTTTAAGTTGGAGTTATATACTACTTATTTTCATTTGTTATTTGTATGGTCGTGTTTTCTTGTTCCGCATTTGGTATGCATGAGTTGGTAGGATTCGAAGTACAGACGTGTACTCTAGCCTTGGATTTTGGGACATGACAAAGTTATAGCTGGCTCGATCTGAGTATGGTTCATGAGTTTGGGTGCATCCGGACTTGGTCCAACTGAGCCCAAAGAGGTAGTCCAGTCCATATGCATATTATATTTTTATAGTTCGTGAAATGATTTTTAATTAAGTTTTAGAAATAAAATTAATATTAAATATTATATAATTCTCAAAAGAGTTTCAATTAAAATATGAAAAAAATTGATATTAAAATATTATATATAATTATATAATTGATAGGATACATCAAATAAATTTTGGAATTAATACTTTCAATATTAACAATATTATATAACTCATATAATAATTAAAAGTTATTAAATATATTATTATGGTAATTGTATCGGATTCTTTTTGTAATTTTCTATTTGATACCAAACTTAATTCTAAAATTATTTTGGGATGAATTATCTCAAGATAAATCATAAAAAATGTAATCTTTAATAAATAAAATAATTTTATGTTACAAGAAAATATTTATATAAAATTAAAAAAATACTATCATATTAAAGTGAACACAAATTATCAGTGACAGATTTTTAGACAAAAGTCTTTATGAGTGACTTAAAGATTTTTATTCAAAAGTTTTTTTTTAACAAAGATAGAAAGTCACAATAGATGATCATACTAGGAATCGAACTCTAAATCTCTAGGTAATATATAATATTTTGCCACCACAGTTGGCTTTTTATCCAAAACCCAGAAGATTTAGTGAAAATAAATTTTAATAAATACAAAAATTGATGTTAATAGGAAAATAGTAATATGCCATTTAAAAGTAATTTCAATTAATAACTAAAATTCATAAAGTCTTGAAACTTTTTAAAAATTCATTAAAAAAAGTTAATTTATAATAACTAAAATAATTTAATTTTCCAAAAATTAGTAAGAGCCTAAAAGATCGAGTGAAAATAAATTTTAATAAATACAAAAATTGATGTTATAGGAAAATAGTCATATGCCATTAAAAAATAATTTTAATTTTAATAAAGTTTTTAAGAATTTTTACCTAAAAATCGTTAAGTTCCTTAAAAATCCATAAAAAGTTAATATCTAATAACTAAAATAATTTAATTTCACAAAGATAGTCTTAAGTAATTAAAAAATAATTTCATATTATAGGAAGCTTCAAAATTGCAGAATCTTTAGTGTTATAAACTTCTAGACTTTAATGGCTTAAAACTTTTGTCAAAAGGTCTTTAATAATTTCAAAAATCTATTAAAAATATATATAATAAATAGAAAAAAAATTATGTTACAATAGAAAAGTGATATGTTATTGAAAAAAACAACTTTATGTTATAGCGAGCATAAAAGTAAGTAATTAAAAAATAATTTTATATTACAGGGAGCTCAAAAATTACATAATAAATTTCTAGATAATTGTCTTTAATGACTTAAAGCTTTTGTAAAAAGAACTTCAATAGCTTTAAAAATTTATTCAAAACATAATATATAATAAATAGAAAAAAATATGTTACAATAAAATAGTGATATGTTATTGAAAAAAAATAACTTTATGTTATAGCGAGCACAAAAGTAAGTAATTAAAAAATAATTTTATATTACATAGAGTTTAAAAATTGTAGAATCTTTAGTGTTATAAACTTCTAGATAGTTGTCTTTAATGGCTTAAAGTTTTTGTCAAACAGTCTTTAATAGTTTTAAAAATCTATTAAAAAATAATATCTAATAAATAGAAAAAAATTATGTTACGATAAAATAATAATATATTATTGAAAGGATATACAGGTAAGTAATTAAAAAATAATTTTATATTATAGGGAGATCAAAAATTGTAGAATTTTTAGTGTTATAAACTTCTAGACAATCATCTTTAATGGCTTAAATCAAAAGGTCTTTAATAGTTTCAAAAATCTATTAAAAAATAATATGTAATAAATAGAAAAAAATTATGTTAGAATAAAATAGTGATATGTTATTGAAAGGGCATAAAAGCAAGTAATTAAAAAATAATTTTATATTATAGGGATCTCAAAAATTTCAAAGTCGTTAGTGTTATAAATTTTTAGACAATTGTCTTTAATGACTTAAAGATTTTGTCAAAAGGTCTTTAATAGCTTTGTAAATATATTAAAAAATAATATATAATAAATAGAAAAAAATTATATTACAATAAAATAGTGATATGTTATTGAAAATTAAGGACATAAAAGTAAGTAATTAAAATATAATTTTATATTATCAGGTGCTCAAAAATTATAGAATCTTTACTGTTATAAACTTCTAGACAATTATCTTTAATGATTTAAAGCTTTTGTCAAAAGATTTTTAATAACATATCAACTGGGAGCACAACTGGCCTCCCGATTTTTTTAATATTGAACAGAAGGATGTAACAATGTACTTTAGTTTTGGTAGTTTATTGATTTTATTGTTTTTTGGATAAAAAAAGTTTTTAATAGCTTCAAAAATCTATTAAAAATAATATGTAATAAATAGAAAAAAAAATATATGTTACAATAAAATAGTGATATGTTATTAAAAAAACAACAACTTTATGTTATAGCGGGCATAAAAGTAAGTAATTAAAAAATAATTTTATATATAAAGAGCTCAAAAATTGCAGAATCATTAGTGTTATAAAGTTCTAGATAATTTTGTCAAAAGATCTTTAATAGTTTCAAAAATCCATTAAAAAATAATATGTAATAAATAGAAAAAAATTATGTTACAATAAAATAGGAATATGTTATTGAAAAAAAAAACAACTTTTGTTATAACGGGCATAAAAGTATGTCATTAAAAAATAATTTTATATTTAGGGAGCTCAAAAATGGCAGAATCTTTGGTGTTATAAACTTTTAGACAATTATCTTTAATGACTTAAAGCTTTGGTAAAAGGTCTTTAATAGTTTCAAAATTTTATTAAAAAAATAATATATAAAAAATATAAAAATTATGTTACAATGAAATAGTCACATGTTATTATGTTATTGAAAAGAACAATTTTATGTTATAACGAGCATAAAAATAAATAATTTTTAGTATTAAAGACTTTCGACAAAGATAAATTTAAGTAGTTTAAAAAATTTTAGTCCGAAAAATGAGAGTGTAAAATTAAAATTATGGTTTTTTTATTCAAAATTTTGAACTTTTGTGAATCACTACGTTGGATTTGAGAATTTCTTGCAAAGGTAATCCAGTTTTTTGGAAATTTACGGAATTTATGGTTTCCTTAAAAATTGAGCCATTTTTTAATAAAAATAATTTTATCTAAATATACTATTTTTGCTAAGCTCTTATTGGTAACATCATGATTTGCAAAAATATATGATTAATTAATTCGGTCCCTAAATAGTATAATTATAAATATAAACAGTGAAGAAATAAAAAGTTAATAAATAAAACAAAAAGGCAGATGTGGAGAAGCTATTGGGTGCTGACTAGGAACGAGAGAAGAGGATATCCTTCTTTTTCTTGAACACAAAACTTAACCTGGACAGGGGCCCAACTATTTTTCCGAAACAATCCGGACTCTCTCTGGTGTAGCATCGGGTAATACACATACCGGTGAATTTAGAAAAAGGCAAAGCGAATCAAATAATTCACTCACAAGGCCACAAAGGAAATTTGTGGCTCACAAACCCTTCGACATGCTGACGTGGACCCTCCACCCCCGTTCTTTAAACTCCCCGAGGCATGAGACAGGGGAAGAGCGAACCATTGAGAGCAGGAAAAGAGAAGGGAGACGGAGCAGAGCAACTGAGAAGACAACTGGAGAAGACGACATGGCCGAGCTCAGAGACACCGCAATCAAGCTCTTCGGAAAGACGATCCCTCTGCGACCACGTTGCACGCAGCCGCCAGTCTCCGGTTATGGCGGAGGCAGCTCTGTCGAAGAGGAAAAGGTACTTTTGAGGATTCTTGTGTTCATATATCTTGATCCATGAACTTTTCTACGTAATTCGAACGTTTTCTTCAATTATTTTTTTAAAAAATTGCAGGATCCTGAGCACAAACATGCTGCTCCTGAATCCAACGACAGAAATCGAGAATCCATTGATTCTCTGCCAAAGAGTGATGAGATTTCTACGCAATCTTCGATTGACAAAGAGGAGGAAGCATTTCCAAAAGAACCTGCTTCAATTTCACAAGAACAAGAGGAGGAGGAGGGTGGGAAGAAGGAAGCTGCGAACAAGGCCCCAACGAAGCCCGATAAGATTCTCCCTTGCCCTCGCTGCAAAAGCATGGACACCAAGTTCTGCTACTTCAATAACTACAACGTCAACCAGCCTCGCCACTTCTGCAAGAAGTGCCAGCGGTACTGGACCGCCGGCGGCGCGATGCGAAACGTCCCCGTCGGCTCTGGCCGGCGCAAGAGCAAGGGCTCGACGTTCAACTATCACCACATGCTCATCTCCGATACCAGCGCGACTCGTCACGCCGAGGCTACCGACTCAGTCGTGAAATCAAAAGGAAGCGTTCTCAGCTTTGAGTCAAATGGCAGCGAGCGGTCGAGCGAGTCATCTCTGACAGATGAGAAAGCCGCTCAAGCAACGTCGAGCTCGAACAGATCGCCATGGCCTTATCCTTGCGTGCCCAGTCCCTTTTGCGCTTCGAGCTTTCCGCTTCCGTTCTACGGGTACTGGAGCTGCGCGGTGCCATGGATATCATCTATTGCCTCTGTTAATTACTCGACCTCAGGAAAGCGCTTCAGGGATGAATCTGCGCTGGAAGACGATGAGGGATTCGCCCGGTTGCCGAAGATTTCGAGGGTGGATGAACCGAAAGAAGCTGCAAAGAGCTCCATATGGGCGACGATGGGCATCAAGAACGACAAGGTGGACATGATGAATCATGCTTTTGCGGCCTCTCAGCTACTATTACATGCCAACCCCGCGGCGATGTCTCGATCGATCAACTTCCAAGAGAGATCTTAGAGAGGCTAACCCTCCATTATCCCATTAACCAGTTAGGATAACAGTGTCATTGAGTTAGGCATTTCATCGAACACTTTGTTACACTTTCTGCTGAGAGAGAAAGAGAGAGAGAGAGACTCCTTGTTGTTCATAAATAATTATTCCAGCTAATTTGCAGGGCTTCATGCTCAGTGGCAGATCTGATGCATCAAAAATCTCCATTGAGATCATAGTCGAACACTTTATGTGAATTGGCTTACTTGTTTGTGGTCAAGTATTGGCATAAACAATTTACTTGCTACTGTTTGCATTAATGCAAGACACAATCAAACATGATGCAAGTATTCACATTTTTTACCATTTTTAATAATAAAACCAACTAATTAGTTATAAAGGTAACATTATCCATATAAAAAATATAATATTTCCTCGTGCTTTATTGATAACTCTCAAATAATAGAAATATTCTGTTCCTCCCCTTTCATCTTTGTCTCATTGTTTCCTATCCCTCTCCTCCCCTGTCATTTTTCTCCTTAATACCAAACAAATTAACTAAAGGACACCTAATTGTGGGCACAATGTTTCAACTTCCATATCCAAACAACCAAGTTTTGTTTCCCTTTCAGGGCTACATTGGATTTAACTCCTGTTTTGATAGAATGGAGGAGTTGAGGGAGATGACAGAAAGGGACTCTTATTGTTTGTAGTGACCAGGAGAAAGCTAGAAGGTTGTGGAAATTATACAATGCTTGTATAGTATACAAATATGTCTAATACATTCTATGATTCTTCCAAGTTTAAGGCCTAGTTTGCAAGTGTTTTTATTAAGGAGAGGAAGGAATGGAAGTGTGATGATGGGGTATTAATAAAAATGAATCAAGATGTATAATTACACTCGTACAAAGATCAATTAGAAGCATGGCACCCCAAAAGGGAGATTGTCAAACAAAAGCCACCACCTAGTCTTGTTGCATATTTAAAATGCTAGCTAGTGGAGGCAAAATGCTTGTCATTTTGTCAATTGTGAAAGTTAAAGTGTTCTTTTTTACACGTTTCAAATAAAATCTTCAGGCACTACTGAATTTGAAAATATGGATAATACATATACTTGCTACTGCTTTGACTTTTTCAGCTTAGGGGTTCGGTTTTGGACTCTGACTTGTTCCCACCATTATCAACTGGTTGACTCTTGTATTAGTAGTCATCGTGTTTGACCTCTAAATGGTCATTATATTTTAATGTAAAACAGTTGAAGTTAGGGAGGGGTGCAATATATAAGTGCGAAGTGACTAATTTATCTTTATCTTTTTTATTTTATTACTATATAAGAATCATCAATTTTTTTAGATAGGAGATTAATAACCGGTCAACCTTGGTTTATTAGTTAGATATACAGGCAATAAATCCAACCATATTTTCAACAAGTATTACATACAACTTTCGGCCATTGCCACCTAAGAATGCAGTGAGTTGACTTTAAGGAGAAGCCATCTTGACATTCTCAAGCTTGAAACTAAAGAGGTTAAAGAAATTAGCAATGCCAATATCTTAATGGAAATGCTTAGAAAAAGGAGGCACTCAAAAGTAGTCCACTTTTCATGTCATGCGCACACGCACTTTGCCTTCGGCCGAGGAAAAAAGCGACGGTGGCCATCTCATCATTTCATCCCGTGGAAGAAAACAACACAAATGAACACAGGGATGGCAATTGAAAGGGGAAATTAATCAAAATATTTTTAACTATTGAATTTTTAATAAATTTATTTTATACTTTTATTTGTAATAAAATTATATTTGAACTTTTATCTTTGTACCAATTGTATACTTTTATTAATTGGGTGTTAAAATAATCATATATGCTGACATGGACTTCACAGTCAATATAAATAAATAAATTTTTTAATCAAATATATTGCTGATATTCATTTCTTAGATAATTTAATGACGAGACAAATTTGATTAAAAGATTCATTTATTTATACTGATTATGTAGTCCACGTTAACATATAACGATTATTTTAACACCCAGTTGACGGAGTATACAATTGATACAAAGATGAAAGTTCGAGTATAAATTTGTTACAAATAAAAGTTTGAGACAGATTTGTTAAAAACTCAATAGTTCGGGATATTTTCATTAATTTTCCCCAATTGAAATCACTTAATCGAACCATACAATCAGATTTCGGATAGTAAACTTATGATTCGCTTTCGGTTTCGATTAGTAAAATCAAAAAACCGATTAAAATCAGTTCGGTTTCGATTATCGGATCGCGAATTATCGATAATCAAAATCGGTTATATATTTCGATTTCGGTTATTGATTATCCACGGTTAATCGATAACCGGAACCAATAATATTAATTATTTTGATAATTTTTATACATCTCAAAATTTATTTTACTAATGAGTTAGTAAACGGGTAATCGGTTCTATTCGAACCCAGCTATATAATCGATTTTAGTTATCCGAAATTGAATCGATTTCGATTTCGGATACTAGTTTTTGAAATCAATCGATTTTGGTTTCAATTTTGGTTAACGGGTTTTTAATCGACTTCAGTTTCGATTAATCATAAAAAATATGGTTAACCAAATCGATACCATCCCTAAGCATGAGTTACAAGAAGAGTTTGAGAGTTAGATTCAAGTATCATCGCAATATATGCAAATGTTGTTTGGGATAATTATGTATTTTATCATTTGGCTAATTTATCTATATATCTCTACTTTGATTAAAATAAATAAATATGCCACACTCTCGTAGTATGAAAATAGTCGGTAGCACCTCCAAATTTGATATAGATAGTTTATAAGTGAAATCCAATGATATATCAGCTAGTTTAGCGTATTAAACATAAATCTACGTTGAGCATATTTGCTTCATAGGATAAGAGGGGATAAGATATGAGATGGATTAATATCCATTGATGGTATGTTTGCTTCATTAGATAAGATAGGATTGGATTGGATAATAAATGAGGGATGATTGAATATAAATTTTTTAAATCCGGTGTATACATATAATATCAATTTTATATTCTTATAATCATTTTTTTTTCTAATTCATGCACTAAACAAATAATGGATATTAATCCATCCATTATCTTATTCTCCCTTATCCTATGAAGCAAACATGCTCTAATTGTTTAATGTATGAATTAGAAGAAAATGAGAATAGAAGAATATAAAATTGATATTATATCTCATGTGTACCGGATTTAAAAAATTCATATCCAATTTCCCCTCATTTATTATCCAATCATATATATCGTATCATATCCAACGAAGCAAATATACCATTGTCTATTGCCCTTAATTATCTGTCATGAATTAAAATTGCGAGGGGATATATTTTTCAAAAGATAATTCATTATATTATATATAATATTATTCATATATAATTTATAAGCATAAAACATAATTTAAAATTTTAAACTTAAAAAATTATAATTCTTTTCGATGAATTTTCATACGTTAATAACATTGTCTAATAGTCTCGTTATCAATTATTAGAAATATCTTCTTAACAAATATGTGGTAATGGTTGACTAGCTATGTTGGATGGTGGGAGTTGCAGTTGGTGCGAGGCAGTGGCCGTGCGTGGACAAGACTGCAATAGCTTGTGGATGGGGTTGAGATACGAGGATAATAGCGCATGACGATCACTACAAGAAAAACGAGCATTAGTGACAGAAATTTTGTGACGGCTAAAATCAAATTACAAACCATAATAGATTTATGACAGATTTGTGATGGCGTGAAATAGACTTTCTTTTTTCTAAAATAGTGACGGATTTATGGCGAAAAATCCGACACAAGACGGTTCCGTCACAAATCAGCCACAAAAGTTTTGACCAATTTAGCCTAAATTTTTTAATATATAGCACCAGTGACAGAATATTGACTGATTTCATTTTCGTTACTAATATTCTGATACTTATCTGTAACTAAAATTTTTTCTTCGTACTCGTCACAGATCTGTCACTAAGTCACCACATAACAGTGATAGATCAGTAACGAAAGTAGAAATCCAACACAAAATTTAACTAAATATTATCAAAATAAGATTTATTATGTTTAGTCCCACATGGGTTAAAATTATTTTTTACTTATTGTTAACCATCATAAATATAATATTTTTAGTCTGATATGAATTTTTTTTCCTCTTCTAATTTTCTTAAATTTTATAAATTGATACATCATGAGACTTAAAAATTTACTATCATACTATCTTTTAAAAATTTCTTAAATATTATAAAATTATAAATAATAATATATTAATATATTATTATAATACTATAATAATTATAATATTTATTATTATAAATTATTATAATATAATATTATAATATTATAATATTATAATATTATAATAATATATAATATAATCGATAGATTTTTTATGCATATGAAATCATAATAAACATCATAATTAGTGACAAAAAATTTATTTTCGATTATCGATATCAACGAGAAAATTAACATGTGTGGGCAAATAAGCAGGTTAAAGTTTCCATGTTAAAAAAGTTATCATGTGTGGGCAAACAAGTTACAAGTTCACCGATCTGTGCTTACGTTCATTTTGACTTTTTGGTTATTTTCATCTTCTTTCGTTTATTTCATTTTGAGCTTATGTTCTTTTATAAGTTCACAGACAAAAAAATTTGTTGTGCTTCGAATTAGAGGCGACTACCATTTGGTGCTTCGCATTCATCATAGCCCTATATTTTATTATGACAGAATACCACCTTATCTTTTCAAGATACAAGCAGACATGTGTTGGGTGAATTGGCCACACTAGAGGGGGGAGAATAATGTGTTTACTAATTCTTATTGCCTAAATCCGATTTTAATCGTTTCTTTAGTTACTTAGGCAAATTACAAGTTGAGTGACTAAATGCGGAAGCGATAAATGATAAAGCAAATAATACAAACAAGATACCAATGCAAACACAAGAATTTATAGTGGTTCGGCCTCAATACCTACTCCACTACCTATGCACCCTGCTTAAGATTTCCAAACTTAATTTACTAGATTGAATCGTGTTTCCCTTACAACGAGGACTTTAACCCGAAGAGTCTCGCTCTTAACCTAAGGTACTTCCACACCCGGAAGTCTCCGCCTTCTTATCGAGAGCACTCTTCCACCTCAACCTAAGGGACAACTCAATTAATCCTAATAAACTATATTTACACAAGTAGCTTTACACCTTCTACACCAAGGTAACCACTTATACACAAGACCTAACACTAGGTCTTCTTTCAAGCTCAAATACAATGAAGTAATAAGAAAAATACAACACAAAATGGAGCAATAAATCAAACAATAAAGTACTTAGCTCCACAATAAGATTCCTAACTTCCTCTTGATGCATTTGACGATGAAACAATGAAGGTAAGGCTCAATCAAAGGGATGAGATATCAAAGCTAGGGTTTCTCCAAGAATTGGCTTAATGAAAGCTTGAAATTAATCAAGGATGGCTCAATGAAGTGTAGGAGTGATCAAAAGTGTCTTAGGAAGGCTTAGACTTTGATATTTAATTATAGAGCTAAGAGGAAATGGAATGAAACAACGTCTCAAACGAGCGGAAAACTAGCCGTTTTCGCCGTTCAATCGCTTGTTGGATATTTACAGAGCGATCGCTGGCTTTCTGTGCCTTAATCACGCTGTTCGGTCGACCGATGGGTCGACCGAATGAGTTGCGATTATGCAATCCGTAATCTGATCGATCGATCGGTCGATCGACGCACGCACTGCTAGATTTTGGCCTTGGTCGGTCGACCGAAGTAGCCTTCTGCCATTTTGAGGCATCATTCGGTCGATCGATCGGTCGACCAAACCTAGACTGGGCAGTTTGGTTAGGCTTTGTTTGTTCATTTTCTGGTTCCATCTTCACTAAGTCTACTTATATAACATTTATTAATTTTAAGTGAATAATTTTAAAACATAAATGTTATATAAGGATTACCCCCATTTGGATTCAATAAAAATATCTAAAAAATTAAAAATTTCAAGAATTAAAATCTAGTTTTTGGGGTTTAGTACAAATTTTCAGAAAATAAAAAATTTCTAAATTCTCGGGTCAAGTATGGATAGACTAAATGTTTCCAAAAATTCTTTTAAAATACCTCGTTATCTAATTTCTACCCAAGGAGCAATTACCGACATTTTTTATGTCAAGAAAATATCTAGGTCATATAGCTATCCAATGAGCTCCCTAGGGTATTTCAGGACGGTTTTCGGATTTTCATATTTTGGGATTCGGGGATGGTTTTTGGGTTCTTATGCATCATCATGAGGATTTTATGATATAAATTAGACACCCTAAATCTAGACTCTATCTTCCCAATGAATTCGAGCGCGTCGACCAACGCCCTTTTGATTTCTCGATTTCTTCGATATTTTCGATCGAGGACGTCGTGCACTAACCGATATGGAACCTAGAAGATATCTCAATGAAACATTAGTTCCATGTTTGTTATTATCAAAACCGAGATTAAGACAAAGGTTGAAAATCTTAAGCCAACAACATGGATGATTATGACGATGTTATACTAAGTTGAAATGAAGAAGACTACTGCAGAAGCTTCGATGTAGTTAGGGGTTATTTGGGAGTTGTATTTTGAACTTGACTATGAGAATGTATTTTCACATTTATGTATGAGAATTTATTTGACTACGATTGTACTTTGAATTACATGAAATAAATGAATGAAATTATTCTTGTGTTTTCCTATGTGATTATTGTTAGAATGAATATGAATTATGAATTATGACTTAACCAAATTTATGATCAACCTAGTTATAATGTAGATTTTGACTTAACTAAATTGAGCTAATTCAGTTTAACGCTTTAAACATATAAAAATGTAGAAATAATTTTTCAACACCTCATTCGTTCTTCATAATATTTATATATAATAAAAATAATATTACAATTAATATTATTTAATATTAAAATATTGTCAATTTAAAAGTAACTTATAAAATTTTAATCAATTTTAAATATTATTCATAAATTATAAAAAAAAATTAAATTTTGTTAATTTATAAATAACTTATTAAAAATATTTTACAATCCAATTTATAATAAAAGATCATAAACTATATACTACATATATTTTTCCAAAACGAACTCACTGTTTTCTTAAACCAAACATGTTTATAAAAAATATCCATCAAAACCAACATTGTTTTCTATAACCAACCAAGTTTTCACAATTTTTAATTTCGCGAAAACACATATTATTTTCATTAACCAAATACGTTTCAGAAAATAAAAAATATCAAAACAGAAAATAGAAAATCAAAAAATTATTTTTGTTTTATTTAGAACGAAAACAAAAGATAGTTTTTGCTAATCAAACATAGCCTTAACTTCCACGTGGTCAACCATATTACCCTTTACCTCATTTAGTGGTATCCAAATATCATACTGGGGTTTGAAGGAAGCTCAATCAGTTTAATTGAGTCCTATAAATTTGAGCTAATCAAATTTTTAGAGCTAGAAAATAAAATATTGGAAGATTTAAAAATGAGCACCAATACTAAGAATATCTATTAGGAATATTAAGAGCATAGCTAGTCTTGGTGCTCAATAAATTTAATTGAGTCCTATAAATTTGAGCCAATCAATTTTTTAAAACTAGGAAATAAAACATTGGAAGGTTTAAACATGGCTCAAATTTTTTAAAACTAGGAAATAAAACATCAACGATTTTTCTAAAACCGAATAGAATACTCTTTTATTTCCAAAACAAGAAAGGCTATTGCTTCTTTCCCAAAACTAGAATCAACTTTTCAAAGTATCACTAATGCCCTCACAGCTGTTAACGTGGCTAACGTCTTACCATTTTAAACCGCTTTAGGTAATTTTAAATTGTTTCAGATCATTTTAAATTGGTTCACTTATTAGGCTATATATGCAATAAAATCACCATAAATTCACAAAAATTATATTATGCATAATGAAATGTGATCCATAACTTGGATCATCAAAATAAGTGTTTAAGAGTGACATATCAATTTATTTTTATCATTTTAAACTACTACAGGACATTTTAAACTGGTTCGAGAAAAATATTCTACAATCACCATAAATTCACAGAAATTATATTATGCATAATGAAATGTGATCCACAACTTGGATAATTAAAATAAGTGTTTAAGAATGGTATATCAATTTATTTTTATCATTTTAAACTACTTAGGGTTATTTTAAACTGGTTCACTTATTAGACCATATATGCAATGAAATATATTCTAAAATCATCATAAATTCACATAAATTAAATTATGTATAATGAAATATGATCCATAACTTGGATCATCAAAATAAGTGTTTAAGAATGACATATTAATTTAGTTTTACCATTTTAAACTACTTCGGGCCATTTTAAACTGGTATAGGAAAAACATTCTAAAATCACCAGTTTATGTATAATGGTAGGGGCATTTTAATGGTGATTTATGATGATTTTAGAATATTTTTCCTGAACCAATTTAAAATGGCCCGAAGGAGTTTAAAATGGTAAAACTAAATTGATATATTAATGTAAAATCATGCATATCATGATTTGAACTGAGCTTTGCTAATGTAAAATCATGCATGAGCAATGGCATGGAAGTTTAATGGTTTGTACTTGGGACTTTTAGGCCGAGCTTGCCAAGGGGTGTACATCGGGACCACACGTGATGAGTCAAATAATTAAGGGCTATGAGTCTAGAAGTAACGGCTCTAGGGACCGATGACTACATTTGGGGGGTTCAGGCCGAGCTTGCTGGGGAGCGTAAGACGGGATCGCTCGCGAGGAGTCATGTAAGGGCACTGAGTCCAAAAATAGTAGCGTGGTAGCTGGGAACTGCACTCGGGGGTTCAGGCCGAGCTTGCCGAGGAGCGTAAGGTGGAACTACTTGCGAGGAGTCATGTTAGGGCGCTGAGGTCAAAAGTAGTGGCGTGGTAGCCGAGAACTGCACTCGGGGGTTTAGGCCGAGCTTGCCGAGGAGCATAGTGAGAAATCGCTCGCGAAGAGTTATGTAAGGGCGCTGAGGCTGTAAGTAGTAGCATAGTAGCCAATGACAAGACTTAGTGGAAACCGAGCTCGCGAGGAGCACGCTTGGGGTCGTTGAGGGCGTAAGAGCTCGAGATAGGTACTGAGGCCGACGAGCCAAACTGGTGAATACCAAGTCCTGGTCGCTGCATGAGGTGTTTTAGGATTCTGGAGCCAAATACCACGGGCCCAAAGTCGGAAATATGTGCTTAGAGGTTTGGGTCAAGTCCGTATGTGAAGACTCGAGCAAGTTTCAAGTAGAGTACTTGTTAAAGCAGCGAGATTGCTTTAATAGTTTTCTAATCATTCTTAGAGAGAAATGTGAGAAATATAATTTTATTTGAGCAATAAAGAAATTGTACGAACATGAAGTGCTCTTTTATGAGATTTATTGATGATCCGATCATGCCTTGACTTCTTTTCAAGGGCTGAGATGGGGTTGCTTTCGCATATTTCCTCCCAAGCTTGGTTTGAGATTTTCGGTCGGTTGTTTGTTCTTGTCCCTAGGGAGTGCTTGCGAGCCGATAAACGCATTTCTTGGTTCGGTTGTCTTTGGTTTGAGGCATTCATTGTAGCACCATTGGGCTTCCTTCTGATCGGCATTCAATACTCCTACCTTTGTCTCCGAGATAGGAAATTTTATAGCTAGATAGGGAGTAGATACGACATCCCCCGGAGTGTTTAAGGATGATCATCGCAAGATCTTATGATATGGGATGGGAATATTGATGACAAGATACTGTACATCGACTGTCTTTGCTTTTGGCTAAGAGTTGAACGTTATAGTCAGCCATATGGCTCCACGGACATCAACCCTCTCTCTTGAGAAACCCACCAGGTCTCCTTTGCACGATGTGAGCGTTGTCCACTGCCATGATCGCATGAAGAGACCTTTTCCTGGCCAAGCTTGACTCTCTACCTCATGCTAATCCGCCAACGATGTAGTCGATTACCCCTCTGGGTTCATTCGCTTGGCTGCGCTCTTTCTAGGATCTTGGGGGTGTTCAACTTCGCCGCTGAGGGTCGCGACTCCTACTCCAACCTCTCTCTTTCCTATGATGAAGATATTTATCGAGGTGTCCGTTGCGAACTAAATCTTTGAGCTAATCTCCGAGAATTACACACTCCTCGATAGTGTGTCCATAAGTGTCATGGTATGCACACTTCTTGCTCATGTCGGCATTGGGTGACAACTTTTGTTTTCCTATATTGGCGAGGTATTTGATAAGCTTCAGGTAATAGATGTCTCGGAGGATAGTTTCTGATATTTTCAATTTGTTCAAGAAGTTGCAGGAGTCTTTATGCAAGTAGTTGACCACTTGTTTTGGTGAGGTCGGACCGTTAAAGATGGCCCTAGAAACCAAGACCGTGCGAGGTTAATTTGTTAACTGTCCGGGTGAAGGAAGTAGAGGACCAGCCTGTGATCGTCCAGGCAGAGTTAACTAAGCTTCGTCAAGACCTAGCTATGGCTGAAGCGGAGAATGTCTATTTGGAGGCTGAAACTAAAGTAGTCCGAGCGTGATTGCTATCTGAATTTGAGATGATAAAAATGCAATTATGGACTGAGGGGGACAAATGGCGATCTAATGCCCAGAGGCTCGCGACCGAGGTGCGCGGTTTTAACAATGCTGCTATTAAGGTGTATGACACAAGTTTCTTCAAAGCGCTCGAGCAAGCTCGACTTCTAGCCCCTTGTATTCACTTTTCAGAGGCTAGCTTTTCCAAGAAAGTGAAGGATGGTGTGCTTGTGGTTCTAGTACCCGAGCGAGAGGCTTTTGCCCATCTTGAGGAGGATTTGTCTGAGAAGACTGTTACAAACTACAGAGGAGGGGATTCATTTTGCATCAACCGAGGCCGAGTAGTTTTATTGATTTCGCTTGTATGTGGGTCATTTTATATCGGCCTATAACGAATTATTGCCCCTATGGGCCCTTTAACTATTAGCCCTTTTGTGAGCCTACTTTGTAATTTATTTGCAGAATTTTCCTGACTTAGCTATTCGGTTTTGTTTGGCTTTCCCCTATTTAGGGGAATCCTTTGGTTGGAGTGTCCAAAGTAGCTTTGCTTGAATTGGGTTTGTTCCCGAGTTTGAGCGTGTTGGTTGGTTAAGGACTTAGAGGTCGGTAGTAGTGACGACCAGAAGCCGTGTTTGGGAATTCAAGTCGAGCCCGCTGAGGAGCACAAGGTGGGACAGCTCGCAAGGAGTCCTGTAAAGGTACTAAGGCCGAAAGTAATGGTGTGGTAGCTAGAGACCGCACTCGGGAGTTCAAGCCGAGCTCACCGAGGAACATAAGGCGGAATCGCTCGCGAGGAGTCATATAAGGGTGCTGAGGCCAGAAGTAATGGTGTGATAGCCGAAGACCACACTCGGGGGTTCAGGTCGAGCTCGTTGAGGAGCGTAAGGCAGAATCGCTCACGAGGAGCCATGTAAGGACGCTGAGGCCGGAAGTAATGGCGTAGTAGCCGAAGATCGCACTCGGGGGTTCAGGCCGAGCTCGCTGGGGAACATAAGTCAGAACCGCTCGTGAGGAGTTAGGCAAGGGCGTTGAGGCCGAAAGTAATGACATGGTAGTCGGAGACCGCACTCAAAGGTTTAGGCCAAGCTCGCCGAGGAGTGTAAGGCGGAATTGCTCGCGAGGAGCAATGTAAGGGCGCTGAGACCAGAAGTAATGATGTGGTAGTCAGAGACCGCACTCGGGGATTCAGGCCGAGCTTGTCGAGGAGCCATGTAAGGGCGCTGATGTAATACCTAAAATCTTAATAATAATATTTTATTCTTGAGCGGGGGATTCTGGGCCCTAGTTAGCGCGGATTGACGGGAAGCTTCGAGATTAGACCCGGGTAAGCATTTAATGTAGAAAAATTGAGGAAAACTTTATTAGTCTTATCTCTATGATTTAGCATGCTAGGATGATAAAGGGTATCGAGACAAATTTAGCGGTGCAATCAGATCTCGAATCGGAGTTAGAATGGGTGGGTTATGGGTTGTTTAAGTCGGATAGCTTATGTAGGGGTATTTTGGTCATTTGGACCCAACCAGTGTCTATAAATTAGACCCTGGGGTGTACGTCTAGGGGTTTTTGCCGCACGCCACCCGAGGCAAAGGAGAGAAGAGAGAGAGAGGGTGTCGCCGAGGAGGAGGAGCTGCCGGAGCCGAATTTTTGCGAGTTTATCGGTGTCGATCGGGGGAAGATCCTACGCCCTTTCTCTCCGTCTGGTGAGTGGATTTGGCCCTTTCTCCCTGATTCTTTCATTCATGATATTGGTTGTGGGATAAGATCGCGATCGTGTATTCTTGTCAAGATTTTAAATTTTGGGTTTGTGCTGCGATTTCTCATGAGATTGAAATTGTAGATTTTCATTGAGACTTTCAATATGAAATTATTGGAATTTCCTGGTATTTCATTGATTGATTTTTGAGATGTCCATGTTAATCTTCGTCATCTTCTTCGTGTTGAGATATGTTACCGTCAGAAATCATTATTGTTGTCGGCAACTGTGATTGTCGTAGAAAAAAAAAAGAAAAAAAGCATCGGGATCCAAGAAACATTGGGCCAGGTAGCTGCTGCCGGGCATTGTGGCGCCTAGCTCGATTGCGCTCGACGTGGCTTGTCAGGCCGCGTCATAGCCGATGCTGGCCGCGATGGGAAGCGGCGCCCGGCGAGGCACCGTTGCCTCGCGTGTAGGGCACAGGCAGAGGGCGTGTGCAAGTCACCCCTTTGATTTCCACAGCGACGCTGATTGCTGTGATCGCTAGTTCGTAGGGTGGCGGCTCCGAGTGGCGTCGATTGTCGGCTGATCGCCACTACCGATCGATGGTGGTGTTGACCGACTTGGCCGCTCGATTCCAGGCGGCGACGACGATAGGGATGGAGTAGGATGCTATAAACCCTAGTTGCATGTGGGAGATGAAGGAGATGAAGGGCTGAGATTGCATTAGGTTAGATGGAGGGCTGTTATTGCATCAGGTTAGATGTAAGGCTGTGATTGCATCATGTTAGATATAAGGCTGTGAGTGCATCATATTAGATGTAAGACTGTGATTGCATCATGTTAGATGGAAGGCCGGTTGGGATTGCATTAGGATAGATGTAAGACTGTGATTACATCATGTTAGATGGAAGGCTGAGATTACATCATGTTAGATTGAGGGCTGTGATTGCATCATTGCATCATGTTAGAGGAAAGACTGAGATTGCATTAGGTTTAATGGAGGGCTATGATTGTATCATATTAGATGGAAGACTGTGATTTGATTGTGTTTAGATGAAGGGCTGAGATTTCATTGTTGATTTATTAAATTGCAGCACCATTATATTATTCGTAACAATGATTTATTAAATAAATTAAGATATTTTTTCCATTATTCTAAATAATTATTTTGAGACCTTAAAGTTAGCAAAAATATTCATGTTATATATGAATTTTCACCTAATCGACGTTCTCAATTCATTGGCGAGGGCTATTTCTCCATCAGACCTTCAGATTTTGAAAATAGTAGGTGGACGTCGTTTTGGTTTGCGTTCCGAGTTGAAAAATCATATTTTGTATATTTTTGTGGTTCAATATGAGATGATTCATGGATATAATAGTTAATGAGGAGACTCTTATCCTAGATCGGTGATTCCTATGACGAGTTATTTTATCCGGCTGTTCTAGTCCATTAATTTACAATTGTAATTCCTTTTTGCACTGCTTTCATAATACACATGCTTCTTTTCTCATAATGATTGGACATGCTATAATTCTATTTCATGATTATTTATTTATACTGAGTATTCATGATTTATGAGCACTATTTCTACATATATATTTGTATGTGGTTGTGATGTATGACAGGAGGAGGTGGAGGATAAGGTATGCCCTGAACACACCCTTTATTACATGTTGATAGCACATCTTATTTATGCTTATATACATGTGTGTGTGTGGTGTTGTGATGTGCTTGTTGCATTTCCCGGAAGCTTTGCTGGTGAGGGGAGGGTATTGTTGGTGAAATGGCCACACTAGAGGGGGGGAGGGGTGAATAGTGTGTTAACTAATCAATTAGTCTAAATCCGATTTTAATAGTTTCTTAAGTTACTTAGGCAATTCATAATTGACGACTAAATGTGGAAGCGAGTAATAAAGATAATCAATGCGATACACAAAGAAAACAATGCTAACACAAGTATTTATAGTGGTTCAGTCCTAATGCCTACTCCACTACCTAAGCACCCCGCTTAGGATTTCCAAACTTAGTTTTACTAGATTATATCATTTCCCTTACAAAGTGGACTTTACACTGGAAAGTCTCCGCTCTCAAACTGAAGGTACTTCCACACCCGGAAGTATCCCGTCTTCCTACTGAGAGCACTCTCCCACCTCAACCTAAGGGATAACTCAACTAATTCTAGTAAACTAAGTTTACAATGGTGGATTTAAACCTTAACACTAGGGCTGAAAACCGAACCAAACCGGTCGGGCTCGATTCAGATTCAGCTCAAAATCGAAAGAGCGGGGCTCGAATTTAAAATGGATCTGAGCCGAATCTGATCCCCCTTTAGGGTTCGATCAATTTGACAAGCCGGATATGATTACAAGGGTACTCGACTCATTTTCTCCTCAAGCTACTCGACTCCTCCCGAACTATTTGCGAAGTCATCGCCACTCGAAATCGCTCGAGCTTTTCGAGCGGAGATCCGATGTAATGCAGTTTTGTCGAGTGTCGATTCCGAGTTCGAGACGCTGACTGCCCTTTCTCGTAAGCGATAAGTTTTTAATTTATTTGCCCTAATCTAGTAGAGAAGTTGAAGCGATATCGCCGGATCGGCGATTTCTGAGTCAATTTGATGATTTTTTTCTCGCTTCCAAGAAGATTTATCTGATGTAAATCTCCGACTTTGTAAGTTTCGAAATCCTAAATTTATTATTTGCATCGCACGACTTCCGCATTTATTTTTTTCGCAGTTCCAAGAACTCAAGAAGATTTATCTGATGTGACTCTAATTCTCTATAAATAGAGGCCATTTGGACTCTGGTTCTTAGCATTGAGCATTACCGCAACATCAGCATTGTGAGTTTGTCATTTTCTCCCTTACTGTGAGTCTTAGCATTGAGCATTTGATTAAGCAATCTGTCATTTTCTCCCTTACTATGAGTCTGTGAAGTGTGAACTGCTCGTGTGTGTAACAATGTAAGACATTTAGGGTTTAGTATCTACTTGACTACTTGTATATTTCTCTAATCTTTGCGTCTCTACTTCAGTACTTCTCCATGTCTACCTCTGAAATTGAAAATGGTAAACAGTGAATCAATTTAATATATTCTTTTATATATTTGATTAGTTTTATTCAATTTATTATATATTGTATCTATAATGTAATGTCTTAAGTCTGTGATGAATCAGTTGTGTTGCTTGGGGATAATTCAAACACAACCCCAGGACCACAATCTGAAGCAGGGGAAAATTCTGCCATTGTCAATTCAAGCCAAGAGGCTCATGACGAAGGACAACGTAATACTACGGTTACAACAGAAACTGTTAGGAACGGTGATACTGATACTCCGGAAAAAAGAAGAAGAAAGACTTCTAATGTTTGGAATGAATTCACAGTGGTGTCATTGAAGGATGGTACCAAAAAAAACCAATGCAACTATTGTCGTGCTCATCTAGCTTATCAAAACATTGGCTCAACTACACATCTAAATAGACACATGCTCACATGTGGAGTTAGGTTGGCTACTATTTCCGAAAAAACTCAGCAGGTATCGACACTCCCTACTATGGAACCTGAAGGTAAAATAGGTAACTTGACGTCATTTAGATACGACAAGAAAAAAGTTAGAGATATACTTGCAAAAATGATTATTGTCCATGAGTATCCCTTTAGGATGGTTGAACATGCTTTTTTTCAACTTCTCATGAAAACTTTGAATCCTAAATTTGAAAGCATATTAAGAGTGACTGTTAGGGCTGATTGCATGAAGATATATGCTTTAGAGAAGAAAAAAATCAAAGCTTTGCTTGGTAGTGTTGATAGGATAAGTATTACTTCTGACTTGTGGACTTCTAACCAAACTATTGGTTATATGTGCTTGACTGCACATTTTTAAGACAATGATTGGAACCTCCAAAAAAGAGTTTTGAATTTTATAAGCATGCCACCCCCTCATACTGGTCTTATGATTAGTGATAGTATTTTTTTTTGTCTAAATGATTGGGGCATATATTGAAAATAAAATTTCAACAATCACTCTTGACAATGCTTCTTCAAATGATTCAGCTGTTAGACATTTAAAAGATAGTTTCACTTTGAAGAAAAATCTATTTTTTGGTGGAAAAATATTCCATGTGAGGTGTTGTGCTCACATCCTCAACATCATGGTTCAAGATGGATTGATTGTAATTCATGACATTATTTATAAAGTTCGTGAAAGTGATAAATATAGAAAGGGGTCACCTGCTAGGCTTCACAAGTTTAATGAAATTGCGAGGCAATTACAATTGTCCTCTACCTAAAGACTTGTATTAGATGTTTCTACTCGATGGAACTTGACTTATGCCATGCTTGAGTCAGCTTTAGAGTTTAAAGATGTGTTTCCGAGATACCATGAAAGAGATCCTAACTATAAGTTAGTGCCGTCATATGAGGATTGGGAAAAAGCTTCCAAAATTATGGAATTTTTGAAGGTTTTTAATGAAGCAACTAATGTATTCTCTAGCTATGAATACCCGACTGCAAATCTTTTTTTACATGAAGTTTGGAAAATAAAGGAACCGTTGGAGTTAACTATAGTTGATGATTGTAAGTACATGAAGGCCATGGCTTTTAAAATGAAAGATAAATTTGATAAGTACTGGGGTGAGTGTAACTTGTTAATGACAATTGCATCTATATTAGATTCTCGATACAAGATGCAACTAGTCATTTTCTATTTTTTGAAAATATATTTGAATGAGTTTGAAGCAAAAATAAAAATTGATGTTGTGAAAGATGCAATTTATGATCTTTACAACTATTATGTTGAGATGCATAAGTCACAACAACCTTCTCAAACCAACATGGACAGTGGACCCAATGGTTCTTCAAACAAAACTTCATTGCTTGAAAAAATAAAACAAAGAGCATGAGTGAATTTGATATGTGGGCTCAAAGTGTAGAATCTGTGACACCTTCTAAATCTGATCTTGATGCGTATCTTGAGAAAGGTAGATACATTTGTACTAATGGAGAAAGTTTTGATGCTTTGCAATGGTGGAAAGCAAACACTTTGAAGTTTAAAATTTTGTCAAAAATGGCAAAAAATGTACTCTCAATTCTTGTGACCACAATGGCTTCAGAGTCCACATTCAGTGCTGGGGTCAAGTTTTGGATCAGTATAGAAGTTCTCTAAAGTCGAAAACTGTCCAAGCTTTGATATGCACCATAGATTTGCTTAAAAATGATTACAAAATTGTCAACTATATGGTAAGTTAAATATATTTAGTTAATAATTTTTTATGTTGTTTCTATTTTTATCTCTTAATTATTATGACTAATGCTACTGCCTACTGATATTGATAGGGTGAAGAAGAAAACATGAAGACTTGAGTGCTGTTTTGAAGACTTCTTTTATGCTACTTCTAAATTATCAGTAAACTGCCTTCTATTTACTATTTAGTTGCTACTGTTTTTGTTTCTGTAAATTGCCTACTGCTACTGCCTTCTGTTATGGAGACTGTTTTTATTTCTAAATTATTAGTTGTTGTTTACTATTTAATTTTAAACTTATGTTTAGTTTAGTTTAGTTTACTATTTAGTTACTATTTAGTTGCTACTATTTTTGTTACTACTATATGAGTAAACTGCGTTAGTTTTCTGTTGCATTGATGAACTGCATGAGTAACATGCTGTATTGTTTGAGTTCATCAACAAGACTTGTATGAATGTTCACTGAATCACTGTTCAGGTAAATTGATGAACTTGTTTAATTTTTTTTGCTAAACTGATGAACTAATGCTTGTTGCTGCTCAGACTACTGCTGTATGAGTAAACTGCTTTAGTTTTCTGCTGCGTTTATGGACTGAAGGTAAACTCTCATGTTTCTGGTTTATCTCTTTTCCAAGTTTGATTTAAAAAGTGGGTTCCATCAAGTAGCAATGGACCCTGAGTCTATCCCCTGGACGGCCTTCATAGTGCCAGGAGGTTGCTTTCTCCCCCTTGCCATCTTTCGTAGCCATGAGTCTGTACGACAAGTTGAATGTGTCTGGAAGTCGTGAAAGTGCATCAGCTAGCCTTTGATGCTAGGCGTGAAAGTGCATTAGCACCAACCAAACTGGTAAGCTTCAGAGGCTGTTTTTGCAACAGGAGAATCCTCCTCCTCGGTGACACAAAGATATTTAGCATAATCGAGTAGCTCTTGAATGAGCTTGTCTTTGTCTTGATAACTTGGAAATGGAGCCTTAAGGATAGATAATTTTCTACCAAGGACAAAACGGGAGCACATCGGACATACCGTGAGTAGGCAACTGCGACAGTGCGCTCGCATCTTTGGATTTGTGAATTCTTTGCAGCAAGTGCAGCGCTCACAACCTGGTGGAACATCAGGAGGGTTATCATCCCACCTATGGACGCAATTTTCCATTGTCGCTGGTAGTGTCACTTTTGTCCTCCATTTTGTGTCTTCTTCATTTAGTGGAGGATTTGTAATGACGAACACCATTTCCTCAGCTGTGTCCGCAGGATTTTGTAGCAGGATAACCAAAACATTTTCATAAGGGAACTCATAAGGCAGCTCAGCGCGTTCTAAGGATAGAGCATGTGAGTTGCAGAGATATACTGGCAACCCCAGAAAACCTCTACTCTCCTCTTGTAATCTAGTGTGCTCAAGTGTGTAAGCTTTTAGCAAGTTAATCTATTGAAGCTTTCAAGTTGCTTTTCTCTACTTGTTCCAGTGTTTATTATAACCCGCGAACATCATCCTCATCCGCTATTTCCGCTTACGTGCCCCGTTTTCTTTCCTGGTATCAGAGCTTCGTTCAAGGTATCTTGCTATCTTGCTACAGTTTTATTCCTTCATTCTCTGCAAACACAACACGCAAAGGCTTAAAATCCCTAGGGTAGGCGATAAAGAGGCTAACAGTATCCAAAATTAGGAGAAGATTGCCACACATTAGTAACCCTAGAGACTTAGCCCGAAGTGTGCTATGTTAAAAGCTAATGAGTGATTGGAATTTGACTGCTTCAAGTTCTATCTATAAAGAAGCTTTAAAGGCCACTGAATCTCTAGGCACTCCAGCCGAAGGATTCATCAAACCGGCTCTTATTTCTACTAAGCAATCTGAAATTATTTTTAAGCAGCTTAATACTTTAATACAATTAACGTGCAAAATTAAGGAGCACTTAGAAGAATTATCAGCAGAGGTAAAACTTCTGAAGACTGCCAAAGACAAAGCAAGTCCGGAATCAATCACAGATTCCATCGACGCTCTAGCTCGTGATCTACAGAAGCTACAAATCGGAGCACCAACCAAGAAGTCTTAAGGATAGAAAATTAGCATAATCGAGTAGCTCTTGAATGTTTTTGGGAGGCTAGCTGATGCACTTTCACGCCTAGCATCAAAGCTTGTCACAATTTCAGAAATTCCGAAGCAATTGCAGTCCTATATTGGAGACCTTGAAGGCGCCCTCAAAAAAACCCAAGATGCCCCTCTTGAAGTGGTAAGAGTTTTAAGTTCTACTATAAACTCAATCAGTGATCTGCTGATACAACAAGAAAGCATCCACGCAATAATTGCCTGGGATGACGAAACCCAGTATGACTTGGATGATAACGACGAAGCCATAAGTATTCTACTTGAAGAAATGACAATCAGACGTCATGAATATTATGAATACTACCCTGAAATACTCACAGCATTCTCCCCTTTACGTTGGGAAGAAATGCCCACATGCTGAGCCACTTTCCCCCTCAGAAAAAGAGCAGATAGCATCACTATCTGGCTCGTTAAGATCAACGGATAGAACATCCCAATCATCGGGAAGTTCCAGGTTTTCAATAATCGCCGCTCGGGCGATATTACCTTGTTTGCGTCGACAGTCCCGGGCAAAGTGGCCTTCCTCGCCACAGATAAAACATTTGCATTTCTTAAGGCGGTCAGAATGCTTGCGCTTGAAGATACGAACATGGGTATCATGTGGTTTACCCTTATAATTCTTTGCTTTACGAAGACTATATTTCTTGCCGCCTCCAGACTTATAATAACCCGGGATGGGTATTTTGTTGCAAATTGTAAGATCCTTGAAACTTCTCTGCAGTGCAGCTCGCTTGCACTGATCTTCGAGGTACTGGTAAGTAAAATGAATTCGGGGAATTTGTGTCACCGAGGAGGAGGATTCTCCTGTTGCAAAAATAGCCTCTGAAGCTTCTTCTTTTACCGCTTCTTTTAGTTTGCGGAATATAGGATATTCCATCTCTGTAGTGTATGCTGTTTCTTGGTCTGCCTGATTTCTGGTATATGCCTTGGTGTATTTGGTCTCAAAATCCTCTTCATCATCTGCTTCATCGTCAGTACCGTCAAATATGGGTCCGTCTTCTACCGTTTCTTCTTCTCCGTTGGGTAGAAGCAAGTTCCAATGTATTGTTGTAGGTTAAAACTGTGTTTCTTCTGTTTCATCTGGATCCGATGTATCCCAATGAGGGGTATCATCAGTGAAGGATAGGAATTGTTGGAGTTCATCATAGTCTTCATCACCACTATATTCACTATTCCAGTCCGTGTCGATGGTGTACTTACCATCCCATTCTGTGTATGCCATCGCTAAGAATTCTTCTTGAACTTCTTCAGTCGTAACAGGTGTTTCTGTTGGTTGAATGGTGTAATCATTGAATTGGACAGCAAGAGAGCCATCCGTTCTTGTACGTATAATCGATGTCTGTGGATTACGCACAGCTGCTATTATTGCTGGTCGTATTATCCACTGCTGCCCTTGCAGGCTCTCAGTGGATCTGACTTGTCCCGGAATGGCTCTTATACCTCGGCTGGCCAGATGGTCCGCTACATGCTGCACATTGTAACGGAAATTAGTATGGCTTGTATTCGATAGCCTGCCCAAGAGGGATCTGGATATAAGGAGGTTGCTTTCTCCCTCTTGCCATCCTTCGTAGCCATGAGTCTGTACGACAAGTTGAATGTGTTCGCGGAAGTCGTGTATGCTCCTGGCCTCTAAAGGTAACTTCATACGAGCTATGAAAGGAGGGTTAAGAATTGAAGATCAAACTATCACCTTCTACAAGAAATTGACAACCATTACAACCAGAACAGAGGCTGAGATATCTGCTGCTGCAACTTGTGAAGATATCCCTGTACCTGAGGATGAGTATTTAGAAGTACTTAATGCATCCACAGCCAGTTTTAAAGAATCAGAATCATTCCACAGAAGGTTTAGATCCTTACTCCAAAAGCTAAAGGATCAAGGCTATATCGGCGACAATCCCATGGCTCATTGGCATAAGAATCAGATCACATGCAAGATAGAGCACACTATAATTTTGCACGTTAATTGTATTAAAGTATTAAGCTGCTTAAAAATAATTTCAGATTGCTTAGTAGAAATAAGAGCCGGTTTGATGAATCCTTCGGCTGGAGTGCCTAGAGATTCAGTGGCCTTTAAAGCTTCTTTATAGATAGAACTTGAAGCAGTCAAATTCCAATCACTCATTAGCTTTTAACATAGCACACTTCGGGCTAAGTCTCTAGGGTTACTAATGTGTGGCAATCTTCTCCTAATTTTGGATACTGTTAGCCTCTTTATCGCCTACCCTAGGGATTTTAAGCCTTTGCGTGTTGTGTTTGCAGAGAATGAAGGAATAAAACTGTAGCAAGATAGCAAGATACCTTGAACGAAGCTCTGATACCAGGAAAGAAAACGGGGCACGTAAGCGGAAATAGCGGATGACGATGATGTTCGCGGGTTATAATAAACACTAGAACAAGTAGAGAAAAGCAACTTGAAAGCTCCAATAGATTAACTTGCTAAAAGCTTACACACTTGAGCACACTAGATTACAAGAGGAGAGTAGAGGTTTTCTGGGGTTGCCAGTATGATGAGATTACGTGCTTACACATTTCAGAGGAAGATGGATAAGTGCTTCGAGGGCACAGAAGATTATATCGCTATTTACATTGACGACATCCTGGTTTTCTCTGAAAATGAAGAAGAGCATGCACGACATCTGAAATGCATGCTAGAAATCTGTGAGAGATGGGGTTTAATTCTATCCCCAACCAAAATGAAGATCGCAACACACGAAGTTGAGTTCCTTGGGGCTGTAATTAGTAACAGCAAGCTAAGACTACAGCCCCACATCATTAAAAAGATTGTAACCTTTGATGAAGAGCAGTTAAAGACCAAGGCAGGCCTTAGATCATGGCTCGGCATTCTTAATTACGCTAGAGGATACATTCCCAATATGGGCACCCTACTAGGCCCGCTTTATTCAAAGACCGGCCCCCATGGGGACAAGAGAATAAAACAATCTGACCGAGACTTAATTGCCAAAGTAAAGGACCTTGTGCAAAGATTGCCAGATCTTGAACTACCCCCTGCAAATGCCTACATCATCTTGGAGACAGATGGTTGCATGGAAGGTTGGGGTGGTGTCTGCAAATGGAAAATGATGAAGCATGACAGACGACAGACTGAGAAAGTATGCGCATATGCCAGTGGGAAATTCCCAGTCGTCAAGTCAACCATTGATGCAGAAATTTATGCTTGTATGGAAACCATGACTGCCCTAAAAATTCATTACATTGACAAAAAGGAAATGACACAGCTGAGGAAATGGTGTTCGTCATTACAAATCCTCCACTAAATGAAGAAGACACAAAATGGAGGACAAAAGTGACACTACCAGCGACAATGGAAAATTGCGTCCATAGGTGGGATGATAACCCTCCTGATGTTCCACCAGGTTGTGAGCGCTGCACTTGCTGCAAAGAATTCACAAATCCAAAGATGCGAGCGCACTGTCGCAGTTGCCTACTCACGGTATGTCCGATGTGCTCCCGTTTTGTCCTTGGTAGAAAATTATCTATCCTTAAGGCTCCATTTCCAAGTTATCAAGACAAAGACAAGCTCATTCAAGAGCTACTCGATTATGCTAAATATCTTTTAGCAGAAAATGAGTACATTAAGTCTGAAAATGAGAAGTTAAAGGCAACAGTGGAAAATCTGAAGAACCAAGTAGACCTGGAAGATCTAGAAGAGGAATTTAACAATCTAAGTTTAGAAGCAGCAAGAGAAAGGAAAGGAAAGGTTCCATTACAGGAAAAAGAACTGAAGGAAAAGGAGCAATGGAAAGGAACGAGTTCTATAAAGATTCAAGAACCCGAAAGTATGAACAAACTCTCTATGACGTTTCAAGAAGAAATTACAAATCAGGAGTACATTTCCATTGCTGAGAAAAATATCCAACCAAAAGGTAAGAAAGTCCTCAACCGGCTTTATAATATGAATATCATCATGGAAATTCCGCATGTAACACCTTTCAAGATTCAAGCAATATTGGACACTGGTGCCACCGTCTGTTGTGTGGACCAGGATTCAGTACCAACAGAAGCTTTGGAGTTCTCTGCATACCCTATTTTAATTAATGGGGTAAATTCTCAGCAGCTAGCAAGCAAAAAACTAAAGGGAGGATATATGATTATTGAGGAAAACAAGTTTCCTATCCCCTTTACGTATGCCTTCCCAATGAGTAAGAAGGACGGTATACAAATGCTCGTCGGTTGTAACTTCATACGAGCTATGAAAGGAGGGTTAAGAATTGAAGATCAAACTATCACCTTCTACAAGAAATTGACAACCATTACAACCAGAACAGAGGCTGAGATATCTGCTGCTGCAACTTGTGAAGATATCCCTGTACCTGAGGATGAGTATTTAGAAGTACTTAATGCATCCACAGCCAGTTTTAAAGAATCAGAATCATTCCACAGAAGGTTTAGATCCTTACTCCAAAAGCTAAAGGATCAAGGCTATATCGGCGACAATCCCATGGCTCATTGGCATAAGAATCAGATCACATGCAAGATAGAGGTGATCAACCCGGATCTCACTATCCAAGATAAGCCTTTTAAACATGTTACGCCTGCTATGAAGGACCAATTCAACAGGCACATACAGAGCTTATTAAAATTGGGAGTCATAAGACCGAGTACAAGCAGGCATCGAACTATGGCCATGATTGTTCACTCAGGAACTGAGGTAGATCCTACCACAAAGCAAGAGACAAAGGGTAAAGAACGACTGGTATTTAACTATAAAACCCTGAATGACAATACTTATAAGGACCATAGTCTTATAATGCGGACTTTTGACTGCTCTTGTGTTGGAGTTCATCATAGTCTTCATCCTTCACTGATGATACCCCTCATTGGGATACATCGGATCCAGATGAAACAGAAGAAACACAGTTTCAACCTACAACAATACATTGGAACTTGCTTCTACCCAACGGAGAAGAAGAAACGGTAGAAGACGGACCCATATTTGACGGTACTGACGATGAAGCAGATGATGAAGAGGATTTTGAGACCAAATACACCAAGGCATATACCAGAAATCAGGCAGACCAAGAAACAACATATACTACAGAGATGGAATATCCTATATTCCGCAAACTAAAAGAAGCGGTAAAAGAAGAAGCTTCAGAGGCTATTTTTGCAACAGGAGAATCCTCCTCCTCGGTGACACAAATTCCCCGAGAACCAATTATGGGGCCTGCACAGTATGGAGACCTTGAAGGCGCCCTCAAAGAAACCCAAGATGCCCCTCTTGAAGTGGTAAGAGTTTTAAGTTCTACTATAAACTCAATCAGTGATCTGCTGATACAACAAGAAAGCATCCACGCAATAATTGCCTGGGATGACGAAACCCAGTATGACTTGGATGATAACGACGAAGCCATAAGTATTCTACTTGAAGAAATAACAATCAGACGTCATGAATATTATGAATACTACCCTGAAATACTCACAGCATTCTCCCCTTTACGTTGGGAAGAAATGCCCACATGGGATGAATACATAGAAGAAAAAATTAAAGAAGCAAGAAGGGAGAAGGCTTTATTTGATGAGCAGACACGACGGCTAGAACAAATCATGAGAGGCGTAAGTACTCCAGGACCGGAAGTATTACCAGAATCCTCTAAAGGTAAAACACCGGTGGAAGCTGACAGACCAGAATGTTCTTACAAAGGAAAAACACCAGAGGAAAACTACGCAGAAATGATTCAGGAAGAAGATGAACACTTTTCTAAAGCCATGAGCAAATTAAAAAAGAAGACTGTCAACTACATTAACCACACAGAGGGACCTCATGACTTTCTCAAGGAGATGGTTCAACAGATAAGTGTACATTGTCCACCAAGTCCAGAACCAGAAGAAGGGGAAACACCACCAGAAAGAGATGCTGAAGCCCTCCGGAAGGGCAAATTCATTACCAACGACTGATAATCACTATTGGGGGAAGTGAAACCCCCTTAACAAATTCACAATATTATAATATGTTCTTATATTTTCTTTCTTTTAGATGATCCTGGACAGCCTCAAACAACTTGCTGATGCAAATCGACAAACTTATGCCACAACAAGAAGAGCCATAATGACTGCTCAACATTGGGCAGTACTTAGTGGTTCAACAGGCCTAGCTGAACTGGAGCGCCTAACTGGTCAAATGATGTATGAAGATGCACAATCAATGGATGAAAAAGACGATTGGGCCGTTCGCATTTTTAGAACTTACGCCTCTCATGATTTGTTCTAGCCGTCGTGTCTGCTCATCAAATAAAGCCTTCTCCCTTCTTGCTTCTTTAATTTTTTCTTCTATGTATTCATCCCATGTGGGCATTTCTTCCCAACGTAAAGGGGAGAATGCTGTGAGTATTTCAGGGTAGTATTCATAATATTCATGACGTCTGATTGTCATTTCTTCAAGTAGAATACTTATGGCTTCGTCGTTATCATCCAAGTCATACTGGGTTTCGTCATCCCAGGCAATTATTGTGTGGATGCTTTCTTGTTGTATCAGCAGATCACTGATTGAGTTTATAGTAGAACTTAAAACTCTTACCACTTCAAGAGGGGCATCTTGGGTTTCTTTGAGGGCGCCTTCAAGGTCTCCAATATAGGACTGCAATTGCTTCGGAATTTCTGAAATTGTGACAAGCTTTGATGCTAGGCGTGAAAGTGCATCAGCTAGAACATTGTGTTTACCTTCAATATGTTCAAAAGTTACTTGAATGCCAGTACCTGTAATGAAGTCTACAAAATTTAGCCAGCGAACTCTTGAGGGCTTGTTGTGGTTCGACTTGTTATGGAAACTGATTATCGCCTGACAATCGGTTCGGAGTGTCATTTCCTTTTTGTCAATGTAATGAATTTTTAGGGCAGTCATGGTTTCCATACAAGCATAAATTTCTGCATCAATGGTTGACTTGACGACTGGGAATTTCCCACTGGCATATGCGCATACTTTCTCAGTCTGTCGTCTGTCATGCTTCATCATTTTCCATTTGCAGACACCACCCCAACCTTCCATGCAACCATCTGTCTCCAAGATGATGTAGGCATTTGCAGGGGGTAGTTCAAGATCTGGCAATCTTTGCACAAGGTCCTTTACTTTGGCAATTAAGTCTCGGTCAGATTGTTTTATTCTCTTGTCCCCATGGGGGCCGGTCTTTGAATAAAGCGGGCCTAGTAGGGTGCCCATATTGGGAATGTATCCTCTAGCATATAGTTAAATACCAGTCGTTCTTTACCCTTTGTCTCTTGCTTTGTGGTAGGATCTACCTCAGTTCCTGAGTGAACAATCATGGCCATAGTTCGATGCCTGCTTGTACTCGGTCTTATGACTCCCAATTTTAATAAGCTCTGTATGTGCCTGTTGAATTGGTCCTTCATAGCAAGCGTAACATGTTTAAAAGGCTTATCTTGGATAGTGAGATCCGGGTTGATCACCTCTATCTTGCATGTGATCTGATTCTTATGCCAATGAGCCATGGGATTGTCGCCGATATAGCCTTGATCCTTTAGCTTTTGGAGTAAGGATCTAAACCTTCTGTGGAATGATTCTGATTCTTTAAAACTGGCTGTGGATGCATTAAGTACTTCTAAATACTCATCCTCAGGTACAGGGATATCTTCACAAGTTACAGCAGCAGATATCTCAGCCTCTGTTCTGGTTGTAATGGTTGTCAATTTCTTGTAGAAGGTGATAGTTTGATCTTCAATTCTTAACCCTCCTTTCATAGCTCGTATGAAGTTACAACCGACGAGCATTTGTATACCGTCCTTCTTACTCATTGGGAAGGCATACGTAAAGGGGATAGGAAACTTGTTTTCCTCAATAATCATATATCCTCCCTTTAGTTTTTTGCTTGCTAGCTGCTGAGAATTTACCCCATTAATTAAAATAGGGTATGCAGAGAGCTCCAAAGCTTCTGTTGGTACTGAATCCTGGTCCACACAACAGACGGTGGCACCAGTGTCCAATATTGCTTGAATCTTGAAAGGTGTTACATGCGGAATTTCCATGATGATATTCATATTATAAAGCCGGTTGAGGACTTTCTTACCTTTTGGTTGGATATTTTTCTCAGCAATGGAAATGTACTCCTGATTTGTAATTTCTTCTTGAAACGTCATAGAGAGTTTGTTCATACTTTCGGGTTCTTGAATCTTTATAGAACTCGTTCCTTTCCATTGCTCCTTTTCCTTCAGTTCTTTTTCCTGTAATGGAACCTTTCCTTTCCTTTCTCTTGCTGCTTCTAAACTTAGATTGTTAAATTCCTCTTCTAGATCTTCCAGGTCTACTTGGTTCTTCAGATTTTCCACTGTTGCCTTTAACTTCTCATTTTCAGACTTAATGTACTTATTTTCTGCTAAAAGATATTTAGCATAATCGAGTAGCTCTTGAATGAGCTTGTCTTTGTCTTGATAACTTGGAAATGGAGCCTTAAGGATAGATAATTTTCTACCAAGGACAAAACGGGAGCACATCGGACATACCGTGAGTAGGCAACTGCGACAGTGCGCTCGCATCTTTGGATTTGTGAATTCTTTGCAGCAAGTGCAGCGCTCACAACCTGGTGGAACATCAGGAGGGTTATCATCCCACCTATGGACGCAATTTTCCATTGTCGCTGGTAGTGTCACTTTTGTCCTCCATTTTGTGTCTTCTTCATTTAGTGGAGGATTTGTAATGACGAACACCATTTCCTCAGCTGTGTCCGCAGGATTTTGTAGCAAGATAACCAAAACATTTTCATAAGGGAACTCATAAGGCAGCTCAGCGCGTTCTAAGGAGAGAGCATGTGCTGAGCCACTCTCCCCCTCAGAAAAAGAGCAGATAGCATCACTATCTGGCTCGTTAAGATCAACGGATAGAACATCCCAATCATCGGGAAGTTCCAGGTTTTCAATAATCGCCGCTCGGGCGATATTACCTTGTTTGCGTCGACAGTCCCGGGCAAAGTGGCCTTCCTCGCCACAGATAAAACATTTGCATTTCTTAAGGCGGTCAGAATGCTTGCGCTTGAAGATACGAGCAGTCATTATGGCTCTTCTTGTTGTGGCATAAGTTTGTCGATTTGCATCAGCAAGTTGTTTGAGGCTGTCCAGGATCATCTAAAAGAAAGAAAATATAAGAACATATTATAATATTGTGAATTTGTTAAGGGGGTTTCACTTCCCCCAATAGTGATTATCAGTCGTTGGTAATGAATTTGCCCTTCCGGAGGGCTTCAGCATCTCTTTCTGGTGGTGTTTCCCCTTCTTCTGGTTCTGGACTTGGTGGACAATGTACACTTATCTGTTGAACCATCTCCTTGAGAAAGTCATGAGGTCCCTCTGTGTGGTTAATGTAGTTGACAGTCTTCTTTTTTAATTTGCTCATGGCTTTAGAAAAGTGTTCATCTTCTTCCTGAATCATTTCTGCGTAGTTTTCCTCTGGTGTTTTTCCTTTGTAAGAACATTCTGGTCTGTCAGCTTCCACCGGTGTTTTACCTTTAGAGGATTCTGGTAATACTTCCGGTCCTGGAGTACTTACGCCTCTCATGATTTGTTCTAGCCGTCGTGTCTGCTCATCAAATAAAGCCTTCTCCCTTCTTGCTTCTTTAATTTTTTCTTCTATGTATTCATCCCATGTGGGCATTTCTTCCCAACGTAAAGGGGAGAATGCTGTGAGTATTTCAGGGTAGTATTCATAATATTCATGACGTCTGATTGTCATTTCTTCAAGTAGAATACTTATGGCTTCGTCGTTATCATCCAAGTCATACTGGGTTTCGTCATCCCAGGCAATGTGCAGGCCCCATAATTGGTTCTCGGGGAATTTGTGTCACCGAGGAGGAGGATTCTCCTGTTGCAAAAACAGCCTCTGAAGCTTCTTCTTTTACCGCTTCTTTTAGTTTGCGGAATATAGGATATTCCATCTCTGTAGTGTATGCTGTTTCTTGGTCTGCCTGATTTCTGGTATATGCCTTGGTGTATTTGGTCTCAAAATCCTCTTCATCATCTGCTTCATCGTCAGTACCGTCAAATATGGGTATGTCTTCTACCGTTTCTTCTAGTGATTATCAGTCGTTGGTAATGAATTTGCCCTTCCGGAGGGCTTCAGCATCTCTTTCTGGTGGTGTTTCCCCTTCTTCTGGTTCTGGACTTGGTGGACAATATACACTTATCTGTTGAACCATCTCCTTGAGAAAGTCATGAGGTCCCTCTGTGTGGTTAATGTAGTTGACAGTCTTCTTTTTTAATTTGCTCATGGCTTTAGAAAAGTGTTCATCTTCTTCCCGAATCATTTCTGCGTAGTTTTCCTCTGGTGTTTTTCCTTTGTAAGAACATTCTGGTCTGTCAGCTTCCACCGGTGTTTTACCTTTAGAGGATTCTGGTAATACTTCCGGTCCTGGAGTACTTACGCCTCTCATGATTTGTTCTAGCCGTCGTGTCTGCTCATCAAATAAAGTCTTCTCCCTTCTTGCTTCTAGTTATCAAGACAAAGACAAGCTCATTCAAGAGCTACTCGATTATGCTAAATATCTTTTAGCAGAAAATGAGTACATTAAGTCTGAAAATGAGAAGTTAAAGGCAACAGTGGAAAATCTGAAGAACCAAGTAGACCTGGAAGATCTAGAAGAGGAATTTAACAATCTAAGTTTAGAAGCAGCAAGAGAAAGGAAAGGAAAGGTTCCATTACAGGAAAAAGAACTGAAGGAAAAGGAGCAATGGAAAGGAACGAGTTCTATAAAGATTCAAGAACCCGAAAGTATGAACAAACTCTCTATGACGTTTCAAGAAGAAATTACAAATCAGGAGTACATTTCCATTGCTGAGAAAAATATCCAACCAAAAGGTAAGAAAGTCCTCAACCGGCTTTATAATATGAATATCATCATGGAAATTCCGCATGTAACACCTTTCAAGATTCAAGCAATATCAATAGTGATGAACTGTCAATTTTTCTGCTGATGAACTTATGAACTTGTTTTTTGCTGCTGTGATGAACTGTATGAGTAAACTGATGCATTGTTCATCAGTTTATTCAGTTTAGTGATGAACGGATGAACTGATGAACAAGACTTGAGTTCAATAAGTGATGAACTGGCTGTGGGATGTTGTGTACTTGAGTTCAATAACTGATGAAATTTGAATATGGTGTTGTCTATTTTGGATTCATGGTGTTGTCTACTTGACTACTTTAATGAAGTGGCTGTGGATTGTAACTTGTAAGTCTTGTGTTGCAACTTGCAAGTTTAATGAAGTGGCTGTGGATTGTAACTTGTAAGTCTTGTGTTGCAACTTGCAAGTTCTACTGTCAGGACTGAAGGTAAACTCTTCTTAACTAGTTTAATACTTGCTACTTCTACTTACTAATTGTTAATTGCAGTCTGTTGAAGTCTTCTTCAATTGCGAAATGCTAATTGCTAATCTGTTAACTGCTAGTCTGCTACTCAGCCTTTGTATGGTGTTAAGACTGAAGGCTAGTTCTGTAGCAGACTACTTTAGCCTTGGATGGTGTCTACTTTAGCAGTCTACTAGCAGTTGTGAAGTTGATGTCTTTGTATCGTGTTGACTACCCATCTTTAATTGCTAAATGCTATTATAAGTTTAATCTGTATTTAGTCTATTGATTCTATTGATTCTATTGACTCCAAGTGTTGATCACTTGATTGTATTGGCTCCACAGTTCTAGTTCTGTAATTGTATTGACTCCAAGTGTTGATCACTTGATTGTGTTGAGTCTATAGTTATTTGTATTGCCTGGACAATATGGTTTTTAATACTATTGACTTATAGAGATTCTTATTCTTAATTTCTTATATTGTCTTTTGTTGTTTTAATTGGTAGTTGACTAGTTGTAGCTGTGTTACTGTGTATTAAAATTTCTTCACATGTATTGGTAGTTGACTAGTTGTAGCTATGTATTAAAAAAAAATTGAATAGTACTCGGATTCGTTTCAATCGGACTGTTCGATTGCGAACCGAGTCGAGCAATTACGAACTCGAGTGCTCAAATATTCAAATCGAGCCGAATATAATCAGCAAGTCTAGGTAATGATTCGAATTCGAGTACGTCTGCCATGTTTAATATCGAGCCGAACATGAGCAGATCAGTACTCGCTTGTGTTCGGCTCGTTTTCAGCCCTACTTAACACTAAGACAATCACCAACTCAATCAATTTAGCACTCTAGGTTTACACAAGTTTTAATACAATGAAATAAACACCAAAATACAACAACTAATGGAGCAATAAATCAAACAACAAATACTTAGCTCCAAAAGAAACTCCCTAGTCCTCTTGATGTCTCAAATTGATGAATTGGTGAAGCTTGAAGGCTATGTCAATGAGATGAGAGATCAAACTAGAGTTTTCAAGAATGGTGACTCAATTAAGCTCAAGGATCATCAAAATATGGCTCAAAGTATGTTGAATAAAGGGTGGAAGGCTAGCTAAGGCTTCTATTTATATGCATTGAGGAGATGGCATGAAACAGCCAACTCAACGGACGGAAAACTAGTCATTTCCGTCGTCCGATCGCAGGCCGATCAATCGTCGGTCGATCGACCGAGCGATCGAATGGCTTCTGCCCATTTCTGGCACCATTCGGTCGATCGACCGATCGATCAAAACTGGAAAAATCAGCCCAGTTTGTTGATTTTTTTTGCTCGTTTGCTCGTTTCTGGGTTCAGTCATTGCTAAGTCTACTTATATAACATTTCTTAACTTTAAGTTATATAAGGATTACCCCCCATTTGGATTCAATAAAAATATCTAAAAAATCAAAATCTAGTTTTTGGGGTCTAGTACAAATTTCCGGAAAATGAAACTTTTCTAATCTCCCGGGTCAAATATGGGTATGCTAAAAGCTTCCAAAAATTCCTTTAAAATACCTCGTTATCTAGTTTTTACCCAAGGAATAATTACCGCCATTTTTTGTGTCAAAAAAATGTCTAGGTTATATAGCCATCTAAGAAGCTCCCTAGGCTTAGTGAATTTCAGGGTGGTTTTCAGGTTTTCATATTTTGAGATTCGGGTTTGATTTTTTGGTTCTTATGCATCATCATGAGGATTTACAACATAAACTAGACACCCTAAACCTAGACTCTATCTTCCCAAAGAATCCCGAGCGTCGACGAGCGTCCTTACCGATTTCTTCGATTTTTCCGATCGAGGACGTCGAGCGCTAACCGACTTGGAACCTGAAAGATTTCTCAATAAAATATTAGTTCCATGTTTATTATCATCAAAACCGAGATTAAGACCAAGGTAGAAAGCCTTAGGCCAACAGGTATGCCCTAAAGAGACAACGTTGACCTTATTTCGGAAGTTCGGCTGGTGAGGGGAGGTCATACCCCAAAGAGATAGTCCGGAGACCCAACCGGTGAAGGGAACATATACCCCAAAGAGATGACACTGAGCTGGGTGATAGTTCGGCAACCACCTATCTACCTACCCTATGTGGCTACGTGGGACCGACGGGTCCTGAGGGGGACTCATGTGGATGTTGCATTCATGTGATTGAGACATTACGTCGGCATTACTTTATTCATGAGGTTGTATTTAATCATGTGTTATATTTATTCGCTTGTTGGTGCTTGTTTATCATGCTCATAATAGTGGTAGAATTATGATATTCATCCTCATGTTCCTGTTATGCCTATTATGTTGTATGGTTTTTACATGATGATGAATTAGATGATTGAGGACTGATCTACTAACTAAGTCCTAGTTGGACTTACCCCTCATTTTTGTTATTTTGCAGCACCTAATTTAGATCAGAGAGGTACCAGGGTGCAGTAGCGCGACTGGTGGCGGCAGGGCACCGGGTCTCGTGACATGTCGTGATCAAGGAGGATACCGAGTCCAATCGTTTCTATTTTTTTGAGTCATGTAGACTCGGTTATTTCGTTTCCGCATTTTTCTTAGTTTGGGATGTCCTTGTTGGGACTTTAAAGTTTTGAAAATAAATTAAACATTTAACATTTTTTTTAATTAGTGGTTGGGTTTCTTTTAGGATTTGATGTTTTCCTTTAAGTTTTAAATGTCATAAAATGTTTGGGTTCATTACTTGTTTATGCATAGTTTATTTTGGGGTTAAGCTTCGGGGTACATTGCGTACCATGACCGATCATACTAGATTTGGAGTGTGACAAAGTTGGCATCAGAGCCAAGTTCAACAATAGGATGGTAGGTATCATATGGGGGCATTGCTAGCGTGTTCACATATGGTACGTCCTAGTCACGAGATCCATAGTTGAACCTGTGCACCAGCGGCGATACATATTTTTGGTTTAAATTAATTTCTTATATGATTAATTATGTGGTTATTGTGTTCTTACTTCTAGAAATGTAGACATATAATGATGTTTTATCTATCTATTGTATGTTTTCTTGATGGTCAATTGGCAATGTAGTAAGAGTGGTTTAAGGATTTAATTTTCTTGGAAAAATCTTCTCTTGTTTGGCCGACCCTTATAAGGGGAAGGCTTGAACAAATATTTTTGTTATCTTAAATTCATGCATGATTTTCCTTAGTTGAAATTGGTTAAAGGAAGGGAAGGCCACTTGGTGAAAGGTATAGAAAGAGTAAGAAATTTGGTAGGATAAATGCATAATTGGGAAAATTATACAAGCATCCATACCCTTGTAGGAAACATATGGTAGGTAATAGAATATGTTTAGCTTATCTTGAAATAGAATTAAGTTAAATCTGATGTTCAATATTCATTATGATCGGAGATCGCACTCGGGGGTTCAGGCCGAGCTCGCCCGAGGAGCATAAGGCGGAACCGATCGCGATGAGTAATGCAAGGGTGCTGAGGCCGAAAGTAATGGCTTCAGGGGCCGAGGACTACACTCGGGGATTCGGGCTGAGCTCGCTAGGGAGCGTAAGACGGAATCGCTCGCGAGGAGTCATGTAAGGGCGCTAAGGCCAAGCTTGCGCATGAGGACCAAGCAGGCTTTTGAATTGAGTACTTGTTAAAGCGGCGAAATAATCATAGTGTGTTAGTGTTGACCTTTGTATGTTGGCTGTATTTGACAAAAATAATGATCTCAGCCATAACTATGAGGAACTCTGCATATATTGAAGACAATCTCAACTGCTCCAGCATCATATGGTTTTCTTGTCAAAAATGCAGCACAGAAAGATGACTTTTTATCTCCTATAGAGATAATGACTCTTGGTTTGCTTTTTATTAATGATGATTCTCTTTGTTGTCTCTAAGATCTTTTAGTCATCATTAATTTTTTATTTGCCTGAATATCTGTTTTAAATAATTTCAAGGCATTACTCTTTGATCTTTATGGTCTTTAAGAGTTATGTATTGCCTATTTATTTTTGAACCGATGATTGTTAGTTGTTAAAATGATGGGTTCATTAAACAAATAGTTACAAACAACATTGATTCAGATCTTTCAATTGACACATATAAATTCAGATGAAAAGATCTGATCTGCAACTCTCTCAACGTACGAACACTGCGTTGCCAATTATTGAGAGAAGTTGAGACTGCTGAGTGCAGAAAGACAACAATCGACATTTCTTATCTTCAAGAGAAGATTGGTTTCAGGTGGAAAGCTCACTACAACACAAGGCTGTGTGGAGGACGAAACTCTGTGGTTGAGATGTCATAGAGAGGCAAGTTGATATTTACTTATAATAACAAATATGTTTTTGTTATTTCTAATTCACTGTAGTATTGCAGTCGGATTTCAGGTTTGAAATTTAGAAGACTTATTTTTATAGAGAGTGGATTGGTCAGCAAATTTGTTGAGTTATTGCTTGCTATTGTTGGATATATAAATTTGTAGTCGGATCGCTCTCACACCGAAGACACTTCCACACCCAGAAGTCTCCTCCTTCACACCAAGAGCACTTTCTCACCTCACTCTCCTAAGGACACTCTAAATCGTAAATTACAACGGTGGATTTATGCCTCAACATAAAGGCAACCACCAAACTTAAACCTAGCATTCTAGATTTTCACACACATGATATATAATGAAAATAACAATAAAAAATACACAAGTAAATGAAGCAACAAATCAAATACAAGTATTTGGCTCCAAACAATAAGTCCTAGCTTCTCTTGATGTCTTTTGATGATGAATCAAGTGGTTTCAAGGCTCATTCGAGAAGGCTGATGTCAAAGATAGGGTTTGAGAGAAATGACTCAAGAAAGACTCCAAATATTGTTAGAATGACTCAATGAATAGTTGAGAACAAAAGGAAGACAAGTTTGGGAGCTTATATAGAGATCCCAAGGGTAGGGGCTCAAAAAGAGCCATTCAAGAATTTGAAAAAGAACTGTCGGCTTTCGTGTGGTAGCAGATTGATAGCAGAGTGGTAGCAGAAGATCCGTCGCAGATCGTAGCAAATTGGTCGCAGCTTGGTAGCAAATTGGCCGCAAAAGATAGTTTTATGCATACACTTGTTTTCAAGTTTTCAGGATTCGAATTTCGATTTTTTAAGTTCTTATGCATCAAATAGAGAATTATGCATATACTGGTTTTCAAGTTTTCAGGGTTCGAATTATGTACCTTAAAGTTATACAAAATGAACGAACCCTAAAGCTCGACTTCCTTACTTTGCTTCCCATGGAAAATCTAAAAGCTCACCATCGTATCTCCTTGAGTAGTGAGTAAGGAAAATTACACTTATTTGATCTCTAGTTAGCAATTCTATTCATTATGAATTCGCATTGGGCAGAGGAGAAGAAGTCGATTCTGTATGCAAAGAGAGAGAGAGAGAGAAATCAAGCAATGTTGGAGAGAATGCTCACAAGCTTTTAATCTTAAACCATTTTTACTTTTAGCAATTATGTATACTTTAGTTCATACTTCCTAAATTTAAAAAATCTATATCTCACTATGATCGAAATTAAATTTGATTGTATTTATTCATTTTTAAATTAAACTTAAAATACAAATGGCGAATATGATTTGAAATAAATACAAACTAAATAATTTTATGCATAAATAAGAGCACAACATGAGTGTTCCAAAAGTAATATCTATTGACTAAACTAAGTAGACACTCTTTTTTTGTTGAGAGGTTAAAAAAGGGAGGAAAAAGTCATTCCTCCATGAATTCTTATCAAAAGCTTAATCATGGCCGATATATATAGATTATCTGCTCGAGAATCATAGGTGCTGTTTGGTTAGCGAAAATTATTTTCTGGTTTGGTTTAAGTGAAACTGAAAACTTGGTTTCGAAAACTTGATTTTGGTTTCTAGTTTTCAGTTTTCTGAAAACGCGTTTGGTTAATAAAAACAACATCAATTTTAGTTAGTTGAAACCAGTAAATATTTATTTGATTATAAAAAATAATATTAATTTTCCTTGAACATTTTTAGTAGTAATTAAATGTTTAGTTAGTTTACAAAATTAAATATTTGTTAATATGGTTACAAAATATTTAAATGATTTAATTAATTAAGTTATTGGTAATTTAAGATTTTTTTATTTAATTAGATATAAAAATTAATTAATAGTTATTATAAAATTTCAAAAAAAAAACAAGTCCAATGATCTAAAATTAGGTTTGATTAAATTATAAATAGACCAACTTTAAGAAAATTGAGTTATTTAAAATTTGGATTTGAGTCAATTAGATATAAATTGGTTTAATTATTTTATAAATTTAAGATAAAAGTTTGAGTTAAAAATGATGATTTTTATTTTTATTTTTAAAAATTCGATATAGTTTGATTTATTTTTAAATTAATTAATTTTATAAAAAAATATTTATAATTACAAAGTTGTCACAGCATTTTGATAACGAAACCGACAGTCTCGAAACCACAGAAAACAACATTCTGTTGTTTTCATTTTTATTAAGAAAACTGGTTTCGTTTTCATTCTGGTTTCGATTCAGTTTCACGAAAACACTAAACCAAACACGTTTTCGTAAGCAGTTTTGGTTTCAGTGAAACTGAAACCATGAAAACAGACTTAGTTTCGCTAACCAAACATGCCCATATAGATTTGTTATAAGAACTAATGTTGATGCATATGTTGATTACAAATATATTTTTGGATATATATGTATTCATAGCTCAAATCGATAATAATTCAAAGCTTGACTTGATTTTTAAATAAATCAAAATTGAGCTTAAATTTTAAACCCTCCACTTGTGATTAAATCAGACTCGATCAACATAAAAACTCAACTCATTAAGGCTCATGTTCATGAATAAACCCTCGAATGAAGTTCATAAACAAAACTCGTGAATCAACTTGATTATAAGTTTGATTATATGCTTATCTATAATAAGCATTTGTTGACTTGTACAATAATTTTCTTTACATTTTTGTTATGTAAAAATGATAAGGATTAGTTTTTGAGTTAGCGATAAACTATACAATATAAAAATCAACTGTATCAATTTTCTCCAAAAATTTATATATAATGGACCCTTCTAGTTCTCCAATCAAAGGGCGGGTGAAGAAGTGGGTATTTTTGATATTACAATGGGCAGGGTCTAGCGAAGGCAAGAAACTTCTAGGCTTTCTTTTGGTCACCCTATTCGACCTTTCTCTTCGATAACCCTCGCAATTGTTCTCTCTGTGTATATATTTTAAAGGCCCAGTCTTCTTCCTCCCACTCTCTAAAACCCTCGCAAATCTTCTCTCCGTTCCCTCGTCGACCTCCGAATCATCGCCGCCATGGCCGTGATCTCCGAGTTCGAGGAAGATACCCAGGAGGAAACCCCCTCCTCATCCTCCTCTCCCCCGCCGGCATCGCCGTCGGATCCCGACGAGGAGACCTTGGCTTCGGTGCTCGCCAAAAAGGGTCCTTTGCCTTTCCTTGAGACAGCCATCGACCTCGTAAGGCGGCGATCCGATTTCTTCGAGGACGAGTTGGCAGTGGGCAAGGTCGTAAAAGCGGTGAACACTGCCAAGGAGAAAGTCGATGCCGATGAGAGGCTGAAGAAGAGAGCGGCAGAGGATGCTGCCAAGGCCGAGAAGCGGCTTAAGGAGGCGGCACAGAAGGCTCCTGAGAAGAAGGCCGAAGCTAGGGATCAGAAGAAGGAGGAGGCCGCAGGCAACACTGTGGAGAAGGACGGCTTGCGGAGTAAGCTCTCCTCTTTTTGAGATCTTTATTTTCGTAACCACAGCTTCGTATTTCTAGGTTACAATTTTTTTAATTTTATGAAGAATTTGCTAACATTAGTGATTTCATGCCAAATCTGACATGAGACATGGACATCTAGGGCATGGAGTGAGTAGGGAAGTAACATATTATGAATTGTAGTGGCTTTCTGGAGGCGTAAAATTGTATTTGTGTAGGGTTCTTGGTTGTTCAGATATTTTGGATCGAAAGTACAAACTTAATATTTCATTACTGTATTAATCACTGTTGTTTAGATATTTTGGATGAGAGGTGCAATGCATTATTTATGCTTGTCCTTTTGACTTGATGGCTGAGGATTTAAACATGTAGCATAAGAGTAGAGAAGTGAAATACTATGAGCAATGTGGATTGTTCCTGGGATGCAAATGTCAATTTTTAGTAGCACTCCTGGTTATCAGTTATTTTGCATGGATGATACAGAGTAAATGTTTGTGCCCTAGATTGATGTTCAAATATTTTGAATGAAGATGCAAAATACATGTTGTATTCTGTTGTACTTGTTTTTTGCTTTAATGGAGATGTTTGCCTGGCATGTGATGCTAGGAGTTAGTTTTCTCTAGCACTAGGTACCGATGGAAGTAAACCACAGAAATCATAAACTTTTGTGGGGAATAACATGCCATTTTGTTATTCCATAGTTGAAACGGTCCATATATCTTTTATCATTGAACCAATTGCATTTAACTACTACATTTGTTTTTTTGACTCAGAAATTTGATCCTTCCTCTTGTGATGTATGATACTTAGGAATTAAATATCTAGGAGTTCATTTTTTGTTTTAAGAGTAATACATTTAGTATTTATACTATGTACAAATATATTACCATATTTTTTTTCTTGTTATTAGATGTGATAATGATTTTCTTTAGTTATCAATTACCTCAGAATAAATCTGTTGTAATTATTGAGCAAGTTCTCGAGGGTAGTGAAAGGAAGATTATGGTCCTAATGTTCAGTAATATAGTGCACAGGTCTATCTCTCTTTTCTATCTGTTTCATATTTATATAGGCTTTATCTGTAACTTTTGAGCATGATTTTCTTGTTGAGATGGCAAACACCAATTTGAGGATATGATTCTTCGATTTGATCATCTTTCTTGATAACATGTCTTATTAGGAATATTGTCCTGGACTGTTTGTGGATACATATGATGAATGCTATAATTAATATGTGTCAGAATAAAGTAAAAACACTTTCTTTAATTATTTATTCATGAAAAAATGTACAATGGGTGCTATTAGTGATGCTAAGGTTATGTGGTTAAGAATATTTAGTCAGTTTGGCGGCTTTTGTTCTCTTTTTAGCTTCTTATGTAGGATTGAAGCATCTCCAATGCATTTGATATAGGTTTTGTGTAAGACATCTTTGAAGTGCTAATGAAGTGCAAGTAAAGTGTACTTTGGTCGATTTATTTGAGGCATGATTGCTATGGGCATCATTTTTCTGACAAATGATTATAGCTGTCAAAAAGCTCTTCATTTGTTATAGTTATATGATACTTTTTTTTTTCTTGTGTGAACTGTGAACTTTGATTTTCAACACATTTATATTTATACATTTTTGAAGCATTTTTGTGCATAACTATCATTTCATTTTTCTGTTTCTGATCTTGTAGAACCAAACTCTGGAAATGGCCTGGATTTAGACAACTATTCATGGACCCAAACACTTCAAGAGGTCACTGTCAACATTCCAGTTCCTCAGGGAACAAAATCAAGGTTTGTCACTTGTGAGATTAAGAAGACTCATCTGAAGGTTGGATTAAAGGGACAACCTCCAGTTCTCGATGTAAGAATCTGTATATATACTAAGTTTCTTACAGCTTCCATTTAGATTTCTGTTTCTTTGATAATTTTCTGGAAAGGCCTTTATCTTCTATACTCGTACATGTATTTATGCTGCTTTTCTCTTAGGGTGATCTTTATCAACCAGTGAAAGCAGAAGATTGTTTCTGGAGCATAGGTATGCTTACATTTGGTGGAGAGTATTCAATTCTGTTTTAGAATTCATCACTTACTATCATTTTTGCGATTTTGTAGAGGATGGAAAATCTATTTCCATACTTCTGACCAAGCAAAATCAGATGGAATGGTGGAAATCTGTGGTAAAGGGTGAGCCTGAAATTGATACACAGAAAGTAGAACCTGAGAATAGCAAGTTATCTGATCTGGATCCTGAAACACGACAGACGGTAGAGAAAATGATGGTAAATTTCTTATTTATGCATTAAAAAAATTAAACTTCCAGTGAACAACTCTTTGTTTCTTTGGAGGATTGTTTCTCTTGTTTTACTAATGCTTTCGTTAGTGCACTGTTATAAATATTCTGTCCTGTTTGAACTCCAGGGAAGAGCTGCTTCCCTGTGTTTCTTGTTATGTTCCTTTGAAACATACATCACAACCTTCTTGTTGAGTAGAACTTATTTTGTGGATGGTTCATATATTGAAGTTTGTTGCATCGACAACCAGTGTTATCATCTCGTCGATATCTCGTCGATATCACGTCAAGATATCGACGAGATATCATTGTCTCGGCCAGAAATCCTATCTCGTCTGGACGAGATGAATAGTCTCGAGATTTCTTCCATCTCGTCGAGCTCTCGTCCATGGATGGACGAGATATGGACGAGATGGATGAGATATGGACGAGATGGACGAGATCTCGACGAGATGGTCGAGATATGGAGAAAACCCAACTCCCTTTCCAGATTGGCAGGTTTCTTTATTTTCTTCTTCTTTTCTTTTCTTTTCTTTCTTTTCTTCTTCTTGTCTACGAGTCTTCTTTTCTTTTCTTTCTTCTTCTTGTCTTCTTTTTCTTTTCTTCTTAATTTTCTGTTGTGGTCTTCTTCATTTTGTGCTTCAGTGGCTAGTGGCTGGTTGAGTAGTTTTTCTTCCTTCAGAAAGTGTTGAAAGTGTTGACTGTTGAATGGTACAAGTAATACTTAAATATTCATTAGCTTTGCTTCTCAATTCATGCTGTTTAACTGGGTGAAACATTAGCATGTTGCCTTGTTCAATTGATTTATGGAGACATTTTATATTGTTTTAAATTATTTCCATTTTTTAAAACATGTTTTATATTATAAGGTGTTTGTTGATTGCTCTGCTATGTTCCTCCTAAACTATTTTACTTAATTAGTTATTAGCCATTTGATTTCTATTGTTTCAAGTGAATGCCCCTGTTAAATGATTTATGTTTGCTATTATATATATATATATAATTTTATAATATATATAATATTGTCGATATGTTGCGAAGTGGACGATATATCGGTCGCGAAACGATATCGATATCAAGGTTCACTACCGCGAAATTTTTTTGGTCGTGATAATAAGCTTGTCGACAACAACCTTTTCCATCCCAAGGGAAAATAATATAATGACTAGCTGGTTAGGATTGCTAGGATTAATGGAAGGAAATATGATTTGGTCCAATTCCATTCAAGTAAATTGGCTAGCATTTTTTATGTTTCAAGACTCGGTGAGCCTTGGTATAGGTTTGAGTAATTGAAATTGCCACTTTGCCTATGAAAGGGTAAAGCTACATAGATATATATTTTAACTCTTGCAGGACATTGAATTTGTGGGAGATTTATGCACTTATCCTCAAACTTTAGAGCTTATCTTACTCATTTTGCTACATAGTTGTGGAAATCTTTTTCTGCATTCTACTTTTATTTGGATTTTATTGTCATGGCATTCATTTCCTGCATGTATTAGATGAATGGATATATTTTGAAGTACGCAAATGATTTGCTATAATTATATCATTTGATATTGTCTGCTGCAACTTCTCTGTTGTCTTTTTTTAAACTTTTTTCATCATTTTAGTTTGATCAGCGGCAAAAATCCATGGGGCTTCCAACAAGTGATGATATGCAGAAGCAAGAAATTCTCAAAAATTTTATGGCCCAGGTAAATGAGCTACCTTGTCTTCTTTACACCTTGGAGGATTCATTTCTTTTTCTTTTTATGTTTCTCCAATCTAATAGAGAATTTGGTTTGTGTTCTCTTGCAGCATCCGGAGATGGATTTTTCAAGGGCAAAAATAGCCTAATATACTTTGGCTCCCAACAAGTCTATTAGGCAACTTCAAGCCCAAGGGTGATGGAGAATGGAATTAAGATAGAGTGTTTCACGAGTAGTCAGTTTATGGTGGATTAAAGTACATCTTTATCATTTACCTAAACTTTTACAATAGTGCCAACTAGAACAGTTACTAGTCAAGCTTTTTTGTCCGTTTTATTCGTAATTATTTGTAAGAATTGAAGGATATAAAGTTGCGCTTGTTCTTTCATTGGAATCTTATATGTAGAGATTATTGAAAAACTCTCTTTCTTCTAGTAGGGTGATAATTTGTTTTGTCTTTGTATCATTTGCCTGAGTTGGCTTTTTGTGGATTGTAAGACTCATCCATTTTATTGTCTTGTGATCTTGAGATGAATTAGCAACAAATTCTGATTCATTTATGGTGGATCTAGATCTTGTGATTTTGTCTTTATTATGGTATGTTAAATGTTTAAGTAAATTTGTTAAATAATTAACTTATGTAGTTTGCTCCTTAATTGTTTCTCTTCCCACCGTAGCAGGATTCACAGCAGGAATCTTTTTAGCAAAATGTAATGCCGTTGTTATTTTGGTGGCAAAATGCACAAATGTAAGCAAAACTTGGTCATTGGTACAAAATAATTCATCACCAAAGGGCATGATTAATAGAGACATATTAGAGTCGACGGGAATGAAGACAGCGAGCACGAATAGATACAGGCGACGTCGAGAATTGAGAGAAAGGCAGCGGCGAGCAGGCGACAAGGTCGAGGAAGAGGTGAGCAGATGATTTTAAAGGTGATTTTTTTAAAAAATTAACTTGTCGTGATCTACTGACTTGGTTTGGTGGGGGTAGAAAAAAAGAGAGTTAAAATTCGTGTCTGAATGTTGACTAGGATTATTAGCCACCTTCGCATTCAGACGGTGAAATTGACGTTAGGTAAACGGTGGGATAGATTTGTAACAAATCAAAAAATGATGTACTGAATTGGGAAAAATAGCAAGTGATGATAGATTAGAAAAACACGTTAAAAGTCGAGATATATTTTATAATTAACCCTAATAAATATACACACTATTCACCTTGCATCTATTGTGCCAATTTAATTTACATTTGATATCCACAATTTTAAATTATGCGGATATATTTACATATTTTATGTATAATTGAAGGCGTATGTGTTTTAAATTATTAATTTTAATTATAAATTATAAATTTTTTGAAAATAAGCTATCTTTTTTAAAAAAGAAAAGATTATGTTGAAAATATTAAATATTAAATATTAATTATAAAGTACTGTTTACTTAACATATCGTGTAAAGTAATGTAATGTTTAATTTAATTCAATACGCACCAGCAAATATTAGTATTTGAGACTATGTTGATTATTTTTTTTTCGAAAATAAGCTCTCCTTTTTTACAAAAAAGAAAAGATTTTGATGAAAATTTTACCGCCCGTGCGCGCGCTGGGTTAAAAATCAAAATTTTGCTCCCGTTAAGAATCGACGGAGATGATTAGATCTTAATCGGTTTTGAGCAGAATAAAAGAAGCCGTTATTGACTCGGTTTTGCTAAACTAATTCTTTCATCTTTGCTCGCGTCACTACCTTCCCGGCTCCGACCATGGACAACGGCAGCGGCAGCGGCAGCGGCGGGAGCAGCTCCTCCGATTCCTTCTCTGCCGCTGGCACCGCCACTCACAAGCGGCCGCCCTGTGCAGCCTGTAAATTTCAGCACCGCAAGTGCATGCCGGACTGCGTTCTCGCCCCCTTCTTTCCCGCCGCCGAGAAGCAGAGGTTTCTCAATGCCCACAGTCTCTTCGGCGTCAGAAACATGCAGAAGAAGGTCGAAGCTCTCGATCCTGAGCAGCGAGCGGAGACCATGAAGACTATCATAATCGAGTCCGAGGTGCACGCTATCGACCCTGTCGGCGGCTGCCACCGCCTCATCCTCGACTTGGAGTCCCAACTCCAACAATACCTCGCCGAACTCGACATCGTGAATGGGAGACTGATCGCTCGTTGCGAGCAAGCCGCGCAGGCCATGCCAGCGGCAAATATGCCCCCTGTCATCGCTGCAGCGCCACCTCCGGTGTCCGCGAACTCGACATGTTCGGATCTCATTCCATTGGGCACCGCCGCTGAGAATGCCAACAACCTGATGCTGTACGATGGGGATGCTAATTTCCCGGCAATTAGCGATGATGATCTGGGCTACTACATGTTGGGAGATTTGCTGATGAGTCCCAAACTCCAAGAACACCTCAGAGAACTCGACTTCGTGAATGGAGAACTGATCGCATGTCACGAGCAAGACGCGCAGGCCATGCCGGCGGCGAATATGCCCCCTGTCGTCGCTGCAGCGCCACCTCCGGTGGCGAACTCGACATGTTCGGATCTCAGTACTCCATTGGGCACCGCCGCTGAGAACGCCAACAACCTGATGCTGTACGATGGGGATGATGCTTTCCCGGCAATTAGGGACGATGATGTGGACAATTTGTGGTTGGACGGCACCGCCGTCAAATTGTTCGAAGATTTAATGATGAGCCCCAAAGCAACCAATGTCTGCTAATTAACATGACCTGCTCTCCACATTGCAAAAATTCTTTATATTGCAAATATGTCATGGATTAGACATATTTTTTCTCCGTATTTTGGAAAACTCGAGAGAAAGATCACTTGTTTGGTTTTTTGTCTGTATAGTAATGGATTAGCCATATTTTTGCTATTAATTACTTACATATATATGGTACGTTGGATAAACATTATTGAAGTATATATTAAACTGCAGAATTTTCATTAAGATTGGGAGATTGGGAGGTGACTGAGGATCAAAGTGGTCGGTCATTGCAGGAACTAGTGACTTATAATTCCATAAGAGAGATAATTAAGGAATCAAAGAGGACAGGTGAACTGTGAATTTTGTCTAATTAAGGGACTTTTATTTGAATTGGAGCGGCCTAATTTGAGGACAGGTTTACAATATGTAATTCTGATGGTCAGATATATACATACATAGTGTTAAATCTGGTGCTTGGCAAATTCGTGGTTGGATCTTAACTTTATGCTGGCTTGGTCTTGTAAGTCGTTTAGCCTCAGACTGCTACTACCAGTTGGAACTTCTAAGGTTTCAGCTGAGATAGATAATAAATTATTTTTTGAACTACATATATTGGTTCAGAGTATTGTAGAGGTTGTTTTCAGGTTTTGAAGCTTTTGATAGCTTCCACATGCAGCTAACGGTAATCTATGTTGCATATTCATAGAAAAAATGATCACCTCAAAGTATTTTGTATTTTACTCAAGATACAAATTATAGTTATATTCACTTTGCACAACAAATTATAGTTATTGTGCCATATTATATCTACCTATATGCCAAGCTTTCCCTGATGTAATTTAAATGGTCTGGGAGATGTTGAGTGTTGATATATGTTCTTCGTACTTTTATTTTTACTTTTTTTCTCCTATCTACTATCCTTTCACATCTCTTGAATGAAATATTGGTTTCTCTCTTTCAAAAAAAAAATGTCTATATGCCAAACTTCTGAACTTATTTTGGGCCGTAATATATATATCCCCTCGGGTTGGTTCAGGCAAGTCATCCTTGTTATATTCAATTCTGGGAGAGATGCCACTGGTTCATTCTTTCCCATTTTAATATTAATTTTACCATTTTAATAGTCTCTTGATACCACTTCCAATCTGCAGAAGCCATTACAAATCACTAATCTGCTTTCAAGCAAGTTCTTGCATGAATCAGAATGACAACATAATTGGACGAGGCGGCAAACATTATGGCACAGTTCCTCCTAAAACTCTTTCCTCGGAAGTGAAAATTGAAAAATCTTTCTTAGATTATTTTCTATGTGCTCTTGACGCGATATCTCCTATGTGATCGAAACGTAAAGTGAGTCAACTATATCATGGAGCTAGGGAAGATAAGCTGTAAGCTAAAACTTGCCTTTTAAAAGGCCCATTTCATCATGATCACGACAACCCACGACTAGAAGATTTTGAACCGCTCCATGGAGTGAAAAGTGAATTATTTGATATTCGCATGATTGGATTGAGAACAATATAATTGGTCGAGATTATGGACTTGAGAACAGCTCCAGCCTCGTTCATGGGTCTCCAACCCTACCTACAACTTTCACCTTCAAATTTGACCTGAGACTTGATCGAGAAAGAAAAATAGAAGTAAGCTATAAGGAGAACGAGAAAGAGAACAGACGAAATCGCCTCAGATGCTGCCATCCAAGAAAGAGATCGAAAACACAAGCTTCTCAAATTCAAAGCTCTTATGATCTGGCGATGGAAGGTTTGAATTGAACGCAACAAACATTGTTTTGATTCCACCACAACTCATCACTCTGAAGTGCTAATTGATGGAGCATTACTTCTGCAACTTGCTTCTGCCTCTTGATTCTTCTCTGTTTTCTGTTGTTTCCTAATCTTGTTTTTGTATTATATGTATTTCTGTGCTTTCTCCCTACTTGAACTCCACTCTCGTATTTCTTAATTCTCTTGATAAATACAAGGTTCTTACGTTCAAAAAGAAAATCCTTTGTTGTTAAGGTTGACAAGATAGACTACACACTTTCCATTGGGATTGTTCTCCCTAACATAAATAGCAATGGGGATTCTGAAGTAGCTAACTCTTTTCAAGTTTGGAGATAGTGGAATCCACGCATTCAAAGGCATACAATTTGCGATTACTTAATGGCAGTCCCGAAATGTCAAAGATTAGTTAGTTGATAGTGTTATTATAAATGCATTGCAATGATTAATGTGGTCGGTGGATGACATGGGCATTCCTTATCCCACTAATTATACTAGCTTTGATTTTTCGTTTGTTTTTGTACTCTTTACTTGCAAAAGATATTACACCGACCCTCTAAATCATTCAAGAATATTTTGGTTGCCTTACCACTTTAACATTATGTTTTAACTTAATTATTATTTACTTACTATATATATAAAAGGAATATCTTTTACTCATTTAATTTAATTGTACAATATTTAAATCAATCATTTAATTACTCATTAATTTACTTCAAAAGAAAATATACTGTACATAACATATACATGTTATTATATACATAATATAATGTAAATTTAAAAAATATATATAATATACAATACTCATTTTTAAATATATTACAAGTTTAGAACATCCGTTTTATCCTTTCAAAACTTAATTAAATTGCATATAATTTGCCATTACATAATTCGTGTTGCATTCCCCTACACCATTGTCATTTTCTCAAGTTAATTATCTACAATCACAGCTATCGATATCTCAATACTTTTATTATTCATTATAAAAATAAAGTTTATACATGTTGGTGTCATGATTAATTACAATTAGTGACCTATTTTTAATTGTTTATATTTTGCAATTTAAATTAGAGTGTCAATGATGTGCATAAAATGAAATGACATAAAAAAATATTTTAGCTTCACTGCTCGTGCAATTATTTGAATCAAATGCTTCGTCATATGCTTCATCAATTATGTAGATGATGTTTAATGAGTCAAATACAACTTTACTTAACCTAAGAAGAGCTTATCCAGAACATAAATAATTCCAATAGTGGATAGGAAATAGACATCAGCTTAATTGATGTAACCCGAATCACCTAATTAATTGTCCTTCCGTCATTGTCATTGGTTTTCTATAGCCGCCCACATGATTAATCCAACAATATCAATTGCGTGTAAATTCTTTAATAATGAGTCCACTAATTATGGATATATCTTGCTCCATAGTCCATACCATTTAAGTCCAGCGTAATCCGACCCGAATCCCCTGAATTATTATTATAGATGAATTTCCCATTTTGTCTTTGTCCAGATCCGTATCCAGTAATAAAATTTCTGATACCCGATCCGCCAATGTAGAGATATATCCGCTATGAATCCGTCTCATAAGTCAAAACTCTAGGGGTGAGCATGGACCGGTTAACCGGTCCATTAGCAAAAAAAAAAACCCGGTCCATTAACTTCGGTTTTTCAAAATCATTAACCGTAAACCGGTCCATTAACTTCGGTTAACCGCTATTTCGGTTTCGGTTTTTTCGATTCGGTTAACCAATAATTTTTGGTTAATCAATAGTTTTTTTTAACCTACAAACATAATAATATTATGCAAATCATGGAGAAAAATCTAAATAAATAGCAAATTCTCATTGAGAAAAAAAAAAGTGAAACCATTGAACCAAGATAATGTTCTACAAAAACTAATATTTTTATTTTTATTTTTTAAATATTTTTAATATTTTTTTATTTTTTAAATATTTTAAATATTTTTTTATTTTTTAAATATTTTAAATATTTTTTAATATTTTTTAATATTTTTTAAATTTTTTAAATTTTTTTTATAACTTTTTAATTTTTTTAATTTTTTTTTATAACTTTTTAAATTTTTTATAATTTTTTTAATTTTTTAATAATTTTCTGTAATTTTTTATAATTTTTATAATTTTTTAATAATTTTCTATAATTTTTTATCATTTATCATAATTTATAAATTATTATTATTATTATTATTATTATTATTATTATATATATATATATATATATAATTAAAAATTAATAAATTATATCCAACCGGTCGGTTAACCGAAATCGGTGGACTTTTTACCTCTCGGACCGAAACCGAAACCGAAAACCGATTTTTCCAAAAAAAAAAAACCGAAACCGAAAAATTCGGTTCGGTTAACTGAAAAAACCAATTCGATTTCGAACCGGTTTTTCGGTTAATCGGAAAACCAATTTTTTTTGCTCACCCCTACAAAACTCTTAGCAAGATGATCCGATATTGCAGGCCATGTCATCCTCGCCTCCGCTCGCAGTTTGACCTGACGCCCCCTTTAATACCACACTTCCAATGTGTGCCGACGCCTATGAGTTTTGTCCGCTTTCGCACTGGGCGTATCCACGTCACAGGTCACCATCTACCTGACTTGCTCACCCGATAGCAACCGCCATTTTTAACTCTACCCAAATTGTCTCACCCGTTCGTTACCGGCCAATACGATACGATAATAATTTATGAACCAATTATATATGAGTGTTACGATGGGACCCATTTTCTTTCTCTATAAATATATCCTGAATGGAGAACGGGAGAAGCAGCAGCGCTAGTTTCCTTTTTTGTTCATCCTCTTCGTCTATTCGAACGTGGGAGAGACACTGACAGTGATAACTTCCTCCACTGTCGCCGCCAATGGCCGTCTCCTCCGCCTTCTACTCGCCTCTCCTGAACTCCTCTTCCGGCGAGCGCCTATTCTCCGACTCCAGCGCCCCTTCGCATCCCAAGAGGATACCTTTTCCTTCCTTTCTCCGCGGAGGCACGCCTCGCTTCGCCGGCCTCTCTTCCGCGCGTGTCCTTCGGTTGCCACCTAAATTTTCGCGCCAGCTGAGAACTAAGGTGCGTCGGAACTGCAGCGACATCGGCGTCGCGCATATCGCGGTGGCTTCGTGGTCGAACGGCTCTGCATCGTCCGAGGCACCCCGGTCCGCGGTCTCCACGGCCACGGACGCCGTATTGGTCTCGGCGACGGAGGATGCCGGCCTCGTTGGTGGTGATGGGTTTGAAAGTAGTCTTGTGGAGTCGCTGGCGGATGAAGGGAAGGCCTCCGTGTCCGCCGCAAACGCTGCTGCGTCGCTCAGCTCCGACGGGAGTCTCGCGGTTCATGGTGGTAATTGATCATCTCTCTCGTTTTGCTCCTTTATTTTTTAATTCCCGACATTTCCTTTTTTTATGCTTTCTTGAGAAAAAAAAAACATCAAAACCTTTTTGCCGAAAATTGTGATAATTCCATTCTAACAATTTAGGGTGAGCGGGTGCAGGCACTCTATATTTTTTATGATATCCGAACCCTACCTGTATAGGGGGTTCTTAGATTTTGGATCCAAACCCTATCATGTTGAGACCTGGAACCGGACCCTACCCGTAACATGTGGTATATATAATACAGGTTCCGTGTAGGGGTGAGCATCGGTCGGTTCGGTAAATTAACCGAACCGACCGGTCGGTTAACCGAACCGAGATTTCACCAAAAACTTTACCGTTTACCGAACCGAATTTTTCGGTTAACCGACCGAATTAACCGAAAAATTTCGGTTCGGTTCGGTTAACCGACCGAATTAACCGAGAATTATCCAATAATACATAAAACAGAACAAGTGAATTTAAAATAGAGAATTTAAAACATAAAACAGAAAATACATAAAACATAAATATTATCCAATAATACAGAACAAGTGAACAACAAATTAAGCTTACAACAGATTAAGCTTACAAATAGTTTAACTGTTTAAGTGAAAAATAGTTTAAGCTTACTTAAGCTTATCCAATAATAGTTTAAGCTTACAACATATTAAGCTTTACAACAAGTGAACAAATTTGATCTACTCAAGCTTATCCAACAAGCTTCCAGTTTCCAGTTTCCATAAGCTTACAAATTTGATCTTACAACAAGCTTAATTAACAAATTTGACAGTTTCCAGTTTCCACACTTGACAGTTGACACTTCAAAGTTTCTTCCAAGGATATTTTCATACTTCAAAGTTTAGATCTTACTCATTACTCAAGCATCAATTGAGATATCCACCATTACCCTTGCAGTAGTAGAAAATAAAGCAAGTTAGCAAATAAAACATATATAGAAAATAGTACATCTCATGATGAGTTATCAAAAATTATTAATCTATGCACCCAATAAATTAAGAAGACATATCACTTTCATTTAATAGTTTCAGCCATACAAATATACAATGACATGAACTATTGTCTATTGACATCAACATGCACTGTAAGCTCAGAATTCAAATATGTTTTATAGAACAACATAAAGAAATTAAGGGCAATGACAAAGACACCCTAACAAATGTGTTTATATGTACCTGTAAATTAATGAAAAACTTGACGTTCCATGCATGAATACTACAGGCTTAAAAAAACATGAGTCGATGTAGCGTAATAGTTAAGTTATGGAGAGATGATCAGTTACAATCTATGCTATAATGCTTTTACGAATTAAGCTCAATTTGGTTATTTACCTCATTTCCTAGCTTCCATGGATCTAATCTGGGTAATGGTGGTCTCTTTAAGGTTAATTTGTCCAATATATATATGTGGTCCAACATTTTAAAGACTGTGAACTGATAGGTTTAGTATTCATGCGACTAGCTAGCTAAATATATATCTACCTAATTTATACATATATATCTTGTCTATTTTTAGTTTGAGTGAAACAAATTAAGGTATCCAATGGTCATGCCAAAAAAAAGAAAGAGAAAGCAGTAAACTCCTGTTGCCTTCTTGGTGGTCAGTCTTAATGGTCAGTCTTAAAAGTTAATGGTCAGTCTTAAAAGTTAATGATCAAGTTTAGGTTGTTGCCTTGTTGGTGGTGTAGGTAAAGCAGTAAACTCCTGTTTATTTTGAACTACACTTTCTCTTCTCTACCAAAGATTCAACATTTCTTAAGCTTTCACTTGACCATGCATAAAGTGCCGTCAAAAACCTTAATTAATCTTACCATATATATATAAACCAATCATCATTCACCACGACGGGAACAAGTATATACTAAAGTAAACATTTGATTGCAATGAACTAAATACCAACCAAGTAACCAACCATTCTCAGTCATCTCAGCAACCTAACCAGTAACCAAGTAACCTGTAAGCAACCATTTAAAAATTAATTTTATAAACAGCAAGATTTTATAAAAATTAATTAATTAATTTCGATTAACCACAAGCTATACACTTAAACAAAAACTCACTGAGTCACCGAGTTAAAACTCTTCAATTTGTAACCGCACTCGGGCCAACTATACTCAATCCAATAATTGGCAAATCTAATTTTTTCAAATAGACAAACATATTCAATTAATAATATGCACATAAAATTAAACAGAATATATAAAAGAATATATATAAAAATAGAGTACCATACTACCATTTTCAAACTTCTCAACTTCTGTGATATCTTCTTCAACATTCAATCCATTAGACTTCCGAATCCAATCTTGTGCACATATCAAAGACTCAACCATCTTCGGAGTCAAAGAACTTCTAAATGGATCTAGAACCCTCCCGCCAGCACTAAAGGTAGATTCGGAAGCCACTGTGGATATAGGAACAGCCAAGATATGTCGAGCCATGTGTGAGAGGATCGGAAATCTCTCGGAATTAAGCTTCCACCACTTCAGAATATCAAAATCATCCTTATCTTCCTGCAGTGCCTCATCTAAGTAGATATCAAGTTCAGACTTTGCATGAACATGTCCACTCTCAATTCTTCGTTTCTTGGCAATTAACTTGTAATGTCCTCTTGGTCTATTACCAACCGATTCATTACTTGAAGTATTGCTTGATGGACTTGTTTCACTTGAATGACCACTCTCAATTTGTAACATATTCTTGTACTCCTTGAAAATGTCATAAAGTGACATCTTCACTCTTTCAAATAGTTAGTTCAGTCCCTTCATTTTCACCATAAATATCACAAAAAGAAACTTCCATTGCCATGAATTTCTCACGAGGATCAAGTACAACAGCGAAGAAAATGATTTTATTCATTCGATCAACGTTTCCCCAATATTTGTCAAACTTTGCCTTCATCTTTGTACCCATTCCCTTCACATTTGAATCATCGCTTCGAGTCCATTCTAGGATTGCGCTGAGTAGGTCACTAATTTCAGTCCAAAATGTGTTAGATGTAACATATAATGAACCAGAAACACGTATTGTGGTATCATAAAAAAGCCCTAGCATAGTGATCGTTCTCCTCACGACATCCCAATCCACGAAACTCTTTGAATTTGCATCCACCTCAACTCCGAAGTATAGATCTTCTAATTCAAATCTTTCAAATGCCTTCTCATACTTCTCAGCTACACTCAACATCAAGTAAGTGGAATTCCATCTAGTGCACACATCTAAACACAATGTACTCTTACATTCAACTTGCACTGAATCAGCACACTCCTTGAATTTCTTAAGCCTGGCTGGAGAACTTCTAATATATTTCACTGCCTCCCTGACCCACCTAATTGCAGGATCCAAGTCCTTTAAGCCATCTTGCACAATCAAGTTAATTATATGAGCTATGCACCTCATGTGTAAGTACTTGCCATTTGCAATAGTAGTCCCCCAGTTAATAAATTTTCGCTTCAAGTGCTCAACAGCCACATCATTTGAACTGGCATTGTCTACTGTAATAGTGAACACTTTATCTATCCCCCACTCTAGTAAGCATGTCTCTATTGCCCTACCAATAGATTCACCCTTATGACTAGAAATTGGACAAAAATTTAAATTTTTTTTGTGCAGCTTCCAATCCCTATCAATGAAATGAGCTGTGATGCATATGTAATTGATTTGTTGAATGGATGTCCATGTGTCAGTTGTTATGGAAATTCGTTGATCATTATTTTTCAAATAATGTTTCAGCTTCAACCTTTCATCAATATATAACTGAAAACAATCACGTGATACAGTCCATCTTGAAGGGAATTTAAATCTAGGACATGCATTATGCATAAACTCTTTAAAGCCTTCACATTCAACAAATTTAAATGGCAACTCATCAACAATTATCATGCGTGCAAGACTTTTTCTAATAGCAACTTGATCAAACTTCCAAGTAGATAACATACCCGTACTTTCATCATCTCCCGATGGTTGCAAAGACAACTGTGATTGTGTTTTATCTTCATTCCCCGGTATCTTCTTACACGTTTTCACATGGTAATTGAGTCCACTTGTCCCATTTTTCTTTGTATCTGCAGCATATTCTTTCTGACAATACTTGCACTTGCCTTTGATTTCCCCTTTCTCTTTATCAACATAAACTTCAAAGTATTCCCACACTTTTGACCTTTGTTTTGGGCCTTTTGGCGGCAATGTTGTGTTTCCGATTTCATTGCCGCTTTCATCGCTTGCGGGTGTAGATATTGGTTGTGCTACTGCTGCTACTGTATTTGATTCTGCCTCTTCTTGAGAGTTGGACATCTAATATTTATTTCCATTCAATACAAAACTTGATATAAATAGTAAAAGCAAGCTGCTATAATGAAAACAAGATACTTGCAAGTTATAATGAAACACACCCGTACAAATCTACTGTTATAATGAAACAAATCTACTGTTATAAACTTATAATGAAACATTCTACATTTCTACACGACTACACAGACTACTATCAAGTAGATTTATTAAATCTACTTACTACTTACTAATTAAATCTACACAGACTACTAATTAAATCTAACCGAAAACAGTAAGTGATTAAATCTACACAGATTTATTAAATCCGACTTGAAATCTACACTCAACATCAAGTAGATTTAGCAACAAGAATAATACTTTGTGTTGGTTACTCACAGACTCACATAAGGATAATACTTTACTTTCACGTGAAAATGGCAACAAGAAATCAAGAATCGGAAATACAAATCAAAGAATCAAAGATGGCAAGATGCTAGCAACAAGAATCAAAAATACAAATCAACTAGGTATTTTAAAAATTTAACCTTGCTTAAGATTGAAGACCGGCTGTCGGCTGTCGGCTGATGAGGAATTGAGGATGTCGGATGTCGGATGCCCCGGGAAGTAGATGCTCACCCCTAGTCCCCTACTGCCGCTGGCCTGGAGTCCTGGCGATTTGGCGAGGGCCGATTTGGGGGGGAGGCGACTTGGCGAATGCGATTTCAATTTGGGGGTGAGGAGGCAACTTGGCGAGTGCCGACCGATCGGGCTGCCGTCGCTGCCGACGCTGCGAGTCTGCGACGCTGCGTAGCCTGCGTTCGCCCCGGCGTCGCCCGCCTGTGTAGTTAGGGCCGGCTGATGAGCAGATGAGAGTCGAGTGCGATTGTGCGAGAGAGTAGAGACGGAGAGAGTCGAGTGAATTCGAGTCTGTCGAAGTGTCGAGTGTCGACTGTATCGAGAACATTAGGTATTTAGGTTAGGATTAGGAATCGGGTCGGGCGGCGGGGCGAGTGGGTATGCGGGTATCGGATTTAACCGAACCACGGAAATGACTTACCAGCTAATAGTCTTTGGGATACAGATGTCATTAATTGAATTGTTGGGGGTAAAATGGTAATTTTTTTTAATTTCGGTTAATTCGGTAAAAACCGATTTTTTACGGTAAATTAACTGAACCGAACCGAAAACCGAAATCCCGGAAAAAATTAACCGAAAACCGAACCGAAATTAATTCGGTAAATTCGGTTCGGTTAATTCGGGTTCGGTTCGGTCGGTTTCGGTTCGGTTTCGGTAAATCGGATAATTCTGCTCACCCCTAGTTCCGTGTATCCTGTATTTACAAGTTTCGGGTACAAATTCCGGATACCCTATTGGGACATATTCATTTATAGGTTCCAGGTTCAAGGTATCATCTTCAATCCTGTACTCCAGAACATGTAAATGAACAGGTTCAGGTTATAGGTACCGGTTCCTGTTCTTGTTTTGGGTACCCAATGTGTTGGACCCAGAACCGGAACCGGCTTTAACCAGTTCCTTAAGTTTTGTCTCGGACCCTACCCGAATTTAATTCGGGTCTACTCGGAACCTACCCGATCGGGTAGGTTCCAACCGGTTCCGAGTTTATCCGGTACCCATGCACACCCCTACAATTTACAGGTTCTTTTTTGTTTTTCAATAAAAATATATAGGCTTTTATATATAACTAAAAATATATTCCTGAAATGTACATTCAATCTACTATATTTTTGGATGTTTACAAAAATATTCTTAGATGAGCTATTGGGTTCTTTCTTTAATTTTTCTATATTCTATTTGAGGGGAAACTGAAGATTGAGTTGTTTGTATTGGGTGAAGCAATTATATGGGTCATCCATATTTGTGATGCGTGTACTACCTCTTTTATCTTGTCTTTTTATCCCTGCATCTTATTGCGACGATTTTTTAAGGAAATCCCCAACGAAAAATACACACTATTCTTTTTTTTTCCTATCGAATAGGTCAAAACCGCTACCTACGTTCCAAAAAATTGCTCACCACAAATAGGCGCTAATGAATATCCATGTTCCCATAGAAAGACATTACAATCCCTTGCGGAAAAAAAAATTATTTAGAAAAAAAAAGATTTGTTCAAGTGGAACCAAATTCCTACGAAAATAATTGGAAGCTCCAACCACTAAGAATCTTACTGAACCTAAAAAATGATACAAGCCCAACAAAAAATAATTGTTTTTCGAGACATAGTTTGTATCCATAGGATGTGAGGGGTCTTCGACGTAAAACAAAGTGAAGGCTTATCATAAGCATGATCATTCTTTTGCTATATTCTTGTGATGGTTTTGTAGGTGAGAGATTTGGGCGCGGTATAACCACAAATGCTATTACCACCCCTGTTGTTAATACTTCTGCTTACTGGTTCCACAATTCAGATGAACTGATTGATTTCAAGGTATCTATTTGATCAAGTGTCAATCGGATAATTTCTGTAATTTTACAGGATTTAAGGTCTATATAATCTTGAAAATGGCTAATCTTTTTTTGTAGGAAAAGAGGCATGCTAGCTTTGAGTATGGTAGATATGGAAACCCAACCACACAGGTATTAGAGGAGAAGATGAGGTGAATGTTGCTAATGCTTAATGGATATCTGGGTTCGCTTCTTGGATATATATACTTATGTTGATGGTACTTCTTTGCTGTTGTAGTGCCCTGGAAAGAGCCGAATCCACTTTGTTTGTGTCATCTGGCATGTATGCCAGTGTAGCCATGTTGTCATCCTTGGTTCCTGCTGGTGGGCATGTCGTAACCACCACTGACTGCTATAGGAAGACAAGAATCTTCATCCAAAATGAACTTCCGAAACTGGGAATTTTGGTAATTTTCCAGGCATCTCATCCTACATGGAATTTTCCTAGTTGATCTTCAAGATGCTTTAAAATTTTTTTGTTTATCAGGAAGCTCTATAAGCTCTAATGAATGTATAAGAAACTTAGACTCTTCAATTAGTGATCATCTTATTCTTTTCGATATGTGCCCAAATGTTTAACTTATATTCATTTTTGTAATTAAGCATTCAATTTCTCACCATCCTTGGGACGCAGGTCACTATTATTGATCCTGCTGACATTGAATCACTCAAAAGTGCACTGGATCAAAATAATGTGAGTACTAATGCTTCTTTCCTTCTGTTGTTTTATTTATGATATTACTTAACTGCATCACAGATACAAAATGTATTCTCTTATCAGGTATCTATTTTCTTCACGGAATCTCCTACTAATCCATTCCTCCGATGTGTTGATATTGAGTTGGTTTCGCAACTTTGCCATGACAAAGGAGCCTTGGTCTGCATAGATGGTACCTTTGCCTCACCTGTCAATCAGAAGGCATTAACTTTGGGAGCTGATCTAGTTTTGCATTCTGCCACAAAGTTTCTTGCTGGGCATAATGACGTATGTCAAATAAATTCATACATTTCTCTCTTTTTGTGGTTATTTCTGGTTTTTTTAACATATAAAAATACTACATTCTAGGTACTTGGAGGTTGTATCAGCGGCTCAGAGGAACTTATCTCTAGAATTCGCATGTTCCATCATGTTATTGGTGGGGTTCTTAATCCTGTAAGTGAGTTTTACTCTGGTGCCTATCAGGTTGCATCTGATGCATATGCAATTTGTCACTTGTGTGTTGGGCTATGTGGCGACTGATCTGCCCAAATCCTTTTATGTTGCGCTACGCAGAGTTTTTTCGGTGGTCCCTAATAGAGAAGAACTTCTAATGCGGTCGTGGAGTAGGCATTTTTTTTGTCGAACCACGTAAATCTTGTGTGTTCTTGTGTGTGTTTTGTTTTTTCTCTCATTTCTCGTCTATTACGTCAGATCTATTCCCAACATTGTGAACTCCATACATTATAATTCCAGAAGACACCGATGAATTCTCCTTTTGACTCTTTTCTTCCTAATCCTACATTCAATTTTTAGATGACAGCTATGAAAAAAATGTACTAATTTCAAGAATTTCTAAAGTAGGAGATTTGGATCTCTACTTCTCTTCTAATTGCATATGGTCCATTATTAATGATCTAGGATTAGTGGTCACTAGTGTTTTCTTTATGAATTTGTCTAAGATGTTATTTAAAGATTTATATGTTTATCTTTGCACATGTATGCACCGGAGATTTTCTATTATCCACTCAATTTACAAATAATATTTTCAGAATGCTGCTTATATGATTATCCGAGGGATGAAAACTTTGCACCTTCGTGTACAGAACCAGAATAATACAGCATTAGCTATGGCCAAATTTTTAGAGGAACGTCCCAAGGTATGTAAAATCTGCCTTCCAGTTATCTGCTTTTAGGGTTATAGGCTAATTATATGACTGAGAGATGGATTGCTTTACATATTCTCACATAATTCAGTGGTTGCGGTATTTCCTATCCACTCATTATCACTCCTATAATCATGTCAGACACTATGACACTTAAATTCTGTAGTGTTTCTTATCATCCCTTAAAAAACTTGTTCTACGATAGCCTCCTGTCACTGATACAAACGCCTTATTTTTGGATTAATTTTCTTCATGTACCCACATTTCCCTTGTCCCTTACTGTAGGATTAAATCTAAGTGCTAAGTGCAACAGGCATCTCTTCTTGAAATATTGGTGGCTTCTTTCTCTGAATGAGAGGATCCCTCTAACATGATCATTGCAATTCTAGTCAAGATATTTTATGGTACAAAATCGATTTTATATAAATTGAAACAAGTTGAACCTCAAGAGGAATAAAGAAGGGAAGCAAAAAATTGGGAGAGGCATTTATCCTATTTAAAGGAGGGGTTTAGATCAAGGGTTTAAAATCTAATTGTATAGCTCATGTTGGCTGACCATCAGAATGATACATGCTGTGTTCCTAGTTATGCTGGCATTTGGATGGCAATATGCATCCCATTGCTATCATCACAACAGAACAAAAATGAAAGCAACTAAATTTGGAGGAAATTTTTGTATAGGTAGACCTTCAACAAAAAAAACTAGCTGGAATATACCAAAAAAATCTCATTTTTGGTGGATCTCTGATGTTTTTCAGATTCATGCTTTATTTGGAGACATATTGGATGCTTAATTTGAGACTATGAAGCCACATATCCATTTCACCTATATAATAGCTGAGTGTACTAAAGTATAGCTTGTGGATTAGTATATTGGCCGCGATTGCGTATGCATAATACATTCTTTCAACATTTACCAACTACTGCGTTGGGACGTTCATCACTTCAAGCCTTATCATTTTTACTAGTTCTGATTGTGCATGCACGAACTTATTCTGAAGACATCTCCATGCCATAAATGACATACGTGCAGATATAAAAGAGTGCCTGATTTTAATGAAAACCCCATCCTTCAATGACCTCTCCTGTGTAGCAAACAATGGTCAGTAGTCAGCTAGTGGTGATATCTTCTTCTTCTTCTTTAAGGGGGTATATTGTTCTTTTTTAATATATAAAACTAGCGGTGGGGGAAAGAAAGTCATTGGTAATTTCTACTTCCTGTCTGTTTGTTATAGATGCTTGTGTTTTCCTGGTTTGTGACCCTCCTCGTCTCCACTCCGCATGTCCTTTCATATCATGCCTTCACCATCTCCTCTGCTTCCTCATCTCCAGCTCCACTCTACATCTACTTCCATATCATGCCTTCACCATCTCCTCCAGTTCCTCATCTCCAGCTTGTCATCCTTAGGACCTTCATTATTTATATTTCTAAACTCTTCTGCCATCCTACTCTTTTCACTCCTTGACCAGTTCCCTTTCTCTTCCTTTCCTTTTCGTCTCTCAATCAATCTCCATTCTCTATTATCTAAAAGTGAATGATTGTAAAGCATCAGGCTCCTGCTAATGCATGGCCTTGGTCTTTGGTGTGAATTAATATATGTACCCTTATCTTTGCATTGAAGAGGTTGCTTCCATGACTTGAACCCTTTAATTACATTAAGAGGGCGTTTGATTGCCCGCAAGTCAAAATGTTTGTAAATATATTTATATGCAATAGCAAATGCTATTAAATTATAAATGCAATTTTATTGTTTGGTTCCCCGTAAGTATAGTTGTGGCTTGCATTTATAAGTGTTTGGATAGGCGTAAAAAATTAGTTGACAAGAGATTTGCCCTTGTTAACTTGTAGCCTGCATTTTTTACATGTGGGTTTTTAGTAGTCCATTTTGCATCATTTGGGTCTCAGTTGCAACTTGTCAAACACAAAAATTAATTTATTTGCTACGATTAGATTTACAATAACTCCAATTACGGGCAACCAAATGCCTCCTAAATGTTGCTAGAAAAGCTCGATAACCTCCATGGTAATGCTTTACCGCCATTGCAGCTACCTTCTAAAACACTTTGAAACTATCTAAAGACAGGAAAAATCTACAGAGCTGTTCTAAAATATTCTACTGAAACTGCCTATTTTGTTGTTTCTTTTGCAAGTAGGTTTTATCTATTTGCTTTTGTAAGCATGAATATTTATAATATCCATTTCTCAACTTATATCTCGGGTCCTATGTGCTGCTTTTTGTGTTTTGCACATTTAAATGAAGATTATATACGCTGAAGAACCATTAATTGGCTTTACTTCTATATTCATCCTCAGTCTGTCAGGAAATTCTAACACACTATTTGGCCAGATAATTCGTGTATATTATCCAGGTCTACCAAGTCACCCAGAGCATCACATTGCCCAGCGTCAAATGAGTGGTTTTGGTGGTGTTGTAAGTTTTGAGGTAAAGGTCCATCAGATCTTTCATTTTCCACTGTCAGCAAGTGTGGATTCCTTATTCTTTCCCAATCATGGTGGCCATATTTGTAGTGCAGGTGGCCGGAGACTTGAATACAACAAAGAACTTTATTGATTCTCTAAAGATACCTTACATTGCCCCTTCATTTGGAGGCTGTGAGAGCATAGTAGACCAACCTGCCATCATGTCTTACTGGTAATATGCATGTCTTCATATACTATGTTATGTTGGATTGTTTATAGAACAAAGAGATTGCTTTCATGACTTAGAACCTAGTCCCATATTGCAATGAAACAATAAACATGTGTAGGAAATGTGAGTTTTCTGACTTATGTTCTCTGCACAGGGACCTCAGTGAATCTGAAAGAACAACCAAATATGGGATCAAAGACAATCTGGTAAGGTTCAGTTTTGGGGTTGAGGGCTTTGAGGATCTGAAGGCTGACATCGTTCAGGCATTGGAGAAGATCTAATTACTAGCACACATTCATTGAGCTCTGTAATGAACCTGTTCAAGCTGTGTGAGCTGTTCCACATGCATTTGCCTCTACATTGCAATATGAGCTACAAATGCTAATGAAATAGTTGAGTGATGAACAATAATAGTTGTTTGCTTTGAATTATGAAACTTTTCACTTTTCTATGATGTCCAAGATTTTTTTAATTTTTGCCTTCATTTTGCACATTATTTCACTGAGATCATCAACGTTAGGGATGACAACGGATCAGATACGGTGCAGATATTGTATTATCCGCATCCACACCGCACATCTGTATCCGCAACGCATTCGCTGTGGATATTGATATTCATATTCACACCGCATTCAAATATTGATATCTGCACCGTGTCGTACCACATTTAATAAAAATTAATAAATAATTTGTTTGATAAAAATAATAATAACTTACATTATTAAAATTTCATAACAATTAGTAACTTATTAGGATTTCATATGTAACTTACCATAAAACATATATTTATATATGGGTAAAATTGTAAATATTTATATGTAGATATGCGGTGCAGATACGGTGCAGATCTGCATCCATATCCGTATCCGCACAACATCCGTATGGATAGAAATTTTTAAAATCCATATACATTTCATTTGCGGATATGAATCAAATACGATGTCAATAAAATTATCATCCCTAATCAATACAATGTCAATAAAATTATCATCCCTAATCAATATGCTGCCTAAAACTTGTATTGTCTCACTATGATTGGGAAGAATCAAACCAAAATGCTCATTCTTCTATTTTATTTTCATTAATATGTATAAAATACACATATCACATATGGGTTGGCTAAGATTTCATATGATTCATGAAACATAATATACCCTTGGTATACGAGCTTCTTTATGTTCCTTCGCCGCAAAATAAAAAATTTAAATGTTGTTTGGTTAGCAAAAATTATTTTTAGATTTAGTTTCACTAAAATAAAAACTTGATTTTAAAAATTTATTCTCCGTATTTTTAATTTTTTATTTCCTGAATGCATTTGGTTGATAAAAAATATCAATTTTAATTAGTTAAAACTAGTGAAAACTTATTTAGTTATAAAAAATAGTATTGATTTCCATTATAGACACATCAAGCTTTAAATATGGGTAGATTTCTTTGGCTCATTAAATCAACAAAGGCTATTAATAATTCACTAATATGCTTGTTTGTCGGTGTGTTTGTAAAATTGATTTATAAAGAAATAACTATGCAATTATATATTATCACATATTTATATATTGATTTTTTTGTTAATTTAATATTTTATTTATATAAAAATAATTGGGATATTCTTTTTTTGGAAAAAAACATAAGTTTATATAGTATAAATATTAATCAAGTTTGCAGCAAAATTGTCATTGAATTTAACTACACATTCGACAAGCTTAAGCTTATGACCAAGATAAAACTTAGAATATGCACTTAGGATAAAGTTCGGATAAAAGTTTCACTTTATTTATTAAAAAAATAATTCTATTAAATTCAAAAGAAGTAGAGATATAGGCCAACTATGCACAGTTGGTGGCAATATCTTAAATCAAATCCTAATATGATCACCTATTGTGACTTTTTATCTTTGTTAAAAAAAAATAGAAATATATTGTATATTTAACCTTAGTGGGTGATGAAATAATGAAATTGTATTTATTATAAGGAAAGAATGAAAGAACAACTCACACATTGTAGAGGCGGCAGATATAGACACGGCACGATAACTGTGGGCCGAGCCAGAAAATTCGGCTCGATAAGCTTATCGGGCAAGCCTGGCCCGGCATGATAACATTGCGGGCCGACGTGGGCCGGCTCTTATCGGGCCAGCCCGGCCCGTTTGGCCCGCTAAGTATTTAAAAAATTAAGTTCAAGTCTAGTTTTGTACTTGTTTAGTGCTTTAAAATTGAAGGTGAAGTTAATCCAAGGAGCTTTTCACGTGAAATGTCATATTTGGTGCTTATTTAGTCTCTCAAACATTTTAAATTAAGTTTTTATATCAATTTTAGCAAGTTTTTAGTAGATAAACGGGCTCGCGGGCTAGGCCAGATCGAGAATTTCCAGCCCACGGAATTAGCGGGCGGCGGGCCAGGCCAGCACGCTACCTTATCGTGCCGGGCCGATCCGTTTTGCCACCTCTAACACATTGTCCTCGATGTAATTCCATCATTTAAAATTGTTGCAAAGTTGTTCCATTCTTGATGCTACTAAATATATCATTCTCAATAAAAGTAATCAAGCAATCTTTTAACATTTGCTTTCCCATTCAATTATGAAAATCATTCTTCCCTAAGTTCATTAGGTAAAAAACTCCTCTCAACACTTGAAGTGGCTACTTGCAAGATCAAAGCTAGCTTGACAATCTTATAAACTAAAGGGAAAAAAAAACATTTTTTGTTTCTCAACCATTCTTGTTACAAATTTCTCAATCTATTTGATGCTTAAAAATTCATTACTTGAACACATAGTAATTAAGGAACACTACTAGAACAATGGTCTTTAGCATCGGGGCTCACCGACGGCCGCCCAAGCCGTCAAAAATAGCCACGGCTTTTCGACGGCCGCAATGACTGTGACTAATGTAACCAAATCAGTCGCGGCTCATATATGGCTGCCTAAGGCTGTCGCTCATGAGGTGCGAAATGAAATAACTTAGTAGCCACAGCTTAGCGAAGCCCCCGTAGTCGTCGGTGATATAAATAAATCATTAGCCATAGCTAACAACGACCATCACTTATTAATTGATGGCGCAAACACGGCGCAAAAATAAAAAAAACACATTACCGACTGCTTAGAGAGGGCCACGTCGCCCGTCTGTGATATCATAATTAGGTATCCATGATTTACCGACGGTTGTAGAACCATCGGTGATAAACCTTTTTATTTCTCTTCACGCCCGACCCTTCCTCTTTCTCCTTCTCTTCTTCTCTCCCGCTGCCGTTGCCGCCCGATGTTGCTGCCGCACCTCACCGCTGCCCTCACCGCCTGTCGTCGTTGTTATCGCCGTTACCCTCCGAGGTATTTTCCGGCATCGCCCCCTTCCCCCTTTTTCTCAGTCGTCACCAATGTCGACGTCTACACACTAGACACCGACATTGGGCGCTAGATTTAGGGCTGAATCCCTCGGCCCCAACATGATGCAATAGTAGTCGGTAGTAGCTGCTGGCTACTATTTGATTACGGTAATTAACCCTAATCAAAGATTAACCCCTAATTAAAGTTTGATTAGGGATATATAAACCCTATTTTTTAAAATTAATTGTTTTATATTAATTAATTAATGTTGTATTACATTGTTTGATTAGTTTGATTAATTTAATTAGTTTAGATTAGTCTAGATTATTTTAATTAGTTTAATCATGTCAAGAGCAATGTGGACTCGCGCCGAAATCGTCCACTGTGAACTCATGATGAAATCGTCCACAGTGGACTCGCGTCGAAATCGTTCACTTTAGACTTGCGTCGGAATCGACCACTATGGACTCGCACCGACATCCACAAATTTAGAAAATAAATTAATCATGACGAGTTGATACGCTTCACGTATGCATCGACGAGTCAAGTTATAATTTTGCAAAACCTTAGATCCATTCGGGGGGTTGTATGTTTGTGTAAACGAAATAGATGATCTTTTATACGACGTACAACTATTGAATTGTCCCTAATTAGATAATTTGAGAACATAATTATTTGTATTACACTTAGTTTTTTTTCTTTCAGTCATTATTCATTTTTAAATTTTGGCTTATATCTCCCTTTTCTCCAATACGCACCCAGATGATATGCATGCGTATTCGGAGAACTGTAGGGAGATGCTACCGAAATTTAGATTGAAGTTAATGACTAAAAGAAATAGTAAGCGCAATATGAATAACATGAATCCCGAATGGAATAACATGAATCCCAACTAAAGACATAAACCGAAGATATTCCCAACTTTTTGACAGAACATGTCAGGCAATCGAAGTTGGATGTACCGATGAATTCATCGTGGAGCTATAACGGATGAATTTCAAGTAGGCGTAATTTACTTCTTAAATTTCACATACTCGAATCGAAAATTCGTTAGTGGTGAAAAAATCTGATGTCTGTGCCGAAAATATTCGAACATAAGATTTTTGGATAGGAAAACTGTCACAATGCATCTATATACAAAAGGATTCACACCAAGATATTTTATATGAAATTATCACGGGGAGTCACGTCAATTCGGGACGTCAAACAATCATGTTGTCCATATATACTCATGGTGAATCTTCTAGTGTCGTTGTTTTTTCTTCCAATCCAACTAATCCTTATAGAATAATGATTCTGGATAGTCTTAGCGGCCAATTCTGTTTAAATGATAATGTTGAGTCAGTTATTGAGACGGTAGTGCCACCAGATACTACAACAGTTGAAGTCACTAAAGAATAACCTGTGATACAAATTGAATTATCGAATAAGGAGGCTGCAGAATTTTACGAGATCACTACTAGAAACTTCGTCTTCAGCAACGGCTATCAGCGACGGCCGCTCAAGCCGTTGCTATTTGCAACGGCATTCTTACGGCCGCCCGAGCCGTTGCAGAAAACTGTATCTGCAACGGCGTTCTAACGGAAACCCGAGCCGTTGCTGATTATTTTAATTATCAGCAACGGCTTTCGGACGGAAAGGCGAGCCGTTGCTAATTATTTAATCTTCAGCAACGGCTTACTAACGGATAAGTGAGTCGTTGCTGATGATAACTTATCAGCAACGGCGTTCTAACGGGCGAGTGAGCCGTTGCTGATAAGTTTATATAGGGCACGCTCTCGCGCCCGACTCTTCTTCCTCCCGCTGCTCGCTGCTGCCGCCGCCGCTCCTTCCGACGCCACTCGCCGCCGCTGCCGCTGCTGCCGACGCCGACCGCTGCTGCCGACTTGTTCAGGTAAGTCTCCCCTGCTGCCGTCTCTTCCCTGCGGCCGGCGGAAATCACCTGACCGAAACCCTATTTCTAGGGTTTCGGCCGGCGGCGGTCGGCCGATGGCCGCCGCCGGACCTTCTGCAGTGGCCGGACATTGTGTCCGGCCACTGTACGCCGGCGCCGGAGGGTGGACTCCGGCGCCGGAATTTAGTATATATATATATAGTTTATATTATTTTATATTTGTTAATTAATTGTTTAGATTAATTGTTTAATTTGTTAGATTAATTATTAGGGTTTAGATTAATTTCGGACGTGCGCCGGAATCGTCCACTTCGGACGCGCGCCGGAATCGTCCACTTCGGACGCGCGCCGGTATCGTCCACTTCGGACGCGCGCCGGTATCGTCCAATTCGGACTCGCACCGGAATCGTCCACTTCGGACGCGCGCCGGAATCGTCCAATTCGGACTCGCGCCGGAATCGTCCACTTCGGACTCGCGCCGGAATCGTCCACTTCGGACGCGCGCCGAAATCGTCCAATATGGACTCGAACTATCTCGAAACATTTAGAAAATAATCATCATCCGACGAGTTGATATGTTTCACGTACGCATCGACGATCGGATATGATTTAGCAAAACCTTAGATTCGTTCGGGAATTGTATGTTCGTGTAAAAGAAGTAGATGATCTTTTATACGACGTACAATTCTTGAATTGTCCCTGATTGGACAATTTGGGAATATAGTTATTTGTACTGCACTTACGTTTTTATTTTAACTGTTAACTAATTATTCTAAATTTCGGCAACATCTCTCTTGTTCTCCGATACGCGCCCAGATGATATGCGTATTCGGAGAACTGTAGGGAGATGCTGTCAAAATTTAAAATAATTAGTTAACAGTTAAAATAAAAACGTAAGTGCAGTACGAATAACATAAATCCCGAATGGAATAGGACAATCTCACCTAAAGACATTAACCAAAGAAATTGTCATTGATTGACAGAATCATGTCGGCTGATCGAAGTTGGATGTACCGACGTCTTAATCGTGGAGCTTTAACGAATGAGTTTCGATTAGGCGTAACGTACTTCCTAAATTTTGCCTATTCGAATCTGAATTTCGTTAGCATGGATGATCAAATCCGATGTCCGTGCCGCATTTGTTCAAATGGACGATTTTTGGATCGGGAGACTGTCACTCTGCATCTATATACCAAAGGATTTGCACCGAGATATTTTCTATGGACTTGTCACGGGGAGTCACGCGAAGTCGGGACGTCGAGCAATCCTGTCGTTCAGACATATGGTGAATCTTCCTCTGCTGGTGCTTCTTCATCCGGTCAATGTAATCCCTATAGAACTATGATACTTGATAGTCTTGGGGGTCAATTCCGCCTGAATGATAATGTTGATCGACCAGTTCTTCAGACATCAGTCCCACCAGATACTACAACGGTTGATATCACAGAAGTAGGGGCTGCGGTAGAGATTGAATTACCGAATAAAGAAGCTGCAGAATTTTACGAGATGTTGAAAGCTGCCGATGAACCTTTGTATGAGAATTGTCCTAAATACACTAGGTTTTCAGCAATGACATAGCTCTTAAGCATCAAGGCCGATTGTAATATCAGCGGAGTTGCGTATGATCGGATTGCTGGATTGATTAATGGAATGCTGCCTACTGATAACAAGTTTGAGCCTACTTTTTATAAGACTAAAAAACTAATGAGAAAATTGGGGCTTGGGTACGAAAAAATATACGCGTGCCAAAATAACTGCATTTTATATTATAAAGAAAATGTGCAGTTGGATAAATGCCCTGTATGTCAACACCCTCGTTACAAGGAGAAGAAATCGGTCCGACAGAAAAATATCCCGTTTAAGGTGCTTCGGTATTTTCCACTAACACCGAGGCTTCAAAGGTTATTCATGTCGGAAAAGACAGCCCCCTACATGAGTTGGCATGCAAGAAGTCGTGATGATACAGTAATGACTCATCCATCTGACAGTGAAGCATGGAAACATTTGGATACATGTTATCCTTCATTTGCTATGGATACTAGAAATATCAGATTGGGATTGTGCACAGATGGTTTTAATCCGTTTGGACATTCTGCAACTCCTTATTCAGTTTGGCCAGTGCTGCTGACAGTTTATAATTTGCCACCGTCAATGTGCATGAAAGATGAATTTATTTATCTTTCGATGATTATTCCGGGTCCTAAGGGTCCGCGAAAAGAAATTGACATATTTCTCAGACCCTTGATAGATGAATTGAAAACATTGTGGACTGAGGGAGCTGTCACTTATGATTGTCATCGGAAGCAAAACTTCAATTTAAAGGCCGCGGTCTTGTGGACAATCAATGATTTCCCCGCGTACGGCATGTTGTCGGGTTGGAGCACTCACGGCCGACTCTCTTGCCCGTATTGTATGGAACACTCTAAATCAATCAGTCTTCAGAACGGACGAAAAATCTCATTCTTTGATTGTCATCGTCGATTCCTACCGGTTCATCACCAGTATCGAAGGAATCGTAATAAATTTACTAAGGGCAGAGTCGAAAGAGATGGGCCACCACCGATGTTGTCTGGTGAACAAATGTTAGCACGTGTTTCAGCACTTCCAGATATTGTATTCGGTCGCAATGAAAGAGTGTCAGGTTTTGGCCAAACACACAACTGGGTGAAAAAAAGTATCTTTTGGGAATTGCCCTATTGGAGTTCATTATTGATTCGACATAATTTAGATGTCATGCACATTGAAAAAAATGTGTTTGATAATATTTTCAACACTGTGATGGATATTTCTGGAAAAACTAAAGATAATGTCAAAGCCCGACATGATCTGAAAATACTTTGTAAAAGACCAGAGTTGGAGTTACAAGAGGTCAACAGACGATATCTGAAACCGAAGGCCCTATATGTGTTAAATAAACAACAGATCAAAGATGTTTGTCAATGGGTAAAAGAACTCAGATTACCCGATGGATATGCTTCAAACTTATCTCGATGTGTGAACGTCGATGATTGCAAAATATCAGGGATGAAGAGCCATGATTGTCATGTATTCATGCAGAGATTACTTCCGATCGCATTTCTAGATCTTCTACCTGATAATATTTGGGGTTCGTTGACTGAATTAAGTATGTTTTTTAGAAGCATCTGTGCAAATGTCCTTCGAGTCGAAGATATGTCAACACTTGAAAATAATATTGTTGAAATCATATGCAAGCTGGAGCAGTTTTTCCCTCCTGCATTTTTTGACTCGATGGAGCATCTACCGATACACTTGGCATACGAGGCACGAGTTGGTGGCCCCGTTCAATATCGTTGGATGTACTTATTTGAAAGATACATGAATCGTCTGAAGAAAAAAGTAAAGAACACCGCAGCTGTTGAAGGATCAATATCTGAATCGTATATCATCCAAGAAATTTCAACATTCTGCTCATTTTACTTTGAATCGACAGTACAGACAAGATTTGATCGTCTTCCACGTAACGACGACGGGGGTGTTCGACATTCAGATGGACGTTTAAATATATTTTGTCACTCTGGTCGTGCTTTTGGTTCTCGTCCATCTCGACACTTAAGCGATGAAGAGTATCATTTGGCACACTTGTATGTATTACTCAATTGCCCAGAGATTGAACAATTCATTGAAATATTTGACATTGAGATGGTGCAAAAATACTCTATTCACAACGATCAAGAATTGGAGACATTACGGAATCGTGATTTCCCTTCTTGGATTCAGACTTACAGCAAAGATCACAGAGCTGAAATAGATAAAAAAATATTTGAGTTTGTTAGTGGACCGTCGCGACTTGTGTCGTGCTATAGCGGATATTTTGTTAACGGGTATAAATTTCACACGGTTGAATATTCATCTACAAAAAAGACGATGAATGCTGGGGTCTGCGTGAAAGGGACAACCTATGTTGAATGTGATATGGATTTCTATGGACTAGTGGAAGAAGTGATAGAGTTGCACTACTTCGGCTTGAAATCAGTGTTCCTATTTAGATGTCATTGGTTCGATACAACAGAAAGGGGCATGAAAGTTCATCAAAAATACAAACTTGTTGAGGTTAATTACAAATCGAAATTGGCAGCAAATGAGCCATTTATATTGGCATCACAAGCCGAACAAGTATATTACGCGAAGTATCCGGCTCGAAATAAAGATAGAGCAGATTGGCGTGTAGTCTGTAAGACAAAAGGTAGAGGAAAAATTGATCCGATAGTAGGAGAAAATGATCCTCCTGGTTTCTATCAAGAAGATGATCTTCCTGCTGTGGATCGTATTATTCCAATACTCGAGGATGCAGACACAACGTCAATTCAATTAGAAGTTGAATATGCTGATGATGACGATCATGAAATTGAGGAAGCTGGAGATGAAGAAGATGACGAAGAGGAAGAAGAGGAAGAAGAAGAAGAATTCGAAGACTATTATTCAGATGATGAGGAATAATTGTAAAGTATATATATTTTATTAAATATATCTCTACTATTTATACAATAATCTGATTATATGTCTGTTCGACAGATATGTCTGGTCGTGGTTATCGACGCAGGAGAGCTTCGGAGTCTCCGATCGGTGAGACTCCAGCACTTACTCATGCTGCTGATCCTCCTGTTGCTGATCCTCATGAGGATGATACTGTCGAGGCTAGTACATCCAGACGCAGGCGGCCACGCGGGCCGAACAGGTGGCAGCCTCCACCAGCCACAGAGTCACGTAGATTGATCAGCGTGATTGGGGAGCGGTAATATGTCATGAATTATGAATCATTACAAATTCATTATATCATAATATAATATTAAAATTTATTTTTGTTGTGCAGGTTCGAGCAAGAAGAAGTGCCGAGGAGCATTTCTTCTACTATTCGACGATACATGCACGGGGCATGGCCTACGTGGTCTCACGTGCCTAGCGAGCACGTCGACATGTTATGGCGCGAGTTTGAGGCACGTATTATTTTTTTTTTTACATGCATGATGATATATTAAGAATTGGTACTGATATTATTATTTTGCAGGCTCGCTATACATGGGCCGAGGACCAGAGGTCCTTCATTTACGCTGTCTGGGAGTCTATTTCCCGGGCAAGGTACAACGGGCAGCTGGGGTAGGCTCGGTCCCGAGCGATGGCCCGAGCTGGGACCACTAACATCGCGGAGACTCGGGGATACGGCCCCAGTTGGATTACTCCGGATATATGAGACCAGCTCGTGGGGATATGGTCGACGGATCGATGGCAGGAGGTTTCTCAGAATGCGGCTAGAAATCGCATGTCGGGGGGAGCAGCGCGTCACACCGGCGGCTCTGTTGCATTTGCAGTGCACGCAAACCGTATGGTAAGTATATCGTTTAATTATATATTTTATTTGTTATTATGTGTACTAATTAATGTATTTGTTTTGTAAATGTAGACGACGGTGTCGGATGACGGGACTGTCCAGCGACCCTCCCCGATGGCGGTGTTTGAGCGGACTCACCGTCGAGCACATGGGACGGGGGAGTACATCGACAACCGCGCTGCATACATTGTGGTAATTATATATTTGTTTAAATTATTCATTATATATTTATAATTTAAGTTTTATGATAAATATTAAACAAAAAATCAAACTCGAGTAGGAGACGTACAGCCGGAGGGTGGTGCAGCGCGGGGGTACCCCCGAGGACTTTGACGCAGCATCGTGGGTCGAGGCCGGAGGTGGCTGGGACCATGGCCGCGTATATGGCTTCGCAGATAGTGGTCATGCGCGAGCCGTACTAGGGCCACTTGGGGCACCGACCCCTCCGGTCGCTGGTGAGCGGCCGTCCACCTCTAGATCCAGTTATGATCATAGTAATAGGATAAGGACACTAGAGGAGACGGTCGCACGTCAGACTGAGATGATGGAGCGTCAGAGTCAGACGATGGCGCGTCAGAGTCAGACGATGGCGAATATAGAAGCTATGCTACGCAACTTGTCGGGTCATCCCGAAGCAGGCATCTCTTCGGCATCATCTAATCCATCATCCTCGAGTCAGTCCACGCCGGTGTACACTCAAGCACTCCAGACCCCGCCATATGATCCAGGCCATCCTCCATCGTCATCGTGAGATTTTGTTTATATTGACTTTGTTACTCAGATATTGAACTTGTTTAATTTATATTGACTATGTTATTGAGATGTTGATACTTCAATTTTACATTTGAATTGTGTTTATACTATCGTGGATAATTATGAATATAAATATAATTGTTTTGATGTATATCTTGGTGTGTTTGTGATGTGTGAATGAATGTGTATGAGATGTTTGTGATGTGTGAATGAATGTGTGTATGAGGGTATGGGTGTGTGAGTTATGTATCAGATAAATGTATCAATGTATCAATGGAAATTTGAAATTTTCAAATTTTCTGGTTGCAGGCATAGGTCATCAGCAACGGCTTTCCCACGGGCGTCCGTGGGAAAGCCGTTGCTAAAAGTGTATCGAAAGCCGTTGCTGATGACCTACAGCAACGGCTTAGCGACGGAGTTTTACTAACGGTGTTGCTACAGACTCAGCGGCCGTTGCTATTAATGGTATCAGCAACGGCTCCGGGTCTGTGGCAAAACCGTTGCTGATAATATTTTTAGCGACGGCCCAGCGGCCGTTGCTGATAATGTTTTGAGCGACGGCCCGAGCGGCCGTTGCTGATCCGTTGCTAAGTCATCAGCAACGCGACTTTCTGTCACGGCGCTATTGCAACGGCTCAGCCGTTGCTGATGCTCTTCAGCAACGGCTCAGCAACGGCATCAGCCGTTGCTGATGACCATTTTTCTAGTAGTGGATGTTGAAAGCTGTAGATGAACCTTTGTATGAGAATTGTCCTAAATATACAAGATTTTGGCAATGACGCAACTCCTGGACATCAAGTCTGATTGTAATATAACTGGGGTTGCATTTGATCGGATTGCGGAAATTTTTATTTATAGTTTATATATATAATATATATATATATAGTATTTAAAATATAAACGCGTGTAGGAGACATACACGAGGACCGTGATCGAGCGCGAGGGAATGCCACAAGGTAACTTTGACCCTGTAATGTGGGTCGAGGCTTCATGTGGCTGGGAGCACGATCGTGTTTATGACTTCGCAGACAGTGGCCATGGACGAGTCGCGTTAGGGCCACTTGGGGCACCGACCCCTCCCGTTGCGGGTGATCGACCCTCAACATCCCAAACGCGGGACTAGAGCCGGATAGCGGTCTTGGAGTCCGAGCTTACACAGTAGAGACAGGCGATGGAGGAGCAAAGACGGATGAATGACGAGTTGAGACAAACAAATGATGCAGAACATGCAGACGCTCCTGACTCAGATTGCATCTCACTCCGGCATTCATATACCGATGATGTTCGAGTCGTCTTCCTCGACCTAGTCGACGCTCCCGACCCAATCGTTGTCGACTCCACTGCCTTCACCACCTCCATTGCACCCGTGAGATTTTGATTTATTGTATTTTGATTATATTTTGATACTTGTCAGCCTCCATTTGAGGCTTAGATACTGGATAGTTGTTTATATACTTTAATTTTGATATTTTGATACTTGTTTGTCTCCGTTTGAGGCTTATAGTTATTTATATACTTGATAGTTGTATATATACTTTTAGTTTTAATATTTGATACTTGTTTGCCTCCGTTTGAGGCTTAGATTATTGATATTTAAGTAAAACTTGTATGGTTCGTTGTATTTGTATATGTATGATGATTTGTGGTTGTAAATACATTGTATCATGTGAGTATTGTTGTATACAGGAATTTTCAAAATTTTAATTTTTTTCAGTTATAGGATATAACGTCAGTGACGGCTTACCCACGGCTAATCGTCACTTGGCCGTCGCCAAAAGCGTATCGTAACTGACTGATGGCCTAGGCAGCACCAAATATCACGGTTGCTAATAATATCACCGATAGCCGTGAGTTGTGGCTGATAGTTTAATTTCAGCGACAATCGCCTCGGTCGTCACTGATGTGTTTAAATCAGTGACAGCGCGCGCGGCTGTTGGTGATAATTACTTGTGACGGTCGCTCGCGGCCATCACAAATTATCTGAGACGCACATATAAGCGACGGTCTTTTGCCACGGCGCGAGCCGTCCGTGATAGTCATCACTGACAGTTCAACCACGACATGAGCCGTCCGTGATAGTCATCACTGATAGTTCAGCCACGGCATGAGCCGTCGGTGACAGCGATAATTCTAGTAGTGAAAGTATATTTCAAGTTGGTTAGCAAGCATCACAAGATATACTGTAGAAAAATCTCAAGACAACTTGGGAAGTCATATGAGCTTCTTTTTTATATAAAAAGCTACGAATGAATTATCATGACTTCTACATGCCATGCAAAGAAGCAACACTAAATCAACCTAAACGAGTATTTAATTCTTGAAGTTGTCTATCTAATAGAGCATAAAGATGTAAATATGTTACTTTAGAGGCCTTAGAACTTGATTTTCCAAGTGGTAAAACCATATCTTCCATTGTAGGAATAATGACATTCTATTTTCACTTAACCTTTGAAAGTAGATCATTCCAACCTTCATCCCTCATCATCTTCTTCTGAATTTATTTTTTTGGATGTGCCAACCAAATCAAACTCAATGCATTAGTGTGTGTTTAGTACGCGAACTGGACAGGACAGTACATGCCAAGTTAGTACAAATCAATATATGAAATAAAATTATACATTATTTATTTCGCATAATACTAAACAAAAAAAGTAGCGTTGTTTTGTGTTTATTTCTTGTTACCAAATACATATTAACCAAATATCTTTGTGTGAATAAATTATCAAAAAATATATTATACAATAGAAATAATAATAATAATAATAAATATAAATGAATAAGGAGAAGTAAGGATTTTATTTCAAGACAAGCTATGTAATTTTACTTGCTTGTCCCAATGCTTTTTCTTTTGTACTATGATTTTTCACGGTATGATAAATATATAAGTTGTATTGTAGGTCCTATCATTTTTTGTCCTATGTCATAATACTCCATATGCTCACAAAAAGTAAATCTTGTCTCAGAAGAAACTAGATGCAAACAACAAAAGCAAACAAACGAGTTTGAAATAAAAATGATAGATTCACTCTTACTTTAGATTCAATCTTAGTGACACTATAAGTCAGTCTTAATAAGACTAGATTTATTTTAAAAGTGATAGATTCACTCTTTCACAATATAAATTCACTTTTATTTTGGATTCAGTCTCAATGACACTATAGGTCCGTCTTAATAAAACTAGATTCATTTCTAATAAGGACTCCATAGAAATTCCTACTGAGTCCGATTCTATAGTAGTTGTACCCATGCACAATTATTATCGGTAGCTTAGTCACATGACTTCATGTGATGTCGAGCATCTTCAGAAGATAACATGCAAAATTTTAATAATGTTCAACAAAATAATCTATTATTTACTGTTTAAATTTTTAATACTACAAAATTTAAGAGAAATATTTTTCAAAACTAGATTAGTTTTATAAAAAAAATTCAAATCACTGAACTAAGAATTCACAAATTATCAAAATTCAAACTAAAAGGTAATAATTTTGATTTTCTCCCCTTATACTTTGGAACTGAAGTTTTCAAGTCATTTAATATTTCTAGGCAAAATTCTTCAAGTTGCTTAAAGATTTTGGCCTAGAAATCTATAAGATGCTCAAAATTTTAATTAAAAGATAATTCTTGATGAATAAAAGAAATTTATGTTATTTTTTTTATATCTTTTTTTTTTTAAAAAAAAAACTTAACAAAAAATTTAGTGTTGTAAATTTTTGGACAAAGTCTTTGCGCTACTTCAAGATTAGCATGAAAGAATGAGAGAATAAAACTAAAATTTTGACTTCTTTAGTTATTATCACAGGAGTTTATGAATTTCTATTTTAAATTTAAGATTTTTCTGCAAAGTTAATTAGGATTTGAGGGACAAACTCTTTAGGGCCTGTTTGATTGTTAGAAACGATAAATGCAATAATTATTCATATTATCTTTCTTTGTTGGATTTAAAACACAAGGAATAGTTATTTCTATTTCCTATCTATTTCTTGATGGATGAGGAACAACTATTCCTTACTTATTCCCGGTAATATTTTTCAATTTCCTCAATTTAATTAATCTTAATTTTATAATATATATATCGTATTATACATTTATGTTATTTTTTTTTAATTACACAATGAATCATTTAACTAATTAAAAATTCTATTTGTTATATTTCTTATGCTAATCAAATAAGAAAATAATTATTTATGATTTATTCATAATGTCATTCAAACGAGATAATAATTTTTTCGTTCATCTTTATTCTTATTCTTTTGTTTTAGGGATGAAACATATTCTTTGTAATTTCAATAAAAAAAAATAATTATGTTTTTTCCTAAAGCCGAGGTGATGCAGTCCTACGTGTCTCTTAGTCCGGTGCGATTTCGACGAGTGACTTACAAAGATATTCCTACACTCAAGTAAGAAAAAATTTCATATGGTGATTATGAAATTGAAATCGAGAGTATACCTAACTTGCGTCGTGTCCGTATATAATGCAGAATAAGGAATGTTTTAGACAATGATACTTCCCTGAATCTCGGAGATGTCAGGTTTATTACTAATGAATTCATGATAATTACCGATGATGTGAATATCTTTATATGATCGAATAGAGCCCTCAGATTGATTCGACTTGAGTCCGATTCATTCGTATGGGTGCTTCTGAGTTTGACCTAGCTGGACTCAACTTACTAGTCCAATCGAAACTATTATATTTAAAGCTTAATTCTCGAAGTCAGCATGTGATTCTAGGTTTGATTGATTTGAAATTATTCTTGATTTATGGTGTCTGGATCCAATTCCATACAAATTCGGCTGACTAATTTTAGCATTTATTTAATTCAGATTATTTTACTTTGTGGCTCATTGGGCACGTCATGCACGAAGTCACGCCCACACTTTTATAAGAATAAAACTTTTGGGCTCCATGACAATTTCTATGAAGCTCCTCCGAGTGAACTTAAATTTATTAATATTGAATCTATTATAATTTATATTGAATTAGAGTAAAAATGAATCTTCCACAGAATTTTTTTCCCCTCTATAAAACATAAAAAAGAGTGAGAAATGAATAAAAAAAAAGTAAAGCCACAGGTTTCATCACATGGAGGCTGCAGACGACGTGATCGATCCCAGCGCCGGCGACGGCCTCGACCCCATCCCGGCCGGCAAGCGCACCCTCTCCTGTTGGGGCATGGCCACCCTCTGGGTCAGCATGGTGGTCGGCGTCCCCACTTACTACACCGCCGCCAGCCTGGTGGAGCTCGGCATGTCGTGGTGGCAGGGCGTCGCCACCATCTTTCTCGGCAATCTCGTCGTCTCCGCCCCCATCTGCCTTACCGCCCATGCTGGAACCCAATACGGCGTTTCATTCCCCATCCAACTCCGTTCGGCCTTCGGAGTCCGCGGCGCCCGCGTCCCGGCCCTCCTCCGCGCCGTCGTCGCCTGCGGTTGGTGCGGCATCGAGTCCTGGATCGGCGGGCAGGCCATCTTCCTCCTCCTCCTTCCCATCTCCATGAGGTCATCGCACTACGCGAAGACCGTTGACTGGCTTGGCACGTCGCCGCTCGAGATCGGCTGCTTCCTTCTCTTCTCCCTCCTCCAGTTCGCCGTCTTGTGGAAGGGCATGACCGGGATCTACGCACTCGGTATGTCCTCCGCCCCTGTCCTCGTTCTCCTTGTATCCTGCCTTTTCGCCTGGGCCTACGCCGCCGCGGGCGGGTTTGGCGAGATGCTCTCCGCTCCGTCCCGCCTCGCGCCGCCGCAGTTCTGGTCCGTCTTCTTCCCCTCCCTCACAGGGTGCGTCGGCAGCTGGGCCACCGTCGCGCTCAACATATCCGATTTTTCGCGGTTCGCCCGGAGCCAGGCCGATCAAGTGTTCGGCCAAATTGGCCTCCCTTTATTCATGGCCGCCTACGCTTTCGGCGGCCTCGCCATCACCTCGGCCACCGAGGTCATATTCGGCCGCCCCATATCCGATCCCCTCGAGCTTCTGTCAAGGATCAACACCAATTTCTTCATCTCCATTATCGCGTTCTTGGGGATCGGCCTGGCTATCATCACCACCAACATCCCAGCCAACTTCGTTGCTCCGGCCAACGTGCTCGTCAGCCTCAGCCCGTCCACCTTCAGCTTCACGACGGGCTCGCTGGTTACCGCAGTCATCAGCGTAGCTTTTCAGCCATGGAAGATCATGGGATCGAGCCAGAGCTACGTCTACGCGTGGCTAGTCGGCTGCTCCGCCGTTCTCGGGCCGATCACCGGGATCATGCTCACGGACTATTACGTCCTCCGCCGAACGAGGCTCCATAAAGAGGGGCTCTACTCCGACAGTGCTTACGGGCCGTACTACTACACGGGAGGTTACAACGTCGCCGGCTTCATCGCGCTAGCTGCCGGAGTGGGACCAGCAATCCCAGGATTCCTCCACGAGGTGGGCGTCCTGAAGACCACATGGAAGGTGTTTGATGTTATCTACGGTAGCGCGTGGTTCTTTGGCGTATTCTTTGCGTCCCTGGTCTACTGGGTGCTCTCCTGTGCTTGTAGTTGTAGAAAAGCCAAGGACAAAGCTTGTGAGGCTTGGGCAGTGGCACCCATGGCGGAGCCGCTCCTCCGGCACACCGGCACACCATGATTGTAATTAATCCGGTCTTAATAGATTAATTTAATTTTATTTGATCAAATCTCCAGTAATTTTAATTAATGGGTTGCGTAGCTTCTTGTATCTGTTCCCAATTGGCTTGCTTTTTATTCAAGACTTCAAGTTGACTAGAGACAGAGCGAGAAGCAAAGTATGCTTTTTCGTTCATCTGTCTCAATTTACAATTTGAAGTCAAGAAGTTAGAGTAAAAGCGGTAGCCGATAGGTTCGAGACTCTTATAAATATGAAACAAAATAAAGTAAAATTAGGTGATTAGATGGAAATGATTAGGTATTGGGGATTTGATAAAATCAATTTTAGTAGTTAGATGAAAATGTTCAAATTGAATTTATCTTTCTCTAATTCATGTAACTTTACCTTAAGAAATATTAAAGTTAAATTTGTCTTCCTCTAATTCACGTCACCAATGTTCAAGTTGAATTTGTCTTCCTCTTTTTTTTCATTGTTAAGACATTAGTAAGACACTAGTAAAAATTGAGAGGTAGAATTAGGAATTGAAGTTGTTCTTGCATGAGAGTCGGGGTCTTTTGGTGTGGTCGGGGGGGGGGGGGGGGGGGGGGGGGGGGGCAAGTTAGGGTGACTCCAAAGTTGAGGTTACGAAAATTAGAATTTAATGTTACCTGGGTGCGCCGTGTCGGTATATATTGCAGGTGGAGGTGATCATGCTGCCCGGTAATCTCGCTAGGATTGTTGACCATAATGGGTCGAGGCCAATCCAGAATATGACGGATTTATGATGGTATATCCCTCATGATAAGGGAGGATGTAGGAGTTCATGTTTGGTTGGGTGGGTCCTCCGGATGGAGCCGTTTGTCTTGGCTTGAGTTTGGCCCAAAGCCGTTGCTTGGGCGGAGCCCCCTGGGAGGGGCCGCGTGGTTTAGTTCGGAGTGAATAGTGGGGCGCTGGTGGGTCTAATCCGATCGGACCCAATAGTTCTAGTCCAGTCCACATTCCCCGAGCTTGGTCAGAGTTTGAAAGGCTACGTGTCGAGCTCTTGAGTTAAGTGAGTCTCTTTCCTGGTGTTTGGGTATCTTTTGGCGAAGTCTCGGATGAGTTGGCCAAGTCGTACTAGGCGACCAGGGAGAAGACGTTGGTCTTGTCGACTACTGGAGCTGAGCCGAAAAGAATTTTTAGGGAGGCCGAGGTCGATCGTAATGACATAAAATGCTGGAGAGGAGCCGGGCTGCTATAAGTGGTTTGTGCGTTACTTCTGGTAGGCACATGGCGACTCTTCGGGTTACTCCGAAGTATGTCAAATCAGTATTTTTATCGTATTTAACATGTGCCTTCTCGGCTTCCATGCTTGGTATGGCGGTTTCACTAGTGGAGATCTTCTCACTCTACATGACGGCTACTCATTGGCATTCGCCTCCTCGTTTTTTAGGGAGACATCATGGTGAAAAAAAAGGCGCTCGTTCGTGTGATGGAGGGAGTTTCTAGGGGGTGCCGATCGCTGAGCTGGTCGGCATAGATTCAATTTTCTTTTTGCCATAGATCGTTCGATAGGGAGTGGGGCCTATAAAAGGGGGTTTTCCTTTCCCGTTTGCGAGTTTTCATGCGCTTTCTTGGCCTTCGTCTTTGGCAATCTTCAGTGGTGGCATCCTTAACTAGTTTCTTCATGCATTTGCTAACTTTCACCGGTAAGTTTTCTCATACTCAAACTCTACTATTTGTCGTTGACTTTGGGTTTTGCCTTTTCGCGCGAGCTGTCCAGCCCTTTGTTGTCATTCAGGCATGTGTACCCCATTCTTGAACGCTCCAAGTACGCGCTCTCGTTTGGCAGAGATTCGGGAGAGGTTCGCCGGGGACAAGGGAAAGAATCCGCTAGTGGATGAGTTGTTGAGGCCTATAAGGGCTTCATAGTATCGGAATCCACAGGCTTCAGGAGTGAGGATGGAAGCTTTCGGCTCGCCAGCCTCTTCAGATTCCCCAGTCCTTGTTGGTTCGCTGGTGAGGTGTTGAAAGAGGGCTCGGTATTTTGGAGAGATCCTCCTTGCCGAGTCGAATGTTCGCCCTTAGGGGGATGAGTCACTAGTCCCAGAGGCGAAGGTGGCGGCCAGCATATCGACATGAGTTCGCCAGCCTAGATCGGCGTCGCATTTTTACTCCAGGAGCCAGTCGGTCTTTCCAGACAGGACTGGACATTTGAGAGCACGTCCAGCTTTCGCTGGGCAAGTTGCGAGAGGTCTCGCGAAGGGAGCATGAAGAACTCGTGGTCTACAGGCTTAGAATGATGGAGATGGAAAAGGCATTGGAGGCAAAGACCGAAGAAGTCACTCGTTTGAGCACAGTCGTTTCTGAGTCTACTGCCGGATAGCAGAGTTGGAAAGCAAAGCCAGGGCAAAGCTGGAGATGGTCTATCTGGACCTTTCTATGGCGGTGACGGTGAAGGTGAAGTCCCTTTTGAAGGCCGAGGCAGAGGAGGCGAGGGCCGAGGCTATAAGGTGCAACCTAGCTAAGGAGTCCCTCGAGGATGACGTGAAGTGCCTATGAGATAATGCCCTTATCATGTATATGGAGGGTTTCGAGAGGGCTTTTAAGCAAGCTAAGCGCGCTTCTGGCTCCTAGTGCTGATCTTTGAGGGATGTACTTAAGGAAGTTAAGGACGGTGTCCTAGTGAATCCCGAGGTTGAGATAGAATTTTCTTGGTTGCTCAGAGGGGACCTTTCGGCTGCGACTCCCGGCCAATGCTCATTCTCTCCCGTAGAATTTTCTGCCACGAAAAAGGACGCTCCTGCTGAGTGCGCCAAGGCGAGTGCAGCTTCTTCTTAGCGGCTCCTTTAGATTTTTCTTCTATTGTCTTCTTGGGGACTTTTTTGGGAGGAATTGGCTGTTTTACTCCCTTTCTTTCATTTTTGACTTTGACGATTGCCCTTATGTGCGTCTATTTTGTTGATTTTGTGGGAACTATTGCTCCTTCATGAGCTTATTTTGTGTTGTTTCATACGTAAATATTCTTTCCTTAGTATTTCATGAAGGGAATGTCCTTTCCCAATCTTTTGGGTTCTAACTCGGGGTTAAACCATTTGGTCCGGATTGAAACCCCCTGGTTGAATCATCTGAAATGATGATTCAAGGTTTAATCTTGTGGGATCTGTTTATGGTTGAACCTTCTGAAATCTGGTTCATGATTGAACCATCTAGGATATGGTTCATGGTTGAACCTTCTAAAGTCTGGTTCAAGTTTGGTTTGTGGTTGAACTATCTGAAATATGGTTCATGATTTGGACCTTGCTAATTATGTATAAGTAGTGGCGATTTAGCTCGATGGTTTGTACTTAGGTCGAGTCTGCCAAAAGGTGTACGTCAGGGGCCGGTGTAAGGGGTCATGTAGAGGCCATGGCCAAAAGTGTTTGGTGCGAGCAATTAGGCATTTATGGGTTCATGCCGAACTTGCTAAGGAGCGTAAGGCGGAGCCGTGCGTGAGGAGTCATATGAGGGCGCTGAGGCCAAATGTATTAACGTGGTAGCCAGAGACCGCACTCGGGGGTTCAGGCCTAGCTCGCTGAGGAACATAAGGTGGAACCGCTCGCGACGAGTCGTGTGAGGGCGCTGAGGCCGAATGTATTGGCGTGGTAGCTAGAGACCGCACTCGGGGGGTTCAGACTGAGCTCATCGAAGAGCGTAAGGTGGAACCGCTCGCGAGGAGTCATATGAGGGTGCTGAGGCCGAATGTATTGGCGTGGTAGCCAGAGATCGCACTCAGGAGTTCAGGTCGAGCTCACCAAAGAGCGTAAGGCGAAACCACTCGCGAGGAGTCGTATGAGGGCACTAAGGCCAAATGTATTGGTGTGGTAGCCAAAGACCGCACTCTGGGGTTCAGGTCGAGTTAATCGAGGAGCGTAAGGCGAAACTGCTCATGAGGAGTCGTTTGAGGGCATTGATGCCTAATAGTGGCGTGATAGCCGAGGACCAGACTCGGTGAATATCGAGCTCGCGAGGAGTGCGCTTTGGGTCGTTGTGGGCATAGGAGTCCGAAATAAGCAATGAGGCCGGCGAGCCAAACTGGTGAAGACCATGTTCTGGTCGCTGCATGGAGTGTTTAGGCTTTTGGGGCCGAAGACCGTAAGCTCGAAGATGCAAGTTCATGCTTAAGAGTGTTTAGAGCGTACGTGTTCGTATGCGGGGACTCAAGTGATTTTTGAACAACAAGATTGCTTTAATAGTTTCTTGATCATTCATAGAGATAATTGCAGAAATATAATTTTATTTGAGTGATAAAGAAGTTGTGCATACAGGGGAAGTCCTCTTTTCTAATCTTTATTGTTGATGTGATCTCGCTTGGAGTTCTTATTCAGGGGCTGGCCCGAGGTTGCTTTCACGTGTCTCATCCTGAGGTTGGTTCAAGATTTTCAACTGGTTGCTTGCTCTTGTTCCTGGGAAATATTTTTGATCCGATAGGTGCATTCCTAAGTTCGGTCATCTTCGACTTAAGGCATTCATTGTAGCACCAACAAGCTTCCTTTTCATCAGCATGCAATACTCCTACCTCTATCTCTGAGATGAAAACTTCATTGCTAGATGAGGAGTAGATACGACAGCCCCCCAGAGTGTTTAAGGATGGTCGTCCTAGGATCATATGATATGAGCTGGGTATGTTGATGACGAGATATTGCACATCGATCGTCTTTGTTTTAGGTCGATAGTTGAATGTTGTCCTTAGCCATAGGGCTTCGCGGACATTGACCCTCCCTCCTGAGAAACCTACCAGGTCCCCTTTCCAAGGTGTGAGTGAGGCTTCGGCCAATTCCATCATTTCAAAGGTGGAAAGGAAAAGAATATCGATCGAGCTCCCTTGGTCGACAAGGACCTTTTTGAAGATAAAATTCCCTGCAATCATAGAAATAACGACTGGGTCATGTAGATTCTGATCAGTTTCTTGGCAGTTGAATTCATAGAATGATATTATCGAGATTTTGTGGATAGGTTGGCACAGACAAACAATGTTGTCCGACTGCCATGATTGCCCGAAGGGATCTCTTCTTGGCCGAGCTTAACTCCCCCCCTTCCCTCCCGTGAATCCGCCGACGATGTAGTCGATTACCCATCGGGGTTTGTTCGCTTGACTACGCTCTTTTTGGGACCTCGGGGGTGTTCGGATTCGCCATCGAGGGTTGCTACTCCTACTCCAACCTCTCTCCTTCTTGTGACGAAGGTATTTGTCAAGGTGTCCGGTACAGACTAGATCTTTCAGTTGATCTCCGAGCATTACACACTCCTCGGTAGTGTGTCCATAGATGTCATGGTATGCGCATTTCTTGTTTATGTCGGCGTTGGGCAATAGCTTTTATTTTCCTGCATTGGTAGGGTATTTGATGAGCTTCAGATGGTAGTTATCTCAGATGATAGTTTCTTTCTTGGCATTGAGAGGAGTATGTCTCTCGAAGTGGGCACTTGGGCGAGGTGGAGACCTCGACCCTCTGCCATTTTCTCTTTCATGTTGACTGCGGTCCTCAGTCCTTCTATCTTTCCTTTTGGGCCTTTTGTCTTCGATCATGGCTTTGAGATTTTTTTTAGTCGATCTTCTTTGATTCTTTTTGATCTTCTTTTTATGAAATCTGCTGCCTTTTCCTAGCACTAGGCTAAGTCTTTGGGTTCGACCAAGGCGATTTGATCGGCGAAAGGCCTGGGCTTTAGCCCGTGTTGGATGCCGAAAATTTTGATTTGTGGATCGAGGTTGGGGATATCAGATGCTATGGCGTGGTACCTGTTCAGGTATTCTCTTAAGGGCTCATGTTGCCCCTGTCTAATGTAGTGCAGGGCTGCTCCTATCTTGTGATATACTCGCGATATGGTGAATCGTCGGAGGAAGACATGGGAAATGTCGTCGAAGGAGTGGACCGATCCCGGCGAGAGGGATGCGAACCATAGTAGAGCAGCTTTCCCTAGGAAGATTGAAAAGGCTCGGCAGAGTGCATAGTCGATCACCTCGTGATAGCATATTGTGGTTCGAAATATCGTCAGGTGTAGTGTGGGGTCACTCATATCGTCGTAGGGTGTTAATGTAGTGGGTAACTCACTTCTGGGTGGGAGGTGAGTTGCCATGATATGCTTCAAGAAGGGCCCTGCGTCGAGAGGAGAGACTACCTCGGTTCCTGGAGCTTTGGGAGTCATGTCTTTTTTCGGTCGAAAAGTGTTGGAGATTTCGTCTTGAAGGACAGAGACGGGTCTCCTTCTTTCTGAGTGGTTGGTTTCTCCTTGCAACGAATAGCAGCGTTCACGTTTAGCCGAGGGTTGTCCCTGAAGCTGCGCCGGTATGTCGACCTATGTCGTTGGTTGTTGATGTTGTGCTTCTATCTCGTTCACCCGCTGTCGGGGATCTTCAGGGGAAAGGGAGGCTGGTACTGGAGCGTCGCTCCTCACCGTTTCAGCGTCACCATGCTGCGATCGATCGTTGTTGTTGGGTCGTTGCTGTTGGCATGCTATGGCGGTCGCTTGGCTCCGGGTTCCAACCATTGTGGGGGAGGTAAATTTTACTCGGGCCCACGGTGGGCGCTAGATGTTCCTGCTTAAGAGTCAGGGTCTTCCGATCCAGTCTGGTGTATCTCCGTGTTTGGTTCAACGCCAGCGAGGGGAGGGGCTGTAAAAGACACTCTGATGCCCAAGTTAGGGTGAGGTTACAGAAATTAGAACTTAGCGTTACCTGGGTGCGCCGTGTCAGTATATATTGCATGCGGAGATGATCATGCTGTCCGGTAATCTCGCTAGGATTGTTGCCCAGAATGGGTCGAGGTCAATCTCGAAGATGATAGGTTTATGATGACATATCTCTCATGATAAGCGAGGACGTAGGAGTCCATGTTTGCCCAGATGGAGCCGTCTGTCTTGGCTTGAGTCTGGCCCAAAGACATTTCTTGGACGAGCCCCCTAGGCGGGACCGCGTGGTTTGGTTTAGAGTGAATGGTGGGGCGTTGTTGGATCTAATTCGATCGGGCCCAATAGTTCTAGTCCAGTCCAAAAGCTTTGAGTGAATATTTCAGAAAGAAAAATATTAGGTCTCTATTATGTATATCTCCTAGTATGTTCGTGTTCTCCTTATATAAGAGAGAGTATTGTTGTTCTCTCCTTGTATTTTGAGAGGTTATAATTTTTCCACTTAGTTTTTTTTTTTTTTCCCGAAAGTATTTGTGTCAGTTCTATATTTTTCAACTCTAAATTTTATACTATTTCATAACTTTGGTACATAACAATAAAATTATAAAACAATTAAAGTTTATCGAATTGTATCAAGTTTTAGTGTAATAATTAATTAAATTCACTAAAATTAGAATATAGGTATACCGGGAAAAATATATTAAGGGTAATTAGAATTTAAAATTTAACATATTTATAACAATAAAAAAAGAGACCCTTAAGGCCCTAAGGACGCAATCGTGGGGATGTTTTTATTAGCATTGCCAAAATTTTAAAACTCCTATTATTCGGAGACGCAATAAAAGTGTCATCGTTTCAATTGTAATTAAGGACATATTTTTTCTTAATATCTTTATTATTATTATTATTATTATTATTATTATTATTATTATTATTATTATTATTATTATTATTATTATTATTATTATTATGGATGCTTTATTAAGAGCATATCAAAATTAGAGGTTAAATTTATATTGTGTCCCTGGTTTAGGTCATCAAGGATGCAATTGCTTCTCCCGTGCTTGAACAATGTAAGTATTCCATGATTGGAGAAATCATGTTAGCTTATTTATTCATCCCTGTTGTTATAACAATATATAATTTTGAGGATGAAAGATGCCCTTCTTGATACACAAATTCCGATATTGCTATCCGTACGTATGATATTGCGTGTTCTCTATGATATTGCTGCAGATAGGTGCTATCTTTATGTGGTCTTATGTATACAATCTAGTGAGAATATCTTCAGGTGCCGCACAAGGTAAAGTGAATGAGTACTAGCGAAAATGCAAATTTAATCTCAGGAAGTTCGGATAGTATTCTTCCCTAGGGGTGAGTTCGAGATGAGACGAATCAAAATTTGATATATTCTGGTTTAGTCCTGGTCTCAATCCCGAATATAAAGTATTCTGATTTATTAATTGAGACGGAATCGGGATAAAACCGGAACGTTTCGAATTTATTAATATTGATTTTTTATAAAATAAAAATAATATTTTCATAAAAATAATTAATATTATTTTTTCTAAAAAAATAGTATTATATATTTAATATTACTTATATTATAAACCGGACCGAGATTGAACAATTCTGATTTTTTTTTGTATCGTCTCAGTTTTTAATTAGGACGAACATATTTGTCCCGGTCCCGTCTCGATTTTGAACCGAGACGAGATTTGTTCTGATTTTTCAAATCAAACTAAATCGAGACGGTCGGGACATCCAGACAAGTGCTCATCCTTGTTCTTCCCGTTAAAAGCACCCTCGTACCAGTAGATGAATGTACCTTGATTTTCTGCCACCCTGACATAGAGGATGCTGACGCAAAGGTTGTTGCAAATTGGAACATATTGTAGTTTGAGCATCATAGGTTAATGTTCATGTTACTACTTACTAGTACATGGTTATACTGTTAACCATGAAAACCATCATACTATGGATAGCCGGTACCTATGATTTATTGCTTGAGAGTTTTTCTAGTGGCAACTCACTTGATTATTTTCTTCTCTGTTTATTATGGTCATGTCAATATCTAGGAGCACAACTTTTTCTTTAATGTAAAGCTGAAAAAACAGGATATGCAAGTTAGAAGGGGTATAGTCAATGCAAAATTGTAACTTGTCTCATTTGATAAACAACAAAACTGCGATTTCTCTAATGATGTATTTGGGTTGAAAATATTGCATTATATTTTTTAAATATATAATTAAGCTTTACTCATAATACTAGTATAACACCTGTGCTACTCACTTGTCTACTCCAAGTTCCAATTATCACTTCTTTTTTCTTCTTATATTTTTGACTAACACTACGTCATATATTCCTAATTATAGACAAGCAAAAGAGTCTTGGCAATACTTTAATAGCTAAAATATTTATGGACACTCGGAGAACTTTCTAAATGAATAAATCAAAAATCTTTTCAAGATATCAACAAAAGAAAAAGCAAATTATGATCATGATCATCCTTTATGAGATCCCAAAGTATGAAAACTCCGGTGAGTATGCACGACAACGACTCCCGTGACGAATCTCTCGGATCAAAGTCTCAAACTGGACCACTTTGGAGTCCAGCTCAACCTTCTCCTTGACTGGTCGCCCATAACCGCAGCCTTGGCCTCGGCCTATGGAATTGCTCCCACTACCGCTTAGCAATGTATTATCATTACTACCAAGAAAAATATACAATAAAAAGAATTAAACACTTAATTTACAAGTATCAATTAACACACATACCGCCGCTGGTGCGCAAGCTCAGTCGCCCGATCTCGTGACTAGGACACACCGTATGCTGACACGCTAGCAATGCCCCATATAGTACCCAATGTCCTAAAATCGAAGTCATGACCTAAATCAAATGCTCTGATACCACTTTGTCACACCCCAATTCTAGAAGGGTGTGACCGGCCAGGGTATACAACCATACCCCAAAGCCTAACTCAAAACCATAAACCACATAGATAAACCAAACTTTTATTTTATTAAAACGTCAATGACTAATAAAATGATATAAACGAAACAATCCAATTCACTATTAAAGAAAGTGCGAAAACATGAATATCCAACTGAAACAAACTTCAAAGAATGTTTTAAAACAATGAATGAAAAAGAGAAATAATAAATCTCACTTCAGGACTCTCTCTAAACCTGAGCACAACCCTAACTCTAACTCCGACTTGTCACGAGATCTGCCCTGAACCTGCTGCTCCCAACTGCGCTACCCAATACTCGAATATCACTACTGGTTCTGACCTGGTGCTAATAAAAAAAAGCAACAAAACAAAATGGTAAGTCTATATTAGACTTAGTGAGTGGCTCGGTCCGAAGTCTACCACGGTCCACAACTATACAGTTGTATAATATGCATAATAATAACATAATATATAGATAATTCCAACCAGTATCAAAGTACAATGATAATTTCTTAAATCCAAAATTAAACCGTTTTATCTATGTAATTCTAAACCAATCCATACATATCCCATAAAGGAAAGAAGCAACACATTTATACAAGCATATTTCCAAACAATACGAGTCGATCACTAGAATTTGCCTAGTGAACTTTCCGCCCATGGTTCCTGAGCTAGGCAGACCCTCTAGCCTCACTAACCCCAATTGGTTGGGAAAACCCTCCAACCAGTGCCACTCCGGGTTCGTCGTCAGCGTGGCTCACTGACGAGGTTCCCGGTCCACACCTCCTCCGTTGATCAGCCAAACTGAACCCCCATCTCATCCACAAACACAAGCACGTTACAAAGAAAAATAATGAATGCACTAATACCATAAACATTTAATATAAACCAGTATCCCTACATCATTTAATACCAAGTGCTTGTATCTTACAATAGTGTAGTTTAAGATTTTCAAACTGAATGAAATATCTAAATTTAGAGATTTCTACGTGAAAGTCTAAAATTTATAGATAACACCAATGATACAACCTCCCCTTCACAAGTAATCCCATAGTATTCTAATTTATTGAGTCTCTACTTAAACTTTTCTAAAAATACAAAAGATGCTAAATTATTATACTTTAAATGTATACTAAGGCTGAAAGCGTAGTTTAATTTTTCATGCCATTATAATTACACTAACAGTTGATGCTAACCAAAAGATAACATAAATAAAAAAATTAAGCCCCCCCCCCCCCCCCCCTTGGCTGTCGCACAACCCTTTTTTTTTTTTTTCCCTTCCTTCATCCAAATCAATTCCCAATCACCCACTATTACCGCTCAATCAACCCACTACTTTTCTGATTTCATATTTGCATTTATCATCTACCTATACTATGCAGTCACAAGAAGAAAGAAAACACACAGTACACTACTTGAGAAGCATGTGACGCTTCAAAACAAGTACTCAGATTCTTCATTTGCTAACACATCCACACATACCAATTGCTCTAAGATTAACATTTACCTGCTAAGAATGCTATTCTTACAATCAAGAAAACAATCCAATTAAAATAAACCCAAAGGGCAGTTGGTGGTCACAAAAAAAAAAGACTTTCCAATGCTTAATAATTATATATTTGAACCCCATTTTCCGGCACTTCCTCCGACCCGTTCCGATGCGCATCCATATTTCCCCGTTGTGAACATTTCAATTAAATTAGGGTATCACACGAGTCTCATTGCATAAACCTGAAGATTAATCTATGTTTCTCAAAACTTCAAAAGCGGGATGATGGGAACACCGACTTTGAGCTTCAATTCGTATGAATATCATTAATTGAATCACAATCACCATCCGATGAACATGGGCTGTCAAAGCTGAGATAAATCTTCATTTCACCCTGAACCAAAGACAACATAAAATTATTCATCTTTTGAACTATTCTATTGGTAGGTACTAAGTTAGCTCTGTGCTGCAAGTAATTGAGATCGCACATGTTGTTCAGAAACAATAGATAAATAATATTCACAATTGTAGCAAGTGGATCACCAGTTTCTTATATGAGCAAATCATCATGAATCTTTATGTTGGCATCCCCATCATTAGCATCACCAAGGGTCTCATTTTCAATGCTAGATACGGTGAATTTCCTGAGTGTAACCTTATATATGTCTTGTTAATGCATGTTAGCATCTCACATAGTATCTTCACAAATAAGATGAATTAATGATAGCATGCACAATATCTTGTCTTGACCCTTTGGGTACAACAGATAGAATCTCTTTGAAATCAGCCCCCTAAAGATATTCATTTTCCTTCAAAAGATTGCTCAAAGCTTGATTATATCCCTCAAGGTTCGATCAACAACTTCAAAATAATGCTTCTTCATCAGTGGAGTTTCATCATATATAATAAGTTTTGCTTTTATAATCAAGTCAGCCAATGGACTACCTTGATTTATATAACAGGTGGAGTCTTCATCAACATTCATAGAAATTATAAATCTTGGATGTATCGTACTCCTACTTGGAATGAGCAAAGCCACTATTCCACTCGAAGCAAACAGTTAAAACAATTTCACTTTTGGATCTTAAAGTTGTTGAGTTCTCTAAATGAATATTTTCCCAGTGTCACTAAATCCATATAGAAAGAATATTCCTTCAAGGTTTTCAGCAATTCTAAGCATGATCTTATCGTATATATTTCTTTGCTCAATTGTGAGATTAGAAATGAGTTGGGCATATTCTGCGGCTAATGATCGTTTATCATAGTTAAACTCATTCTGAATAAGTCTATTTTTTCATTGATGAAGGAATGAGATATCTAGAATTGACATTTCGGGTAAATCAGCTAGACTCCTATTGTTACTCCTTAATATATTTTCAATCTCTGCATGAGCAAAGTTCTTCAACTCATCTTCACTTGATCCAATCTTCACACAAAAAATTCATTCATAAAAAGTCCAAAAAATATCTTTTTGTATTTTTTAGAGATTTTAGGATGTGTAATGCGTTGCAAACTTTTGAACAAAAAATTAAAAAAATTAAAAAATTATGAAAAATATTTATTATAATAAATATAGATTTAGAGGTCTAAAAAAATGTGGCCCAAAAATCTCGGAAATATTACTTTTAAAAATTTTGGATCGTTAATTAAAAATCATTTCTCAAATTTCGGGTAATAAAATTATATCTTTACTTTAATAGATAAATAGAAATTTTATGCGAAAATAATTAACGAGGATAGTATAATAATTTCTTTTTATCAATTTTTTTTTAAAAAATATTAAATTATGTGTAGTAATTAAGTTTGAACGTAATTTGCCAAGATTTTTTTTTAAAATTCATTAAATAAGTGGAAAATTACACATTTTTCATTAAATAAGCGGGATCTAATATTATTTGTTACATGATTTTATAGAAATATTCATGAAATAAGTGGGAAATAACATTCCTTTTTACCAATAAACTTTGTAATTTTTATTAGACTTTTAAAAATTTTAGATCCTAAGTTAAAAAATTTTGATCCGAAAATCTCGATAATATTATAATTTTGAAAATTTTGGATCCTAAATTAAAAACGATATTGAAAACGTATCCTAAAATCCCAAAAAATTATTTAAAAAATTCATTCATAAAAAAATCTATTTAAGAATTTTGTGAATTAACATTACATAAATGTCCATAAAATGATTAAAAAATCTTGCTTATTGATATTTAGAAATAAATTTACATATTTATCTTTGGGAAAAGGTACAAAAATGCCCCCGACGTTTTCTCGTGGGTACTAAAATACCCCTAACATTTTTTTGAGATCAAAAATGCCCCTCGCGTTATGAATTGGATACAAAAATGCCCCTCACGTTATGAATTGAGTACAAAAATACTCCTATAGGCAAACGGTGTTAGTTGAGAGATAACGGAGGGCCAAAACATTTTCTCACGGGTACTAAAATACCCCTGACGTTTTCTCACGGGTACTAAAATACCACTAACGTTTTCTCACAGATACAAAAATACCCCTAACGTTTTCTCACGAGTACTAAAATACCCCTAACGTTAGTTTTGAACCTAAAATACCTCTGAGGTTATTGAAAATGGTACAAAAATGATATTGGACTAACTTTTGTTAGGTGAGACTTAACAAAGATGTCATGGATGCTGATAAAGATGTTGATTTTACACGTGACGCATATGCAGAGTAATTAGGGGTATTTTTGTATCTGTGAAAAAATGTTACAGGTAATTTAGTACCCGTGAGAAAATGTTTTGGCCCTCCGTTATCTCTCAACTAACATTGTTTGCCTATAGGGGCTTTTTTGTACCCAATTCATAACGATTTGAAATAAAAAATTTGGTTAATTAAAAAATCGATTTGAAATTGAACCAAATTTTGTAATTTTCAATTTTTTATGTGTCGCTTACGTGGCAAGTTGTTCTCTGCATATGTGTCACGTGTAAAGTCAACATCTTTATCAGCATCCATGACATCTCCATTAAGTCTCACCTAACAAAAGTTAGTACCCGCGAGAAAATATCAAGGGCATTTTTGTACCTTTTCCCTTTATCTTTATAATAAAATCAGGAAGTTGCCTATAAATATCTTGGTTATTGATATTTATAAGTTAATATAAAATGTTATCATATAAAAAAAAAAGCCTTCAAAATCTTAAAAATATTAGGGTTTTAAAATTTTTGAATCCTAAATTAAAAATGATTTTGAAAAAAAAAACTAAAATATGCAAAAAATCATTTAAAAAAATCATTCATAAAAAATTCAAAACATATTTTTCTTTTTTTTGTGAATTTTGGAGATTTTAAAATATATTTTAGGATTTTTTGAGATTTTTGAACCAATTTTATTTTAAAATCCCTAAAATCTATATTTATTATAATAATTATATTTCATATTTTTTGGGATGTTTTTACTGTTTTTTATTTTTTTTCAAACAAAGTTTATAATGTGTTACACACTTGCGCAAAATGAAACGTTTTTTCTCACTCAATTTAGAACTATTTCTATTTTATTTCATGGATATTTTTGTAAAATTCTTTAATAAAAAATGAGATATCGCCCATTTAGAATATAATTGTATATTTTTTTTTCATTTAATGAATTTAAAAAAGTTTTATTCTTGGCCAATTATATTCTAAATTGATTAGTACACATAATTTAATAATTTTAAATTAATATTTTTAATAAAAATAAATTATTATGTTATTCTCATTAATTATCTTTGTATAAAATTTCTCTTTTTCTTATTAAAGTAAAAGTATAATTTTATCTAACATGAATCTTTCATTTTTTCTAAATTAAAAGTTACTTTGAAAATATATTCTAAAATCCTTTTTAAAAAAAAACTTTTTTGGCTTTTTTTACAATTGAAATTTTTGTATAGTTTTTTTTGGATATTTTATGATACATTTTCAAAATCGTTTTTAATTTCGAAATTTCAAAAAACATTCTAAAATCTTGAAAAAATCACAAAAATTCTAATTTGAATTTTCTATGAATGAATTTTTTTCGACATTTTTTTGAAGATTTTACGATACGTTTCACAATTATTATTAATATTGAATTCGAAATTTTCAAAATTTTGATTTAATAAAATTTTGGAGCCAATTTTTTATATATATGAAGGTGGTACATTAATTTATAAATTTATTAAGTAACTAACTAAATTTATTATAAAAACAATATGCAAGTTTATCTAATTTGATTATAATTTGATATAATGATGTAATATCCATCTAATCAAAATTTAAAATTTAAAATTATTTATAATGATTTTTTTTTTTGTAAATTTTAGCAAAAGCATAATTAATTTAATTGGTTAAATCAATTTGATATAATTAATTACCTATATTGGTTAATAAATTTCAATATGCAAATTAATTTGATACGTCAATTTGAAATTATATAGAAGTGCAACGGAAGTCTTATAAGTTTTAAGTTTTTGAAGATAAGTCTTATAAATTTTATTTCGGTTTTTTCAGTCATATACGTTTGCTACGTAGCACAAATTTGATCTTATTCGTGACAGCCCGTTAACTCTCTGTCCACATGGACATAATATCGTTTATACATATCGACAAATTTGGTCATATAAGTTTTATCTCGAAATTTTTAGTCCTATATTTTTGTTCCGTAGCATAGATTTAGTCCCATCTATGACGGTTCGTTAATTCTTCATCCATGAAAAATAAATGACATTATGTCCATATTGACAGAGTTAACAGACCATTAAAGATAAGACCAAATATGTGTTACAGAGCAAATATATAGGGCCGAAAATATCGAAATGAAACTTATAAGAGTAAAGTCCAAAAAACTTAAAGTTTATAGGACTTCTATTGTCCTTATCCCTTTAATAAAATATCAACTATATAGTCTATATTTATATTTATATGTATATATAAATTAAATTTCAACCATGCTTATTAAAATTATATTCCTTATGCTCCAATCACATTCATTTCTATACCGACATGAATTTATAATAAAATAGTATAAAAATTTATCTTTTTCCTATTAAATTAAAAATATAATTTTATTAAACCGAAATTTTAAAAATTGATTATAATTGATGATCCGAAATTTTTAAAAATAATATTTCCGATATTTTCAGGCCACATTTTTTTATACCTCTAAAATTTATTTTTATTATAATAAAAAAAATCATATATTTTTTCAGAATTTTTTTTACTTTTTTATATATTTTTTCCAAAAAAGTTTGTGACATTGTACGTACTTTTGTACAAAATGTAATATTTTTTCTCACTCATTTTAGAGTTTTTTTTTTTGCTTATTTCATGAATATTTTTGGGAAATTCTTTAGAAAAGATTCATTCATGCAAAAAAATTTAAAAATTACATTTGTTAATTTGTTAAAACACCAGCAAATTTTTTTCTGTTCACCTTCTTGATAAGGAAACATATTCGAGATTTTTGAACTGATAAATAAAAAAAATCGGATTAAAATTAAATAAATACCATATTTCATTTCTTCTTCCTATCTTGCTTCACCTTCTTTTCTATTTTCTATTCATTTTCTTCGCATTGGAGCGGTGGGCGCCGAAGAAGCATCGGTGGAGCGCCGATTCATCTTCTTCGCAACATCGGTGGAGCGTCGGTGGAGCGGTGGGCGTCAATTCATCTTCTTCGCAGCACAGGTGGAGCGGTCGGCGGAGTGGTGGACGCCGATTCATCTTCCTCCTAAGCGCCGGTGGAGCGGTCGGCGGAGTTCTTCCTGAGTGCGGTAGAAAAATTTTGGTTTCACTGTATTCCTTTTGATCTTTTCTTCGTGTTAAAGCAACGTTACTTTGTCCATGTCACTTTACGCTGATGCAGTGGAAAATTTCTCAGTGGAATAATAAAAATATTGATTTGTCCAATGGTTAAAGTAATAGATTTTGTTTTATTTTAATCAAATGCATTATTTTACCCACACTTCACATCCACTTATTAAAGTAAGAGTTTGTTTTATATTAATTAAATGCATGCTTGTCCCACTTTTATTTAAAAAAATTTGATTCAGTTAATTAGTTTTGTCAAATTAGATTGAATTAGTTCGATTCAATTTTAATTACAGTATTGTTTATTTTTTTTTGCAAACAATATTATTTGATTCAATTTTAATTACAGTAGATGCTTTTGTCCTATTAATTAGTTTAGTTTAATTTTAATTACAATATTATTTTTATCCAATTCTAATTAATTTTAATTACAGTAGATACTTTTATCCTATTAATCAGTTTAGTTCAATTTTAATTACAATATTATTTTTGTCCAATTATAATTAAGTTGATTCAATTTAGTTTTAGTTTTAGATTAGTATAATTTTTATACGATTTATTAATTTATGTTATTATCTTCTTTTTTTTAGTATAAATCATGTCTAACTCTGGTTCTGGTAATATTAATAACGGTGACGAGGATGATGATCAAAAACTTCTGTGGAAATATGTTACCAAGGGTGATAAAACAAGTGGAGGGGGAGGAAATGTTCGTTGGCATTGTAATTTTTGTCATGAAATGAAACAGGGTACTTATACTAGAGTCAGGGCTCACTTATTGAAGTTACCGAATAAAGGAATTGGAAGTTGTAAAAAAGTGAAGCAAAATGATATATCTAAGATGAAAAAATAAGAGGAAGAAGCCAAACAAAGAGCTTTAAGCTTTGGACCTAAAAGAGTTCCATTGTCTCCTAATGCTTCTGGACTTCAAAATGTTGATTCAAAGGAAAGAAAGATGAGTATTGATTCAAATCCCATTTCTAAAACATTTAATCTGAAAGCTCGTGATCAATTGCATGCAGAAATTGCTAGAATATTTTATACCGCAGGGCTACCTTTTAATCTTGCTAGGAATCCTTATTACGTGAGTTCCTATGTCTTTGCTGCTAATAATGCAATATCAGGTTATCTACTGTCGGGATATAATATGTTGAGAACTACATTACTACAACAAGAAAGACCAATGTAGAAAGATTATTAGAGCCTATCAAAGGGACTTCGAGAGAGAAAGGTGTCAGTATAGTGAGTGATGGATGGAGTGATTCACAGAGAAGACCATTGATTAATTTTATTGCAACATGTGAAATTGGTCCAATGTTTATTAAAGCTGTTAATTGCGAGGATAAGATAAAAGATAAATATTTTATTGCAAATTTGATGAAAGAAGTTATTGATGAAGTTGGACACGAGCATGTGCTTCAAGTCATTACTGACAATGCAAAAAATTATAAGGGTGCTGGAGAAATCATTGAAGGGATATTTTCTCATATTTATTGGACTCCATGTGTAGTGCATACTTTAAATCTCGCCTTAAAGAATATTTGTGCAGCTAAAAATGTTGAGAGTAATATGGAAATATATCAGGAATGCAGTTGGATTACAGAAGTTCATGGTGATGCCGTGCAAATAAAAAATTTCATTGTAAATCATTCTATGAGGTTGGCTCTTTTTAACAAATTTGTCTCTTTAAAAATGCTTGCACTTGCAGAGACACATTTCACATCAATTAATATTATGCTTAAAAGATTTAAGCTTATTAAGCGTGGCTTGCAAGCAATGGTTATCAGTGAGCAGTGGTCTTCTTATAGAGAGGATGATTTAGGAAGAGCTAGATTTGCGAAAGAGAAAATTCTAGATGATGTTTGGTGGGACAAAATTGATTACATTCTTTCTTTCACTAGTCCTATATATGAGATGATTCGAGCTTGTGATACAGATAAACCATGTCTTCACTTGGTTTATGAAATGTGGGATTCAATGATTGAAAATGTAAAAGCTGCAATATATCGACATGAAGGCAAACAATTGGGAGAATCTTCTTCTTTTTATAATGTAGTACATTCTATACTCATTGAACGGTGGACGATGAATAACAATCCCCTTCATTGTTTGGCACACTCATTAAATCCCAAGTAAGTACATTATTTATAAGTTCTTTATATCTTTTGTATTTTTATATTCTAACATTTTATAATAATTGCATTTTGTGTTTGAAAAAGGTACTATAGTGATGTATGACTTAACGAGGATACAAGAAGAGTTGCTCCGCATCAAGATTTAGAAATCTCTCGAGAAAGAACACTACTAGAAATTGGTTCTTCAGCAACGGCTATCAGCAATGACCGCTCAAGCCGTTGCAGATATGTTGTATCTACAATGGCTTTCTAACGGACACGTGAGCCGTTGCAGATATTAATTACCTCAGCAACAGCGTTCTAACGGACAAGTGAGCCGTTGCTGATGATTAACTTATCAGCAATGGCTTTCTAACGGCTAAGTGAGCCGTTGCTGATAAGTTTATATAGGGCACGCGATCGCGCCCACCCCCTACTTCCTCTTCCTCTGTCCGCCGCCGCTGCTCTATTCCGACGCTGCTGCTGTCGAGCTGTCGCTGCCGACGCCACCACCCCGTCCTCGACCTCCAGTTCTGACCTCCGCCTCCCGTTCGATTAGAGGTATTTCTCGCCGCCTCTGACCCCCTATTTGTTAGAGCAGGCCAAAACCCTTAAAATAGGGTTTCGGCTGACGATCGGTGGTTTATGCAGTGTCCGGACATTAGATGTCAGCGCCGGAGTCCACCGGACTTCGGCGCCTGAAATGCTTATATAATATTATTTTTATATATTTTTAATTTTTAATTAATTGTTTGAATTAATTATTTAATTAATTGTTTGAATTAATTATTTAATTTGTTAGATTAATTTTTAGGGTTTAGATTAATTATTATAATTTTTAGATTAATTATTAGAGTTTAGAGTAAATTTTAGATTAATTTAGTTAGATTAATATTATGTTTTAGATTAATAATTGTAGTTAATTATTTAAATTAGTTAAAAGATTGTAGATTAATATTAATTAATTAGTTAAAATGTTAATTAGTCCAGAGTAGTCCTTAGTGGACTCGCGCCAGAATTGTCCACTTCGGACTTGCGGCGGAATCGTTAATTTCGAACTCGCGCCGTAATCGTCCATTTCAGACTTCCGCCTGAGTCGTCCAATTTTGACTCATGTCGGAATTGTCCACTATGGACTCGAACTGACTTGAAACTAGGGGCGGCAGAAATGGGCACGGCACGATAGCACGGCTCGATAACTGCGTGTCAGGCTAAAAAATTTGGCCCGATAAGCTTATCGGGCCGGGCCGGGCCGGGCCGCAATTATTGCGGGTTGACGCGGGCCGGCTATTAGCGGGCCGGCCCGGCCCGTTTGGCCCGCAAAATTTAAACCTATCTTTTTATTTTTTACCCACCCGCTGCGCATCAGCGGCTCAGCGCCTCACTCGACTAGTCGACTCCTTCCTCTCACGCTGTCACACCGTCACGCGAGTACGAGAAGCGATCGCCGCAGCCCGCTCGCCCTCCCTCCGAGCTTTCCTCTGCCTCCGCTCGCCCTCGCTCCTCACTCCTCGCTCGCCCTCTCCTCCGCAGCCTGCCCTACCTCCGAGCTTTCCTCTGCCTCGAGCCCGCCTATCTCCGAGCCCTAGGAGAAGCTCTCCTCTGCGGCTCTGCCTCGAGCCTCCGTCGTCAACTCCGACCTCCTACTCTCCTCCGATGTCCGCCTACCTCCGAGCCCTAGGAGAAGCTCTCCTCTGCGGCTCTGCCTCGAGCCTCCATCGTCAACTCTGACCTCCTACTCTCCTCTGCTGTCCGCCTACCTCTGAGCCCTAGGAGAAGCTCTCCTCCGCGGCTCTGCCTCGAGCCTCCATCGTCAATTCCGACCTCCTACTCTCCTCCGCTGTCCGCCTACCTCCGAGCCCTAGGAGAAGCTCTCCTCTGCCTCGTGCCTTCGGCTCTGCGCCTGTGCCTCCGATTTGAGGTCCGCACTCTGTCTAATGTGTAATTTGATCAATTGATCATAGGTGTAATCACTGTCTTGCTTAATGTATTAGATTAATGTGTATCTTGGATTCTTGTCTTGCTTAATGTATTAGATTAATGTGTATCTTGGATTCTTGGTAATGTATCTTGCTTAGTAATGAATACAATGCACTGATTTAATCTAATGAATACAATCACTGTCTTGCTTGATCATACCCATTTACTGATTTAATCTAATGAATACAATCACTGTCTTGCTTAGTAATGGATCTTGAGTATGTTGCTTAGTATTTGATCTAATGTGCTATCACTGTCTTACTTAGTGTATTTAATCTAACGTGTATCTTGTGTATTTAATCAGTACCCATGCACTGATTTAATCTAATGTGTAATCACAGTAATTAGTTAATAGCTATCTTGCCATCACTATTTAGTTGTGCTCATTGAACTGATTTATCATGCTCATTAGTTGCTTTAGTTAAACACACTTAATTTATTTGAGCTCACTAATTGATTATTGAACTAAGTTATACTGTTATAGTAAAGCAATATGTCAATGGGTGAATGAGATATTATGCATGAGTTCTTTTTTGTTGTTTGTTTATAGATGCCGAGGAGAGAAGATGATACCGTTGAGAATCTTGAGATTGAACTTTTCATTGATGATAATGTGGTCAACGATGACATTGAAGAAGATGTGGATGCAATTGAAGGAGATGTGGGTTCTTCTCCACTTCCAACATCGAAGTCAGGAGTAGCTGACAAGAACAAAGGAACGAAGAGGCAAAGGAGATCAAAGTGTTGGCAGCAGTTCACTCGACTTCCCATGGGTGAAGATAGAAAAGAGATGTGTCAATGCAACATTTGTCATGATAAATTCACTTGCAAAGCTAGAGTCGGGACTGGTCATCTCCTACGCCATATGGAGAAATGTAAGAAAAGAGACACATGCGATGTCGGCCAGATGCTTTTCTCTTCTAATGCTCACGGTAATATGACTTTATCTGATTGCTCATTTGATCCTGATAAGTTTAGGGAATTGGTTGCTTCAGCTATTGCAATGCATAATTTGTCATTTCAATTTGTTGAGTATCGAGGAATTAGGGCTTGTTTTGAATATCTACGTCCTGGTGTGCAACAAGTTTCTAGAAATACTGCAAAGGCAGATATATTGAAGCTTTATGAGTTAGAAAAGATGAAGATTAAGAATGTGTTAGCAACGTCGTATGGTAGGATCAGTTTGACGTCCGATTTGTGGACCGCAATAAATAGTGATGGCTATCTTGTCGTAACTGTCCATTTTGTTAATAGGGATTGGATTTTGAGGAAATACATCTTATGTTTGAGCTATATGCCTTCTCCTCACACTGGCGTAGCACTAGCTGATAAAATTTATGATGTTTTGAATGATTGGGGCATCGTTGAGAAGTTATCTTCATTGACATTGGATAATGCTTCTGCAAATGATGTGTGTGTGCAATACTTAAAGACGAAGTTGAATAGTAGAAAAGGACTTGTGTTGAATGGAGATCTCTTTCACTTGCGATGTTGTGCACACATCTTGAACTTAATTGTGCAAGAGGGATTGAAGGACGTTGATAAAGTGGTAGAAAAAATGCGGGATAGTGTGAAGTATGTTCGGGGCTCTCAATCAAGAAAGGAGAAGTTTCTTGAATGTGTTAAAAGTTTATGTTTAGATGGTAAGCAAGGCTTGAGACAAGATGTTTCAACGAGATGGAATTCTACCTTTCTTATGTTGAAGAGCGCTCTTTATTACAAGACCGCATTTGAACACTTGGCAATGAGTGATTCAAGTTATACAAATTGTCCTTCTATGTGTGAATGGAGCAAGGTTGACAAATTATGCACATTTTTGGGTACTTACTATAATCTAACTTGTTTATTTTCGGGAACGAAGTATCCAACTTCAAACTTGTTCTTCCCCTTGGTGGTTAAGATTTATCATAATTTGATAATGGAGTGTACATGTGAGGATGAACCTATGAGGAGAATGGCCACTAGGATGATGGGGAAATTTGAGAAGTATTGGTCCAATTTTAATGAAACGTTGGCCATAGCGGTTGTTTTGGATCCACGGTTCAAGTTTGAATTTGTGGAGTGGGGATATAAAAAGATTTATGGAAATGACGCAAAACCTTATATTGAGGCCATTCGTAGAAGGTTATTCAGTCTCTTTGATGACTACGTTCAGCGGTCATCTTTCACTTTGGGGTCATCTTCCGCGGCTTCTCAAATGAATTTTGTGTCTCAAGAAAGTGAAAGAAAATTGCAAGCTGAAGTTGAAGACGAGACATTCTATGGGGTATGATAAATCTTCATATATTTTTGTTTGAAAGAAAATTGCAAGCTGAAGTTGAAAGAAAATTTTTGTTTGATTCTTCATATATCATTGATTAGTATAACTAATCTTTTATTCTTGTGTTACATTCAATGTAGGATTTTGACATAACTGATGAGATAGACGGTGCATTACAAAAGTCGGAGTTAGATGCCTACTTGGATGAGAAGAGGATCAAAAGGACCGAGAAGTTAGATATTTTGTCATATTGGGCGAAGCATCACCCTCGTTATCCGATCTTGGGTTCCATAGCTCGTGATTTTCTATGCATTCCTATCACCACTGTTGCTTCAGAATCCGCATTCAGCTATAGTGGCCGCATCATTGACCGTTTTCGTAGTACGATTAAGAATGAAAATGCCGAAGCATTGTTGTGTCTAAGAGATTGGATTTATAGAGAGCAAGGTAAAATTACAATGTTTTATAGTTTAATTATAACTCATATATCAATAATTTGTTTTTTAAATTTTTTTCTTCTATTACAGATCTTGTGGAGGCTATTGCAGAGTTTCAAGAATACACTGAAGATATTTTAAATCCAAATGATGCAAATTATTCGTCCATGCAAGGATCTAATGTTGTTTTGTAATTTTTTAATTTCAGAAACTAGTAGAACTTTGCATGTGATTGGTTTTTGGTTAGGATTTTAGACTCATGTAAATCATTTTGTTAAATATTGATGTTTGATTTAGTTTGATGTCAAAGTATTGATGTAAATTATTTTGTTTGATGTTAAGTTAAGTATTGATAAAAATTATGTGATTTGGTTTGATGTTAAGTATTAATGTTTGATTTCATTGTGTTTACATTAAATTCATTTGTGTTTGGTTAATTGGTTTCATTGTGTTTCTATTGTGTTTGGTTATATTGTGTTTGGTTAATTGATTTCATTGTTGGTTAAATTGTGTTTGATATAAATTGTGTTTGATATAAATTGTGTTGGGTTAAATTTGTGTTTGACAATTTTTGGCGGGCTCGCGGGCCGGGCAGGGCGGCCCGCATAGTTAGCGGGCCGGGCCGGGCCGCTAATTTCTGGCCCGCATAGTTAGCGGGCCGGCCCGTTTTGCCACCCCTACTTGAAACATTTAGAAAATAATCATCCATCCGACGAGTTGATATGTTTCACGTACGCATCGACGAATCAGATATGATTTAACAAAACCTTAGATCCATTCGGGGGTTGTATGTTCATGTAAAAGAAGTAGATGATCTTTTATACGACGTACAACCCTTGAATTGTCCCTGATTGGACAATTTGTAAATATAATTATTTGTATTGCACTTACGTTTTTCTTTTAACCGTTAACTTATTCTAAATTTCGGCAGCATCCCTCTTGTTCTCCGATGCGCGCCCAGATGATATGCGTATTCGGAGAACTGTAGGGAGATGCTGCCGAAATTTAAAATGAAGTTAGCGATTAAAAGAAATACTTAGTGCAATATAAATAATATAAATCTCGAATGGAATATGATCATCTCACCTAAAGGCATTAACCTAAGAAATTGTCGTTGATTGACAGAATCATGTCGGCTGATCGAAGTTGGATGTACCGACGTCTTGATCGTAGAGCTTTAACAAATGAGTTTTGATTAGGCGTAACTTACTTCCTAAATTTTGCCTATTCAAATCGGAAATTTGTTAGAGTTGATGATAAAATCTGATGTCCCTGCCGCATTTGCTTAAATGGACGATTTTTGGATCGGAAAATTGTCACTCTGCATCTATATAGCAAAGCATTTGCACCAAGATATTTTCTATGGACTTGTCACGGGGAGTCACGTGAAGTCGGGACGTCGAGCAATCCTGTCGTTCAGACACATGGTGAATCTTCCTCTACTAGTGTTTCTTCATCCAGTCAATCTAATCCCTATAGAACTATGATACTTGATAGTCTTGGGGGTCAATTCCACCTAATGATAATGTTGATCGGCCAGTTACTGAGACGTCAGTCCCACCAGATACTACAGCGGTTGATATCATAGAAGTACAAACTGAGATAGAGATTGAATTGGCAAATAAAGAAGCTACAGAATTTTACGAGCTGTTGGAACTGTCGATGAACTTTTGTATGAGAATTATCCTAAATACACTAGGTTTTCAGCAATGACGTAGCTCCTAAACATCAAGGCCGATTGTAATATCAGCGGGGTTGCGTATGATCGGATTGCAGGATTGATTAATGGAATGCTGCCTACTGATAACAAGTTTGAGCCAACTTTTTATAAAACTAAAAAACTGATGAGAAAATTGAGGCTGGGGTACGAAAAAATACACGCGTGCCAAAATAACTGCATTTTATATTATAAAGAAAATGTGTAGTTGGATAAATGTCCTATATGTCAACATCCTCGTTACAAGAAGAAGAAATTCGTCCAACAAAAAAATATCATGTTTAAGATACTTCGGTATTTTTCACTAACATCGAGGCTTCAAAGATTATTCATGTCGGAAAAGACGACCTCCTACATGAGTTCACATGCAAGAAGTTGTGATGATACAATAATGACTCATCCATCCAACAGTGAAGCATGGAAATATTTGAATACATGTTATCCTTCATTTGCTAGGGATAATAGAAATATTAGATTGGGATTGTGCACAGATGGTTTTAATCCGTTTGCATATTCTGCAACTCCTTATTCAGTTTGGCCAGTGCTGCTGACAGTTTATAATTTGCCACCGTCAATGTGTATGAAAGATGAATTTATTTATTTTTCGATGATTATTCCGGGTCCTAAGGGTCCGCGAAAAGAAATTGACATATTTCTCAGACCCTTGATAGATGAATTGAAAATATTGTGGACTGAGGGAGCTGTCACTTATGATTGTCATCGGAAGCAAAACTTCAATTTAAAGGCCGTGATCTTGTGGACAATAAATGATTTCCCAGCATACGGCATGTTGTCTGGTTGGAGCACTCACGGCCGACTCTCTTGTTTGTATTGTATAGAACAATCTAAATCATCCAGTCTTCAGAACGGACGAAAAATCTCATTCTTTGATTGTCATCGTCGATTCCTACCGGCTAACCATCAATATCGAAGGAATCGTAATAAATTTACTAAGGTCAGAGTCAAAAGAGATGGGCCACCACCGATGTTGTCTGGTGAACAAATGTTATCACGTGTTTCAGCACTTCCAGATATAGTATTTGGTCGGAATGAAAGAGTATCGGGCTTTGGTCAAACACATAACTGGGTGAAAGAGTTCATTACTGATTCGACATAATTTAGATGTCATGCACATGGAAAAAAATGTGTTTGATAATATTTCCATCACTTTGATGGATGTTTCCGGAAAAACTAAAGATAATGTCAAAGCCCGACATGATCTGAAAATACTTTGTAAGAGACCAGAGTTGGAGTTACAAGAGGTCAACGGATGATATCTGAAACCGAAGGCCCCGTATGTGTTAAATAAATAACAGATCGAAGATGTTTGTCAATGGATAAAAGAACTCAGATTACCCGATGGATATGCTTCAAACATATCTCGATGTGTGAACGTCGATGATTGCAAAATATCAGGGATGAAGAGCAATGATTGTCATGTATTCATGCAGAGATTGCTTCCGATCGCATTCCGAGATCTTCTACTTGATAATATTTGGGGTCCGTTGACTGAATTAAGTATGTTTTTTAGAAACATTTGTGCAAATGTCCTTCTAGTTGAAGATATGTCAACACTTGAAAGTAATATTGTTGAAATCATATGTAAGCTAGAGCAGTTTTTTCCTCTTGCATTTTTTGACTCGATGGAGCATCTACCGATACACTTGGCATACGAGGCACGAGTTGGTGGCCCCGTTCAATATCGGTGGATGTACTTATTTGAAAAATACATGAATCGTCTGAAGAAAAAGGTAAAGAACAGCGCAGCTGTTGAAGGATCAATATCTGAATCGTACGTATATCATTCAAGAAATTTCAACATTCTGCTTATTTTACTTTGAATCGACAGTATATACAAGATTTGATCGTCTTCCACGTAACGACGACGGGGGAGTTCGACATTCAAATGGACGTTTAAATATATTTTGTCACTCTGGTCGTGCTTTTGGTTCTCGTTCATCTCGACACGTAAGCGAGGAAGAGTATCATTTGGCACACTTGTATGTATTACTCAATTATCCAGAGATTGAACAATTCATTGAAATATTTGACATTGAGATGATCGATGAAAAAATACTCTATTCACAACAATCAAGAATTAGAGAGATTACGGAATCGTGATTTCCCTACATGGATTCAAGCTTACAGCAAAGACCACCGAGCTGAAATAGATGAAAGAATATTTGAGTTTGTTATTGGACCATCGCGACTAGTGTCCTGTTATAGTGGATATTTTGTTAATGGATACAAATTTCACACGGTGGAATATGCATTTACAAAGAAGACGATGAATGTCGGGGTCTGCGTGAAAGGGACAACCTATGTTTAATGTGATATGGATTTTTATGGATTGGTGGAAGAAGTGATAGAGTTGCACTACTTCGGCTTAAAATTAGTGATCCTATTTAGATGTCATTAGTTCGATACAACAAAAAGGGGCATGAAAGTTCATCCAAAATACAAACATGTTGAGGTTAATTACAAATCGAAATTGGCAGCAAATGAGCCTTTTATATTGGCATCACAAGCCGAACAAGTATATTACGCGACGTATCCGGCTCGAAATAAAGATAGAGCAAATTGGCGTGTAGTCTGTATGACTAAAGGTAGAGGAAAAATTGATCCGATAGTAGGAGAAAATGAGTCGATACCTGATGTGACAGATAGTTTCTATCAAGAAGATGATCCTCTTGCTGTAGATCATATTATTCCAATACTCGAGGATGCAGACACAACGTCAATTCAATTAGAAGTTGAATATGCTGATGATGACGATCATGAAATTGAGGAAGTTGGAGATGAAGAAGATGAAGAAGATGAAGAAGAGGAAGAAGAGGAAGAATTCGAAGACTATTACTCAGATGATGATGAATAATTGTAAAATATATTTTATATTAAATATATGTCTACTATATATATAATAATCTAATTATATGTCTATTCGACAGATATGTTTGGTCGTGGTTATCATCGCATGAGAGCTTCGGAGTCTCCGATCGGTGAGACTCCAGCACTTACTCATGCTGCTGATTCTCCTATTGTTGATCCTCCTGCCGATGATACTGCTGAGGCTAGTACATCCAGACGCAGGCGGCCACGCGAGCCGAATAGGTGGTAGCCTCCACTAGTCGTAGAGTCACGCAGATTCATTAGCGTGATTGGGGAGCGGTAATATATCATGAATTTTGAATCATTAAAAATTCATTATATCATAATATAATATTAAATTTTATTTTTGTTGTGTAGGTTTGAGCAAGAAGAAGTGCCAAGGAGCATTTCTTCTACCATTCGGCGATATATGCACGGGGCATGGCCCACGTGGTCTCACGTGCCCAGTGAGCACGTCGATAAGCTATAGCGCGAGTTTGAGGCACGTATTAATTTTTTTTATACATGCATGATGATTAATATTGGTACTGATATTATTATTTTGCAGGCTCGCTATACATGGGTCGAGGACCAGAGGCCCTTCATTTACGCTGCCTGGGAGGCTATTTCCCAGGCGATGGCCCGAGCTGGGACCACTAACATCGCCGAGACTCGGGGATACAACCTCGATTGGATTACTCCGGATATATGAGATCAGCTCGTGGCATTATGGTCGGCGGATCGATGGTAGGAGGTTTCTAGGACTGCGGCTAGAAACCGCATGTTGAGAGGAGGAGCGCGTCACACTAGCGGATCAGTTGCATTTACTGTGCACGCGAACCGTATGGTAAGTATACCTTAATTTTAATTATATATTTTATTTGTTACTCTGTGTACTAATTAATGTATTTGTTTTTTAAATGTAGACGACGGTGTTGGACGACGGGACTGTCCAGCGACCCTCCCCGATGGCGGTGTTTGAGCGGACTCACCGTCGAGTGCATGGGACGGAGGAGTACATCGATAACCACGCTGCATACATTATGGTGAGTATATTTGTTTAAATTATTTATTATTTATTTATAATTTAAGTTTTGTGAAAAATATTAAACAAAAAAGTTAAACTCAAGTAGGAGACCTACAGTCAGACGATGATACAGCGCGGAGGCACCCCCGAGGACTTTGACGCAGGAGCATAGGTCGAGGTTGCAGGTGGCTGGGACCACGATCGTGTGTATGGTTTTGCAGATAGTGGTCATGCACGAGTCGTGCTAGGCCTACTTGGGGCACCGACCCCTCCGATGCTGGTGAGCGGCCGTCCACCTCCAGGTCCAGTTATGATCATAGTACCAGGATAAGGACACTAGAGGAGACGGTCGCGCATTAGAGTCAGATGATGGCGGAGATGCATGCTATGCTACGCAACATCTCATCTCATACCGGAGCAGGCATCCCCTCGGCATCATCTGATCCATCATCCTCGAGTCAGTCCATGCCGGTGTACACCCAAGCACTCCAGACCCCGCCATATGATCCAGACCATCCTCCATCGTCATCGTGAAATTTTTTATTTATATATATTGACTTTGTTACTTAGATACTATACTTGATTAATTTATTTTGTTTGGATATTGATACTTCAAATTTGCATTTGAATAATTTTTATACGATTGTGGATAATTATAAATATAAGTATAATTGTTTTGATGTATATCTGGGTGTATTTGTGATGTGTGAATGAATGTATGTATGGGTGTATGGGTGTGTGAGTTATGTATCAAATAATGTATCAATGTATTAAATGGAAATTTGGAATTTTAGATTTTTTCGATTGCAGGTTGTAGTCATCAACAACGACTTTCCCACAACCGTCCATGGGAAAGCCGTTACTAAAAGTGTATCGTAAGCCGTTGTTTATGTCATACAACAACGACTTAGCAACGGTCTTTCACTAACGGGTTTACTACGGACACGCAGGCCGTTGCTAATTATTGTTATCAGCAACGAAATCGGCTCCGTGGCAAACCCGTTGCTGATAATATTATTAGCAACGGCGCGAGCGACCGTTGCTGATCCGTTGCTAAATTATCAGCAACGCGTCTTTCTGCCACCGCTCCGTTGCAAGCCGTTGCTGATGGTTTTTAGAAACGGATCATCAATGGCTTCAGCTGTTGCTGATGTCCATTATTCCAGTAGTGGAACAAAATATTTTAAGGGGTTCTTTCCTGACATGGAAGATCGAACAAGAGCTAATACTGAATTTGCTAATTTTACATTGAAGATGGAAGAGTTTGCAGATTCTGAATCGTTGTATAACAGATATCATATGGATGCCAAATGTTGGTGGGCAATCCATAGTGCAAGTGCTCCTTTGCTTCAAAGTATTTCTTTCAAGTTACTTGGACAACTATCTTATGGATGCCAAATATTGGTGGGCAATCCATGGTGTCGTGTCGTGTTTCTCGTTTCGATTTCCGTGCAACATAGATTCAAACATGTTAAGAGATGAAACTTCCACACTTACTGAACTATAGTTGTCAGTCAATTGTGTTACTATGCTTGATGATTCGATTTTACTAACAATTAAGATTGGTAATACCTTAACTAATAAGAAGGATAAATTCTTAGGGATGACAATGGCTCGAGGGGGGGGAGGGGAGGGGATATATCCCATTCCTTCCTCTAAAAACCCCGCGTCTAGCTAGTGCAGGACAGGACAAGAAAGAAAACTATCTTAGTCACCCATGGCCTGTGCATAGGGGTGGTAATTTTATCCGCATCCGCTAACTAAAAACCGTATCTGCACCGTATCCGATCTCATATCCGCAAGTAAAAATAGATATGGATACGGATTTAGAAAACTTATATCCGCGCGGATATGGTGCGGATACGGATATGACTGTGGATCCGCACCGTATCCGCACCGCCTATCCGCGTCTCTGAATTACTATTTTGCCCATATAAGTTATTAATATATATAAGAGCTCTATGGTAATTTCATGTCAAGATGAATTCTGAAGTATATTATATATTTATTTTGGATCAATAAATTGATAATTTATTAATTTTTTTAATTAAATATATTATTTTAATATATTTTTATTAAATACAGTGCAGATACGAATGCGGTGTGGATATCCGTATTTGAAGCGGTGCGGATATGGATATCCATATTCACATCCATAGCGGATACGGTGCGGATATGAATGTGCGGATATAGGATGTGGTGCGGGTACGAATAATCCAATTCTGCATCGTATTCGATTCGTTGCCGGTCCTATCTGTGCATGTCTAGTGGGATGGAGCGAGCAGTATGTTGATATAGCTAGGTGGTTCCACTGTCTGGTTTATGTTAATTTTTATATATATAATCACCATGGATGAACCCATATACCAAATGCTCCACATTTCACGAGGAATTGAATGATAAAGTAAACACCAAAAGAACAACAGATGTAGTATATTACAAAAGATCAAATTAAAGTATATATATGTATAGATACTTTCCCAACAACATTTCCACTCATTTTTTTACCAGTTCAAACATGAGTTTCTATTGCTTCCTATATCAGAAACTCATTGATACTCCTTCACACAACTAGAGCACCAGCTACTGTATTGATATGTATGACTAGCTAGAAGATATATGTTTGGGATTACATTATAGTTTTTTTCTTCTATAGTTCACCGAATTTTGTATGTTTACCTTTTTTTTATACATTTTTTTTAAAGTTAATATAAAAAAATACATATTTTATTTTAAAAAAAAATCATAAATTTATGAATTATCTAATTTTATAATATTAAAAATATAAATTAAATCTAGCATTAAATGCAAATATGAGGATATAATTATTATTATTTTTAAATACAATACAAGAAGTGCAATTTATACCTAGATTCTCTTAGATAATTTTTTTTTACATTTTTTTTAAAAAGTCGCACTTCTTGAAAAAATTATACTTTCTGCAAAATATGTATGAAGTGTGTCAATCAAATAAGATAAAAAATATATAATTTATTAAGAAATACATTTTTTTGTAAAAAAAAATTGTATCAATCAAAGTCACTTAGATATCATCATGCGACTGTAAGCTTAGCTTAGCAACTTGTTGGAAGCATAGTAGAGTTAGTTGTAACAATAAAAGGAATGGCTACCTCCTAATTCTCCAAGTTATTTCACCTGTAATGTCATTTCCTCATATTTATTCTTGTGAAATTGGTTTCCCTATGATGTAATGTAACAAGCATGCAAGAATTTGAAAACTTAGTTGCTTTATTCTAAAACTCATGCAGTCACAAATATAATTATTGTCTAGCTTTTCAACCTTATGGGTCCTTTATTGGTTTATTTTTCTTCTTTCTTATTTAGTCTTGTATCTTATTTTAGTATTTAGATTTTAAAGCAAATCACATCATGTCAACTGATTATACAGCAGAGCCTGTCTTCTTGCTGTCAATCTTGGAGAAAAATAGAAGTCATAGCTGTGTTGACGCTTTTAGTGTAGTCTGGTAAATTAAAAAAAAATTAGAATTCATATAACGGAGACGCTATTTTTTAAGTCTTGAATTAATATTTCGCTGACGTTTTTAAAAAGCTCCTTATTTTACCGGGAGATTTACAACGGAGACTTTCAAAGAGCGTTTGATTGCTCACAAATACAAATACCGTAAAAAGTCTTAGCATATAAAAATAAATATCCGCGAAGAAAATTTGTAGTTTACTATTTGATTATCTGCAAGTAGAGTTACAATTTCTATTTACAAGTATTTTGTTGACCGCAAATGAAAGTTGCAACTACACTTGCAACTTGCATCTTCGTATCTGGGTCTGATAATTTTGGTCCGGTCGAATAGCCCAACACGATAAAATCATGCTCGGACCACCCATTATCGTGTTAGGCCAAGTGATATAGGTCTGAACCCGACCTTATAGCTTGATAACCAGTAGACCAGGCTGGTCTGCACCAGGCTGGTCTGCACGGTGGCTAGACTGAGCCCAAGCCTAACTAGCTTGGTCAGTGCTAGGCTAAGCCTGACACTACTACACCAAGCAAGGCCTGAGCTCAACCTGGGACGATCCAAGCTCGACCCGAGCTCGAAGTGGTGACCCCCATGTCGAGCTGAGTCACCCCTCTAGGAATCCCGGTCATGCTAGACACGTCCTGACTAGTAACGGGCCTGATCGGGCTCGGAACTAGGCCGACTCAAGAACGACCTATTGGAGGCACGAAGATGTCAGTCAAATAGAGGTAAAAGGATAAATATTATTGGTCGAAGGATAAATACTATTTTGATGATAACAAATCAAATCTGTTTAACCAATTCAAATTCTTGAAGTATGAAGCTCGCAGGATAGATAAATAACAAGTCAAGTTTCACGTCTTGTGACATCGATCTTGATACAAACTAATGCGTACACCACAGATGGTTTGGACAAATCAAAAGAATACATGGAAAGTCTTTCGAGTTGGAGTACGCTGAAGGACAGAACCAGAAAATAAAGCGCGCAACGAGAAGATCAAAAAGAAGTTTTCCAGTCCTGGTCGATCGAATGATGTTAAAATTTGGCAGTAGCCAATTCGGTTGACCGGTCGGTCGACTGAAGATGGTCAAAAATTGGTAGTAGCCAATTCTGTCGATCGGTTGGTCGACCGAAGTGCACCCAGAAGCGGCAGAATGCCGCGGTCACTTGGGCGGTCGACCGATGATCGATCGACAAGCGACCGGGCATCAGCAACAGGCAAAAATGCGCCCGTTGACGAGCCCTTTGGTTGGAAGGTTATAAATACCCTCCCCTCTCTCTCTCTCTCTCCTAGGCAACATTGGATGCCAATAAATATCAAAGAGTGATCTTTAGCATCCTCCAAGCTTCTCAATTGATTAAATTCTTCAAACCTAGCTCTTGATCCCTCATCTTCAAGTGTTCTTCATTGAAGGGCTCATCAAGGGTGCTAGGCTCAAGAAGAAGAGATGTTTTCATTGTGATAAGTTCTCTTCACCTCCATCTTGTAATAGATTTGTTTTTTATTGGTTTTTACTTAAATTTACTTGAGTTTGTAAGAAGACCTAGTGTGTGGTCTTGTAAGTGGTTACCTTGGTGTATAAGGTGTAAAGTCACTTGTGTAAACTAAGTTAAGAGTAGGTCTTAGGAATTGAGGTGGAAAAACTCACTCAATAGGAATGCGGGATACTTTCGGGTGTGGAGGTGCCTTCGAGATGAGTGTAGGGTCTTTCTAGTGTAAATTTCTCAATTGTAAGCTACTCATAATTTAGTAGATTTGGGTGTGAAATCCTAAGCACGGTACCTAGGTAGTGGAGTAGGCATTGTGGTCGAACCACTATAAATTTTTGTGTTAGCATTGATACATTGCTTGTGTTTAAATTATTTTATTATTGCTTCTGTATTTAGTCATTCAATCGTGAATTACCTAAGTAAACTAAGAAACGTTTTAAAATCGGAATTAGGCAAATAGATCTAGTTAACAAACTATTCACCCCCTCTAGTATGGCCATTTCATCAACAATTGGTATCAGAGCGGGTCCGTAGCTTGTGATTTCACTATCTCTTCTACACTTTGCTTCGATCCAAAAAATGACACTAGAGTGTGTAGCGTCTATACCACCTAGGTTTGATGAGTCAAACTTTGGTCTTTTGAAAGGAAAAATGTATACATTCTTAAAGACTCAAGATATATGTGTGTTTAATATGGTAAAGTCAACATACATAGAACCTAAGGAAAACATGGATGCATGAACCCAAGAACAAATTAGCAGGTTTGAGTTAAATGCTAAGACAACAAATTAGCAGGTATACATTCTTTGGAAAATAATATTTTTGAAAAAGTCATGCATTATACTTCTGCATATGATATTTGGGCAACTTTGAACATGCTTTATGATTATGCTAAAACTGAAGAACTTGTTACTCTAAATGAAGCAGAGGTGGCAACGGGCCGTGCCCGGGCCGGCCCAAGCCCGACCACATTTCGGGTCGTGCCTGGCACGACCCGAATGTGTGGCAGCCAAGCCCAACCCGGGCTCGGGCCGGCCAAAAAATTAATTATTTAGTTTAATTTTTTAAATTTAAATTTTTAAAGATTTTAAATTTAATTTTAAAAATTAATTGTTACGGGTGAGTTTTGAACTAGGACCTCTAATTTTATTTGAGATAGCTTAATCATTGTACTAAACTTTATTATATATTTTTTAAAATATTTTTTATATGTAACATTGTAACGCAGTACAAATTAATAAAAAGATTTTAAAAAATCAAATTATAATTAAATTTTTATTTATCTTTAATACAAAAATTTTCATCTAATGATAAAATAATTTTTTAAAATATTATAATAGACTGCACCTTAAAAGATTGCCAACGTACCTTCTATAGCTAAACTTGTACTCCCCAATGATTAACTATAGAAGGATCAGGTATACGTTATTCTTTTTACATTTTTAATCACTCGTAGTCCCGGTGATTTAATATGTACTTGGACCAATAGTACCAACTTCGCTTGTTTGAGCTTTCTCCTCTCCAGATGATGAAGTGTCGTGTCCTCCCTTATCTTGTAATCTATCTTCAGCATCCAACTAGTCTTTTAAGCAAATGCACATTTCAACCGTTTATTCACTCATTCGGCTCCTTAATTTTTTCGTCGAGAATTCTATTTCCTGCACTAAAACAAGACTCGGAAGCTACTGTAGACACATGAACAGTTAGTATGTCACGTGTCATGATGGAAATAATAGGATACATATTTTCTTATTTTTTTCCACCATGCTAAAATTTCATTATCATCTATTTCTTCAGAATGATTATAATCTAGAAAAAAAAAGTAATTCATTAAAATGAGTAGATTTAGTTTTTTTATTATACGACCAAGTTGATAATTAATACTATTTCCACCATCATCTCTTAATCTAGAAGAAGAAGATGTTGTCTTATTTGTAATTGTATCACCAAATTTTGAGGCGTAAAATACAAACATAGAATTCAACAAATTCAAAATTTTAATTTTTTTTTTCTTCAACATTATCCAATCCCATATTGTTATAATAATCATCTAACAACATATTTAAACCATCAATTTTTATTCTAGGATCTAAACATATTGCTAAACAAAATAAAGTAGGTATATCTGACCAATACTTTTTAAATTTAGATTTCATTAAAGAAATAATTTGTGTAAATAAAAGATGATGTCTATATGAAGAAAATACTTCACTAATACGAAGTATATATGAAAGAGTTAAATAACATGTAGGATAATAAACACCGGAAAGTTGTTTGGTAGCTTTATTAAAAAGTTCTGAAATTTGAGTAATATGCCCAACAACTAACCAATCATTATTATTAATTGGATCACCATGCATATTTTGATTGTAAAACATTATAAGGATCTCTTGATATCTTATAGTAGACATAAGCATATGATATGTTGAATTCCATCTAGTAATAACATCACCATTAAATTTTTTAAATGATTTATTAAAAAATTGACATAATTTTTTAAATTCTTGTGTTCTTGCTTTTGAAGAACACAAATATCTAATAACATCTCTTATTTTTTCTACATGTATATTTACTTATTTTAAACCATCTTGTACACATAAATTAAGAACATGACAAACACAACGAACATGAAATAATTCACCATCTAATACTGGCTTAAATAACTCTATAAGGGGAGGAATAGCAGTATCATTATTACTAGTATTATCAAAATTAATCGAAATTTTTTTATCATTTATATTATAGAAAGATGTTATAAATCTAATAGCAGGAAAAATGGCAATAAAAGTGTGTGGATATTCAAAAACTTTAAAACTAATTAATCTTTTTTGCAAAATAAAATTTTCATCAATCCAATGTGCAGTAACACAAATGTAAGAATTAGTAGTACGTTGAATAGACCAAACATCAAATGTTAAAGAAATTTTTGATTTATTATTTTGAAAACTAGTCATTATATTTTCTCTATATATAAAAAATAATTTTAAAGCATCATTTTTCATTGTATTTCGAGTAATTTTTTTATATTTTGGTTGTAAAGTATTTTGAATCCAACTAGAAAATCTTGGTTGATCAACAAAATTAAAGGAGATTCACTTTGAACAATTAATTTTGCAAGTTCTCGACGTTGAAAATCATGATCATACGAAAAAGTTGTTAAACAAGAAGAAGATAAATTAAGAATTTGTTGAGCCTGTGCAACCTTATTGTCATGACCCTTTGCATGACATAATAAATGACCAGTTCCTCCGATTGTTGAAGCCGAAAGAAATTTTTGATATTTTTTGCACCGAGCTATTGTTATGGTGCCATCAGGTTCAATAATTTTCTCAAAATATTCCCAAACTATACTATTTTTTCTACCTGATGGACATAAATTAATAGATGAACTTATCTCTATGTTTTGATTTTGTTGAGTGGTAGGAGTGGTAGGAGTAGCAGGAGGCATTTCTTCTAACATATTTGATCCAGCTTGTGGAGTATAACCTGAAAAATCTTCATCCACCATTAGTAAAAATTAAAAATATAAAAAGTATAAATATTATACTAATCAATGAAACAAATTGAAGAGATTAAAAAAAATTAACAACAATCTTGAATCCTTATCTTCTTGATGAGCTTAAAATGTTGTTGAGAATGATTGTAAATGAACTTAGAGATTGTTGAGAGTAAAAGAGTTGAGAGTTGAGGATTGAGAGAAAGAGTTGAAGATGAAGATAAAAGAAATGAAGAAGGAGAGGGATATTTATAGGAAAATTTAATTTTTTTATTATAATATATTCGCCGGCCCGAGCCAGACTTGGCTCGGGCTGACCTAGGTTTGGCAACACCGACCTAAGCCTGGCGTACGCCAGGCCTCCCGGGCTCGCCCAGAGCACGAGCACGCGGGCCGTGCCTAGCACGAGCACGCGGGCCGTGCCTAGCACGGCCCGTCTTCTGGGCACAGTCGTGCCGGGCCGGGCCCATGCCGCCCATGGGCTGGCCCAGCCCGTTGCCACCTCTAAAATGAAGGAGACGATGACAATTGTCATACTCCTATATCTAATGAAGTTCTTGAAGCTATTAGTGTATCTAGCCAAAGAAATACAAATAGTCGGAAGAGAAATGTGATATGTCACCTATGCAATGAGAAATGGCACGTGAAGAAGAATTGCCCTAATATGAAGAACAAGGCAAAACGGAGGTCAAATGCTTCCACTCACTCACGTGCATCAAGTGAAGCATCCTCACACCATGATCACGAAGCTAACATCATGAACGTTGATGAGGAGGTGTGCTCTTCTTCTAGTCATGACAATCATAATCATAGATCTAATTCATCTAGTTCCTTGGATCTTCTTTATGATGAATGATTAGACGAATATAAAATCATGTATGCCTTGATGGTTAAAAAGGATAAAGAAAATAAAAAATTAAAGAAGGAAAACTTGACTCTTAGCTCTCATTTACATGATGCTAAACTAGAAAATGAGAAGTTAAAAATTAGTGTCTCTAATCCATATCATGATGTTTTAAGTATCAACACTAAGAATTTGAAAAACAAAAATGACATGTTAAAGAATGAAAATAACATGTTGAAAACTCAACTGCACGCTTTACATAAATCTATGAATGATTTGAAAAATAAGATATTGATTTTGAGTAGACTAGTTAATACTTCTCTTAATTCCAAAAATCAAAATGTTTCACTTAGGAAACCTCAAAAGAAAAATGTTTTCCTTAAGAATGCTCATACTCATCATGTTTCACATATCAAGCATTCTAATGATAGATCTAATGTCCATAGCAAAAATGAAAACAAATTCAACGGATATTATTTTTTTTGTAGTATTTTTGGCCATGCTATTTATGATTGTGCATTCAAGAAAAATCTAAGTGTAGCTAGGACACTTTGGGTTCCTAAGCCCTCTAACCCCCAAGGACCCAAAGTCATTTGGGTACCAAAAATTTCATGCTCCTTTGTAGGGGGAGCTATCATACAAGGGTAAAGAGAAGTGAAGAGTTGAAGTTGACCATGAACCTAAATGAAGTATCATTCCTTGGTTGCAACCTTAAACCATCATGATGCCATAGGTATGAAAATTGGCATCTAGGTATATTTTGGTATCATCTCCTATACCCTCGTGCTTAAATTACAGTTGGAGTTTGATATATGCTTAATAGTAGAAGATTTTCCACTCTTGATAAGTTTCAAAAACGTCCTTGATTCTATTTGATTTCCGGTCTCTTCGGAGACTTATGTAGCCTATAACGGGCTCATGCGACCTTGCGGTTCTAAATCGTAGGCTCATTATGGCATTTCGATTTTCAACTGATAGGAAGGGTTGGAGATCTTATATTTCAAATTTCATATTTTCAGATCTCTCGATTCGTTTTGGTTTCATGACGATCTTACTTGAAAGGAATTTTTCACTATCTAGCTTAGGTTGAAATTCTCAAATACAAATTTCTATTTCACCTTGCTATTTAGTATGTTAACTTGCTAGTTGTTATATCATTATGCTACTAATGATTTTTGGCTTGTAAGTTGACATCCATGAAAATGGAAGGCTAATGATTAGGAGGAAAATGACAAGTTTGGTAAAATTCTCATGTAAGAGGTATGTCTTTGAATTTTGTAAAAATCTTAGCATAATACCTCAATATTCATGCTTTATTAGTGTCTCTATACTCATAATTAGAATTACATGATAGATCCTTAAATTCTCATGAGTAGGTACAATTTTAGTACTTAGGCAAGTTTCATTGAATGAAAGTTGCTTTAGGTTAAAATTTGACATTAGAGACTTTTATTTTAAGTCCAAACTCGTGAAACATGCTAAGACATACACATGACTTGATTCTAGGTGTTTAGATTTGAAAAATCATGTGTAAATAGAAAAATGATAACTAGCTCATCTTAGGAGACTCAAAATTGAAAAAGTTTGACATAAATCAATAAATTGACTTAGAAATCTCATTTTGGGTCCAAGCTTCACAAACATGTTTAGATTTACTCAAGTAAGGTGTCTAAGTGTCCAAGTTTGAAAAACTATAAGTAAATGATCAAATTTGATACTTAGTAATTTCATATTATCTAGCTTATATATGCTTGAATAAAATTGTGCTAGGTTGATATCTTGACCAGATAACATTATCTTTATCTCAAACTTAATATACATGCTTTAAATGATCATATTTTGGTATCTAGAAAGTTTGGATAAAATCTAAAAACATTTGACAAAATGACTTATATTTATAAAAATATCACTGAGAACTTGTAGATTTTCTAGAAAATTGTAGAGACATCCTTTTTGAGTGACTCTTGACTTTTTGGAATCCTCATGAAGCCTAGTTCATGCGAAAAAAGTTTTATAAAGTTCCAATATATAGATCTCTCAAAAATAATTTTTTTTGGGCTTAGAAAACCCATTGCAGCTCGAGCGGTCCCACGACATGCGATCACCCGATCGATCGGCGGATAGAAATTGATCATATCCACCCATTTGGCCGATTGTTTTAATCTTAGCCATTCAACCTAAGTTTTTAAGCCCGAAACTAGGGCTTCCTTGATCACTTCAATCGGTCACTCACCCTTTTCTCTTTGATTTTAAGGTTCCTTTTTCTCTTCTAAGGTACAAAAAAAACTCAACTTTTAGCTTTCATACATGAGTTATTTCATCATGTTGAGTGGATTCTTCATCTTCCCTCTTCTCTATGTCTAGATTCACTCATAAAAATCATGGTTCATGTCTTTTTTTTTTTATGGATGATGATTTTCCTTAGTATTTTTACTTCAAAAATAAGTTCTAGGAAGGAAAAATCAAATCTCTAATGTTTCTTGTATAAGTAAAAGTTTATTTTCCTTCATGAGATATCTTTATTTTTAACATTTTTATTTTTTTTAAAAGAGATTCTTCATGTTAATTAAAATTTATCATCTTCATCTTGCCAAAACAAAAGCTTTTTGTTGGGAGGAAGATATTAATGATTCAAACTTATGTTTGCCATTTTATCTGACCCGTTTTATTTATTATTTATTATTATTATTATTATTATTTTATTGGATTCACACATTGAGATTTAATATTAAAATCCAATCTTTTTTTTTCATAGAAAAGGAAGTCTTGTACAAATTTATATTGATCTTAAAAGTGTTTCTTCTCTTTGGTTTAGGAGCATGCATTACTCATCAAAGCTAATTACCTACACATCATCCTAATTGTCTTGCATAATGGCACCCAAGATAAAACTTTCAAGTTTGCCCGATAATCTTTTGACCGCTATAGGCAAGACTCAAGCCCCTAAGTTTGTAGACATGACTGTCTTACAGTCTCGTCCAGTTAACCTAGGTGACCTAGAGCAGTATGACATTAAAGGTAAACTTGCAGGCCTGGGATGAGTAGAGTATATAGGGAAGCAAGTACCAGTATGCTCCATCTTGATAAAAGCATTTTACTCTAATCTCGTGATAGATCAAGCTAGGTTAGGTGACTCACTAGTTCTCGGATCTAAAATTTTGGGAAAATTCATAGTAATCACCAAATCAGACATTAGAGATGCATTTGGGTTTCCTCGGCTAGGAAGATCAATATATAAGATGTCCACACATCACTTTCATGAGGATTTTCCTAGTCATGAAGTTGTGTCAGCCATCTGTCCTGAGAGTTATCAAGGGATGCTTCCTACTCAAAGCATCAAATTGTCAACCTTTGCTAGGATCATGCATCTTATCATTGCCTATAATATTCTTCCTAGAGCAGGACATTATGACGAGGTAACCAGTATGAGCATTAGGGTGCTCTTCTTTGCTATGTCGCGCATACTTATAAATGTTCCTGATCTTATGCTTCGCTACATAGAGGATGTCCATGCTTCAAAAAAGCAAGCCCTACCCTATGCCTCAATGATCTCTCACTTTATCTATGCTACTGGGTTAAACAAGTCTAGATTTGAGATAGATCTTGTGCCCAAAGTAATAGATGCATCCTCTCTAAATCGTATGAAAATACTTGAAAATCAGCGCGGTAAAAGAGTGCAGGGGGAACTTGCGGAGCACACTAATCATGATATAGACATAAATGAGGGAGACGCTGGTGGAAGCTCATCAACCAGTACTCCCATTGAGCGTTTAGGTGATCCGAAGCATCATTTTGCTCAGTTTCATATCAACCAGCTGGAATGGAATAGAGTCACGAAAGGACGTCTAAACGAGTACGGCCGCCAGATCGATGAATATGGTCAGATGGTCGATGAGCATGGCCGACGTATGGATGAATACGGTCAACGTGTTGACCAGTACGGTCAGAGAGTGGATGAGTACGATCGTCGGGTTGATGAGATATATGGTCGGGTGGATGAGATGTGGCAATACTATCAGTCGCATCTACCACCTCCACCACCTGAGGATGATTAGTCCCACTGATGTTTGATGTTATTCATTTTATGGACTTGTATCAACACTACACTTTGCTTGATCTACTTTATATTTGTATTTGAAACTTCTTATCTTTAACTATTATTTGATGGTTGAATGACCTGTTATATTTGAAACTCCTTATCTGTAAGTATCTTGTTTTTTTTTATGGATGACAAAAGGAGGAGAGTTAACATGTTTATGGGTTGGCACGATGATAAGGGAAGCACTAAATACAATATGTCTGTATACATCATCTTTTAATGCTCTCATATATCCACTTATAAACTCATGCTTCACACTAATTGATGAATACATTACATATAGACTTTTTGTTGCTCTTTATCGTCAATGGTTTGTCATCACCAAAAAGGCAGAGATTGTTGGCCGAAGGTCTTTTCCTTCATGCTCTATTCTCTTCATGACTATTTTGATGATAACAAACCAAATCTGTTTAACCAAGTTCTTGAAGTATGAAGCTCGTAGGTTCGATAAATGACAAGTCAAGTTTCACGTCTTGCGACATCGATCATGATACAAACCAATGTGTGCATCAGGGATGGTTTGGACAAATCAAAAGAATACATGGAAAGCCTTTCGAGTTGGAGCACGCTGAAGGACGAAACCAGAAAACAAAGCGTGCAACGAGAAGATCAAAAAAAAAATTTCCAGTCCAGGTTCGGTCGATCGAATGATGTTAAAAATTGGCAGTAGCCAATTCGGTCGACCGATCGACCGATGATTGATCGACAACAGGCAAAAATACGCCCGTTGACGAGCCCTTTGGTTGGAGGGCTATAAATACCCTCCCCTCTCTCTCTCCCAGGCAACATTGGATGCCAATAAACCATAAAGAGTAATCTTTAGCTTCCTCCTAGCTTCTCAATTGATTAAATTATTTAAACCTAGCTCTTGATCCCTCATCTTCAAGTGTTCTTCATTGAAGGGCTCATCAAGAGTGCTAGGCTCAAGAAGAATAGATATTTTCATTGTGATAAGTTCTCTTCACCTCCATCTTATAATAGATTTGTTTTTGATTGGTTTTTACTTAAATTTACTTGAGTTTGTAAGAAGACCTAGTGCGTGGTCTTGTGTGTAAGTGGTTACCTTGGTGTATAAGGTGTAAAACCACTTGTGTAAACTAAGTTAAGAGTATGTCTTAGGAATTAAGGTGGGAAAGCTCACTCGGTAGGAAGGCGGGATACTTCCGGGTGTGAAGGTGCCTTCGAGGTGAGTGTAGGGTCTTTCTGGTGTAAATTTCTCAATTGTAAACTATTCATAATTTAGTAGATTTGGGTGTGAAATCTTAAACACGATGCTTAGGTAGTGGAGTAGGCATTGTGACCGAACCACTATAAATCTTTGTGTTAGCATTGATACATTGCTTGTGTTTAAATTATTTTATTATTGCTTCTGTATTTAGTCATTCAATCGTGAATTGCCTAAGTAAACTAAAAAATATTTTAAAACAGGAATTAGACAAATAGACCTAGTTAACATACTATTCATCCTCCTTCTAGTGTGGTAATTTCATCAACAAATATGTTATTTTATCCCCAATAATAATTGATCGGCTACAACAAAATTAATTCGACCTAGAATAGTATTATTTTATACTCTAAATTACCATTTAGTTTAGTAAAATATGTTTTATATTATTTAATTATTTATTAAAATAAATTAAAAAATAAAAAAAAAAATAAAAAAATCTGCCAAACGATATCAGATCTAAAATTTGACACTACCATCGCATTCAGTGCATAAAAATCTACAACTTTAAAATTTATCCCGTCTCAATTCGACGACTTTAAGTCGACAAAATCAATTATTTTTTAATACTTAAATTATCACATGTGCAGCCTGAAATCTTGTGTTGCGGGCTTCTTTTTGGGCTACAATTCCATTTGCAGCCTGCAAATTGTATTAGAAACACAAGTTGTAACTACTAAATATTGCAAAAGGTTTTTGCAGCTAACCAAATAAATTTTTTGTCTAAATGCTACCACTGAGTTGCAATATTTGTACTTGCGGGCAACCAAACACACCCTTAGTAAAAGCATCGCTCAGTTGCATTGGAGGTGCAACTAAAAAGCGTCTTCGCTAGAAATCACCGACACTAGGTCTTTGCGTCCCAAATATCATTTGGGACTAAAAGCGTCGCTTAGTTGCAATAGAGGTGTAACTAAAAGGCGTCTCCGCCAAAAATCACCAACGTTAGACCTTTGCGTCCCGAATATTATTTGGGAGACGCCTTTAGTAAAAGTGTCGCTCAGTTGCATTGGAGGCACAACTAAAAAGTGTTCCCACTAAAAATAATTGACACAGACCTTTGCGTCTCAAAAATTATTCGGAACATAATGATTTGAGATGCTTGTAAGCAGCATCAGAAATAATTAATTAGCCACGCAAAAAAGCATCCTTAAGAGAAAAAAAGACGTCCCCAGTTGTCCAATTTCACTACTAGAATAATAAGCATCACCAACGGCTAGATCCATTGTTATGTCGTTGTTGAAGACCATCAGCAACGACCAACAACAGCCGTAGCCATTGCAACGCAGTCATTGCAGAAGATCGCATACCTAATAACTTAGTAACAGATCTGCAACGGCCACTCATGCCGTTGTTAATAATATCATCAGCAACGGTTCCGCAACGGGCTATATTCGTTGTTGATACATTATCATCAAAGGCTCAGCAACGAGGCACTGCTGTTGCGAATATTGCCATCAGCAACGACCCACTTGCCATTGGAAAGCCTATGTTGAAAGGTTGTTGCTAAGCCGTTGTTGTAGTTCATCAGTAATAGCTTTGAGTTTGCGGCCCAAGAATTACGATATACTTTCAGCAACGGTTTTTACACGGATGACCGTGGGAAAGTCGTTGTTGATGATGTTAATTTGTAACTTAGAAATTTTCATTAATACATTTATAACCTGATACATAACTCACACACCCATACATGCATCCATTCAGATACACATACATTAACATACACATCACAAATACACCCAGATATACATCAAAATAATTATACTTATAATTATCCACAATCGTATAAAAAATATATGAAATCAAAACTATCGTATCAACACGATACGAATCAATATATCCAAGTAACAAGTCACAAAACAAGTATATCTAAGATATCCAAGTAACAAGTATATAACAAGTCAATATCCAAATCAAATCAAGCTATAAAACAATAAAAGCTCACTACGACGGTGGAGGAATGTCGGGATCATACGACGGGGTCTGGAGTGCTTGAGTGTACACCGGCGTGGACTGAGTCGATGACGATGAATCTGAGTGTACACCGTTGACTCACCTATCATCTGTCTCAGCATGACATGCATCTCAACCATCATTTGACTCTGATGAGTCATCATCTCACTTTGTCGTGCGATCATCTCCTCCAATGTCGATATCCTCCTGCTCTGATCATTAATCCTGGAGGAGGAAGGCTGCTTATTGGCTGTCAGAGGGGTCGGTGCCCCAGGTGGCCCAAGCACGGCTCGTGCATGGACACTATCAGCAAAGCCATCGATGCGGTCGTGGACCCAGCCACCTGCAGCCTCGACACACGCTCCCGCGTCAAAGTCCTGAGGGGTGCCCCTATGCTGCGTTACCGTATGAGTGTAGGTCTCCTACACGAGTTTAGTTTTTGTTTCATATTTTTCCTAAAACTTAAATTATAAATAAATAATGCATATTTGAAACAAATATACTTACCATGATTACTACAGCGCGGGTGTCGATGTACTCCCTCGCACCATATCCTCGACGGTGAGTCTGCTCAAACACCTCCATCGGGGACGATCGCTGGATAGTCCTGTCATCCATCACCGTCGTCTATATTTACAAAATAAATACATTAATTAGTACATAGAGTAACAAATAAAATATATAATTCAAAATAAGATATAATACTTACCATGCGTCTTGCATGCACGACAAATAAAATAGAGCTGCTAGTGTGACACGCTCCTCTCCCTAACATGTGATTTCTAGCCGCAATCTTAGATACCTCCTGTAATCGCTCGGTCAACCATATCGACACGAGCTGATCTCAAATATCTAGAGTAATCTAATTGGGGTCATATCCCCAAGTCTCCGCTATGGTTGTGGCCCCAGCTCGAGCCATCGCCTATGCCCGGGCCTGCCCTAGCTGTCAGTTGTATCTCTACCGAGAAATGGCCTCCCACACATTGTAAATGAATGGCCTCTGCTCATTTGGCCAAATATAGCGAACCTGCAAAACAATAATATTAGTACCAATAATAATCATCATGTATATAAAAATTTTAAATACGTACCTCAAATTCGCGCCAGAGCATGTCCACGTGATCACGGGGAACGTGAAACCAAGTGGGTCATGCTCCAAGCATATATCATCAGATTGTCCCCGATATAGTCCTGGGGACATCCTCCTGCTCGAACCTATATAACAAAAATAAAGTACAATATTATATTAACGGCAAGTTGTCGAAATAGAATATAATTAGATGATATATATAGTAGAGATAGATTTAATAGAAGATATACTATACAATTATTTCTCAAAATCTGAGTAATAGTCTTTGAATTCTTCCTCTTCTCTATCTTCTTCAAATTCTACTTCTTCATCTCCACCTTCCTCAACTTCATGATAGTCATCATGAACATTCAACTTCTAATTGAACTAACGTTGTGTCCGCATCCTCGAGTATATGAATAATATGGTCTATTGCGAGAGGATCTTCTTCTTGATAGAAATCATCTATCACATCAGGTATCGGCTCATTTTCTTCTAATATCGGATCAATTCTTCCTCAAGCTTTAGTCTTACAGACTACATGCCAATCTGCTCTATCTTTATTTCGACCCGGATACTTCACGTAATATACTTGTTCGGGTTATGATACCAATATAAAATGCTCATTTACTGCCAATTTCAATTTGTAATTAACCTCAACAAGTTTATATTTTGGATGAACTTTCATGCCCATATCTGTTGTATTGAACAAATGATATTTAAATAGGATAACTCATTTCAAGCCAAAGTAGTGCAATTCTAACACTTCTTCCAACAGTCCATAAAAATCCATATCACATTCAATATACGTTATCCCTTTCACGCAAACCCCAACATTCATCGTCTTCTTTGTAAATGCATATTCAACCATGTGAAATTTATACCCATTAATAAAATATTCTCTATAACACGACACTAGTTGCGACGGTCCACTAACAAATTGAAATATTTTTTCATCTATTTCAGCTATGTGATCTTTGCTGTAAGCTCGAATCCAAGTAGGGAAATCACGAGTCCGTAATCTCTCCAATTCCTTATCGCTGTGAATAAAGTATTTTTGCACCATCTCAATGTCAAATATTTCAATGAATTGTTCAATTTTTGGACAATTGAGTAATACGTACAATTGTGCCAAATGATACTCTTCGTCGCTTAAGTGTCGAGATGGACGAGAACCAAAACCACGACCAAAGTGCCAAAATATATTTAAACGCCCATCTGAATGTCGAACTACCCCATCGTCATTACGTGGAAGACGATCAAATCTTGTCTGCACTGTCGATTCAAAGTAAAATGAGTAGAATGTTGAAATTTTTTGGATTATATACGATTCAGATATTGATCCTCCAATAGTTGCGGTGTTTTTTACTTTTTTCTTCAGACGATTCATGTATCTTTCAAATAAGTACATCCACCGGTATTGAACGGGGCCACCAACTCGTGCCTCATATGCCAAGTGTATCGGTAGATGCTCCATCAAGTCAAAAATGGTAGGAGGGAAAAATTGCTCCAGCTTGCATATAATTTCAACAATATTACTTTCAAGTGCTGACATATCTTCAACTCAAAGGACATTTGCACAAATATTTCTAAAAAACATACTTAATTCAGTCAACGAACTCAAAATATTATCAGGTAGAAGATCTCGGAATGTAATCAGAAGTAATCTCTGCATGAATTCATGACAATCGTGGCTCTTCGTCCTTGATATTTTGCAATCATCGACGTTCATACATCGAGATAAGTTTGAGGTATATCCATTAGGTAATCTGAGTTCTTTAATCCATTGACAAACATCTTTCATCTATTGTTTATTTAAGACATACGGGGCCTTCGGCTTTAGATATCGTATGTTTACCTCTTGTAACTCCAACTTCGGCCTTTTAATTACAAAGTATTTTCAGATCATGTCGGGTATTGACATTATCTTTAGTTTTCTCGGAAACATCCATCAAAGTGTTAAAAAATATTATCAAACATATTTTTCTTAATATGCATGACGTCCAAATTATGTCGAATCAATAATGAACTCCAATACGATAATTCCCAAAAGATACTTTTTTTCATCCAGTTATGTGTTTGACCAAAGCCCGACACTATCTTTGAAAGTGTTGAAACACGTGCTAACATTTGTTCACCAAATAACATTGGTGGTGGCTCGTCTCTTTAGACTCTGTTCTTAGTAAATTTATTACGATTCCTTCAATACTGATGGTTAGCCGACAGGAATCGACGATGACAATCAAAGAATGAAATTTTTCGTCCGTTCTGAAGATTGAATGATTTAGAGTGTCCTATATAATACAGACAAGAGAGTCGATCGTGAGTGCTCCAACCAAATAATATGTCGTAGGCTGGGAAATCATTGATTGTCCACAAGACCGCAACCTTTAAATTAAAGTTTTGCTTCCGATGACAATTATAAGTGACAGCTCCCTCAGTCCACAATATTTTTAATTCATCTATTAGGGGTATGAGAAACACGTAAAATTTCTTTTCGCGGACCCTTAGGACCCGAAATAATCATCGAAAGATAAATAAATTCATCTTTCATACACATTGACGGTAGTAAATTATAAACTATTAGCAGCACTGGGCAAACTAAATAAGGACTTGCAGAATGACCAAATGTATTAAAACCACACGTGCACAATCCCAATCTGATATTTCTAGTATCACTAGCAAATGAAGGATAAAATGTATCCAAATGTTTTCATGCTACATTGTCAGATGGATGAGTTATTACTATATCATCACGACTTCTTACATACCAACTCATGTAAGGGGGCGTCTTTTCTGACATGAATAATCTTTGAAGCCTCGGTATTAGTAAAAAATACTGAAGCACTTTAAATGAGATATTTTTTTATCGGGCCGATTTCTTCTCCTTGTAACGAGGATGTTCCCATACAAGGCATTTATCCAACTGTGCATTTTCTTTATAATATAAAATGCAGTTATTTTGGCACGCGTGTATTTTTTCATATCCAAACCCTAATTTTCTCATAAACTTTTTAGTTTTATAAAAAATTAGCTCAAACTTATTATATATAGGCAATATTCCATTAATCAATCCCGCAATTCGATCAAACTAAACCCCACTGATATTACAATCGGCCATGTTGTTCACGAGTTGCGTCATTGCCGAAAACCTAGTGTATTTAGGACAATTCTCATACAAAGGTTAATTGGCAGCTTTCAACATCTCATAAAATTCTACGGCTTCTTTATTTGGAAATTCAATCTCTACTGTAGGTTGTACTTCTGCTGGCAATTCTGTGACATCAACACCCGTAGTATCTGGTGGCACTGACGTCTCAATAACTGGCCGATCGACATCATCATTCAGCTGGAATTAACCTCCAAGACTACCAAGTATCATAGTTCTATATGGATTAGATGGACCAGATGAAGAAACACCAGTAGAGAAAGATTCACCATGTGTCTGAACCATATGATTGTTCGACGACCTGACTTCACATGACTCCCCGTGACAAGTCCATATAAAATATCTTGGTGCAAATCCTTTGCTATACAGATGCTGAGTGATAGTTTCCCGATCCAAAAATCGTGCATTCAAGCAAATGCGGCACAGACATTAGATTTTATCACCGGCACTAAAAAATTTCCGATTTGAATATGCGAAATTTAGGAAGTAAGTTACGCCTAATCGAAACTCATTCGTTAAAGCTCCACGATCAAGACGTCGGTACATCCAACTTCGATCGCCCGACATAATTCTGTCAATCAATGACAATATATTTAGTTAATGTCTTTAGGTGTGATGGTCCTATTCCATTTGGGATTCATATTATTCATATTGCACTAATTATTTTCTTTTAACCGTGAACTTCATTCTAAATTTCGGCAAGCATCTACCTATAGTTCTCTGAATACATATCATCCGGGCGCGTATCGGAGAACAAGAGAGATACAATAACCAAAATTTAAAAATGACTTAACAATTAAAAGAAAAAACTAAGTGCAATACAAATAACTATGTTCCCAAATTATCCAATTATAGACAATTCAAGGGTTGTACGTCGTATAAAAGATCATCTACTTCTTTTACACGAACATACAATCCTTAAGCAGATCTAAGGTTTTGCTAAATCATATCCGACTCATCGATGCGTACGTAAAATGTATCAACTCATCAGATGGATAATTATTTTCTAAATTTTTGGATGCCGGTTCGAGTCCACAATGGACGATTCCGGCGTGAGTCTAAAGTGGACGATTCTAATTAATCTAAATCTAAAGATTAACAATAAAATTAAGCTAAATTAATCTAATCTAAATATTTTTCTAAATTAATCTAAAGATTAACATTAATCTAAATTAATCTAAATATCTATATTAACCTAAATATTTAATTAATCTAAACATCTAAATTAACCATAAAAACATTTAATTAATCTAATCTAACATTAAATTAATCTAGAATTAGGATTTAATAAAAGAAAAAAAAAAGGTTTAACCCTAAATGGTATTGTTCCGGCGCTAGAGTCCATTGTGGACTCCAGCGCTGGCGTCCAGTGTCCGACATTAGACACTGCATAATGGTTCGGCGACTGACCAAAATCCTAAACCTAGGGTTTTGGCCGACCCTAGAATAGGAGGAAGGGAATGGTTTGCTTACCTGGTTTGGAAGCAGGGGCCTTTACACAGTCGTTGCTGATAAGTATTTCATTTTCGCGCCGCGAGCGTGCCATCGATTAAAGAGTAACGGATACATAAGTCGTAAGTAAGTCGTTGCTAATGTGATAATATCTTTAGCAACGGCCGACACAACCTTTAGTAAGCCGTTGCAAATAAGTTATTTCCTTTGTGCACTGCATTCGCACCATCCTCTTCTTAGCAACAGGCCGAGCGACCGTAACTAAGCCGTTGTAGATATATCACATCTGCAATGGTTCGAGCGGCCGTAAGAAAATCGTAAGTCATTGCAACGGCGTGAGCGGTCGTTGCTGGTTAACACATTTCTAGTAGTGTTTGTTGTAGTGTTAAAATAATATTTGATATATAATTTGGATCGGACTAGCTCATTGTGCCCCGCCGGACCAGGCTCGGATGCGCCCACACTCATAAACTAAACTCAGGTCAAGCCAACCACAACTTAGTCCGAGACGCTCCATTCGGCATATTGGCATCCTTCATTAATTATCAAGGATTCGACAGTAACGAGTCTATAATCTTCGGGATAAACTTCGACTTATTACGGACATATCCTTATGAGATCCTAGGAGACATCATCACCAAAATATTCTTAACCTATCTCATAAAATGGACACAACACACATATACCTCGATTCCAATTCCATATTCATCATCTAAGATTCTTTCTCACTTGATCGTCGGAGTGGCTTTACATGTCAGCACTGGAGCTGCGCTGGACTAAAGCGATGCGGAGGCCTGCAATCCTCGACTTCAAGGAAGAACATAATTGTAAAAAAAATTATTTTTTTAGTTCCACAGTGTTTGGTGTGCCCATTTTTATGTTTTCATTTTTCGAAAAAGAAATTTTTATCACGTCATCACGATAAAAAAATTAAATTGAAATAAAAAATAAAAAATTGAGATGCAATTTTAATGTTTCTTGTCCAACGTGTAGTGAATCTGTTAATCGATTAGGTTATAGCACATTAGCAAATAATAATGAAATAAATGACAAATTAGCAGCAGCAAGTAACAGTACTATATGTTTAGATGTTTGATTGAACGGAGTGAATAGACAAAGAATAAGTATAAATAAGAAATAATATTATTTGATTTGATTGATATTGTAAATATATCAAGAATAGAATAACTTTGTTTGATCAGGAGAAGGAATGGATAATAAATAAAAAATTAAATGACTAAAATATTCTTCTTGATAAAACTAAATATATTTACTTTATTTATTTGATAAAAAAAAATATAATGAATTGAGAAAAAGTGACTAAAATATTATTTTAAAAATATCGATCAATATAAAATAATTTATTAATTTAATATAATAAAATACTATTTTTTTATTTTATTTTCATAAAAAATTGAATTTTTTTAAAAAATAATTATTAAAATATTATTTAATAATAAAATAATAATTATCTATTTAAGATATGTTATTATTCAAATTAATTTAATAAATTAATTTTTTTATATTCTTATTATAAATATTAAATTATAATATAAGAAAATAATCAAAATATTTTTCTAAAAATATAATAAATTATATTTAACTAATAACAACATAATAAAATATAGATTAATGTAAAATAATTTATTAATTTAAAATAATAAAAACTATTATTTATTTTATTTTTATAAAAAATAATTTTTTAAAAAATAATTATTAAAATAATATTTAATAAATAATAATAATTATCTATTTAAGATATATTATTATTAAAATTAATTTAATAATTGAATTTTTATATTATTATGTAATATTATAAATATTAAAGGACAATATAAAAAAATATCATAAGTAATAGACAAGAAATAATATTCCTTGGATTGAGATAAAGAATAATATTATTCATGCATGAGAAATAATATTATTTATCTATTCCTTATCTATAAGTTGCAACTAAATAAGGAAATTGGTAGAACATAAAAAATAGTATTTTATTTTTCATTTATTTCATTCAATCAAATACTACCTTAGATGATTAGATGAAGAATAAATCACACTAGCATTCTTTGAGGTTTAAAGAAATTACACTTATCTTTTTTCTATTTGTAGCTTTGTCTTGTAACTCCACTGAGTCTTGTAAAAGATTACACAGACCTTCCATACTAACGAAAATTATTAGTGGAGTGTCTGTCATGTGCACTGCACATGCTTACTAATGATATTTTTGAAATATTTATATTTTTTTCTTATTTTAAATGATAAAAATATCCTTATGTCATTTTTATTTCTCTCAAAATTTATATTTTAAAAATAGTTTTAAAATAAAATAATTTATTTCACATTTTTATTTTTAAAAAATTTATTCAATTATTTTATGCATGTATTTTAATAATTTTCCAGTAAGAACATAAAAGAAAAATCGTATTATTAACCGACTCTATTTAAACGTTAATTTTATTTAACATCGTTAGCTAAAAAAAAAAAGATAAATGTCACCTAAATAAATAGAAGAAATATCCATATAATTTTACTAAACTTCAAGAAACATCAATATAATTTACCATGAATGATAACAGTTCAGCACAAATATGCAGGAGGAACGGGTACTTAAGATTCGTGCTCCGCCGTGGTGAATTGATCAGCTCAATCCTTAGTCACAAATATACAGGTGGAACAGTTACTTAAGATTCGTGCTCCGCCATGATGAATTGATCAGCTCAATCTTTTCCTCTGCTCTGAGGTCTGAGCCGGCTGTAGTTGGTTGAATTCAATGTGATCCACCATCCACCGATGGCAACTAATCGATTTATTGCTCTCTTCCCCGATCTTCTTCCGTCTCGCGTCCTCACTCCTTAGTCTTCTTCTTCTAGCTCGAATTAGAAACGGAGCAGAGAAAAGATGGTAGAGCGAAAGAGAAGTGAAAGGAGAGGCGCGACCCCTCGCGCTTGTGCTTCAACCCTTGCCTTAGTGTCGCTGCTGCTCGTGGCGGTGGCGCCCGCCCGCGCTCTGCGGTTCGAGCTGGAGTCTGGCCACACCAAGTGCATCTCCGAGGACATCAAGCTCCATGCTATGTCCGTCGGAAAGTACTCGATTGCCAACCCCTCCGAATCCGATTCCATCCCCCTCCCCGACTCCCACAGGGTCACCGTCAGAGTAATGTTATCGAACCCTAATTATTGGTTCATGTGCAGTTTTGTCGTTTGATCCGCACGCTTTTGTTGATCTCTGACCCTTTTTATTCTTTTTGCTAGGTTACTTCGCCATATGGGAACAGCATCCACTACGCGGATCAGGTGGACTCGGGCAACTTCGCATTCACATCGAACGAGGCCGGCGACTACCTGGTCTGCTTCTGGGCGCACGACCACAAGCCGCCCGTCAAGATGGCAGTGGAGTTCGAGTGGCGGACCGGAGTTGCCGCGAAGGACTGGACCAATGTTGCCAAGAAGGGGCAGATTGAAGTAAGCGAATTGCTTTATTCCTATTCCTCCTAATCATTTTAGTATGATAAAAGTTTGACATCTTGATCAAAATAAGAAACCACAGAATTCGACAATAAACATGTTTACAGAAATCACCTGCATAATCTTGATTCAAGGGAACAATAGAGGTTAGGGAACAGAGCAGTTATTAGGAGATGTCCAGTATTGCTCGTATGGGCATTTTGCCGCAAATCGTAAAGATTGTTCTGGGATTATGGATAAGTTGTTATAAAGAATTATATGAAAAGGATTGCAGTAGGACAAACAGGTTTTTGTAGTGTACACCTTGTTACAGTTCATGTGGTCGATTGGCTTACTCTATGAGTTTGTAATGCTGAATCATGCCATATACGTTTCTGCTTAGCTATCTTTTGAGCCAGAGCATACGCAGTTTTTTGGTTTACATGTAAATTTCTGAGTACTGCATACTGCTGGCTATCCTTCTAGAGTAAATTTTCATGCCTCGAGAATTACTAGTACAGTGGATAATAACTACTGTATTTCAGTTTTTACGAGTATCTATAACTAAAAATAATCATCCCTAACTATCCACTTTTTTCAAATATATCCTGGCCCTTGAATTTAGTTTCGAATCTTTCCCATGTTAACCTTCCGTTGAAATTTGTTGTTAGATGATGCTATTGCTGGTGTTTTTTATGGTTTGGGCACTCTGCATGCATTGCCTTTAAAATTTAGCAGATTGTTAAGCTGGTTAGCTACTTAGTTAATGTATTTTACAGGCAACTTAGGACCTGAGCATTGAAAACATGACTATTTATATGTTACTAAGGATAAATTGTGTTTAGAGCTAGATTCGCAAGCCTTCCCTCCTATTAACTGTCATTGTACCCAAAATTGATTTCTGGTGGAAATTGGAGGTAACAATTAGGTTTGTATGCAGGACTTTTAGGGAGAAACTTGTATGGTTAGCACAACAATCATTGGTTGGACCGATTGGCCAAACTCCACACAAAACTTGCCTGGATAAATGTTTATGTATTCAACTCTTACTCTACCTGGATTGGGCTTCGGGACTCTTTTTTTTTTGTGATTTCGCCATTCCTAGGTTTTTGGTTTCATCGTGTTGATGGCTATGCCGAAGGTGGGCTCCTAAATTCTTTTCTCTAGGATAGCTGGATACCAAACTCTTAATGTACATATTATTCTTTTTTTTAATACACTCACTTTGTTTATGCAAAAATAAACAATCAGATTCATGTTGCTTACAGCTTGCAACTAATTTGAACTCAAAGTGGCATGTTAAGTTTGATTATGCTACTGATTACCTAAGCCAACTTGTTCATCTGAAAAATGTCTATGCAGATCAATTAAAGAAGATTAAGCTGGCGAAGAGAACTTGTGCTTTGACATCTGCACAGATAGAAATAGAAATAGATACATAATGGTGGATAAGGACAGTAGTGTACTTAATTTTGTATAGTATTGAAAGATGAATTTGGGGCACACTAGGAAATAAAGAACACTTTTCCTATCATGGAATAGTAATAAAGGAACAATTTTCCAGCCATGAAATAGAGGATCAAACGATTGGTAATATAACTTTGTTGACCTGTTACAAATATCATTAACTTGCAGATGAGTGTTTTAGTGGCTGGTTTTGTAGAAGTTGTGGGGTAAATATCATATATCTATGATAGAGTGTGACATCATTTTTGGCATTTGCCTAATACTTATTGAGGTGAGTGTCCTATTATGTGCACCAATGCATGCCTCCTAAATCCTATAGTTAATACTTGTTGACTTGTTGTATTACACTCTAAAAGAAAAGCTGCATGCATCTTGTTTCTGAATTTGGTTTTCTTTTTTGCTTTTATCTTTTTTTAATCTCTTACTGCTACGAATTAATAGCAAAATCAGTTTTACGTTCTGATATCTCAATTTCCATATTGCATAATCTAGTTAGTTGGGGTAAATTGTTATTATGAATCTTTTAATGCATCATGTAATTGTTTACTACTTATTCCATCATATGAAATTATTGTATAATTCCATCATTTTCTATTTTTTCTTGAACAAGATAGAAAAATCCGGACTTGCAAAAGATTCATACTACATAGTTCATTTAATTTATGCATGCTGTATTTTATTATTTGTGTTTGCTAAGCTCTTCCGAGATGTTATGCTTTAAACTTCCTTTTTAAGATGAGAGTATCTACTCTCTCCAACATGATTGATGATTTTCCTAAGGACAGGAAGTCAGGAAGACTTCTACATTCTACCACACATGATTTAGTGATTTCCCAAGGATAGCAGCATATTGCCTTCTATTTTTAAGTTATTTGGGTAAACTGTTATGAACTTGTGCTCTGGTTCGTTTTACCTTTCATACAACATATGGGGCTGGCGGAGGCTTGCTGTTAATATATGTTTTCTCGTTGTAGGTCATGGAACTGGAATTAAAGAAATTGGAAGATACTATAAAGTCTATCCATGATGAAATGTTCTATCTCCGTGAAAGGTATTAATGCAACATGGAACTCGTTTGAACTAGCATTTGCAATTTTAATTGGGGTGGCATTGCAACCCTTGCAATTTTTGTTTACTTTACGAACCTTTTTTTTTAAAAAATTGTTTACTTTACTAACTAATTAAGAACATTGGGAATGTTTAGTAGAGAATTCTATCATCCGAGGCATTATGTCCTGAAAATGAGTATGTTCTTGTGAAGACTGTTAAACTAATATTCTAATATAATTTTGAAGTCATAACCTATGCAAGTTAAAGATGGAATTATATTGTTGGTTTTGGTAATATTAGCTCTACTCGTTGCATTTTTTTCTAATTTATCTTTTGCTCACTTTTTGCTTATTTCTCAATATGATCCAGGGAGGAGCAGATGCAGGACATGAACAGATCAACCAACTCTAGGATGGCTTGGCTGAGTTTCCTGTCATTGGCTGTATGCCTCTCCGTGGCTGGCTTGCAATTATGGTATCTGAAAACATTTTTTGAGAGAAAGAAATTGCTCTAATCCTCTAATTTGAGCTTTTTATCCCACTGCTATTAGATGATAATTCAGTGAGGCTCTATCAGAGCCGTAGGTACTTTTTCTGTAACAATTGTGACAGTATATTTTTTAAGAAAACAATTGGAACAATATTTGGTATATTTGTTGATTAGAAATGCTAATCATATACTATCAATATCAAATTGGAATCCCATCAGAGTTGGTTAGATCGGGTTTGAGTCAAATAGATTTTATGTAATAAATGTCAGATTTGGCATATTTTATTAATTTTTAAAAATTTTAGTCATTTTGATGCAAGAGTAATCTTTCAAATCTATAATATGAGTGAATGAAATTTTCATATCCATAATAAAAAATGCAAAATTTGCAAGTTCACACTTTATTGAACAGAATGCCTTTGAAATTAAGTTTTTCATCATTTTTAAATATGATTCTTTTCATTTATCACTTAAAGAATTTTTTATTTTAGCGATTCATATTAATATTTTAGTATTTTTAATGGCTAAATATTTTTTTAATAATTAAAATTATCAAAAATTGGTGTCTAAATTATATGTTTTTTCTTCAGTATAGCATAAATTTATTTTTGATAATCCATATGCACTAAATGAAAAAAATACAAAAATAAATGATAATTTAGGCACCAATTTATTTATTTTTGGGACTAAAATGTTTAACCACTAAAATCACTATAGAATTGTCAAAATTAAATTCATGCTAGACTAACAAAAAAGAAAATAATTTAGGCAAAAATTTTATGTGATTAAAGAACCAAAAAAGAAATTTAGTTATTGCACAACTAAAAAATATAAATATTAATTTTTTTATAGCAAAAGTAGATTATACTGGGTTGCCAAATATAAATATTAATTGCTAAAAAAAATTACGATTATGTATAAGAACACTTTCTCAAAAATTAAATTCCTCTTTGTTGAGTGAAAAGATGAATATCTCTAGCGATTCTTTCGCCCCTTCGCCCCCTGTTCCCCCTTCGCCCCCTGTTCCCCCTTCTCGTCCGCCTCGTCCTCCAGATCCGCCCGATCCACCCCTCCGCCCTTTCCCCTCGGTGAGATCGGCCTCTCCATCGGTGGCTTCTTCCCCTCCGTCCCCTCAGCCTCAAAAGCCGGCCTCATGGACCCAGATTCTTAAGAACGGAAACTCTAATTCCAAAAATAGGGTTTCTTCGCCGACTCTTTCCAAAATCCAATTGGCTACGTCCGATAGGGTTTCTTTCTCATCAGAACAGGCCCTTTCATGGCGTCAACCATGGGAAAGGAGTTTAATAGGTAAATTTTTGGGAAAACCCCCCTCCTCTTGATTTTGTGAAAAGATGGGCTTCTCGTCTGTGGTCTTCCGTCGGTTTACAATCGACCCTCGACCTTGAGGAAAATTTTTGTTTTCATTTTGATTTGGTTGAATCGACTAATTTGGTTCTCATCGGAGGCCCGTGGTCTTTTAGAGGGGATGTTTTACGATTGATCCCTTGGAAACCCTTCTTTAGACCATGGGATGAACTCTTTACAACGGCCCCTGTGTGGATCCGTTTTCATTCTTTACCGCTCGAGTTTTGGAATCTTGATTCAGTTGTTGCGATTGCCCAATGTCTTGGAAAAGTTCTTAGGGTTGATGATCGGTCATTTTCATTCCAACGTGGGCGGTACTTGCGTATTTGCGTTGAAATAGACCTTGCTTTGCCCATTCGTTAAGGAGTCTGGATTTCTGTTGAGAATCTGAATTTTTGCAACCGATTGTCTATGAGAATTTTCCCTCGGTTTGTTTTCAATGTGGTGTGATTGGACACCGTGAGTCTTCTTGCCCGATTTTGTTAAGCTGTTCTTTTCCTACTCCGGTGGCTATTTCTCCGGAGTTCTCTGTTTCAAATGGTGTATCTGATGTGCCGATGGAATCGATTTTGGCCCCTTCAGTTGACCCGAAGTATGGACCTGTACCAGAACCGGCATGTGGGCCCAGGATCCAAGTCCAACGTCGCAAATCCATGCGACAGAGTCCTCGTAGCGCGAGTTCTCCTTCCGGAGATACCCGTGCTCGAACTACTAAGGACACTAGGGTTCCTGAGCCTCGTCCCCGACAAACAGAAGTTGCCTCGGTTCCCCTGTATCCGGCATCCGAGCTAGAAACCCTAGCCCTAAAGGTATCAATTCTTCTCTTACTAAGCAAGGTGGGAGTGGCCACCACATAATTCCTGATAATAATATTGATTTAAATGTTGCTTGTGTTGATTTCAGTGTGTCTACTGGTCCTTTATCTGATTTTGTTGATGTTGATAATGTTCCCGATGATGTGAATATTATGGATTGTGTTGATAATCATGTTACTGACAAATCCTTCTCATTTAAGCATCCTCCTTCTTTATCTATGGATTCAACTTATTGACCAGGTCAATCTGGTCTTTAAGAATGCCTCTTCATCCCTGCTCCCCCCTCCCCCTATCCCTAAATCTGCTAGGAAAAAACCTCTCAAACCTCCTAAACCTAGGAATGTCATGGGTCCTTCTTCTGTAAGACATGAGAAATTCAAAAAACATAGGTCTGAGAGTGAACTTGAAATTGTTCCTGGAGAATCTGATGATTCTCTATTGGATTTACAATCTGTTAACCCCTTTACTATTCTAGATGAAAGTTCTTAACTGAAATGCTAGAGGGGCTAGGCGTAGACCTGTTAAGGAATTTCTGATTTCTCAAATTAGAATTAATCATATTAACATAATATCTCTTCAAGAAACTCACTTAGACCTAAATAAGGCTAAGAAGCTTGTTAATTCTTTTGGCAAGCCTTGGAAAGCTGCTATTCACCCTAGTCTTGGTGCTTCTGGTGGAATTATCCTTGCCTGGGACTCCACTTTCATCAATGCTAACATTATATCTATCTCAGCTCAAGTGATTCATATCATAGTTCAATATGATAAGTCTGCACCCTTTCTTCTGTCTAGCTTTTATGCTAGTATAGATCCTAAGGTAGGATCCTTGTTATGGAACTCCTTCTTAAACATGCATCTTGATAATATCCCTTGGGTAATTATGGGAGACTTTAACTATATCCTGCATGCTGAAGATAAAATGGGTGGGCTCCCTTTTAAATTTTCTACCCCTATTCAAGAGTTCTCTTCTTTCATCCATCATGCGGGTATGTTAGATTTGGGATTCTCTGGCCCTAAATTTACTTGGTCCAATAACATAAAAGGGGCTGCTAAAATCCTTATTAGATTAGATATAATCTTCACTAATGCTGCATGGTTTCACCTTTGTGGCAATAGTTCTGTTAAATATTTAAATAGGTCCTTATCTGATCATTGTCTTCTTGTTCTTAATATTCCTGCATGTAATAATGTTAGAAATAAACTATTTAAATTTCAATCTTTTTGGCTTGACTATGATGAATGTAATTAAGTTATTTCTAATGCATGGAATACCAATAATTGTTCTGATGCCTCTTCTGCTTTTAAACTTAAGTTGGCCAACACTAGGGGTGCATTATCTCATTGGAATAAACATAATTTAGGAAAATTAGAATCTCTATTGAAATCTACTTCTAATGACATTAATTTTTTAGAATCCATTGAAGGCCTTCCCTCAGTTCCTCCTAACATTGATATCAAGCTTAGAGAGTTGCATAATAAGTATATTGCCTTAAAAAAAGGCAGATTTGCATTAAATAGTGGTCAAAATCTAAGGCTTCATGGATTGAGAATGGAGACTTAAATACTGTCTTCTTTCATAGATTGGTCACAATTCGTAGACGGATGAACTTTATTCATTTTATTATCAATTCCAATAATGTTATCATTAATGATGATAAGGATATCATGAAAGAGTTTACCACCCATTACAACTCATTATGGAACCCTCCTTCCCTTAATGCAAATTCTTCCTTGCCTTGGCCTAAGCTTAGTTCTCTTAATTGTGACCTTGCTAATTCCCTTATTGCTCCTATCTCTACGAAGGAGCTATGGGATACTATAAGATCCTTTAAGAATGACAAAAGTCTTGGATTCGATGGTTTTACCATTGGATTTTATAAGCACTATTGGAATATCATTGCAAATTCTTTTTTCCAAACTATTCAAATTTTTTTCCATCATACTATAATTCTCTCTAACTGGAACCAAACTCTCCTAACCTTTATTCCCAAGATTAAGGACCCTATCTCTGCTAAGGACTATAGGCCTATTGCTCTATGTATCTCTCTTGTCGTATCCTCTCAAAAGTCCTTGCCAATAGATTAAAAGGTTGTTTACCTGATCTTATATCATGTGAACAGTCAGCTTTTATAAAAGGAAGGAATATTCATGATAATATTCTTATAGTTGAAGAACTAGTTCATTCCTTCTAGGACTCAAAAAGTAAAGTTCCATATATCATCATTAAAATTGATGTTGAAAAGGCTTATGATCTCCTTAGGAGAGAAGCTGTTATAGAAACCTTAAAAAGCTTTAATTTTCTTGATATATTTATTAAATGGATTTATTCATGCATTTATTCTCCTATATTTGCTTGCATAGTTAATGGTCAAACCTCTTCTTTCTTCCCTTCTAAAAGAGGAATCTGTCGGGGTGATCCTATCTCACCATTTCTCTTCATTCTTGTTTCTCAACTCCTTACCTATCCTATTAATTCAGTTGTGGAGCAAAATAAATTAACTCCTTTTAAATTTAAAAATGATACCCCTATTAGTCAACTCTTATTTGTAGATGATCTTATCCCAGTCTTTAAAGCTAATTCCAAGAGCCTCAATTCTGTCAAATCAATATTCTCTTCCTATGAAGCCTTTACAGGTCAAAAGATAAATTTATCTAAATCTGATATCTATTTTCCTAAGCATGTATCTTCTTCTAGGAACAGAATATTTAATTTTCTTGGAATGAAGATAGGTAGATTCCCTTTCAAATATTTAGGAGTAATGATGGCACCTAGGAGACCTCCTCCTGATATCTATTCTCATATCCTAGATCAAATAGACTCAAAATTGAGTAATTGAAAAGCCTCCCTTCTCTCTCAGGCTGGCCGTCTAGTCCTCATCAATTCTGTTTTAAATTCCATCCCTACTCATTCCATATCTGTTTCTTGGTTTAATAAAGATTTATGTGGAAAAATTGAAAAGAAGCTTAAGGACTTCTTATGGAACCATGATCCAAATAAAAATAATATTCATTTATTCAATTGGAAAACTGTTACCTTACCTAAAGATTTAGGTGGTTTAGGAATCCAAGATATTAAATTCAAAAGTTATTCTCTTCATGCTAAGAGAATTCAAGTCTATCTGAACCAATCCAATTCCTTATGAGTCTCCATTGTAAGAAGCAAATACCCTATAGCATCTTGTATTAATTCCAGTCCCCCCAAAAAACTATCTTGGGCATGAAAATTGTTCCTTAAAGCTTTTGCTAAGCTTCATTTTGGTTTTAAATCCATAATTGGTAATGGTACCAGCATATCTATTCTTTATGATAACTGAATTTTAGATATTCCTTTAGCCTTAAAACCTACTTTTATTAACATTAATATTATTAATAACATTTCTCATGTGCACCATTTAATGCATAATCATAATTGGTCTCCTTTCATGGGTCTTACCCTGTGTAACATTGATTTGTGGGAGGCTATCTCAAGCATTGATATTTCGGTTCAACCTTATGATGATTTTGTGATTTGGACCAATGAAATGGATGGTAAGGCAACCGCATCCTTTGCATACATTTATCTTAAAGCCATTAGTCATTTTTCTACTGATTCGGTCACTATTTGGAGTGCTATTTGGAGGCTTCCTGTTGCTCCTAAAATTAAATTATTTTTATGAAAATTATTTCATAATCGACTTCTTACTCATTCCAGACTTGTTGATTTAGGTTTCTCTATTGATCAGCATTGTCTTTTATGTGATTTTGATGTTGAAAATTCAAATCACTTATTTTGGAATTGTGATTTTGCTTCAAATATCTGGCTTTCTCTTGGTCAAGTTTTTAATGGTGACTTTATCCGTAAGAATAACTGGCATTTGGGTAGATGGTTGTGTGCAGATTAATTCAGGTGCTAACTTGGATCTTAAAACTAAGGCCATTATTGCCAATGCTCTTTGGACTATATGATTTTTTAGGAATAAAATTTTGCATGGTGAAGGAAGACCTTCTATCCCTCATGTGGTTATGAGAATTATATCTAATTCTTTGAATTATATCAAGCCTCAAATTCATGAAGGCCCTGCTCTAAAATCATTCAATGCTTGTATTTGGTCTCCCCCTGCGGTGGGTTCGTTTAAAATAAACTGTGATGGTGCATTCTGTGATTCAGATGGTGGTGCTGGGATCATTATTCGGAATAATCAAGACGAGGGCTTATATGCTTATGCAAATTATTTTCATTCTATTTCTGCTCTACATGCGTAAGCTACTACCATTTTCTTTGCTTTGTCAGCAGCCATCTCCTGGAATATGGACAGTCTTATTAGAGAGACGGATTGCAAGCAGTTGGTAGATTCAATCAATGCCAAGTCCTCCTTTCCTTGGAAGCTTCACAATTTGTATAGAAACATTTGTAATTTGATTCCCAGTTTAAATATTGTAACTATTTCTTTTGTAAGTCGATCGGCAAACAAAGCTGCCCATTGGACGGCAAACAAAGTTGCCCATTGGGCAGCAAACTATGCATAGAGAAAGAAAGGGTCCACGATTTAGACTTCTATTCGGCCTCCGAAACTAGATGTAATTTTGAGGAAAGATTCCTCTCCCTCCATTATTAGTTAATATAAATTTCTTTATTTTGGTAAAAAAATGATAAATTTATATATTTAAAATATATTATAAATTTAGAAATTTTATTTTTGTTATGAATTTAAGAAATTGCTCAAGATCTAAATGGCAAATTTACGCACGAGTGAATTCCAATCAAATGAATATACATTTAAGAAATTGCTCAAGATCTAAATAGCAAATTTATTCACATCCCTCTTGGCTTGGTATTACTTTTTTCCTTTCCCTACCTCTATGTATTATGAAGAGCGACATGGCCAAAGCCGAAGGCGTCACCAATGTCGTATCGTCCGCCCTTCTACCCTACTCGGAGCGCTGTTCTTCCGTCTCCCACCTCAAGCAAATCCATGCTTGCCTCATCCGCCACCTCCCCCTCCTCTCCCGCACAGCAGCCGCTTGCGCCGTCCTCGCCAAGCTCCTCCGCTTCGCTGCTGTCTCCCCTCGAGGCGACCTTTGTTATGCCACCCGCATTCTATCCTACCACCTCCCCCACCTCGCTTCAGCCGCTGCTAACCTCACCTTCTTCTACAACACCCTCCTGCGCGGTTATTCCAACAGCCCAGCCCCCCACCGCGCCCTCTCCCTTTTCGTCTCCATGCGCTGCCACTCCATCCCCCCTGACCCCTTCTCCTTCACCTTCCTCCTCAAAGCCTGTTCTCGCTGCCTCCTCTCTTCCTCCGCCTCCGACGTCCACGCCTGCGCGCTCAAGTTCGGTTGCCTCGCCTCCCACCCCACCCACGTTGACGTCCACAATGCCCTCATCAACCACTATGCTTCCCGCGCCAACCCCTCTGCCGCACGCCAAGTCTTCGACCAGATGCCCCGCCCAGATGTCGTTTCCTGGTCCGGCATGATGACCGCGCACCTCAAGGCCAGCGATCCCGACGCGGCCAGAGCCGTGTTCGACGCCATGCCGGAGCGTGATGTCGTGGCGTGGACCGCGATGATCTCCGGCTACACCCACGCACGACGTCCCAAGGACGCCCTGGATCTGTTCCTGCTGATGCCCGTTCCGCCGGACGAAATTACCTTGGTCGGAGTGATTTCAGCATGCGCAGCTCTGGGCGACCTGGCGACGGGCGAGCGCGTCCACCGCTACATCGAGGAGCGCGGCTTCGGCTGGATGATCTCTCTCCGCAACGCGCTGATCGACATGTATTCGAAGTGCGGCTGCTTCCTCAAGGCGCGGCACGTGTTCGACGGCACAGGAACCAAGAGCTTGGTCACCTGGAACTCCATCATCTCGGCCTACGCAGCGCACGGGAACGCCGAGGGCGCCACGGCTCTGTTTCACCGAATGGCGAAATCCGGCATCGTGAACCCTGACGGCGTTACGTTGCTCGCGGTGCTCACCGCATGCACCCACGAGGGACGAGTAGAGGAAGGACGGAGGCTGTTCGAAGGATTGAGGAACGGCGATTACGTCGGGGCGGAAGCCGGGGTGGAGCACTATGGGTGCATGGTGGATCTGTTAGGCCGGGCCGGGCAGCTGGAGGAAGCGTACCAACTGATTGAGGAAATGCCGATACCAAGCAACGATACCGTTTGGGGCGCCTTGCTAGGGGCTTGCCGGATCCACGGAAACGTGGAAATGGGGGAGCGGGCAGTAGCAAAGCTGATGGAGCTGAAACCAAAGGAAGGTGGCTACTATGTTCTCCTTAGCAGTATCTACACAGCAGCAGGCCGGTTAGAAGAGGCTGCAGAGATCAGACGAAGCATGAAAGAGAGGAAGGCAAGGAAGAATCCCGGCCGCAGCAGCTGGGACGTGGCAGCGGCAGTGTCATGTTCAGGTGAAGTAGTTCATGACTTCATCTTGTAAAGTGTTCGTCAGGCGTAAACGTAGAAACAAAATAAGCCTCTCCCGGAAACAGATAAATCTTCTCCATTGATCTTACAGAGGTTGCAGTGAGGGGAAATGGTGAGCATTGGAATTGGTATTGTTCTCGATGTCAAATTATCAAGCAAAGCAATGAGCAATGTCATCATCGGCAACTCGGATGCTGGTATCCAGCATAACGCTTTGATCTTGGTAATTTCAACGAAACTGCTCTTTTTTATATATACTCCACTTCAAAATTCTGTAGCAAATTTGTATCCGATATGGAATCAGTTTCTCGATGCCCAACCTGTTATAACAGAATGGATTTTCAAAACATTTTTGTACATTGTGACTAGTATATTGTAGATTAATTGGCCCAACTGGAGCCGATTTAAGCTCCAATCTTGATGTAAAAAGGTTAGATCAAGTCAAATTGCTTCAATATTAATGAAAATTATGTCAATTTGCAGAAAACTGATCAAAATAGAGGTCAATAGGCCAATTGCAGCTGAACTGGCCAATCTGGTCAACTCCTTTTTGATTCCGCAAAATTCTCCATGAATCCATCAAATTGGAGATACATTTATGATCTCCCTTCTCCATTGATGATCAATTCGAGAAATCGGAGCCCACAACGGAAGAATTTCTCAACCGCGCTCCATCTTCTTCGCTGCAGGCTGCAGCTATGAGATTTTCTCCACACCTTTAAGGGCGTGATACAACGCTGCCAACTTTAAGGGTGACCCCCCATTCCCACAGCAACTCTCACCCTTCGTCGTCGGACCAAAGACGGCGAAAAGGTGACTCATTAGATGCAAGTCGATATTCGACTCTTTTTGCTGAATGGAGGGAGCGTAGTGCCACCAATAGCACCTCGATGACGCCCACCCGTTGGGCCACCCAACTGGCTTACCCTTTCTATCTCACTTAGAGATGGCAATGGCCGTGTCTGGCCTGGCCCAGCCACCTCCGGACAACTCAAAGGGGCAGGCTCAGGCCCGGGCTGAGCTCGGGCCGACCCGAAATATCAAAAATAGAAATTATTAAGGCCAACAAAGAGACTCAAACCATTGACTTTTAGCTTCATTTGTGGTGAATCAATCACCACACCAAGACTCTTTATGTATATATATATAATATCACTGAGTAAAGTATTTATTGTTCATGCCCGACAGAATACTAGGCTAAACCTAGGTGCAGACTAGACTAGGCCCGGGTGGCGCTAGGCCTGGCCTGCGGGTGCAGGGGCAGGCCCGGGCTATGCCGAGAACGCCCACGTGCCCAAGGGGTAAGCCCAGCCCGCCCCTTGGGCACAGACGGGTCTTGCCCGGCCTGGCCCGAAGAATTTCGGGCCGAGTCAAGCATAGCCTAAAGTCGGGCCGGGCCCGTTCCGCCCACGGGCGGACCCAACCCATTGCCACCTCTAATTTCACTTCATTCCAAGAGTAATATTGACTCAACTCAATTAAACTTTAACTAATTAAATTAGACCATAAGTTAAATTGATTCAACTCAGAGTAATCGAAGACCAAGTTGATACAACCAAACTTAATTGAATCTAGTTGGATCAAACTCTACCTTAGGCTAATTCAATTTGACTTGATTTAACCCAATCAATTCACCCTTTACGATAGATTGACTCGATTAAAACTTGTCTAATTTGATTCCATTTGGTGGAGTGAACCATAAGCTAACATGACCTTATTGACCTCCACTCAAATTGATACGATCTTAGTCTAATCGAATATGATCAAAATTGATATGATCTCAATCTAACCAAATATAATTGTAAACGTGATCCCATCCAACTTATCACGAACATAATGATTTGGGCACCAAATCGTCTATGCGGCTCCCTTGCTTTCTCGTGCAAGGGATAAACCTTCCATCTAGGATCGCTTACATCTGAGCAATCAAAAAATCATATTGGTCGAATGACCTTTGATTGCATTAAGTAAAAATAACATTTACAAGACTATGGACGCAATAAAATGAAAATTCGAATATGAGACGAGCTCCACGGGCTATCGTAGTCGAAGATCGAGTGATCATACACCTATATTGGCAGTTTGCACGTCAACGACTAAGGCAATCCGCTAGATAGCCAACAACTCTCTCACGTGTTCATTGCGATCTTTGCTTCCGTCATGGTCTTAACGTTCCTCCTAGAGAGTTCCTACATCACCCACGGCTTTAGGCCTTCCAGGAAGATGAACAAATGATATATTTCAACCATGTCCAAGATATCCAACATGATGGTCGAGAACTCTTTTACGTACTCCCAATCGAGTTGTTATGATGGAGTTGTCGCAGTTTTCGTCGGGCAATGAACTCCACACTCTTGGGGATAAATTGTGCATTTAATTCTCGCTTCAGCTCGTCCCAAGTATCTATCTTTGATTGGCCCTGTTGGATTTCTTCATACTTGGTGCGACACCATAGTTTTGCATCCTCAGACAAGTACATCATTACAACGAACATTTTCATGTCTTCATCACCTGTTCTTGTGACCTTAAAGTATTGTTCCATTTCAAGAAGGAAGTTCTCCATTACTTTGGCATCACAAGTCCCATTATAAGGTTTTGGTTCTAGCACTTTTGACATGGTGTTGTGGCGCCTCGCATTGCCGAGAGTTGCCCCCTCTTGAGTGTATCTCCTAGTTTAGTAATAAGAATGACATCCTTAGTTCCATAGTTTCATTTTCTAGATGCTTTACTGCCTTCTGGAGTGTCGTCCTGAAGCACCCCCAACTTCGACTCGAGTGCATCATGAGCATTGGCCAGCTTGCCGATTTAGCCCATGCCGACTTCGAGTTATGTAATCGTTTCCTCTTGCGCGGCCAATACCGCTTCCATCTCATCTAGCCTTTGATGAGTATATGATTGATTGGTTTTGTTGTTGAGCTTATGTTTGGTCTTTAACCAATGCTTCGTTGGGTGTGGTCGTCACCACTTGAGTGACGCCACTAGTCTCGTTGTCCTTTGCAAGCCATTGTCGAGTGCTTCTCTATCGTTCGTCTACAACAACGAAAGCACGAAGTTGTCAACTATTTGCTTCGTTCGCTTGCAATGATGCTTTTGCGAGCTTGACCTCGCTTTGATACCAACTGTCACACAATTATCTTCTTGGGCACTTAGCGTCTGTGCGACTCCCTTGACCCTTGGCACTAACATTTTCGTTCAAGCACTGTTCTCTTGCTCATTTCATACAAACGACTAATTGGCCAAAATAGTTTTGCGCATAAGCACTCGAAGGTTCGTGGCCAAGCGAATTCAGAACCTACGACTTTCGACATCGGCGAAGCAATCATGTGCAAGGCTTATCCCTTGTTGGGGGCAAGGGAGCCCTTCGGGTGCCCAAGAAGATAAGACAAATTGGTCCAATTAAATTTAATCCTAACTTGACATAATTCAATATGATAGATATAACCTTAGTGAATCTAATCAAATTAATTTAATTTGATGTAATCAATTAAACCCAACCATAAACAATTTAACCAGACCTATTGATTAAATTCAATTTTAGAATTGAAAAATATTAAACTGAATGTTTAAAATTTAATATTGAAATGTAAATGATTAATATTTACCCCTTTAATTATAAGTATAATTGGATCATAGGAAATATGAATTATTATAAAAAATAATTTTTACCTCTTGAACTATTTATTAGGGATTCCCCCCTCAAAATATTATTATAAATTTTAATATTCAAAACTTCAACTTTCTACCATATGTACCTAACATTTTAATCCAAATACGAAGTATAAAGAATAAAATGTGAGAAAATAAATTATAAATAATAAATAAAAAAGTTACGGTTCATTTATTTTATTGGGTATGATAAGATAAGAATATGATACAAATGAGAAAGAAAAAGATTCTATCTTTTCAGTGTACACGGAATTTAACATCGGTTTTATATCTTTTTTTAAAATTTAAGTACTCAACAAATAGGATTGTTTGAAGTTAACCCACTGAAAAGTCGGTTAAAATATTGAAGTGGTCGAGAAAGGAAGGGAAGGTAGCGTTAGATTGCAGCAGCGCAAAGCAAAGATCCTTCCTCTACGAGCAGAGAAGAGCATCCACAGATCATGGCGACGTCACAGATCGCGAAGCACCTATTATTGTCTGTCAGATAAGACCCATGTGTAAGTGTCGGAGGAGAAGGAACAATTTGAGAGAGAGAGAGAAAGAGGAGTTGGGCGGTGATGTCTTGCAATCGGGTGCTGAGGGTGGCGGCGGACGGCAGCGGCAACTTCCGCACGGTGCAGGATGCGATCGACGCGGTGCCGCTCTCCAACAGGGTGCGGACGGTGATCCAGGTGGCGCCGGGCGTCTACCGGCAGCCCGTATACGTCCCCAAGACCAAGAACTTCATCACCCTCGCCGGCTGCCGCCCAGAATCCACCGTCCTTTCCTGGGACAACACCGCCACTCGCATCAACCACCACCAGGTCTGACCTGTCCCTCTCTTCTCTCATTATGGACTCAGAAAGGTGCCTCATCTTACCTTCATTCTTCCGTTCTGTTCTCTATCTAGTCATCGCGAGTGATCGGAACGGGGACTTTCGGATGCGGCAGCACGATCGTGGAAGGAGAGGACTTCATCGCGGAGAACATCACCTTTGAGAACTCTGCCCCTCAGGTCTGCTCAATTGATGGTTAAACCAACTCTTTTTCTTACCCATTTTCCACTGCCAGTGCCCTCCTGTAGTCTGTAGAAATGTCCTCACATTCTTGTTTCTTTGGATGAACGTGTAGGGCTCGGGACAGGCAGTGGCGATACGGGTGACTGCCGATCGATGTGCATTCTACAATTGCAGGTTCCTTGGGTGGCAGGTATTGATCGTCATCGTAATATTTCCTCTTGATTGCTGCTTTCCTTCTGAACATTTTTGTTTGCAAAAGATTCGTGAATTATATGTTCAAGTTCTAATAGTGGAGTTGATGAGATTTCTGTCTTTAATCAACTTGACCAAGTTTATGATTGAAATAATTATTTTATTTCATTTTGTTGAAGTCAGAGATGTGTGATTTTGGGGGAATATAACAAAAGGGTCGAGTGTTTTAATGTAAAGTAAAAATTTCTGACTTTAGGACATATGAAAGCATAGTCCAAATACATTTTTGCCAATTCCATGATCAGAAGCAGACCGGTTTGGATAAATTGGATAGGATAGACTATTTTATCATCTCATAGTCAAACTAAAAGAAAAGAAAATTTTGATCAAAGCTACAGAGGAAATGGAAAAAATAAAGGAAACTAAGAAATATAATAGAAACGGTTCTACTAATGAGTATGGAGGGCATATATTTGGTTTTATCAAGGGCATGGTCCCTCATCCTTATTATAATGTTTAAGGTTTGCTCAGATAATTCTTATCCAGGATGTACATGGGAAGCTGAGATTTGCAAAGATGGCTGGCATTAGGAAGCTAATAAGGTATTCTGAGTTTTTGATAATGACCCGAAAGTTCAAACTTTTGAATGTTCACTTGTTACCTAATGGACAGACGTGACTTTTTGACATGATCGAGGAGCTTGTAGCTTTGATGATTTTATGTTTTGCCTAGGAATTAAAGAAAGATATTTATTCTGGTTTATTGTACTGTTCCAATTGCTTATGGAATAAGTAATAAGCTGTATTTTTTAAAAAAAAAAAGCATGACAAAACTGATTTGTGAGTTTGCGACAAATCATTTCTAGTCATGTTCTTTATTTATTTTTTTGTCTTTTTCATTATCTATCAGAGATTCAGAAATTGATGCTAAAAATGTTTAGATTCTCTGTTTGGTACAGTTCAATCTTTTGACTCCAAATCACACAGTTTGTCTTTTCTCCTTCAAATTAATTGTTCAGGATACCTTGTATTTACATTATGGGAAACAATATCTGAGAGATTGCTACATCGAAGGAAGTGTTGACTTCATTTTTGGGAACTCTACTGCTCTTCTAGAACATTGTCATATTCATTGCAAGTCACAGGGATATGTAACTGCTCAAAGTAGGAAGTCTTCTGAAGAATCAACTGGTTATGTCTTTCTGAGGTACACTATTCTTCCAACTGATGATATTGTAAAGTAGTATATTGGTAAATTTTGGGTTGTGAGAACCAACTAATGTTTATACTATATCTATGATGCCAAAAATAGCTCTGTTGAATGTAAATGAACTTCTGGTTGGGAGAGATATTACCGCATGAAATTAGAATAACTGATAAGTTATGAACTTTCTTGTGAAAATTCATAATATTCTGAAATTCCCTTTGGATCTACTATTGTACCTTTTAAAGTTCTTTTAATGGCTATGCATTTCAAAGCCCATATGGAAGGATCCGGAGAGTGGCTTGGTTGAGATATAGTTTCAAATTGAATTTGTCATTTTGAACTCTGAAAACCTCTTACTTGATGTAATAGGTGTAAATTGTCTTGTCTAATTCTTAAACTTTCTATGCGCAAGAACTTCTGGACTTATGATATGATATGACCCAGCCCTCAGGTACGTGGCATGATTAGCATGTACATACTCTGATCTATTGATGAACCTCTACCATTTATAATCTAGAGTAATCCATACCATACTCTAGATTCTAGGCTTGTTACTAGGTTTAAGTAATATCTGAAGAATTATTGTAATGTGAGAACTTAGACCGTCAATGCAACACATATAAACAGTAGATTGTCGCCAATAGGTTGCATCTCTATATTGCTTCATGTGCTTGTCTAAAGAATTATATTCCCGTATCAAGTGCCATTTGGTTTGAAACGCTTGCTTCAGGTTTTTGACTTTACATTCCATGCATGCAGATGTGTGATTACTGGCAGTGGTGGAAACTCATATGCATATCTTGGGCGTCCCTGGGGACCCTTTGGAAGGGTTGTTTTTGCATATACGTGGATGGACTGTTGCATTAAACAAGTTGGGTGGCATAACTGGGATAAAAAGGAGAATGAAAGAAGTGCCTGTTTCTATGAATACCGGTAATTTACCTTTTGGCCACATAGTATGTATGGTCTCAAAATTCATGATCTTATATATTTCCCCATTTTCTGATTCTCTAATCCTCAAGGGGTTGGAAAGATCCGTTCACATGGAAGCATAATTTTTATAGACAAACCTTTTCCCAATGATTAAGTATACTGATTGCAGTAACCATGGCGGTTTCTTCATCATGCTCTCTTTAGTATATTTTCCTCTCGTGAAGTAATTTGTTGCCTTCAAAAGTATTGTCTTATATGTTCCTTTGCTGAACTTACTTGCAGATGCTCCGGGCCAGGTTGCTGCCCTGCAAACCGAGTTCCATGGTCAAGAGAACTGCATGATGAGGAGGTTGAACAGTTCATATCACACTTTTTCATTGATCCAGATCCTGAGAGGCCTTGGCTTACAGAGAAAATGGCTGTCAAGTTACCATATTCTGCGTAGAACATGCACATATTCATGTGGCATGCAAACAAGGTCACTGAAACATTGTGGTCCCTGTGTTTATCAGTGAGTTCAGTTAATAAAATAATGTAGAGTTAGAAGAATGGCAATTTTTAGATCTTTCTTATGTTAACATCGATATAATAATCTCACTACAAAAACTCTAAAAGAAACATTTAGATAATATCTTGTGATGCAATTTAAGTTTTTTCTCTAGTGGCGTATATAGATGTTGGAAACCCTCCTAAACTGAAAGTCTTTTTAGTTCACACTTGAAATTGGGCCATCTGTATAAATTGGTATGCATACATGTTTACATAGAAAAAGTTAAGAGGAAGACAAACGAAAGAGACAAAATTGAAGGGACAAAATGCAAGAGAAGATAACAAGAAACTTGTATCTCCTTTCTTTCATTGAGAAAGGAAATATTTTTTCTCCATTTTGTTCCTATCACGAGAAGAAAAGACTTGTGAGTTTGAAGGGAGAATGACATTTTTTCCTCGTTCATTCATTTATTCTTTTTTTGTTTTCCGGGTATATCTATTTTTTTCTCTTTTTAACCAAATAACGAAAGTATTCTTTCATTTGTTTTTCTTTCCTTGTCTTGTATCTGCCTAAGTTCCTAAGCTCGCGATCATCTTTGAACTAGTTGGATAATACGAGTCCCAAGGTTGACAACTCTTGTTGAACCACAATTTGCATTAAATATTTGATAAGTTTGAGCTACCCATTGGAGTTCGATTATATTTGATCATTCTTGTTTGGTTTTCTTGGTGCTTGATTTAATTCAATTTTAAAAATATTGCATTGTGCTCCTTCGTATTTTCATCAATTTATAAGAGAGCATTTGGTATTCAATAATATAAGAAGATGGTTAGACATTCTGTAGATGGTAATTCACATTATCATGTTTTGCTACATTCTATAATGATAATTTATTATGTAGTGGTAATCTAGACTATCACCTTTGAGATAATTCATATTTTTCATCATAGGAAGAGACGAATGCATTAATATAGATTATGGCTTGTAAAGAAAATTTGCATTATCTTAGGAAGAGATGAATGCGTCAAAAGTGGTTGATTTTGAGATATTTGTATAGTGCAAATCATTTGTTTATTATTGTTATTGGTTAATCCCATTCTTAATTATACGACAAGGTCTAAATTTTCGCAACAATGATATCAGAGCCAGGTTCAATGTCATGTGATTCAAGATGGAAGAAAGCGAAGACATGTTCAAATTGACAACCGATAACTATTCATACTGGAAGCCAATGATGGAGGACCATCTATATTGCAAGGATTTGTACGAGCCGATTCTTCAACGGTCGAAGCCAGAAGAGAAGAAAAATATGACTGATGCATAATGGGATATTTTGTACCGAAAAGCCATAGGTACAATTCGTAAATTTATTGATAAAAGTTTATTTAAACATGTGTCAATTTTTACGAATGCCTATGAGCTTTGGACGAAGCTTGAATCTATGATTCAAAAGAAGACCACTCAGAATAAAGTCTATCTTATGAAGTAGCTAGTGAAGTTGGAGTATAGAGATGGTCAAAGCATGATTGAGCACTTGAACACTTTAAGGGGCTCGTGAACCAGTTGGAGAAATTCAATATGAAGATAGATGACGAAATGCACGCTTTGCTAATAATAAGCTCACTGGCAAAGAGTTGGGACACATTGGTGATATCTCTAAGCAATTCTGCTCCTGAAGGAAAGTGCACCATAGACCTTATCACAAATAGTTTGATAAGTGAAGAAGCCAGGAGGAAGGAGAGAAGCACTTATGGATAGTCAGAAGAAAATGTTGTCGACAACTGAGGGAGAAGTGAAAGCCGAAGAAGAGGCTTTAGCCGAAGTGCAGAAAAGTCGAGAGGGCCATCCATATCATGCCTATGGTTGACCTGCTACTATTGTGGAAAGCCAGGTCATAAGAAAATGGAGTGTCAGGTCTATAAGAGAGACTAGAAGATAGGAAAAGTTAAAGCCTACCTACCATGATGAACCAAAGAAAGAAGAGGCAAAGACTGCTACTACTATTACCACAACTAACGAGGTTTTTCTAGTTTGTGGTGAGGAATATTTGAACATTGTGCAGGGTGAATGTTCATGGATTGTCGATTCAGGCGCATCATTCCATGTCACGCCGCATAAAGAAGTGTTCTTATCCTACCAAAATGGCGATTTGGGTAAAGTCAAAATGGGGAACCAAGGCATAAGCAATATTGTTGGTATTGGCAATGTTGACATAATGACAGATGCATGAAGCATCCTTAGCTTGAAGGATGTACGACATGTTCCTGATATGCGACTAAATTTGATATCAGTCAGAAAGCTTGACGATGCAGGAATGACAAGTCAATTTGGCAATGGAAAGTGGAAATTGGCCCATGGTAATTTGGTAATGGCTCGAGGAAGAAACGAAGGCTTATTGTTTGTTATGCAAGGAAAGTTAAACAAGGGAGAAGTGAATGTTGCAGCCGATAAAGAAAACTTGGAACTATGACACAAGAGGCTCGGGCCCACATGAGTGAAAAAGGGTTGCAAATCCTTGCACGAAGAGAAATCCTCCCTAATACTCTTGGTAAAAATCTTGAGCCTTGTATTGATTGTCTTGCTAGAAAACAACATAGAGTTTCATTTACTAGATTGGGTCGTCCACATAGAAGAAATCATGTGTTAGACTTAGTGCACACTAATGTTTGTTCTATGACAGAGAAATCTTTTGGTGGAGCATTATACTTTGTTAGTTTTATTGATGGCCATTCAAGAAAAGTTTGAGTGTTCTTGTTGAAAACTAAAGACCAGGTTTTGGAGGCTTTCAAGGAGTTTCATGCTCGAGTTGAAAGAGAAACCAACAATCAGCTGAAGTGTGTTCGAGCCGATAATGGTGGAGAGTATCGCGGTCCATTTGAGGCTATTGTAAGTCACATGGTATCATACTTGAGAAGACCCCACCAAAGACACTCAATTAAATGGAGTAGCTAAGAGAATGAATAGAACAATTGAAGAAGAATCTGATGTATGTTGTCACATGCAAAGCTACTTAAGTCATTCTGGGAGGAAGCACTAATGACCACGGTGGACATCATAAATTTGTCACCATCTATTCCTTTGGAAGGAGCTATCCCAGAGGAGATTTGGTCGAAGAAGAATGTTTCTTATAACCATTTAAAGGTGTTTGGTTGTAGAGCATTCGTGCATATTCCCAAGGATGAAAGAGCTAAATTTGACTCAAAGACAAAGGAATGTATTTACCTCAGGTCACCGAGAGATGGATTTGGCTATCAATTGTGGGATCTTGTTAACAAGAAGATTGTCAGAAGTCGAGATTGTTGTGTGAAACCTGACACTAGAAGGGATGGTTGAATAGTGTCTGTCCCCTTTTTCTATATTTTTTTCTTACTCAATTTTAGCTTCACTTAATGCAATTGTTTCTTAATAGTTAATGTGATCAAATTTCAATAGCAATGATAAAAGCAAGTAAGGAAGCAATGCAAACAAGAATACTTATAGTGGATTGGCCAACTGTCTACTCCACTACCTTGGCTCCTCACCAAGGATTTCTAACCACTACTTTATAGAATCTATATTTTCCTTTGAATACAATGAGGACACCCTTCTCACCACTCTGAGAACACCTCAATCCTATTAACCTAGGCAAAACACAATTCTATAAAGCTATCCCTAAGTGTTTCCTAGCACACCTAGCAGCTATCTCAAACTTAAAACAAGTTTACAATAAAAATCAAATACAGAGGAAAGAGCTTAAGAATAAAAAATGAACCAAGGCTTCTTTCCATCGCCTTCAGATCTCCAACTTGCAAGAAGATGACTCTTAGAGTTGCAGCACAGTTGAAGAAGTAGGGAATCAGCGCCTGGAATTTGTTGTCGACGAAAGCAGAGGGCGCACGCAGCAATTCGCTCTTTTGAAGGCTTAAGAAACTTCTTTAATTGCTCAATAAAAGTTCTAAGAAGAGTTAAAGAAGTTAGGTGAGGGGTATTTATAACCCCTCACTCGAACGGCCCGTTCAACGGCTAAAAAAATAGCCGTTGAAGCCATTCGATCGGTCGGTCGACCGATTGATCAACCGCCACTGCGACCGCTGGCTGGATGAGAGAGCTCGATCGACCGATGGGTCGATCGGCTGACGAAAAGATGTCGATCCCACATTCAATTGACCAGCCGGTCGATCGAATACCTGGAGCCAGGGTCGCGCGATAGACTATCTCCAATTCGGTCGACCACTAAGCATTCTGCCTCTTTTTCGCTTCGGTCGATCGATCGACGCAGCCTTGAATGGCTACTACCCGATTTTACCGTCATTCGATCGACCGAACGGGCTATTTAGCAGAATACTGCCTTGTTCGGTCGACCGACCGGTCGACCGAATGCAGGCCGAGGCTGGTTTCTTTTTGAAATTTTTACATGCCTTTTTTGTGGATTTAGTTACCAAGTTCTAACTTGGATAACTATACAATTAGGGTTGGGATAAGATTGTCCTATGGGTATATTACATGAATTCTACTTGATCTAATCTTGAGCCTTTCTTCGTCGTTTTCTTTTTCCGTTTCTTTGACGATCTTTTGTTTCGTCTCGTTTAAATGGACTTGGCATGCTTATTGCAACCTCAACCTGAACTCAAAACTTCACAATTTGATTAAATACATGTTTGTTATCATCAAAATAAAGATCGAGGCTTAAGAGAGGCCCTTAAGCCAACAAAGATGTAGTATTCTTTGAAGAACAAACAGTCGAGGATATGAAGAAGGCTAGGAAGCCGATGCCTAGAGTTGTTGATGACTCTGAAGATGTTCTGGTCCCCGAAACAATCGACGATGACAGGGGAAACATGAACAATGAGAATGAAGCCAGAAACGATGATGATGGAGAAATTGATGATCAAGGGGGAGTTGAGCCAAGTGAGTCAACTGATTCGGTTAATACTCAAGAAGTTCCAACTGAACCCCAACTAAAGCAATCTACTGGAGAGAGACGACCCTCAGTGGGATATAATTCTGGTGAGTATGTGATTGTGGCAGAAGAAGGAGAATCTCAGAATTATGAGGAAGCCATGGTTGATGAACACAAACAAAAGTGGATAAAAGTCATGAAGGATGAGATGCAATCATTGCATGATAACCATACCAACGAGCTGGTGAAACTGCCTAAAGGTAGGAAAGCTTTAAAGAACAAATGAGTTTACAAGTTGAAGGTTGAAGAGAACAGTGCTTAGCCAAGGTACAAAACTTGATTAGTTGTGAAGTGATTTGGTCAAAAGAAAGTAGTAGATTTTGAGGAGATATTCTCTCCAGTTGTGAAGATGTCATCATTTTGGATTGTGCTCGGGCTAACTACAAGTCTTGATTTGGAAGTTGAGCAACTTGACATCAAAACTGCCTTTCTACATGAAAATTTAGATGAAGAAATCTTTATGGAGCAGCCTGATGGTTTTGAAGTTCCAGGCAAGGAAAACTTGATTTGTCGATTGAAAAAGAGTTTGTATGGACTGAAGTAGGCTCCTCGGTAGTGGTACAAGAAGTTCAACTCTTTTATGAGTGAACATGGCTTCAAGAAGACATTAGCTGATCATTGTGTTTTTATAAAAAGGTACGATAAAGATGACTTCCTTATCCTCCTACTATATGTTGATGACATGTTGATAGTAGAAAAGAATTCTGAAAGAATTACTGCCTTAAAGAATGCATTGAGCAAGTTTTTTGCTATGAAAGACTTTGGAGCAGCAAAGAAGATTCTTGGCATGCATATCAGCCGAGATAGGTTGGAGAAGCTATTATGGTTATCTCAAGAGAAATTGTTAGAATCTGAAACTTGGAGAGGGGTTGGCTTTGAGTCGTGAATCACTATCTTGAGTGTAATATTACTTTTCAATCGAAAGCAATTTATCCTAGGATACAACAAAGTCTAAAATCGAGAACACTCAAAGGAAATGAACGCAAAATGCAGGGGGTGAAAAAAGGTGACAAGCTCCACTTTAAATAGAAATGAAAAGGTTTTTGACAATTGGAATAATTCAAATTTGAACAAGTAAATATCTTTTCAAAATATTTAAAAAATCGAATAGACACAGCTCTCTGTTTAAATTTTGAATAATAAAAAAAATACATTTTCGACTACAAAGGCGCGTCCGCCCAAGCGCCCTAAGTGTCCAAGTGTCAATCTTTGGTTTATTAATATTTAGGCTAATGATCCATTGAACCTCCATGACTCACAATTCATTGGACCACCTAAAAGTTTAACAATTGGTATTCTTGGAAGTTTAAAAGGGACTTTAAAAAAAAAAAAAATCTTACTATGTGGGACTATTCACTTTCTCAATTAATTAACAAACTATACAACAGAAATACCTTGAGAAGGTACTTGAAAGGTTCAATATGCACAAGGCGAAGCCAATTAGCACACCGCTTGGTGGACATTTCAAATTGAGTGCCAAACAGAGTCCAATAGCAGAGAAGGAACAAAAGACGATGAAGAATATTCCATATTCGTCACTTGTTGGTAGTCTTTTATATGCAATGATTTGTACTCGACCTGATATTGCACATGTTGTTGGTGTTGTTAGTCGATTCTCATCAAATCCAAGAAAAGGGCATTGGGTTGCAGTAAAGTGGATATTAAGATATCTCCGAGGAACAACCAACAAATGTTTACGTTTTGGTGATGAAAAACTTGTGCTAGAAGGATACATAAATGTTGACTTAACCGGAGATATTGATTCTAGAAAGTCAACTTCTGGATACTTAACTACTTTTGCAGGGGGAGCTATTTTATGGCAATCGAAGTTACAAAAGTGTGTTGCATTATCGACTACCGAGGCAGAGTATATTGCTGCAACCGAAGCCTGCAAAGAGATGCTATGGATGAAGAGCTTCTTATTCAAGTTGGGGCTTAAACAAGACATGTATGTCTTGTATTGTGACAATCAAAGTGTCATCCATTTAGCGAGGAATGACAGCTTCCACTATCGCACGAAGTATATTGATTCTCGATATCATTGGATTCGAGATATACTTGAAGAAAAATAGTTGCAGCTTGAGAAAGTCCACACCGAAGAGAATTGGTCGGATATGTTAACTAAAGTTGCGTCGACCAAGAAATTTGAAGATTGTTGCAAGGGAGTCCGCGTGGCAACCTCTCCCAATTAAGTCGGAAGGGGGAGATTTGTTAGGTTCCTTCATCAATTGGGAGATGAACCTAGTAAAATACATGCACAAGTTAAGAAATGCATGTATATCTTAAGGGGTGCTACTATGAGGTACATCCATTGTTAAGAAATGCATCATTTTCTAAGAGGTGCTTTTTGTGACTCCTCCACACTATAAAAGGAGAAGAGGTGAAGGAAGTTCACCAAAAAAAAAAAAAAAGTATACATCCTCCCAATAGAGTAAAGAAGTTTGAGTTCTCCCTAAAACTCAAACTTGTGAGAGAGCCGGTTTATAGCAAAGAAGTTTGTGTGAGTGTTGTAATCCACCTAGTTGAGTGAGAAAATTTTGTAAACATATTTGTATAGTGAAGTCATTTGTTTATTATTGTTATCGGTTAAGCTCATTTTTTAATTACACGATAAGGTCCAAATTTCTACAATACTAATGCATCAATTTAAATTACGGCTTATAAAGAAAATTTGCATGATCTTAGGAAGAGATGAATGCATCAAAAGTGGTTGATTTTAAAAATTGACTCTTATACAAATTAAGTTAAACTAATTCTATCTTCGTTTAAATAAAAAAAATGACGAATTATTGAGTAGAATAGTTTTTTGGATAATTTCAAATTATAATATTTTCCAAAATCAAAATTATTTTTAGAAAATTCTCAAGTTGCTCTTAAAGAATTTGCATTAAAATAATTAAAATTTAAATAACCTAAATTTTTATTCAAGTTTAGATAGATTATTTTCTTTAAAAAAGGTATTTGAAATGTTATTTTATACAAAAGGTATTATGTATTATTTATATCTAATTTCACATCCTTTTAAAATAAATTAAACTGATCCCAAGGCTGTTCATTTGGACCATACTTAGTTACTTACTTATTGCACCAATGTTTAGTCGAGTATTTTCTTAATGCCCTTTATCCCCTTCAATTATAGTCCCAATACTTTTTCCATCAATATCTAAAGGGTTAATTAACGAATATATCACGATTTTTACCGAAATTCTCAAATCTATCACGATTTTTTATTTGTTTCAAATGTAGGCTTTAACTATCGATTCGTTTCAATTATAGCACACCGTCAAACTCGGGTTAAGTTTCTTGTTAAACTACTGACCTGACATCGCTGACATGTCAATCTAAGTCCAGTCAGTCATTAATTTAATATATAAAAATTAGGTAAGCTGACGTGTACTTATCTATTGATTAGGGTTAATTAATAAATATATCTTGATTTTTATCGAAATTCTCAAATCTATCATCACTTTTCATTTGTTTTAAATAGGAGCTTCAATTTTTAATTTCTTTCAATTATATCATATCGTCATTCGGAGTTAATTTTTTCGTCTACGAGCTGACTTGGCAATGTTGACTTATATTTTTTTTATCTATTTAATGTCTAGTCAGCAAAAAAATTAATTAAAAAATAAAACCGCACTCTAACTTCTTTTATATCCCGCTCACCTCCCTTGCCACTCACCACCGTGTTTGTGCAAGTTATCACCCGGCGTGCCATGTCCGTCGTCAACGCAAAGCTGCAGGAAGGCATCGTCGACCGGGAAGCCTGAGATCAGCTCCTCCATGTTGAAGTCCTCAAGGAGCAGTATACGGGGTCAGCGACTTGGAGGACGGACGCCGACGACGAGGTGTTCTCATTGCGAGTGAGCTCGGATCGCTGGTGGTTGTTCGCCAAGTGTTCGTATTGCGTTGCCGGCGATGACGGTGATGGGATGTAGACCTTGGAGCAACGCACGACCTTGGTTTTGATAAGGAAGGTAGGTTGCTCGACAACTCTGATGACAACTTCATGATTCGATGACAAGTCTATTGAGGTTGGTTTGTTGGCCTCGGGCTTCCCTTTGACGATCTCCTGCGAACAGATAGATTGCAAGGAGGTGCGGCGGCGGTGGTGTGGCAAGGGAGGTGAGCAAAATTATAAAAGGAGTGAGAGTGCAGTTTTATTTTTTAATTAATTTTTTTTGCTGGCTGAACATTAAATAGATAAAAAATATAAGTCAACATTGCCAAGTCAGCTCATAGACGAAAAAACTAACTCCGAATTGACGGTATGACATAATTGAAAGAAATTAAAAATTGAAGTCCCCATTTGAAACAAATGAAAAGTTGTGATAGATTTGGGATTTCGGTAAAAGTCGGGATATATTCATTAATTAACCCCTATTGAAAGTACATGTCAACTTACCTATTTTTTATATATTAAATTAATGGCTGACTGGACTTAGATTGACACGTCAGCAATGCCAGGTCAACAGTTTAACGGGAAACTTAATCCGAGTTTGACAGTGTGCTATAATTGAAACGAATCGATAGTTGAAGCCTGCATTTGAAACTAGGGGTGGCAATTTTATCCGCACCCGCTAACTAAAAACCGCATCCGCATCGTATTCGATCCATATCCGCAAGTAAAAATGGATATGGATACGGATATGGATTTAGAAAACTTATATCCGCGCGGATATGGTGCGGATACGGATATGGCTGTGGATCCGCACCGTATCCACACTGCCTATCCGTGTCTCTGAATTACTATTTTGCCCATATAATTTATTAATATATATAAGAGCTCTATGGTAATTTCATGTCAAGATGAATTTTGAAGTATATTATATATTTATTTTGGATCAATGAATTGGTAATTTATTGATTTTTTTAATTAAATATAAAATTTTAATATTTTTTTATTAAATACGGTGCGGATACGGATGCGGTGCGGATATCCGTATTTAAAGCGGTGCGGATATGGATATCCATATTCACATCCGTGGCGGATACGGTGCGAATACGGATGGGCGGATATGGAGTGCGGAGCGGATACGGATAATCCGTATCCGCACCATATCCGCTCCGTTGCCTGCCCTATTTGAAACAAATGAGAAGTCGTGATAGATTTGAGAATTTCGATAAAAATCTTGATATATTCATTAATTAACTCATATCTAAAATGTTTAAACAACTCTTGCTTCACTATCTATAAATTTGTTCGCACACTAATAATATAATCTTTTTGTTTTTCTATGCAAACAAGAGAGTTAATTACTAAACATATTCTAACTTTTTATTTGTATCCCTTTAACTTTTAATTTATTTTAATTATATTCCATCATCAAGAAAATATTAATTTCATCATTTGAATGCTGACATGGATCAATAGTATTATGTCAACATCCAATATCCTAAAAGAATAAAAGAATAAAAAATGTCACATTGATAATTTTTAAATAGAGTTTAAATGATTAATTACATAGTGTATCACAAGCTTTATGAATTTGCCTAAATGTATCTAAACTTTTTATTTCAATATGGGTCTCTGGACTCTCAAAATATTTTAATTATGTCATACTATTAAGTTATCATCAATTTAATCATTAGGATGCTAGATGGTAATGCAAGGTAGATCAAAAGTTCGATTAACCTCAATACCTAAATATATTTAAAAATAATAAAATATCATCACAATAAATTCTTGGGGTCTATGATTATGCAATCGAGATCTAAGAATGATGCAACTAAGAATGATGTATTCAGTCGCTAGTAAGAGTGATGCAGTTTTGGCTCCGGATAATAACAATGCAGAGAAGTGTGGGTGATGGTTGAATATGAAAATATATTTTTTAAAAAAGTTAGGTGAAATGACATTATTTTGAATTGTATTGATGGATTTGGCTAGATTTTGACCCATATCGACAATGTCACCTAGCATCCTAATAGTCAAATTGAAGACACTATTGATCCATATTAATAGCCAATTTGATGGTACGATATAATTGAAAATAAAAAGTACAAGATCCGTATTAATTAGAAATGCAAAGTTAAAATAAATTTGAAAATTTATTAAAACTCGAATTATATTACATAATTAACAATTTAAATTTTATTAAGAAAAAATTATTGACGTGATTTTTAAATTTTTTTTTATTCATTTAGAGATGTTGTCCATGACATTATTGATTAGGGTTGTTCATGGGTCAAACCCGATCCAATGAACCCGAGAAACCGACCCGACCTGAACCAATCGGGCCGGGTCGGGTCAGGTCGGGTCGGGTCGGGTTCAAATTTTTGAAACCCGATTATAATCGGGTCGGATCCGAGATTCAATATTTAAAACTCGATGACCCGAGATCCGACACGATTACCTAAATTTTTTATATATTTTAATTATTTTTAAGTTTTTTTAAAAAAATTATTGTTAAAAACTCATTTTTTTTCCTAAACGGGTAAACCCGACTCGACCCAACCTAGGTCGGGTCAGGTTTGAGATGTGAAAAATTTTCAACCCGACCCGACCCAACCCGATTATACTTGGTCGGGTCGGATCAATTTTTTTTCTAAACATGACTCGACCCGTGAACACCCCTATAGTATTGATCTCTGCATCAGTAATATTATGTCAACATCCAAAAAATAAAATCAATCCCTCTTAACGATTAGATATAATAAAAATAAATTAAAAATTAAAGTATTCTATTGGTACAAAATAAAATGTTGGGATAGGTTAAAAAATCCTTAAAATTGGGTTATAATTAATAATCAACCAAAGAAAAACAACTTAAACAACGTTTGATCTAATAGTTGTTTTGCAACCGTGCGACCGTCTTTCGCTGCAGGATCCGCACCCGTTTTGAGAAGTCAGGATCCGCACCCATTTCGAGAGGTCCTGCAGGACCTGCACTGCACACCACCTACCGGCTAGCGCTCCTCCATCTGCAGGCCGAAGGCGGGCGGAGGAGCTGCTCTAATCCCCTCTCTGTCCTTCGCCGCGGCGATGCGATGCAGAGCCTCACGCGTTTAACCGTCTTCCTCTGCTGCTTCTGGGCCTTTACCCTCTTATACGGCGAGATGGTCGCGTACTGGGCCCCCCTCTGGACTTGCTCCTGGCCTCATCTCCGCTCCTCTTCCTCCTCGGTAAGTTTCGCTTAAGCTTTCCTAATTTTCTTTGTCAATTCGATCAGTAGCAGCTGTGCTTGTCAGCCGATATGACGAGTACACGTATTCTTGGTCATTGCAGGAGTTATTTCTGGATCTGCATTCGAATATTTAGTTTTTATTGGGAAAATATCTAATTTTGAGTGTTGAGAACCACCGAAAGCAAAAGTATAACTTTATGAGATGGCGACAAGCTTTTTTTTGGATTTTTTTGGATGGTTTTTCAGATATGAATCTTGAAAACCATTGGAGTATGATAGGCGTTCTTTAGCAATTTAACGAGAATTTATGCAACTCCTGTGTGTCTTTCGCCTATGCGGATCTTGTAGTTTACTTGCATTTTTTTCTAATAATTTTGAATTTTCCTTTATCTAATGTGAAATTGGATGGATGATAGATTGAGTGGCATGTCTTTTAGGCCAACTAGCTGGGTGATTTATGATACATATCAGTTTCCATACATCGAAATATTAACAAGATGGTGTTTTTTCTTATAGGATTTTGTACGTCAGGCTAATTAAGATAAGAAGGATAATGGGCAAGCAAGATGCATAATTATCTGCTATATTTTGAAGTCATCATGTTAAATTGATAGGGGAACAATCTCTTTGTAGTCATTGCTCTTATTTTGTTATTATATACAGTTCATTTTCTTTGGCAGGACCATGATCATTATTTGAAGGTTGCTGTTCTGGCAGATCCACAGGTAACTGGGTATCTCGTCATGCAGCCTATTTCCTAATATTTACATATTGCTTCTTAGGCGTTATTTTTCATTCTCTTTAGATTGCATTGTCTAATATGTAGAATAATCAAATTCGAGATAACAGGCTTTGCAATTAAATAAAATCCAACATATTTTACCATTTAGATTCTACTCTTTCCATGATTACAGTAAATGATTTGCGTTTATATACCATGAGGGATTTTTTAACCTTTTCTTCCTTACCCTTCAGTGATAAGCAACTATCCTGCGCTTCCATTTCCATATTATGTTTTTTATCATTACTATATGTCAAGATAAAAATCAATTATGTCCATATACGATAGCAAATTAAGCTAAGTTTTATGATACTTATCAGTTCAGAAAAGGAAGTTGTTGAATCTTCAAAGTAATATGGATTAGTGCATATCTGTAGTTGCAAACTTAAAGAACCAACGAAATCCACACAGCTTACTGAATGAAGGAAAGCTACTGATTTCACAAACATGACAACAGATAGACCAGGCTCTGAAAATAAATAGCTTGTTTTCTCAGGTTATCTTACAAATTGTTCTTTTCATGGTTTTATATTTTCCACTTCCTCTATTCCTCTTTAATTAATGCTCATAATTAATTTTTATCCATAAATCTGCTAAATGGGCTGGCTACCTTTGATATAAGAACCAGATATGCTAAACTAATTCTATGTCAACCTAACATCATTTCACCTTTGTGTTTTCATCCTTCCAAGAAATCATGATGTTAGATGCACTGCTTTTTATTCTAATTTTGTCTTCATAACAGCTCATGGACAGGACCTCCATTGGCTTTCCTCCAAAATCTCTTGCATTAGAGGCTGCCCAATTTTATACAGATTTATACATGAGAAGGTCTTTCCATTTGTCTATTTTACCATTCAGACCTGATTTGATTGTTTTTCTTGGCGATCAGTTTGATGGCGGGCCTTTCTTGTCTGATGAAGAGTAAGACATGAATTCTTCAAATTTTACTTCTAGCTTTTCACTTGAGGCAATTGTCTTTGTTCACCAAGGTGGTTTTGATTGTTTATATTGGCAACATTGATTTTTGCTAAATCCATTTGCTTCAGTAAAGATTCTGTTATTGAAGAGTTGTAATATGGTGATACAAGTCTGAATCAGCTCAACTGTTTGATAGCCTAGAAATTTTTAGCTCCAGTATTTTCCTAAATATTTACCCACTCCCACCTCCTGCTCCCTTCCCCACTTTTTATGCTTTCATCTTCTCCATGGAACACTGATTGGAGACTGCTAATCCACAGTAAATACCGTTTGTGCATTGTTGTAAGAATCATAATTAGAATATCCAATTGGTCAGTTCTCAATTCAAGATGGGAAGATACTGGAATAATATTCTTCTTGTGGTGTTCTGGGAATGAGCATCATGAAGTTTGAGGCATAGTTCATAGGATTATCTAATTCCAGTATGTTGGGTCCAGTTGTATTGGTAGTATCAATGTTGATCCGATTTCAGCCAACCTCTCACTTATTGCTAAAATAATTGTTATCAGACTTAATAGAGTAGGGTGATTTTAAATAGGAATTTGGGTGATTGTGAAGAAATATAATGAGTATTCAACGTATAGAAGAATGTCTTTCCTGTACATCAAAAAGAACTTATTGTTGGCCAATGACAATGAATAAATTGAGCAATATATATTGTGAAGCATAGACATGATAGTAATAAAAAAAAGTTTCGGTCAAAATAAGGCATGATAGTAATCAGCAACTGCTACACAGCTAATTTTTAGAAAGCAGAGCATAACATGGCTTGGCATGGGTAAAATAATTGATAAACATATATTATTCTGTCTTGTGTAGTTGACAATTATGCATGGATAAATTTCGTATAATTTATGTAACTTTTACCATTACATTTGTACTTTTAAAAATATATATAATTAAGAATTCATAACACTAATCCAAGGAAATTGCCAGAGTAATTTAAATTGTCAATATCTTGTAGCTCTTTAAAAGCATTATGTGGATTAGATAAGTGTCTCAAGATAACACTTCAACAATGTGACTAAATATAGACTATTTGTGCGTTCTGGTGTTCTTTTAAGAGATCCAACCTCTCTTGGTTACTACTATTCATGATATTTTGTCATTCAACACAAGCATGATCAGCATTTGAGGTGTCTGTTCTAGCTGAGTTCTCAAATTTTGCTATATGTAACCCATGGCTTGCATAATTCTGAATTGATGTAACCATTTTAAGATGAAGTAACTGTCCAGCATATAGCTTTGGTGCTTGATATTGGATACTATGACAAAGCTTTGAGTAATGCTCTCTCTCTCTACATACATATCCTTGGGCAACTGTTGAAGTAAATTAATTTTTGAAGCTAGGATGTTATTGAACAATTTCTCTGTTCTCATTTTCGGTAGGCTATTCACTGAACTAGGATCTTAGGGAAAAATTATATGATGTTGGACCATTGAGTCGACAAGCCTAGGTGTTCTAGATAGATCGTCCATGTAGTTTATTGTTTATACTGGTCTCCCTAATGCTAAATGAACTCATAGACTATTCCATTTCAAAACCCTTATAAGACATGCCATTTTGTTGTTTCTACATATTTAGAATTCTTTTCGGATCTGAAGTGGAACAACAACCAGCATTTACCATTTATGGGATTCAAGTACAATTATAAACAACAAAGATAAAAACTGGTGCTTTATCACATGTCATGTTGTGGAAAAAAATTTCTTATGATTAATACTCATGAAGTAAACAACAGCTTACTTGAATTACTTTCAGTGTTTTGGTAATTCATTTGTCGTTGACTTCTATTTTACTATTGTGTCTTCATCCAACAGGTGGGAGGAATCACTGAACCGTTTTAAACATATATTCAGTCTGAGTGAAAAGGATGGAGATTTGCCAATCCCTATTTATTACCTCTCTGGAAATCATGATATTGGCTATGCAGCTTTCCATTCACAGCATCCAGAGGTAGGTACCTTGTTAATATTTCCCTTGTATGCCTTATCTTTATGCTTTTGGTTTTCCTTGTTTGTATAATTGTTTCATCTTATTGTACATATTGTTTCATCTTCCTTGCTTGTACCTCATTCTCATGATATTGGCTATACTTTAGTTATGCTGATGCTGGCTTCTAGCTAAAAGTTTCCCATTACGATATATTATTTATGTAGAACTTTTTTTGGAAACAATAGAAGTCTGATTTTATGGCCCTGATAAAAGCAGTTTTATGTATTTATTTAATTTCTAATGGGTTAAATGGTTAGTACATATTTATTTCTTATGTATTAAAAGAATCTGATGTAACTGCTGAAAGTAGAAGAGAGTCTAGAGATGCAATTCTTTATCTTTTCCATCCTGTGTTCAATTTAAATGCTTACTTGTTGGAATGCTAATTTCTGTAGGATTTTCCTTGTTATAGGTGATTAGTCGTTATGAAAAAGAATTCGGAGCAAGAAACTATCAATTTTCTGTTGGAAAAGTTAACTTTATTGTTGTTGATGCTCAAACCCTTGATGGTAAATATTCCTTTAAAATTACTATTGAATTACAAGATGCTGAATCAAATCCTATTGCATCTGTATTTTATCTACTTTCTGTCATTTATTACTTGAATTATAGTAGAATATGGTTCTGACTTCTGAATAGTTTTAAATGAATATATTCTGAACCATTTAGTTCTGAAATTAATAAAGATCTTTTTCTGCATCGCCTATAGAGCTGAATGTATAAAGAAATCCTCCAAAAGAAGAAGAAACAATGAAATTTGTTGTTTTTGATGTTTATCTAATTGAAGTTTAAATTTTATAAAAAATTGTGGCCTGGTCCACAAGGCTCCAGCTGAATTATTTGCTGATTTTTTAAATACAAATTTGATGCTTGCTTATGATTCTACTAAAAAATTGACTATGCAGGGCCTAAACAAGGAAAGGAGACATCCTTATCATGGGATTTTATAAAAAATATATCTAATGGTTTGTGAGTTTTCTGACCAAAGGCTTGGTTTTATTTTTTAAAGTAAATACCATATCTTACTAATCTACTTATACTTTCTAGATGCAACAATAAATCCAAAGGTTTTATTAACACACATCCCCCTTTATCGTCCTGATGAAACCCCATGTGGCCCACACCGCTATTCCTCTGTTATTAACCAGGTACAGACTATGTCATGGTAACTTATTCAAAAGTGTACAGATAGATTTGTGAAAAAAAAGAGAGAAAAACTCTAAGGTAGCATTGCAGATCAGCATGGATGAAACTCATCATTAATCTGGGTGGCTTTGAAGTAATTAAGAAACATTCTACCATAAATAGCTAATTATTTTATTGCTTCATCTTTCAGAGAATTTCATATGCTGGAACTGATCATGGGATATTGTAAGTGAGCAATTCTATGTTGTTGATTTTTCTTTTTAGAGTAAAATATGTTTTATTTTAGCCAATGGCTTTTCTCCACGTATATTGAGGCTTTTGTCTCTATAGTAGTTTGACACTAATTGGGGGAGTATGCACCCATGGCAAGGTTGATCCTCAGTAGTATTGGCTTTCAGGCTTTCAGGCTTTGAGTTGTAGTGTTACAGAAATAGGCTCCTTTTTTTTTCTTTTATTTGCAGAAGGTTACTTGCATTGGCTGTTCCTAAACCCACTAAACTGATTGCTAGGAGCTCATGCACTGGCTTACCTTTAACTATATAACTCCTAGCATCAACTAATCATTAAAGGATCATATCCATGATGACCATGCTGAATTGAACAAGTATCCTCAGAGAAGGGGATAAAATTGGTGCTATAACACAGTTGATAATAATGCAAAATTTTAAGATATCTTTGTGGCTTCTTAAGGTTTTAATAGTACGGCAAAATTTCACTTTTTCTTACTTGATGTCCAAAATCAACAAGAAAATCCCTAAAAAAAGTCTCTTCTCTGTGGAAATATCCAATGCACATTTTTATTCAACATTTGAATGGCACAGGATTCCAGGTGGCAATGCTGAAAACCCTTAGCAAATTATTGTGTGAAATGTGTGATAGATATTTGCTAAACTTAAGCAAGAAATTTCAGCACAAACATTGTAAAATGGCATTCTTTAAATATTTTTAACTGTAAAGAAATTTTAGCTTAATCTTGGTTTCCAGAATAAGACTAGACTACCATTGTATCCAACATTGTCATAGTCCCTAACAATATCTGAGCTTTCTCTTTGACATAGTTTCAATTGGTTATTTAACTGGACACTACTTTTTGTAGCATAGAAAATATTTGCAATGACCTCTTGTCGCCTGAGGTTGAAGCAAAGAATTTTATTCGTTTTTAAGCCAATGTTGTCAAATCTTATCTAAAAATTATCAATTACAGTGCTAGAATTCTTGAAGTAGAGCTTTCTGGGAAATCATTCTGTTAGGCTGTACAATAGAGATGTAGAATTCAGGTTTATCGTGTAATCTGATTGGATTATCCTCCGTACTATTTTATTTTCATTTTACAAAGGTTAATGGATTCCTTTGAAGCTATGACTAGCTAATTTGACTCATTCCAATATATGATTCTAGCTTTGGTTACCACTGTTATGTGTACTTAACGGAAGTTTTTGATTGTCATGAATGATTGTTAGTGGCATAATGGGTGTAGCATGTGATTTGAGTATGTATACTAATGCAAAATCTATCTAGGTATCAGAACTATCTATCTGAGGAAACTTCAACCCATTTGCTGGACCTTATTCAACCTGTAAGTTTTGCTATTAAGATCCAGTACCTAGTAGTCAGTACGTTTCGTATGTGCATAGCCTGTCCCATAATTTTTTGCCTTTTGCAGATACTTGTACTATCTGGTCATGATCATGACCAATGCACAGCGGTCCACCCTAATCCTGCTGTTCTGATGGTAACTGGTAATTTCTTTATTGTTGTTTATTGCTAGTATCTAATCCTATGAATTGTGCAGCACACTGTTGGAACTGTAAGTTGGCAGCAGGGAAACTTGTATCCATCATTCATGCTGCTATCTGCAGCAAATTCATCATCAGATTCAACCAACTCAGAAGATGTGGTTTCTACTCAATTATGTTTCCTTCCAATGCAAACTCATATCTATATCTGGTAATGCCTTTGTTGTGATCATCACCCCCTATGTTTATTAGTTAAACCTAGTTATTTATGGCTTTATGTGTTACCCACTTCACTATCAGTTTGTGACTGATGTTTGTACTTTGGTTAATACTGGCAGGTACCTCATTCAGTTTGTCATAACTCTTGTTTTGATCATTACTTGGCCTACAAATGGTTTTGGCCTTTCTGACAAATTCATGAGTTATATTAGAGCAGTAAAAAATAACCTCACAGCCACAACTAAAGAAAAAGATGAAGAGGAGAATGAATATGAAATGATCTGGGATGCAGAAGGGTCCATGCATCTTGTCAAGAAGGCCACAACAAAGGTACCTGTTCAAAAGCCTGATATCAGGTCCACCGGAAGGTGAGCTTACAAACTTTGTTGGTGGGATTTTATATGATACAGGTCACATGCTTGTTTCTGATTCTATCTTTTTCATAGAGTTTTATTCAAACATACAAGTTTCTCGTTGGAATTGTTGTAAATGCTGATTTTTTTTCCCCTCGGATCATATAAATGGTGATTCAATTTATTATCTGAAAGCATTAACTGATCCCATAACAGGAGTGGAGTTGTCTCAAGATTAACAGCAAAGAAACATTCACAGGAGCCAGAAGCATCAGTTTTGGTGGATATGAGCACAGAACTGAAGTCGGATGATGCTTCTAGATTGCAACGTCTGAGCAAATCAAAAGTAAGAAAACTGATTCAGCTACTGTTTCGGCTACGACTTCTTGTGGTTGTTGCTGCAGTGAATGTTCCTCTTTACATGATGTTGCTGTTCAAGGACTGGATCACTGATCACTAAAGAATGCCCAGTATAGTGCATGTTCCAATCAACAGTTTTTAAGTCTTACTCTGATCACTTAAAGACCAAAAGCGCACATGTTTCGATGGTGAAGATCTATATCTTGGTTTAAATTTTACAATAGGGCTTATGGATGGAACAGGATGTAAGGATGTAATAGAGTGTTTTGCCTCTTTCTTCCTATTTAAAGTTTCATTTTTGTTTTAAACCGTTCTTGAAGTACGTAGACGTTCAGATATAGAGATATATGTTTTGTTATTGATCTTTTGCTCCAAACCAGGTTTCTTATGTCACTCTTCTTCCTCCAACATGCAAAACTCAGCCGTTTCTCATGCCATCATAAACTACAAAGTCAGCTCGTCAAAGGTTTGGCCTCCTTTTTTTTTTAAGTTGGATAAATGTTATACGAATGATAGAACATGCATGAACCATGCATGAACCGAGCTGAAATAGAAGAAAAAGAATGGATAAATTGCAAACCGTTTCCCAAACTGATTAATTCGAAAGATTCATGAGCCTCAGTGATAGCTATTGCTTTTCAAACTTTACCCTTGTGGAGATGCAGATTTAGGATATCATTATCCTATATTCTCCGCTATATCTTTTTCATTTGATTGTTGATCAGATCCACCTACCTTGATTATTTTGGAGTCTACCTACCTCGATTATTCTGGAGTCTGAAACTTGCAATTTAAGGGTGGGAGTTGGTAAGTTCGTATCTTCTTCTCGTTTTCGATAACTCATTTTATCTTGCTTCACCTTGAAGGGCTATCTAACAACATGTTTTTGCAATTTATACATCGCATGATCATTGGGTTGTATTGAGGTATACTCATTCGTATCAAGTTATACTGATCGACACACATTTGTATCAAGTTATACTCATTCGTAATTAGAACTAATTTTTCTCTAAGCGTTTGATTCCTCATAAATACAAATATTACAAAAAGCATTTGCATACAAAACTAAATGCATGTGATGAAGAGTTACAACATATTATTATTTGGTTACTTGTAAGTAGACTTGCAAATTCTATTTATAAGTGTTTGGTTGATAGCAAATAGATAAGAGAAAGGCTATTACGTGCCAGAGAGAGATTGTCGCGGGCAAGAGAAAAATTGGTTGTTGCGAGCGATAGGGGTGAGCAGAATTTCCCGATTCACCGAAACCGAACCGAAATCGACCGAACCGAAACGAATTTACCGAATTAATTTCGGTTCGGTTTTCGATTAAAGGAAATTAATATTTCAATTTTCGGTTCAGTTCGATAAATTAACCGACGGTTCGATTAATTTACCGAATTAACTGAATATATATATATATATATAATGAAAATTACAACATATACTGATGTTTGCATTGGTGGTTAAGAACAATTTTAATCTTCCCAACTGCCTAGGTTTGAATCCTGACGTTTGTTATTATTTATTTTATATTCGATTGTCTATATAATATATGTTAGTTAGAAATAAATAGGTAATAAAGTTTGCTAAGATGATTAGAGCTAGGGATAAAAATAGAGATGTGGTTATTAATCGAACCGAACCGTTGCTCACCCCTAGCGAGCGAGAAGAACATGGAGGTTCTCGCGAGCGAGAGAAAGAGGAAGATTGTCGCGAACGAAAGGAGACTGTCGTGGGAGTCGCGAGCGAAGAGGGGCGATGTCGTGAGTGAGAGGAAGAGAAGAAACTCTGTCATTTGTCGTCTGTGAAATGAACTTGCGAGCTTTTTTGGCTGTAACCTAATTTATTGCCTGCAATTGCGGCATGTAAAAATTGTAATTAACTTAATTGTAACTAACCAAATAATTAAATTGATTAAATGCTGCAAATATAAATGTTGGAAGTTTATTTGCAGGCAACCAAACAGCCTTAGTGCTAGGGGCGGCAGAAATGGGCACGACACGATAGCACGGCACGATAATTGCGGGCCGGGCCGAAAAATTTGGCCCGTTAAGCTTATCAGGCCGGGCTGGCCCGGCCCGCGATTATTGCGGGTTGATGCGGGCTGGCTCTTATCGGGTCGGGCCGGCTCTTATCGGGCTAGCCCGGCCCGTTTGGCCCGCAAAAATTAAAAATCTATCTGTTTACCCGCCCGCCGCGCATCAGCGCCTCACTCGACTCATTCCTCTCACGCTGTCACACCGTCACGCGAGTACGAGAAGCGATCGCCGTAGTGCCTCACTCCTCACTCCTCGCTCGCCCTCTCCTCCGCAGCCCGCCCTACCTCCGAGCTTTCCTCAGACCTCCGCAGTTTGCCCTCTCCTCCGCAGTCTGCCCTACCTCCGACTCTCTAAGCCCTAGAAGAAGCTCTCCTCTGCCTCGTGCCTCCATCATCAGCTCCGACCTCCGACTCTCCTCCGCAATCCGCCCTCTCCTCCGTTGTCCGCCTACCTCCGACTCTTCGAGCCCTAGAAGAAGCTCTCCTCTGCGGACTGCGGCTCTGCCTCGTGCCTCCGTCGTCAGCTCCGACCTCCGACTCTCCGCAGTCCGCCCTCTCCTCCGATGTTCGCCTACCTCCGACTCTCCGAGCCCTAGAAGAAGCTCTCCTCTGCGGACTGCGGCTCTACCTCGTGCCTCCGTCGTCAGCTCCGACATCCTACTCTCCTCCGCTGTCCGCCCTCTCCTCCGCTGTCTGCCTACCTCCGAGCCCTAGGAGAAGCTCTCCTCTGCCTCGTGCCTTCGGCTCTGCACCTGTGCCTCTGATTCGAGGTTCGTACTCTATCTAATGTGTAATTTGATCATAGGTGTAATCACTATCTTGCTTAATGTATTAGATTAATGTGTATCTTGGATTCTTGGTAATGTATCTTGCTAGTAATGAATACAATGCCCTGATTTAATCTAATGAATACCATCACTATCTTGCTTGATCATACCCATGCACTGATTTAATCTAATGAATACAATCACTGTCTTGCTTAGTAATGGATCTTGGGTATGTTGCTTAATATTTAATCTAATGTGCTATCACTGTCTTACTTAGTGTATTTGATCTAACGTGTATCTTGTGTATTTAATCAGTACCCATGCACTGATTTAATCTAATGTGTAATCACAGTAATCAGTTACACTACTAGAAATTGAGTCTTCAGCAACGGCTATCAGCAACGGCCGCTCAAGCCATTGCTATTTGCAACGGCATTCTTACGACCGCTCAAGTCGTTGCAGATATGCTATATCTGCAACGGCTTTCTAACGGACACGCGAGTCGTTGCTGATAATTTTAATTATCAGCAACGGCTTTCTAACGGACAAGTGAGCCGTTGCTGATGATAACTTATTAGCAACGGCTTTCTAACGGGCGAGTGAGCCGTTGCTGATAAGTTTATATAAGTCGCAGATCGCGCCCGACCCTTCTTCCTCCCGCTGCTGCTGCCGCCGCCGCCTCCTCCTCCCATCTCTCGCCGCCGCTGCCTACGCCGACGACGCCGAGCTGCCGCTGCCGACGCTACCATCCGTCCTCGACCGCCGATTTCAGGTAATCATCGTCGTTCGGCCGTCTCTCCCCGTTGCGGCCGGCAGGAAATCCGACCGAACCCCTATTTTTAGGGTTTCGACCGGCGGCAGTCGGCCGATGGCCGCCGCCGGAGCTTTTATAGTGTCTGGACACTCTGTCCGAAATTGCATATTTATATTTTTATATATATGTTAATTAATTATTTAGATTAATTATTTAATTTGTTAGATTAATTATTAGGGTTTAAATTAATTTTAAAATTGTCCACTTCGGAGGCCGGAATCGTCCACTTCGGACGCTCGCCGGAATCGTCCACTTCGGTCGCGCGCCGAAATCGTCCACTTCGGACTCTTGCCGAAATCGTCGAATTTGGACTCGTGTCGGAATTGTCCAATGTGGACTCGAACTGTCTCGAAATATTTAGAAAATAATCATCCATCCGACAAGTTGATATGTTTCACGTACGCATCGACGAGTCGAATATGATTTAGCAAAACCTTAGATCCGTTCGGGGATTGTATGTCCGTGTAAAAGAAGTAGATGATCTTTTATACGACGTATAATTCTTGAATTATCCCTGATTGGACAATTTGAGAATATAGTTATTTGTACTGCACTTACGTTCTTATTTTAACTGTTAACTAATTATTCTAAACTTCGACAATATCTCTCTTGTTCTCCGATACGCGCCCAGATGATATGCATATTCGGAGAACTGTAGGGAGATGCTGCCGAAATTTAGAATAAAGTTAGCGGTTAAAATAAATACATAGTGCAATATAAATAACATAAATTCCGAATGGAATAGGACAATCTCACCTAAAGACATTAACCAAAGAAATTGTCATTGATTGACAAAATCATGTCGGCTGATCGAAGTTGGATGTACCGACGTCTTGATCGTGGAGCTTTAACGAATGATTTTCGATTAGGCGTAACGTACTTCCTAATTTTCGCCTATTCGAATCGAAATTTCGTTAGCATCGATGATCAAATCTGATGTCCGTGCCGCATTTGTTCGAATGGACGATTTTTGGATCGGGAGACTGTCACTCTGCATCTATATACCAAAGGATTTGCACCAAGATATTTTCTATGGACTTGTCACGGGGAGACACGCGAAGTCGGGACGTCGAGCAATCCTGTCGTTCAGACATATGGTGAATCTTCCTCTGTTGGTGCTTCTTCATCCAGTCAATGTAATCCCTATAGAACTATGATACTTGATAGTCTTGAGGGTCAATTCCACCTGAATGATAATGTTGATCGGCCAGTTCTTCAGACATCAGTCCCACCAGATACTACAGCGGTTGATATCACAGAAGTACAAACTGCGGTAGAGATTGAATTACCGAATAAAAAAGCTGCAGAATTTTACGAGATGTTGAAAGCTGTCGATGAACCTTTGTATGAGAATTGTCCTAAATACACTAGATTTTCAGCAATGACACAGCTCTTAAACATCAAGGCCGATTGTAATATCAGCGGAGTTGCGTATGATTGGATTACTGGATTGATTAATGGAATGCTGCCTACTGATAACAAGTTTGAGCCAATTTTTTATAAGACTAAAAAGCCAATGAGAAAATTGGGGCTTGGGTACGAAAAACTACACGCGTGCCAAAATAACTGCATTTTATATTATAAAGAAAATGTGCAGTTGGATAAATGCGTTGTATGTCAACATCCTCGTTACAAGGAGAAGAAATCGGTCCGACAGAAAAAATATCCCGTTTAAGGTGCTTCGGTATTTTCCACTAACACCGAGGCTTCAAATATTATTCATGTCGAAAAAGACAGCCCCCTACATGAGTTGGCATGCCAGAAGTCGTGATGATACAGTAATGACTCATCCATCTAACAGTGAAGCATGGAAACATTTGGATACATGTTATCCTTCATTTGCTAGGGATACTAGAAATATCAGATTGAGATTGTGCACAGATGGTTTTAATCCGTTTGGACATTCTGCAACTCCTTATTCAGTTTGGCCAGTGATGCTGACAGTTTATAATTTGTCACCGTCAATGTGCATGAAAGATGAATTTATTTATCTTTCGATGATTATTTCGGGTCCTAAGGGTCCGTGAAAAAAAATTGACATATTTCTCAGACCCTTGATAGATGAATTGAAAACATTGTGGACTGAGGGAGCTGTCACTTATGATTGTCATCGAAAGCAAAACTTCAATTTAAAGGCCGCGGTCTTGTGGACAATCAATGATTTTCCGACGTACGACATATTGTCTGGTTGGAGCACTCACGACCGACTCTCTTGTCTGTATTGTATGGAACACTCTAAATCAATCAGTCTTCAGAACGGACGAAAAATCTCATTCTTTGATTGTCATCATCGATTCCTACCGGTTAATCATCAGTATCGAAGGAATCGTAATAAATTTACTAAGGGCAGAGTCGAAAGAGATGGGCCACCACCGATGTTGTCTGGTGAATAAATGTTAGCACGTGTTTCAGCACTTCCAGATATAGTATTTGGTCGCAATGAAAGAGTGTCAGGTTTTGGCCAAACAAATAACTGGGTGAAAAAAAGTATCTTTTGGGAATTGCCGTATTGGAGTTCATTATTGATTCGACATAATTTAGATGTCATGCACATTGAAAAAAATGTGTTTGATAATATTTTCAACACTTTGATGGATATTCCCGAAAAAACTAAAGATAATGTCAAAGCCCGACATGATATGAAAATACTTTGTAAAAGACCAGAGTTGGAGTTACAAGAGGTCAACGGACGATATCTGAAACCGAAGGCCCTATATGTGTTAAATAAACAACAGATCAAAGATGTTTGTCAATGGGTAAAAGAACTCAGATTACCCGATGGATATGCTTCAAACTTATCTCGATGTGTGAACGTTGATGATTGCAAAATATCAGGGATGAAGAGCCATGATTGTCATGTATTCATGCAGAGATTACTTCCGATCGCATTTCGAGATCTTCTACCTGATAATATTTGGGGTCCGTTGACTGAATTAAGTATATTTTTTAGAAACATCTGTGCAAATGTCCTTCGAGTCGAAGATATGTCAACACTTGAAAATAATATTGTTGAAATCATATGCAAGCTGGAGCAGTTTTTCCCTCCTGCGTTTTTTGACTCGATAGAGCATCTACCGATACACTTGGCATACGAGGCACGAGTTGGTGGCCCCGTTCAATATCGGTGGATGTACTTATTTGAAAAATACATGAATCGTCTGAAGAAAAAAGTAAAGAACACCGCAGCTGTTGAAGGATCAATATCTGAATCGTATATCATCCAAGAAATTTCAACATTCTGCTCATTTTACTTTGAATCGACAGTATAGACAAGATTTGATCGTCTTCCACGTAACGACGACGGGGGTGTTCGACATTCAAATGGACGTTTAAATATATTTTGTCACTCTGGTCGTGCTTTTGGTTCTCGTCCATCTCGACACTTAAGCGATGAAGAGTATCATTTGACACACTTGTTTGTATTACTCAATTGTCCAGAGATTGAACAATTCATTGAAATATTTGACATTGAGATGGTGCAAAAATACTCTATTCACAACAATCAAGAATTGGAGAGATTACGAAATCGTGATTTCCCTACTTGGATTCAGACTTACAGCAAAGATCACAGAGCTGAAATAGATGAAAGAATATTTGAGTTTGTTAGTGGACCGTCGCGACTTGTGTCGTGCTATAGCGGATATTTTGTTAATAGGTATAAATTTCACACGGTTGAATATGCATTTACAAAGAAGACGATGAATGCTGGGGTCTGCGTGAAAGGTACAACCTATGTTGAATGTGATATGGATTTTTATGGACTGGTGGAAGAAGTGATAGAGTTGCACTACTTCGGCTTAAAATCAGTGATCATATTTAGATGTCATTGGTTCGATACAACAGAAAGGGGCATGAAAGTTCCTCCAAAATACAAACTTGTTGAGGTTAATTACAAATCGAAATTGGCAGCAAATGAGCCTTTTATATTGGCATCACAAGCCGAACAAGTATATTACGCGAAGTATCCGGCTCGAAATAAAGATAGAGCAGATTGGCGTGTAGTTTGTAAGACAAAAGGTAGAGGAAAAAATTGATCCGATAGTAGGATAAAATGAGCTGATACCTGATATGACACATGGTTTCTATCAAGAAGATGATCCTCCTGCTGTAGATCGTATTATTCCAATACTCGAGGATGCAGACACAACGTCAATTCAATTAGAAGTTGAATATGCTGATGATGACGATCATGAAATTGAGGAAACTGGAGATGATGAAGATGAAGAAGAGGAGAAGAGGAAGAAGAGAAAGAATTCGAAGACTATTATTCAGATGATGAGGAATAATTGTAAAGTATATATTTAATTAAATATATCTCTACTATTTATACAATAATCTGATTATATGTCTATTCGACAGATATGTCTAGTCGTGGTTATCGTCGCAGGAGAGCTTCGGAGTCTCCGATCGGTGAGACTCCAGCACTTACTCATGCTGCTGATTCTCCTGTTGTTGATCCTCCTGCGGATGATACTGCTGAGGCTAGTACATCTAGACGCAGGCGGTCACGCGGGCCGAACAGGTGGCAGCCTCCACCAGCCACAGAGTCACGTAGATTTATTAGCGTGATTGGAGAGCGGTAATATATCATGAATTATGAATCATTACAAATTCATTAATATCATAATATAATATTAAAATTTATTTTTGTTGTGCAGGTTCGAGCAAGAAGAAGTGCCAAGGAGCATTTCTTCTACTATTCGACGATACATGCACGGGGCATGACCTACGTGGTCTCACGTTCCTAGCGAGCACGTCGACATGTTATGGCGCGAGTTTGAGGCACGTATTATTTATTTTTTTACATGCATGATGATTAATATTGGTACTGATATTATTATTTTGCAGACTCGCTTTACATGGGCCGAGGACTAGAGGCCATTCATTTACGCTGCCTGGGAGGCTATTTCCCGTGCGAGGTACAACGGGCAGTTGGGGCAGGCTCGGTCCCAGGCGATGGCACGAGCTGGGACCACTAACATCGCGGAGACTCGGGGATACGGCCCCGATTGGATTACTCCGAATATATGGGACCAGCTCGTGGAAATATGGTCGACGAATCGATGGCAGGAGGTTTCTCGGAATGCGACTAGAAATCGCATGTCGGGGGGAGCAGCACGTCACACCGGCGGCTCTGTTGCATTTGCAGTGCACGTGAACCGTATGGTAAGTATATCTTTTAATTATATATTTTATTTGTTACTATGTGTACTAATTAATGTATTTGTTTTGTAAATGTAGACGACGGTGTCGGATGACGGGACTGTCCAGCGACCCTCCCCGATGGCGGTGTTTGAGCGGACTCATCGTCGAGCACATGGGACGGGGGAGTACATCGACAACCGCGCTGCATACATTATGGTAACTATATATTTGTTTAAATTATTCATTATATATTTATAATTTAAGTTTTATGATAAATATTAAATAAAAAATCAAACTCGAGTAGAAGACCTACAGCCAGACGGTGGTGCAGCGCGGGGGCACCCCCGAGGACTTTGACGCAGCAACGTGGGTCGAGGCCGCAGGTGGCTGGGACCATGGCCGCGTATATGGCTTTGCAGATAGTGATCAATCGCGAGCCGTACTAGGGCCACTTGGGGCACCGACCCCTCCGGTCGCTGGTGAGCGACCGTCCACCTCTAGATCCAGTTATGATCATAGTAGCAGAATAAGGACTCTAGAGGAGACGATCGCGCGTCAGAGTCAGATGATGGCGGAGATGCATGCTATGCTACGCAACATGTCAGGTCATCCAAAAGCAGGCATCTCTTCGGCATCATCTAATCCATCGTCCTCGAGTCAGTCCATGCCGGTGTACACTCAAGCACTCCAGACCCCGCCATATGATCCAGACCATCCTCCATCGTCATCGTGAGATTTTTTTTATATTTTGTTACTGAGATATTGGACTTGTTTAATTTATTTTGTTTGGATATTGATACTTCAATTTTGTATTTGAATAATTTTTATACTATTGTGGATAATTATCAATATAAATATAATTATTTTGATGTATATCTTGGTGTATTTGTGATGTGTGAATGAACGTGTGTATGAGTGTATGGGTGTGTGAGTTATGTATCAGATAATGTATCAATGTATCAATGAAAATTTTAAATTTTAAATTATTTCGTTACTAGGTTCACATCATCAGCAACGGCTTTCCCACGGACGGTCGTTGCTGATGACCTACAGCAACGGCTTAGCGACGGGATTTTACTAACGGCGTTGCTACAGACTCAGCGACCGTTGCTATCAATGTTATCCGCAACGACTCCGGGTCCGTGGCAAAACCGTTGCTGATAATATTTTTAGCAACGGCCTGAGCGACCGTTGCTGATCCGTTGCTAAGTTATCAACAACGCGATTTTCTGCCACGGCTCCATTGCAACAGCTCCGGCCGTTGCTGATGCTCTTCAGCAACGGCATCAGCCGTTGCTGATGCCCATTTTTCTAGTAGTGTTAATAGCTATTTTGCCATCACTATTTAGTTGTGCTCATTGAACTGATTTATCATACACATTAGTTGCTTTAGTTAAACATACTTAATTTATTTGAGCTCACTAATTGATTATTGAACTGGGTTATACTATTATAGTAAAGCAATATGTCAATGGGTAAATGAGATATTATGCATGAGTTCTTTTTTGTTGTTTGTTTATAGATGTCGAGGAGAGAAGATGATACTGTTGAGAATCTTGAGATTGGACTTTTCATTGATTATAATGTGGTCAATGATGACATTAAAGAAAATGTGGATGCAATTGAAGGAGATGTGGATGCTTCTCCACTTCCAACATCGAAGTCAGGGGTAGCTGATAAGAACAAAGGAACGAAGAGGCAAAGGAGATCAAAGTGTTGGCAGCCGTTCACTCGACTTCCCATGGGTGAAGATAGAAAAGAGATGTGTCAATGCAACATTTGTCATGATAAATTCACTTGCAAAGCTAGAGCCGGGACCGGTCATCTCCTACGCCATATGGAGAAATGTAAGAAAAGAGACACGCGATGGTAGGATCAGTTTGACGTTCGATTTATGGACCGCAATAAATAGTGATGGCTATCTTGCTGTAATTGTCCATTTTGTTAATAGGGATTGGATTTTGAGGAAGTACATTTTATGTTTGAGCTATATGCCTTCTCCTCACACTGGCGTAGCACTAGCTGACAAAATTTATGATGTTTTGAATGATTGGGGCATCGTTAAGAAGTTATCTTCATTGACATTGGATAATGCTTCTGCAAATGATGTGTGTTCAATACTTAAAAGACGAAGTTGAATAGTAGAAAAAGACTTGTGTTGAATGAAGATCTCTTCCACTTGCGTTGTTGTGCACACATCTTGAACTTAATTGTGCAAGAGGGATTGAAGGACGTTGATAAAATGGTAGAAAAAATGCGAGATGGTGTGAAGTATGTTTGGGGCTCTCAATTAAGAAAGGAGAAGTTTCTTGAATGCGTTAAAAGTTTATGTTTAGATGGTAAGCAATCCTTGAGACAAGATGTTCCAATGAGATGGAATTCTACCTTTCTTATGTTGAAGAGCGCTCTTTATTACAAGACCGCATTTAAACACTTGGCAATGAGTGATTCGAGTTATACAAATTGTCCTTCTATATGTGAATGAAGCAAGGTTAACAAATTATGCACATTTTTTGGTACTTACTATAATCTAACTTGTTTATTTTCGGGAACGAAGTATCCAACTTCAAACTTGTTCTTCCCCTTGGTGGTTAAGATTTATCATAATTTGAGAATGGAGTGTACAACTGAGGATGAACCTATGAGGAGAATGACCACTAGGATGATGGAAAAATTTAAGAAATATTGGTCCAATTTTAATGAAACATTGGCCATAGCGGTTGTTTTGGATCCACGATTCAAGTTTGAATTTGTAAAGTGAGGATATAAAAAGATTTATGAAAGTGACGCAAAACCTTATATTGAGGCCATTCGTAGAAGGTTATTCAGTCTCTTTAATGACTACGTTTAGCAGTCATCTTCCACTTTGGGGTCATCTTCCGTGGAATTTTGTGTCTCAAGAAAGTGAAAAGAAATTGCAAGCTGAAGTTGAAGACGAGACATTCTATGAGATATGATAAATCTTTTATATAGTTTTTGTTTGATTCTTCATATATCATTGATTAGTATAACTAATCTTTTATTCTTGTGTTACATTCTATGTAGGATTTAGACATAACTGGTAGATAAACAATGAATTACAAAAGTCGGAGTTAGATGCCTACTTGGATGAGAAGAAGATCAAAAGGATCGAAAAGTTAGATATTTGGTCATATTGGGCGAAGCATCATCCTCGTTATCTGATCTTGGGTTCCATAGCTCGTGATTTTCTATGCATTCCTATCACCACTATTGCTTCATAATCCACATTCAGCTGTAATGGCCGCATCATTGACCGTTTTCGTAGTACGATTAAGAATGAAAATGCCGAAGCATTGTTGCGTCTAAGATATTGGATTTATGGAGAGCAAGGTAAATTTACAATGTTTTATAGTTTAATTATAACTCAGATATCAATAATATGTTTTTTTAATTTTTTTCTTCTATCACAGATCTTGTGGAGGCCATTGCAGAGTTTCAAGAATACACTGAAGATATTTTAAATCCAAATAATGCAAATAATTCGTCCATGCAAGGATCTAATGTTGTTTTGTAATTTTTTAATTTTTGAAACTAGTAGAACTTTGCATGTGATTGGTTTTTGGTTTAGATTTTAAACTCATGTAAATCATTTTGTTAAATATTGATGTTTGATTTAGTTTGATGTCAAAGTATTGATGCAAATCATTTTGTTTGGTGTTAAGTACTCAAGTATTGATATAAACTATGTGATTTTGGTTTGATGTTAAGTATTGATGTTTGATTTCATTGTGTTTGGTTAATTGATTTCATTGTGTTTGGTTAAATAGTTAAATTCATTACTATTTGCTGTGAGTGTGAGGAGAGCCTGACTGCCATGATAGTTCCATTTGTAAAAAATTCTATTAATTATTATATTGCAGGAACAAACAAAATGGTTATTTTCATGCAATAGGAGCAAGCAATTTTTTGCAGGCTCGCGGGCCAGGCCGGGTCGGGCCGCTAATTTCTGGCCCGCATAGTTAGCGGGCCGGGCCAAGCCAGCCCGCAACCTTAATGGTTCGGGCCGGCCCGTTTTGCCACCCCTACTAAATGTATTACTCTTAAAACGAAAAATGAACTCCTGGATCTTTAATTCCTAAATATCATACATCACAAGAGGAAGGGTCAAATTTCTGAGTCAAAAAAACAAATGTAGTAGTTAAATGCAATTGGTTCAATGATAAAAGATATATGGACCGGTTCAACTATGGAATAACAAAATGGCATGTTATTCCCCACAAAAGTTTATGATTTCTGTGGTTTACTTCCATCGGTACCTAGTGCTAGAGAAAACTAACTCCTAGCATCACATGCCAGGCAAACATCTCCATTAAAGCAAAAAACAAGTACAACAGAATACAACATGTATTTTGCATCTTCATTAAATATTTGAACATCAATCTACGGCACAAACATTTACTCTGTATCATCCATGCAAAATAACTGATAACCAGGAGTGCTACTAAAAATTGACATTTGCATCCCAGGAACAATCCAGATTGTTCATAGTATTTCACTTCTCTACTCTTATGCTACATGTTTAAATCCTCAGCCATCAAGTCAAAAGGACAAGCATAAATAATGCATTGCACCTCTTATCCAAAATATCTAAACAACAGTGATTAATATAGTAATGAAACATTAAGTGTGTATATTCGATCCAAAATATCTGAACAACCAAGAACCCTACACAAATACAATTTTACGCCTCCAGAAAGCCACTACAATTCATAATATGTTACTTCCCTACTCACTCCATGCCCTCGATGCCCATGTCTGATGTCAGATTTGGCATGAAATCACTAATGTTAGCAAATTCTTCATAAAATTAAAAAAATTGTAACCTAGAAATACGAAGCTGTGGTTACGAAAATAAAGATCTCAAAAAGAAGAGAGCTTACTCCGCAAGCCGTCCTTCTCCTCAGTGTTGCCTGTGGCCTCCTCCGTCTTCTGATCCGTAGCTTCGGCCTTCTTCTCAGGAGCCTTCTGTGCCGCCTCCTTAAGCCGCTGCTCGGCCTTGGCAGCATCCTCTGCCGCTCTCTTCTTCAGCCTCTCATCGGCATCGACTTTCTCCTTGGCAGTGTTCACCGCTTTTACGACCTTGCCCACTGCCAACTCGTCCTCGAAGAAATCGGATCGCCGCTGTCTCAAGGAAAGGCAAAGGACCCTTTTTGGCGAGCACCGAAGCCAAGGTCTCCTCGTCGGGATCCGACGGCGATGCCGGCGGGGGAGAGGAGGATGAGGAGGGGGTTTCCTCCTGGGTATTTTCCTCGAAGTCGGAGATCACGGCCATGGCGTCGATGATTCGGAGGTAGACGAGGGAACGGAGAGAATATTTGCGAGGGTTTTAGAGAGTGGGAGGAAGAAGACTGGGCCTCTAAAATATATACACAGAGAATAATTGCGAGGGTTATCGAAGTGAAGGGTCGAATAGGGTGACCAAAAGAAAGCCTAGAAGTTTCTTGCCTTCGCTAGACCCTGCCCATTGTAATATCAAAAGTACCCATTTCTTCACCCGCCCTTTGATTGGAGAAGTAGAAGGGTCCATTATATATAATTTTTTGGAGAAAATTGATACAGGTTGATTTTTATATTGTATAGTTTATCGCTAACTCAAAAACTAATCCTTATCATTTTTATATAACAAAAATGTAAAGAAAATTATTGTACAAGTCAACAATTGCTTATTATACATAAGCATATAATCAACCTTGTAATAAGTTGGTTCACGAGTTTTGTTCATGAACTTGTTTTCGAACTTCATTCGCGGGTTTATTCATGAACATGAGCCTTAATGAGTTGAGTTTTTATGTTGATCGATCGAGTTTGATTTAATCACAAGTGGAGGGTTTAAAATTTAAGCTCAATTTTAATTTATTTAAAAATCAAGTCAAGCTTTGAGTTATTATCGATTTGAGCTATGAATACATATATATTCAAAAATATATTTGTAATTGACATATGCATCAACATTAGTTCCTATAACAAATCTATATGATTCTCGAGCAAACAATTTATATATATCGGTCATGTATTTTAAGTCTAATTTAAAAATAAATAAATACAATCGAATTTAATTTCGACCAGAGTGAGATATAGATTTTTTAAATTTAGAAAGCATGAACTAAAGTATACATAATTGCTAAAAGTAAAAATGGTTTAAGATTAAAAGCTTGTGAGCATTCTCTCCAACATTGCTTGATCTCTCTCTCTTTCTTTGCGGACAGAATCGACTTCTTCTTCTCCTCTGCCAATGCGAATTCATAATGAATAGAATTGCTAGCTAGAGATCAAATAAGTGTAATTTTCCTTACTCACTACTCAAGGAGATACGATGGTGAGCTTTTTGATTTTCCATGGGAAGCAAAGTAAGGAAGTCGAGATTTAGGGTTTGTTCATTTCGTATAACTTTAAGGTACATAATTCGAACTCTGAAAACTTGAAAACCAGTATATGCATAATTCTCTATTTGATGCATAAGAATTCAAAAATTCAAAATTCAAAACCTGAAAACTTGAAAACCAGTATATGCATAAAACTATCTTCTGCGACCAATTTACTACCAAGCTGCAACCAATTTGCTACCGATCTGCGACAGATCTTCTGCTACCACTCTGCTATCAATCTGCTACCACACGAAAACCAACAGCTCTTTTTCAAATTCTTGAATGGCTCTTTTTGAGCTACTACCATTGGGATCTCTATATAAACTCTCAAACTTGTCTTCCTTTTATTCTCAGCTATTCATTGAGTCATTCTAACAATATTTTGAGTCATTCTACCCAAGTCGGCGCCCGAATGTGCACCGAGCTCACAGCCGCATTGAGTGCATAGCACCCGAGACAAACGCTCGGTGCTGTGCACCCAACACAGGGAGGCCTCCGATTTTTTTTAAATTTTCTCCCGCTTTTTTTCTATTCATCGGCTACTGAATAATTATTTTTTTCCTTTACTTCCTCATTCATCTTCTTTGTTCTCTTTTCTCTCTTCTCCATTTTTTTCTTCCCACTTCCTTCTTCTTTCTTTCTTCTTCAATTTTTTTCTTTTCTTCCTTAGTTCTTACTTCTTTCTTTTCCATATTTTCCTTCCTCTGCCTTCTCCCTTCTTAGTTCTCTTCCTTCTTCCTCCTTATTTTTTCTCCAATTTTTTCCTTCATTTTCCATTTATTTCCTCTTCAATCTTCATTTTTTTTTTCTTCTCCATTTTTAGCTCTTCCTTCTTTGTTCTTTATTTCTTCATCTTTTTTTTCTTCTACATTTTTTTCTTCTTCTCTCTTTTATTAATTAATTTTTTAAAAAAATATATTTTATTAATTAAAATTATTATTATTAACTATAAAATTATTATAGACTTTATAATAGCTTCATGAACTCCGGCATATTTTTTGTGAATTAAATTTTATTTTTTATAATTATAATATTATTATAAACAAAAATTTCTAACTCATTAGAGATTTTTTTGTGCAAAATCTATAATAATTTCATAATTTTTTAAAAAAATATTTAAATTCATGAAATAATTTTTTAATGATAAAAAATATCTACTATATTCAAAAAAATATTTTACATCAAAATATTTCATAACTTTTAATTTTAATTTATAGACTTTGTGCAAAAAATTTTTGCATTAAAGAATTTGAAAATATATTTTTTATACTCTAATATCTTATTTTTATCATAAAAAATATTTTATAAATTTAAATTATTTTTTAATATTTTTTATTTAATTTTTTATTAAAATTTTTAATCATTAGAGATTTTGACCCAGGGTAAAATAAGTATTCAATCCACTAGATTCAATTTTGAGAATTTTGATTCTCAAAATTCGAATCTGAAAATTTTCCACACTCAAGATTCGATTTTGAAAAATTATTATTTTTAATTTACAACCAGTTTTCTTCAACTAAGAAAATATTTTTTTAATGTATTCCTGATCTAAAACCAAGCAACGCTCCATATGACTCCTCTCCTTCTCTTTCTTCGCACGAAGATTTTGCATCCACCAAAAAAAAAAAAAAAATAATAATAATAATAATAATAATAATAATAATAATAATTCGCAAAGAAGCACTCGGCCTCGTCTGCATCACGATGGGACGACAGGACGACGAGAGAAGTAGAAAGAAACATCACAATGGCAGGAGTAAAAAAGAAGAAAAAAGAAGGAATGGAACATCACAATGGCGGAGTAGCCTATGGATGAATAGATCGATGAAGACGAACAAACGAAGCTTGTAATCAAAATGTCAATCAACAAATCACTAAGTTTAAGGAAGCATTCAGTGTAGGAAGGGAAAGCTCACCGACCACGGAAGTTTGTAATCAAAATGTCTATCTCCACCTCTTCATCACTGGCGTAATCGACGACAACCGCAACGACGAAAAAGAAGGAACGCGTAAGAGCATGGAAAAAGGAAAGTGAAGTAAAAAATTTGCACCTGCCAAAGTAAAAAATGGAGCCTCGTGAACTCCGTCAAACCACTGCCACGTGGCCGTGGAAGCAACCAAAAGGGCAATAATCAGAGGCAAAGTGAGAAAAAAAGAGAAAAAAACACCAAATTATTGCCAATATGAGAGTGGAAACAATCGGAAGGAAAACCAACAGCTCAACCAGTCACTTGTTAGTACACGTGACAACGCAACCAAATGCAAAGTGAAAAAAAGCAAAAAAAAAGAAGAAAAAAACCGTGGAGAGAGCTGAGAGCTCCTTGGTACCGGATCTAGTTCTCAATTTCTAAAATTACTATATACTAGATATATCCAATAATTATAGTGAGAACAATATTATAATCATACATAGAGTACAAAAACTTAAAGAAGGAAAAAATGTAAATAAATAAATAAAAAGCTAACTGGTCATTCGGAGAGAATCTTTTCCAAAAGAATAAAATTATCTTATTGATTTAGTAAAAAAGTGAAATATAAGGGGCACAAGAAGAAAAATAATAATTCATACTACTAGAAATTGATTATTCAGCAACGGCGTTCTTACGGCCGCTCAAACTGTTGTAGATATGTTGTATCTGCAACGGTGTTCTAACGGACACGTGAGCCGTTGCAGATATTAATTACCTTAGCAACGGCTTTTCTAACGGACACGTTAGCCGTTGCTGATGATAAATTTATCAGCAACGGCGTTCTAACGATTTAGTGAGCCGTTGCTGATAAGTTTATATAGGGCACGCGCCCGCCCCTTTCCTCCTTACTCTTCCTCTGCTGCCGTCGCCCGCTGCCAGTGCCGACGCCGTCGATTCCTGCTACCGCTGTCGACGCCATCGCCCCGTCCTCGAACACCGATTTCAACCACCGCCTCCCGTTCGATTCGAGGTATTCCTCGCCACCTCCGATCGCCTATTCCTCATTCTAGGTAGATTCGGCCGAAACCCTTAAAATAGGGTTTCGGCCAGCGGCCGATGGTCGTTGGCCGCGACCGAAACTTTATGCAGTGTCCGGACTCCGACGTCGAAAATGCAAATAATAATGTTTTTTATTTATTTTTTAATTTTTAATTAATTGTTTAGATTAATTATTTAATTAATTATTTAATTTGTTAGATTAATTTTTAGGATTTAGATTAATTATTATGATTTTTAGATTAATTGTTAGAGTTTAGATTAATTTTTAGATTAATTTAGTTAGATTAATATTATGTTTTAGATTAATAATTGTAGGTTAATTATTTAAATTAGTTAAAATATTATAGATTAATAAAAATTAATTAGTTAAAATATTAATTAGTCCAGAGTAGTCCTCAGTTGACTCGCGCCGGAATCGTCCATTTCGGACTCCCGCCGGAATCGTCCAATTTGGACTCGTGTCGGAATTGTCCTCTATGGACTCGAACTGACTTGAAACATCTAGAAAATAATCATCCATCTGACGAGTTGATACGTTTCACGTACGCATCGACGAGTCAGATATAATTTAGCAAAACCTTAGATCCGTTCGGGGATTGTATGTTCGTGTAAAAGAAGTAGATGATCTTTTATAGGATGTACAACCCTTGAATTGTCACTGATTGAACAATTTGGGAATATAGTTATTTGTATTGCACTTACGTTTTTCTTTTAACCGTTAACTTTTTCTAAATTTCGGCAGCATCTCTCTTGTTCTCCGATACGTGCCCAGATGATATGCATATTCAGAGAACTGTAGGGAGATGCTGCCGAAATTTAGAATGAAATTAGCGGTTAAAAGAAATACTTAGTGCAATATGAATAACATAAATCCCGAATGAAATAGGATCATCTCACCTAAAGGCATTAACCAAAGAAATTGTCAATGATTGACAGAATCATGTTGGCTGATCGAAGTTGGATGTACCGACGTCTTGATCGTGGAACTTTAACAAATGAGTTTTGATTAGGCATAACTTACTTCCTAAATTTCGCCTATTCGAATCGAAAATTCGTTAGCATCGGTGATAAAATCCGATGTCTGTGCCGCATTTGCTTGAATAGAAAATTTTTGGATCGGGAAACTGTCACTCTGCATCTATATAACAAAGGATTTGCACCAAGATATTTTCTATGGACTTGTCACGGGGAGTCACGTGAAGTCGGGACGTCGAGCAATCATGTCGTTCAGACATATGATGAATCTTCCTCTGCTAGTGTTTCTTCATCCAGTACGTCAATCTAATCCCTATATAACTATGATACTTGATAGTCTTGGGAGTCAATTCTACCTGAATGATAACGTTGATAGGCCAGTTACTGAGACTTCAGTCCCACCAGATACTAAAGCAGTTGATATCACAGAAGTATAAACTGCGGTAGAGATTGAATTGCCGAATAAAGAAGCTGCAGAATTTTACGATATGTTGAAAGCTGTTGATGAACCTTTGTATGAGAATTATCCTAAATACATTAGGTTTTCAGCAATGACGCAACTCCTAAACATCAAGGCCGATTGTAATATCAGCAGGATTGCGTATGATCGGATTGCAGGATTGATTAATGGAATGCTGCCTACTGATAACAAGTTTGAGCCAATTTTTTATAAAACTAAAAAACTGATGAGAAAATTGGGGTTGGGGTACGAACAAATACACGCCTGCCAAAATAATTATATTTTATATTATAAAGAAAATGTGTCGTTGGATAAATTCTCTGTATGTCAACATCCTCGTTACAAGGAGAAGAAATCCGTCCGACAGAAAAAATATCCCGTTTAAGGTGCTTCGGTATTTTTCACTAACACCGAGGCTTCAAAGATTATTTATGTCGGAAAAGACGCCCCCCTACATGAGTTGGCATGCAAGAAGTCGTGATGATACAATAATAACTCATCCATCCGACAGTGAAGCATGGAAATATTTGGATACATGTTATCCTTCATTTGCTAGGGATACTAAAAATATCAGATTGGGATTGTGCACATATGGTTTTAATCTGTTTGGACATTTTGCAACTCCTTATTCAGTTTGGCCAGTGCTGCTGACAGTTTGTGCAAATGTCCTTCGGGTCAAAGATATGTCAACACTTGAAAGTAATATTGTTGAAATCATATGCAAGCTGAAGCGGTTTTTCCCTCCTGCCTTTTTTGACTCAATGGAGCATCTACCGATACACTTGGCATACGATGCACGAGTTGGTGGCCACGTTCAATACCGGTGGATGTACTTATTTGAAATATACATGAATCGTCTGAAGAAAAAAGTAAAGAACACCGCAGCTGTTGAAGGATCAATATCTGAATCGTATATCATTCAAGAAATTTCAACATTCTGCTTATTTTACTTTGAATCGACAATACATACAAGATTTGATCATCTTCCACGTAACGACGACGGAGAAGTTCGACATTCAGATGAACGTTTAAATATATTTTGTCACTCTGGTCGTGCTTTTGGTTCTCGTCCATCTCGACACTTAAGCGATGAAGAGTATCATTTGACAAACTTGTATGTATTACTCAATTATCTAGAGATTGAACAATTCATTGAATTATTTGACTTTGAGATGGTGCAAAAATACTCTATTCACAACGATCAAGAATTGGAGAGATTACGAAATCGTGATTTCCCTACTTGGATTCAGGCTTACAGCAAAGATCACAGAGCTGAAATAGATGAAAGAATATTTGAGTTTATTAGTGAACCATCACGACTAGTGTCGTGTTATAGCGAATATTTTGTTAATAGGTACAAATTTCACACGGTTGAATATGCATTTACAAAGAAGACGATGAATGTCGGGGTCTGCGTGAAAGGGACAACATATGTTGAATGTGATATGAATTTTTTTGGATTGGTGGAAGAAGTGATAGAGTTGCACTACTTCGGCTTGAAATCAGTGATCCTATTTAGATGTCATTGGTTCGATACAACAGAAAGGGGCATGAAAGTTCATCCAAAATACAAACTTGTTGAGGTTAATTACAAATCTAAATTGGCAGCAAATGAGCCTTTTATATTGGCATCACAAGCCGAACAAGTATATTACGCAAAATATTCTGCTCGAAATAAAGATATAGCAGATTGGCGTGTAGTCTGTAAGACTAAAGGTAGAGAAAAAATTGATCTAATAGCAGGAGAAAATGAGTCAATACCTGATGTGACAGATGGTTTCTATCAAGAAGATGATCCTCCTGCTGTAGATTGTATTATTCCAATACTCGAGGATGCAGACACAACGTTAATTCAATTAAAAGTTGAATATGCTGATGATGACGATCATGAAATTGAGGAAGTTGGTGATGAAGAAGATGAAGAAGAGAAAGAATTTGAAGACTATTACTCAGATGATGAGAAATAATTGTAAAGTATATCTTATATTAAATACATCTCTACTATATATATAATAATCTAATTATATGCCTATTCGACAGATATATCTGGTCGTGGTTATCATCGTAGGAGAGCTCCGGAGTCTCCGATCGGTGAGACTCCAGCACTTACTCATGCTGTTGATCCTCCTGTTGTTGATCCTCCTAACGATGATACTACTGAGGCTAGTACATCCATACGCAGGCGGCCATGTGGGCCGAACAGGTGGCAGCCTCCACCAGCCGCAGTGTCACGCAGATTCATTAGCGTGATTGGGGAGCGGTAATATATCATGAATTATGAATCATTAAAATTCATTATATCAATAATATAATATTAAATTTTATTTTTGTTGTGCAGGTTTGAGCAAGAAGAAGTGTCAATGAGCATTTCTTCTACCATTCGACGATACATGCACGGGGCATGGCCCATGTGGTCTCACGTGCCTAGTGAGCACGTCGACATGTTATGGCGCGAGTTTGAGGCACGTATTAATTTTTTTTTTCATACATGCATGATGATTAATATTGGTACTGATATTATTATTTTGCAGGCTCGCTATACATGGGCTGAGGACCAGAGGTCCTTCATTTATGCTGCCTGGGAGGCTATTTCCCGGGCGAGGTACAACGGGCAGCTGGGGGCAGGCCCGGTCCCAGCCGATGGCCCAAGTTGGGACCACTAACATCGCGAAGACTCGGGGATACAACCCCGATTGGATTATGTCCGATATATGGGACCAGCTCGTGGTGATGTGGTCGACGGATCGATGGCAGGAAGTTTCTAGGACTGCGGCTAGAAACCGCATGTCGGGGGGAGGAGCGTGTTACACTAGCGGCTCTGTTGTATTTGCTGTGCACGCGAACCGTATGGTAAGTATACTTTAATTTTAATTTTATATTTTATTTGTTACTCTGTGTACTAATTAATGTATTTATTTTGTAAATATAGACGACGGTGTTGGACGACAGGACTGTCCAGCGACCCTCCCCGATGGCGGTGTTTGAGCGGATACACCGTCGAGTGCATGGGACGGGGGAGTACGTCGACAACCGCGCTACATTTATTATGGTAAGTATATTTATTTAAATTATTCATTATATATTTATAATTTAAGTTTTATGAAAAATATTAAACAAAAAATTAAACTCTGGTAGGAGACCTACAGTCAGACGGTGATACAGCGCGGAGGCACCCCCGAGGACTTTGACGCAGCAGCGTGGGTTGATGCTGCAAGTGGTTGGGACCACGGGCGCGTGTATGGTTTTGCAGATAGTGGTCATGCACGAGCCGTGCTAGGGCCACTTGGGGCACCGACCCCTCCGCATGCTGGTGAACGGCCGTCGACCTCCAGGTCCAGAGATGATCATAGTAGCAGGATAAGGACACTGGAGGAGACGATCGCGCGTCAGACTAAGTTGATGGAGCGTTAGAGTCAAATGATGGCGGATATGCAAGTTATGCTACGCAACTTGTCAGGTCATCCCGGAGCAGCATCATCTGATCTATCGTCCTCGAGTCAGTCCACGCCGGTGTACACCCAGGCACTCCAGACTCCGCCATATGATCCAGACCATCCTCCATCGTCATCGTGAGATTTGTTATTTTTTTATTATATTGACTTTGTTACTTCGATACTATATATATTTCAGTTTTATTTTGTTTGGATATTGATACTTAAATTTTGTATTTGAATAGTTTTTATTTGATTGTGGATAATTATAAATATAAGTATAATTGTTTTGATATATATCTGAGTGTATTTGTGATGTGTGAATGGATGTGTGTATGGGTGTATGGGTGTGTGAGTTATGTATCAGATAATGTATCAATGTATTAATAGAAATTGGGAATTTTGAAGTTTTTTCGGTATCATATATATCTAGTAATCAGCAACGACTTTCCCATGACCGTCCATGGGAAAGCCGTTTCTAAAAGTGTATTGAAAGTCGTTGCTGAAGACCTACAGCAACGACTTAGCAACGGTCTTTCACTAACGGCGTTGCTACGAACACGCGAGCTATTACTAATAATTGTTATAAGCAACGGAACCGGGTCTGTGGCAAAACCGTTGCTGATAGTATTATTAGCAACGACCCGAGCAACCGTTGCTGATCCGTTGCTAAGTTATCAGCAACGTACGCGTGTTTCTGCCATGGCTCCATTGCAATAGGCGGAGCTGTTGCACACCGTTGCTGATGGTTTTTAGCAACGGCTAAAGTCGTTGCTGATGCCCATTATTCCAGTAGTGTCAAGGTCAAATGACTTATAGTAGAAGGCCAAACTTGAGAACATTTGTAGATGTGAACCTAGTTTCCTTCCTAATATACACCTTGATTATATTCTCTAATAGTAAAATATAAAATTATAAATATATAGAATGTATTCGCAATGAGCCCTTCAATTAGAGGTGGCAACGGGCCGTGCCCGGGCAGGCCCGACCACCTCCGGGCCGTGCTGGGCATGACCCGAACAATTGGCAGCCAAGCCCAGCCCGAGCCCGAGCCCGCCCAACTGGGCTCGGGCCAACCCGAAAATTAATTATTTAATTTAAATTTTTAAATTTAAATTTTTATAGATTTAAAATTTAATTTTAAAAATTAATGATTACGGGTTAATTTTGAACTTGGACCTCTAATTTTATTATATATTTTTTAACACATTTTTTATATGTAATGCAGTACAAATTAAAAAAAAATTAAAAAATCAAATTATAATTAAATTTTTATTTATCTTTAATACAAAAATATTCATCCAATGATAAAATAATTTTTTTAATATTATAATAGATCGCACCTTAAAAGGTTGCCTACGTACATTCTATAGCTAAACTTGTACTTCCCAATGATTAACTATAGAAGAATCAGGTCTACGTAGTTCTTTTTACATTTTTAATCACCCGTAGTCCCGGTGATTTAACTTGTACTTGGATCAGCAGCACCAGCTTCGCTTGTTTGAGCTTCCTCCTCTCCCGATGATGAAGTGTCGTGTCCTCCCTTATCTTGTAATCCATCTTCAGCATCCAACCAATCTTTTAAACAAATGCACATTTCAACCGTTTCTTCACTCATTCGACTCCTTTTTTTCATCGAGAATTCTATTTCATGCACTAAAACAAGACTCGGAAGCTACTGTAGACACAGAAACAATTAATATATCACGTGCCATGATGGAAATAATAGGATACGTATTTTCTTGTTTTTTCCACCATGCTAAAATTTCATTATCATATATTTCTTTAGAATGATTATGATCTAGGAAAAAAAGTAATTCATTAAAATTAGTAGATTTAGTTTTTTTTATTCTACGACCAAGTTGAGAATTAATACTATTTCCATCATTTTCTCTTAATCTAGAAGAAGATGTTGTCTTTTTGTAATTGTATCACCAAATTTTGAAGCGTAAAATACAAACATAGAATTCAATAAATTCAAAATTTTAATTTTCTTCTTCTTCAACATTATCTAATTCCATATTGTTATAATAATCATCTAACAACATATTTAAACCATCAATTTTCATTCTAGGATCTAAACATATTGCTAAACAAAATAAAATAGGTATATCTGACCAATACTTTTTAAATTTAGATTTCATTAAAAAAATAATTTGTGCAAATAAAGGATGATGTCTATATGAAGAAAATACTTCATTAATACGAACTATATGTGAAAGAGTTAAATTACATGTAGGATAATAAACACCGAAAAGTTGTTCGGTAACTTTATTAAAAAGTTCTAAAATTTGAGTAATATGCCCAGCAACTAACCAATCATTAATATTAATTGGATCACCAGACATATTTTGATTGTAAAACATTGTAAGGATATCTTGATATCTTATAGTAGACATAAGCATATGATATGTTGAATTCCATCTAGTAATAACATCATCATTAAATTTTTTAAATGGTTTATTAAAAGATTGACATAATTTTTTAAATTCTTGTGTTCTTGCTTTTGAAGAACACATATATCTAATAACATCTCTCTTTTTTTACATGCATATTTACTTGTTTTAAACCATCTTGTACACATAAATTAAGAACATGACAAACACAACGAATATGAAATAATTCACCATCTAATACTAGTTTAAATAATTGTATAAGAGGAGGAATAACGACATCATTATTACTAGCATTATCAAAACTAATCGAATTTTTTTTATCATTTATATTATAGAAATATGTTACAAATCTAATAGCAGAAAAATGACAACAGAAGTGTGTGAATATTCAAAAACTTTAAAACTAATTATTCTTTTTTGCAAAATAAAATTTTCATCAATCCAATGTGCTGTAACACAAATGTAAGAATTAGTAGTACGTTGACTAGACTAAACATCAGATGTTAAAGAAATTTTTGATTTATTATTTTGAAAATTAGTCATTATATTTTCTCTATATGTAAAAAATAATTTTAAAGCATCACTTTTCATTGTATTTCGAGTAATTTTTTTATATTTTGGTTGTAAAGTATTTTGAATCCAACTAGAAAATCTTGGTTGATCAACAAAAGTAAAAGGAGATTCACTTTGAACAATTAATTTTGCAAGTTCTCGATGTTGAAAATCATGATCATACGAAAAAGCTGTTAAACTAGAAAAATATAAATTAAGAATTTGTTGAGCTTGTGCAACCTTAGTGACATGACCCTTTGCATGACGTAATAAATGACCAATTCCTCCGGTTGTTGAAGCCAAAATAATTTTTTGACATTTTTTGCACCGAGCTGTTGTTATGGTGCCATCAGGTTCAATAATTTTCTCAAAATATTCCCAAACTATACTTTTTTTTCTACCTGATGTACATAAATTAATAGATGGACTTATCTCTATGTTTTGATTTTGTTGAGTGATAGGAGTGGTAGGAGTAGCAGGAGACATTTCTTCTAACATATTTGATCCAGTTTGTGGAGTATAACCTGAAAAATCTCCATCCGCCATTAGTAAAAATTAAAAATATAAAAAATATAAAAAATATAAAAAATATAAAAATTATACTAATCAATGAAATAAATTGAAGAGATTAAAAAAAATTAACAATAATCTTGAATCCTAGCTTGTCTTCTCGATGAGCTTAAAATGTTGTTGAGAATGATTATAAATGAACTTAAATTGTTGAGAGTAAGAGTGTAAGAGAGTTGAGAGTTAAGGATTGAGAGAAAGAGTTGAAGATGAAGATAGAAGAAATGAGGAAGGAGAGAGGGTATTTATAGGATTATATATATATATATATATATATATAATGGATTCGTCGGCCAGAGCCAGACCTGGCTCGGGCCGACCTAGGCCTGGCGCACGCCAGGCCTCCCGTGCCGAGCACGATCCGACTGCGGGCCTGCCTAGCACGGCCCGCGTGCCCAGAAGGCGAGCTCGGCCCATGCCGCCCATGGGCTGACCCAGCCCGTTGCCACCTCTACCTTCAATATCCTAAAAAAAAAAAGTTTGTATAATTCATGTTATGTGGTCTTTTCCACTCAAGCAATCAATCAATTACTAGCGCTCATACTCCATGATAATATTATTAAGATGATTCCAAACAGTATACAAAATTCCAACACACTTTGCAAATAGGGATGATAACAGTTTGATTAACTACGTATTTTATGATTAATTAAAATCAAAACCGACTAAAATCCCGTTAATCAAAACCGAAATTAAAATCGTTCGATTTCAAAAACTAATATCCGAAATCGAAATCGATTCGCTTTCGATTATTCAACGGAGAATTGAAATCAGTTAGTTTGGTTCGAATAGAACCGAACTAACGAGTAACCGATTAATTCAATTAACTGGTTAGTAAACAATTAGTTGGTTAGTAAATGGGTAACTGGTTAGTAAACTAGATTTTGAAATATTTAAAAATTATCAAAATAATTAATTATAGCGATTTCAGATCCGATTATTCTAGGATAATTGAAAGTTGAAATATATAACCGATTTCGGTTACTGATTATCCACGAATCAATAACCGAAACCGAATCAAAATTAATATAATTTTTCATATTCTTTAACTGAAATCGAAATCGAATCGTAAATTTACTATTCAAAAATTGAATTTTATGATTCGATTAACTGATTAACCGCGATTAACTAGTGCGGTTCACCTATTTCAATTGTCACCCTAATTGCAAATGCTTTGCTTTGAAAAGCAAAATTGCAAGGGTTAAAAACCGCTTCTCAATACATTGATGAGGTTAGATCTAATAATTAATCCAATGCCACCCTGCTCACCCATAAGATGAACTCAATATCCATCACAATTAATTTTAAATCAATTATTATCTAGAGGAATCCATTTAACATTAATAAAATTGGTAATAAAATTTCCTTCGGACATAGGATTTCTCTGGCAAGTGCTAGAGAAGGCTAGTATTTCCAAGCATCACAACTATTTCAAATCATTCACATAATTCCACCGGTTTACAAGAAAACCAGATTGAGATCTCTTAATACATGAACCGAGTGGGTGAATCACCCCTGAAGTGTCCCAGGGCTGAATCGCGTGGGACCTGCGATGCACGTGCTCGCACCGACCGACGGAAGCCGAAGCGCTACGCTAAGCCACTAACCACGGCGCCCGAGATGCGCGCCCGCACGAATCGCCGATCGATAGAGAGAGAAGCATCATTAATATGATAATATCGTCTTAGTTTCAAATCTCTCTCTCTCTCTACTAATAAACAATAACAGAAATATCGTTATCCTAATCATTTTCTACGTATTACGTGTCGTGTTTGATGAGAGAGATCTGGAGAGCAGCAGCGGCAGAGAGGAGGATGCCGCCTACGACCTTCCCCACGGCTTTCGCGGATCTCCTTCTCCTCTCGTTCCCGATTCACGTGATTTTCTAACTATAGCACGCCCTTCCCTCCCATGTCTGTCTTCTTTTATTCCTTTCTTTTGGGTGCGCGCGCGTTTTCTCCGAATCCGTCTCCGATTCGGTCTTTCTTATGCGGTTCTTAGACACATCGGTTCTTTCACTGTGAAGCCGAGATCTGGCTCTTCCCGCCCCTGTGTATTTCAAGAAATCGAGGTAAATGCTCGATTTTGTGGTTTCATCACCACATTTGGGCTACATTTATGGTATATGGGTTTATTTATTTATTTTTTTTAATTTGAGGGTTGCTTCATATTAGTGCAAACTGCAATTCCAAATAGCTCGTGGATCGACGTTGTGTCCAATGGGTAAAAAAATCTTTGTATTTGCCGCATTTTCTGTCTTCATGTAGGATTGGTAAGAAATGCATTGAAATGAATAGATTTGGAGTTTGATTTGCAATTGGAGGCTTTTATCCTGATTTTTCATATTGTAATGGGATGTTGTGGATTTGCGTGGTGGGACAATTCGGAAGATGACCTAGAATACCAAATGACATCTGGATCCATGTTGTGTTTATTCATCCAAAAGGACTTTGGATTTACCAGGTTTTTACCTACATATAGAACTGGTATGAACGGCAGCAACACAGAGTTTGATTTTGAAAAAGCCTGTTAACAGGAGGAACTAGATTCGTCCACAGCTAGCCTCATTATGCAGCCAACATTATTTCTTTATTCAAGCAACAATATCACGTTTTAAGGAATCCATGATAATGTAATGAGCAACTCTAACCAATGAACTCCCTCCCCAATAATCATATATGGATTTGATCCTGTAATTCTTAAGTAGAGATATGCATATGCTGATTTCAATACTTATCTAATATAAAATTTGAGACTACTTTGCTTAGCTACATGATTCAAGTAGCCTTGATCCACTGACACAGAGTAATAGAAATAAGAAAGTTGTATTCACCTATAATGCTAACTTAATTTTCATTCTATCCTGCTAATAAATTTCTCTTTCCATTATACTATCCTTTCTCATTGCCACATTGAAGAATAGGGGGATTTTTTTATGATTACAATATATAGTTGCTAAGGAAAGTACTACCTGGTGCTGCATAATAATCTTACATGCTAAGTTTTTGTACTAACGAGTCGAAATATAAACATGACTTTAAATGATGTGCATGCAGATGGGACCTAATGAGAAGACAGATCTTGAACTCGAAGAAAATCCCATTGTTAGTTCACCACTGGGTGCCAGGAAGATGCACACGTTTGAGCACATTGGATCAATTGCTGCTGTTTCTCAATACTCCCATATGCGGACAAGAAATAAAGTATTAATGAGTATTTACATAGTGCTAGTCAAGGCGAAAATTAATGTGTTATTACCTTTTGGACCTCTAGCCATTATGCTTCACTATCTGACTGGAAAACATGTAAGGGTTACTTATCTCTTTGATTTTATTAGCTCCAAGCCTTTTTTTTTTTCTTCAGCCCATAGGTAGACCTGTGGTTGCAGACTGCTTATATACGTTTACTTTTTAAGACTTTTTTGGCATTGGATTTTCTTTACTAATTATCTAAGACTTTTTAACTAATGCTTTGTTTGTCTGGAAATTTTTTAAACTATATCTGCTAAATTAACTAATAGTGGCTCTGCTAATGAAATATGAAGACTCACTTTACTGTATCACACACTTTAGTGATATTAATAGGGCATGATAATGATGTGCAAGTTGTCAAAGGAGGATGCTGTAGAACAGCACTTTTTGACTGCTATTTGCCTTACCCACCACAGCTTTATCTGATGTCTGGGGGAGAATGCTTGACCCACGAATTGGATCCTTGTGTAGGCAATATGGGCTAGGTTGCAGGCTGATAAGTTTAGGATTTTTGTGAAATGTTTCTATAACATAATGCCAGTGCAGGATTGTTATGTATTTAGTTTACTACTGTATGATAAATTTTAGTTCATATTGTGATAATCAAAACTTCTAGAATGATAAAGAAATTTGTTTTGAGAAGGAAACTTTTGTGGAATGAGATGAAACAAAATGTTCTGTGCTTGGCGTATATATGCTGTAGTTTCATTTCAGAAGTTTAGATTCTTAGTGCTTACCACCAATTATCTAATATGGAACACAAGAACGGAAGATTGACACTTCTAGATAATTTGTCAAAATATTTTCAAAGGACAATTTGTTTTTAAAATGATTTGCTACTCATCATTTAGTTGATGTTGACCTAAATTACTTTAGTCTTAACTGTATTTAAGTTTCAGTTACAAACTAATTTTCTGAAACATACTAATGGAGTTTCAATGAGTACACATGGTTCTGACAGGATGCACAGGGGCAAAATTTTTGTTATGGAAATTGAATGTTTCACACAAACTGAGTGCCATTTCACTCAACAATTCTTTCTATTGTGTGGCTTTCTCTGTTGATGTTCACATATTTTAGTTGGAAGAAGTGATTGTGGTTTCTACCTTTATTTTATAATGAACATATCAGGTTTAAATTCCAAAAGGTCTGACTATTGGTTTAGTCACATTGCAGAACATTTTTTGTTAGTGAAAAGAAATATAATTATCGTCATCCTGACTGGTTCTCTTCCTATGTTGTGGCATTATGTATCACATGTGGATGAAACTTACTGCTTTGTTAAATTGAAGCATGAGGAACATCTTTTTTTTCCAAGGAAGCTACAGTGTAAAGTTAGACATTACACTATCTTTGATCCTGAGTTGAGTTGTAATTTTAATACCAACTTTTTCAAATTACAGGGCTGGGTTTTCTTTTTCAGCTTGATTGGGATAACACCTTTGGCTGAGCGTTTGGGTTATGCGACAGAGTAAGTTTGATATGCATGTTCATTAAAATTGCTATTCCATCTCTCTTATTGCAAATTAATGAGTTGTTCTTTTTTTACAGACAGCTAGCATGCTACACTGGTCCAACAGGTATATCTATAATTTTATTTTCTGTTGCATTATGTTATTAAAATATTAGTTGTATGTTTTACCATGGAACTACTTATACAATTTGAGTGCCTAATAATACAATTAACTACTTGGAATTGCAGTTGGTGGCCTTCTGAATGCTACGTTTGGTAATGCTACTGAAATGATAATATCAATTTATGCATTAAAAAATGGAATGATTCGTGTGGTTCAGCAATCTTTGTTAGGCTCTATATTGTCAAATATGTTGTTAGTTCTAGGATGTGCTTTCTTCACTGGTGGGATTGTCCATTGCAACAAAGATCAGACCTTCAATAAGGTATCTCAAAGTAACAAAGACAGTTCTTGTACAATACATTTTGGTTAGATCTTTTTCATATGAAACAACAATGTAGAATGTGCGCGAAACAGGCTGCCGCGGTCGTGAACTCAGGATTGCTACTAATGGCAGTGATGGGTCTAATGTTTCCGGCAGTACTTCATTTTACACGCTCAGAATTACATTATGGAAAATCAGAACTGGCTCTTTCAAGATTCAGCAGCTGTATCATGCTTGTGGCTTATGCTAGCTACCTTTTTTTTCAATTGAAGAGTCAGAACAACCTTTACAAGCCAATTGATGAAGTATGTCATCTATTTCAATTTGTGGCCTTCAATTACAAATATTTTAAAGCATACCGTGTTATAGATTTCTTCTCCATTTTCTGGTTGTTTCCAGCGTAGTTTTCTCATTGGTCAAGTAAAAGTGATTATATCTCTTCTTTCTTGATATATTGCTATTATTTTCAATACATAAGCATGGCAAAGACATTCCTTTTATGTAGAACTGAAAGGACAGAAACTAGACTTCTTCTATCATTATTGTCAGAAGCATGCTTATCTGCATATGAAATGAAATAGATGCAAAGAAATATGATAAAAATGTTTGTTTGGAAGGTTATTTACAATCTTCTCTAACAGATCAATATATTGCACCATTCTGTTTGCTACTGCACTCAAAGTCAATAAATTAGCATAACATGAAGCACAAATGTATCAGGTAGATAAATTGATACGATGTGTACTAACATTTGTTCTTATATTGTTTAGAAAGAAATTGCCTAATTTTAATTTTTTTATGTTCACATCATATTATATTAGTACTTTCCAATAAGCTTCAGCATAATAAGAACCAAATCTGGGAAAAAATATATAGTGTTCGAGAAAAGATCCCACCCATATACATTTAACTTACTGTTAAGTGTTAATTTCTTTCTTTTTTTTGTACTGTTAGGCCTTTAGTTGTAACTTTCTTCGTCTTGAGATTTGCCAATGATTATCTTATGTGATTAAACATGTACCTATGGTGAATTTATTGAGTGTTTTAGTTTAAATAAATATTCCTTATTGTACTATTTTCTGCTTGCAACAAAACATTTGGTTCTTAAAATTTTTGAATGTAGGATGAGGTACAGAATGAGACTGAGACTGAGGAAGAGGAGGCTCCTGAGATAACTCAATGGGAGGCAATATCCTGGCTTTCTGTCTTGACTGTTTGGGTTTCAATTTTGTCCGGGTACCTTGTTGATGCTATACAGGTATTAGATGCTTCCTTCTGTGCCACACTTCTACATTCCTATTTGTTTAATATATTGGTTAGCCTCTTTTTAGGTTCAATGTGAAAAGAGGCTCAATCTGCTGTAAGATTCACACTACATTTGATTCATATTTGTGAGGTACTTCGACCCAAGGTTTAAAATTTCGATACTAGTAAACTGGTACTAGTACATAACCGTACTGACATTCGGTATGGGTCGACTTATCTCGGGTTTATTATTATCAAAACACACATAATCTATTAATAAATGATGAAATGAGGACTTTGGGGGGGTTTATATAGCCCCAAAACCAGTCCCAACGGCTAATTTAGCCATTGGGAACGACAATTTTTTTTAACCGTTGGGATGGTACCAGGCGTGTACGACCCGGTACGCTCGGGATACCCTTTTTTTTTAAAAAAAAACAGTAATACCAACTGTACCGCTCGGTATGGTACGGTATTTTAAAGTTTAAAGTATGATTGAACCAAAACCACTTTATTGATATATGAACCATGAACTATTGCAATGCTTGTTTAAATTAAAGCAGCTGATTTTCAAAAAGAAAAGAAAAGAAAAGAAGAATCAATCTAGAGAATATTCAAGTCAGTAGTAGTAGGCATCCAACTCTATTATCTTAATATATGGTACTAGAATTGCATGTCCAAGAATGTCTAAAAATCAACAATTGATTGGCGTTGTTGAAGTTGGGAAGACAAATTGTTTACATATCAAGAAAGCAATAGAAGTCCCAAAACTATATCAGTTTAAGAAAATAACTGAGGAAATAAAGCCTCATTCGCATGTGGTGTTCCCGCTTCATCATGGGGAGTTCTTTGTAGGACTTTGCAGTGGGCATAGCATCCTTGTATAAAATACTAGTCTAATTGCAACGCTGTAACTTATATAAACCCATAGGAAACCTTGTTATATTAATCAACAGAAAGTAAGTTGGGTGTGACAATATATGATTTTTGTATTTTTATTTATGATTTTTTTATTTTAATAGGAAATGTCACTAATACATTTGGCTTTTAAGTCAAATTGTTATGAATTCGCCTTTATAACGTTCGCGTATTGCTATATGGAGATTGTATTATATTGTTTTCTTTCAATAAGATAATAACTGTTGGTTGCCCGTGATCTAATAGTTTGATGGTTTTCTCTTTCAGGGAGCATCAGAATCCATGAATATGCCAGTAGCTTTTATCAGTGTTATTTTGCTTCCTATTGTTGGAAATGCTGCTGAGCATGCTAGTGCAATAATGTTTGCCATGAAAGATAAACTTGTTAGTATTCCAATTTCCAAGTTATATCCAAGCTGATCACACAATGGTTTTTGTTTTGACTTCCTTGTGTAACATTACGTTCAATTGACATTTTTTGTTTATTAAAGTTTTCTTTTTCTACAGGATATCACATTGGGGGTAGCAATTGGATCATCTACACAAATATCAATGTTTGTGGTAAATATTTAGACATAATACAAATTTCTTTGTGCTTGGTGCTTATGACTTCTGTAGTCAATAACTAGAAGGACTTGAGACTAAAGAAGTGTTTGGTTGGATGGAATGAAATAAAAAAAGTAATAAACAAGGAATGGAATAGACAAGGAATAAAGAGGAAATGACCAAAATAGCCTTGCTAACAAAATATTTATACTCAAAATAATATGTCGTATTCTAATTTATTCAATCAGTAACAAAATAATATGGATTAGTGTAAAATAATTTTTAAAAATCAAATATTAACTGAAAATAAAAACATAAATTAATTTTGAATTAAGTAAAAAATTATTAATTTTAAAACAATAAAAATTATCATTCATTTTTTTTATAGAAAATCAATTGAACCTCCATAAAATAACAATAATAATCAAATTAGACACTATTGTTGTATGTATAACATTTCATTTTTAATATATGTGATTATTAAAATTAATTTAATAATTTAATAATTTAATTTTTATGTTCTTACGTAACTATTATAAACATTGAAGAGAGGTATTGGAAAACTCCCCGGAATAAATGGGGAATACTATTCCTTACTTGAGATTAGACTCTAAGGTTGCCCTTCATCGCGAGATTTACGATGTCTCAAGGCTCCACAGTGCTTGAGATTATTGGTTTTGAAGAACTTATTGTATCTGGGCTAGGCATGCCGTTAGAGATACTAGAGAATGTGTCGGTGGTGGGCATGGACCCGCTGATGCGAGCTTGCATGGAGGACTTGGTTTGTCTCTTGGCAAAGCATTTGTCGAACTTCCGGGCACTGATTGAAGCGCCGGATGCGATCTCGGTGTTGGTGTTGCTGTTACATAGCGTGGATCCGGTAGTGCAAGAGAGCGCGGTAATGGCGTTGCTTAACCTCTCCCTGGAGGAGGTCAACAAGGGTGAACAATAGGCAGTGGGCGCAATTAAGCCTCTAATTTATGCACTACGAACGGGGACGAAAACCGTGAAGGAGAACACCGTATTTGACCTGTTCAACCTATTGGTGATCAAGGAGAACTGGGCTACAATAGGGGCGTCGAAGTGATCCTACTACTAGTGAGTGGCTTAACTTGATGGAAGGACACTCTCATCATGCTCTACAAGCTTTGTACTACTCAGCAGAAGAAGAAAGTAGTAGTTAGCGCGAGAGTGGTGGCACCTTTAGTGGGCTTGGTCGGGATCCTAGTAGTGGAACATATGAGAAGGCAATGATGGTACTGAGAACCTTGGCACTGATCCCGATGGGGTGAGAGGCGATCATGGAGGACAGAGGCATACTGATGCTGCTGGAAGCCATCGAGGCCAGTTCGAATGGAGGGAGTTTGTTGTGTAGGTGTTGCTCCTCTTGCACAACGTTGATAGCCCTCGCAAGTGTGGCCTCATTGCCTGTGAGGGCACCATCCCACCGCTTATTGCCCTCTCCCAATGTGGCTTCATCAGCGCCAAGCTCAAGGTATGCTTCCAATATGGTTAGCAGCTTACTCCATCACCAAGCCTTCCTCTAAGACTAATACATTGTGCTTCGATGTTCCGTAGGCAGAGATGCTTGTGGATACCTGCGCAAGCAGTGGCGGGACATGGCTGATAATTCCTTATTCGTAAGGGTAAAAGGGTAAATAAATAACCATTGCAGGGAGGGAAAGTCGGGTTTTGAAGTTAATAAGTTAGGTTTATCATAGTTGTTGACTTAGTGTGTTGAGTTGGCAAGCTATACTTAAAATATTATTTAAGTAAATTTTTTAGCCACATGCACCTAGGGTGCCATGTGGAAATAGAAGGGAGTTTCATACATTAGTTTTTTAAGAGGAGTGTTTTGTTTGAGGGGGTATTTTTTAGTTGATTTTGCACTAATAAAGTAATAAGTAATAAGTTTAGTGAACTTAACATTTTCAGCCTAACCTAAGAAATACAACAAAAATCATAGGATACTAAAAAAGTTTAGTGAACTTAACATTTTCAGCCTAACCTAATAAATACAATAAAAATCATAGGAAACAAAAAATGACTGAACAAACTTATAAGTTTAATATATCTAATAAAACCTAACTAAACCAACTAGATTTAACTCCCACCAATCTTTATCCATGCTGCATTACTAGTAGTTAGCCTATAATATTGTCCTCATTTGGTTCCACATCCTACACTATTTTCACTTGTGAGAAATGACTAAATGAGAACTGAATTTCATGAGAACACTTATCTTCACTAGTAGGTGGGCAGGCCATGGACATAGAAGATGGTGTGACTGAAGCCTTTTTATTAATTTTAGTGTATGTCAAGTGATCCTAATCTGATTAGGAAGGCAAATTTTACTAGTGGTTGGAGCTACTCATGACAGAAAATGTCAGCTGCACTTTTACATGGCAAGTCTTATGCCGGGAATTTTTATATTATTATGCACAATGACCTATACAAAAACCTTAGATGCACTTGATATCCGTTATACATTTCTATACTGTACTGCATTTCATTGCCCTTACCATATCAAATTTAAAGTATTATAGCTGGCAATCATATCCTTGTTTTTTTTTTTAATTTTCATCTTTTGCCAACTTAATCCTTTGCCTGTAACTGTAGTGCTTTTTATCAACTTAGTCCTTTACCTATAACTGTAGTAGTTAATTTCTATCTTACCCAAGATAGAGTTTGCTTTTGATTTTTTTGGTTGATTCTTGTTATTATTTGGGTGGATCCATTTATTATATTCTATTCATTATAACCATGTTATGAGCCTCATTTGAACTTTCTGATAATTCTGAGATTTATACAATCTAATGATATACAAAATTTCAATCCAAATAGTTACATTTTATTTTTTCTTCTATTACAGATTCCTTTCTGTGTGGTAGTTGGTTGGATTATGGGGAAGCAAATGGACTTGAACTTCCAACTTTTTGAAACAGCCACTCTATTCATAACGGTGCTGGTTGTAGCATTTATGTTGCAGGTCTGTGAATAGTTCTTGCAACTAACTTTATAATAATTGGTAATTGACAACAGTATTTTTCTAAAATGATTCTGTTAAAAAAATAGATATATATTTTTTCCTTCTTCCATTTGCTGGTGTATCTAATATAGTGTCTACACCAAGTGCCTAATTAACAAGGATGATTATCTGTTATAAGATTCACTAATTGTTTTGCTCTTTGATAATGTTTTACTTACACCATGAATGATGAATGATCCACTTAGCTGTTACTTTGTTTTGATCGTTTCCTTTACACCATGAATGGTGAATGGTCCACTTATATATATATCCTTTCTTCTTTCAAACAACAATTGGAGCATATCAATATCCCACCCTAAGATATAACTTATGTGCTTATATATGAAATATTGAGTCAGACATTGATGTGCTTTATCATGCTAAACATTTGTGATAGGACATATGTTTAACATGGTAGAATCAGGTAGATGGGTAGATAATCTTCTGTTAGCAACTCACCAGTTAAAATGAAGATGTTTAGCATTTTGATTCACCCGATTGGAGTAGGTATAACCCTCATTTTATGTAGAGACGGCAATTTGACTCCCCTGATTATAGTAGGTATACCTCTCTGTGTTTACATAATGGGACAAAGATGAGTTTAACTTAGCCCACATTAGTGTTGGTAGGGATGTCCAACCGGTTCAATCAGAGACTTTGAACCTTTTGTTCCGAAGAATTTTCCAAACCAAACCTAATTGAACCAAATTCCTGATGAAACCAAACGGAAGTTAATAAGTTCCATCTGGGTAATTCTCTGAATTTTTTTTTATTATCAATTATTACTACTATTTTTAAATAAACTAAGATATAAATTTTATTTTCAAAATTAATTCATTTATAAATTAAAATTTTGATTTTTTTGGTACAACTAGGGCAACACAAACCATTGAAGATAGACTAGAATCCATGCTGAGGCTTTTACTTAATTGATAAAAAAAGGCCATGCTTTACTCTTAAATATTATTTAACACTCCATTGCTCACTGTCTTGGTATTGTCCGCATTGGATTTGGTGGTATACTTGAATGGTACAACCTTTGGTTTATCTATACTTTTTTTTTTGAGCAATAGAAACCTGTAATATATTCAAGAGCTATGAAGCAACTACAGGTAATAGGTAGGGAAAGGAAAAAAAAAAGAAGGAAAAATACCCAAAGGTCAAAAATAAGAAAAACAGGATATTGAAAAGAAAAAGAAGTAAAAACCACCACTAAACACAAAAAAACCACACAAAGTCTCAACCCATAGATGACGAGTAGAAGGTAGCTGCAGAAATGGCCCTGGAACTAGGAGTAGCTGATGAAGAAATTCCTCTCAAACCAAATAGACCAACTCCAAATCATCAAAAGTCTGGCCCTTCTTCCATCCTGCAGATCCCCGGAATCCGAATCCTCCCAACTCCCAAGGCTGATCCGCAAGTGGAAAGAATCTCTGATTCATCGACAAAAGAAACAATTGCCAACCTTGAATACTGCAAAAAAGAAACAAGTGGTTTATCTATACTTTGATGTATGCTGCAAAAAAGAAAGGATCTCTCAAGAAGCTTTTGACTTAGCAAGATGTTTATGGAAATTTAGGTTAAATTTGTCTGCAATATGGTGCAATTAAATGGTTATGGAAATGTATATTAAATTGGTTGACTGATTTTTAGCGTTAAGTTGATTTGCTCTTCAATTGCTATGAGCTTCTGTTTTCTTGGCAATTTACAAAAGTTGAAATTTATAAACAGAGATTTATATTAGTATCTGAACTATTTTAAATTAGCAATACCCCATCTCTTACCTGCTATTGATTTTTCTTTCAGGAAGGTACTGCTAATTATTTCAAAGGATTGATGCTTATATTGTGCTACCTCATAGTTGCTGCAAGTTTCTTTGTACATATTGATCCTGCAGCAAGTAAGTATTCACAACTTTTTCTTTGTTGAAGGTGTTACATTTAGAGGAACCAAGTGTTTTCCTCATCTATTAGTTACCCTAATTTTCACCCATAATGGGTAAGATATTCAATAGAGGGCGGTAGAAGTTTCCTTTTAACAAGGGTAAATTGTGTACACGGACCGTTTCCTTATCCTGCATCCCACCCTAGAAATGGTGGAATACTGGAATGGAGAGGGGGAGTCACCCTCCATATAAAACCACTATTCCATGTATTTTTACATATTTGTCCCTAGTTATTTATTTATTAATATAAATAAACTTGCCCCCTAAATTATGGGTTCATCACTGCATACTGGGATGGCCTCTTGGTGATCACAAGATAGAGTATCACGTCCTAATGCTACAACTAATGCAAAAAAAATGTTGTGGGTGTGAGAGCTTTAAAAATGATAGGGAAATGTTAGTAGGGATGGTAATTTGACCCTCCCCTAATGAGGCCAATCTACCCCACCCTGCTTACAAAATGGGGTGGGTATGGGATTAGAAATCTCAACCCTCTCTGCCCCATCCCACGTAAGATTTTACCTACCCCTTCCTCCTTAACCCACATGATTCTTTTTTTAAAAAAATACACTTAATTTCATATTATATATAATATGGTGTAATTTTTATAAATAGAGTTAAAATTTATTTATTTATTTATTGTGCATTATATGTTATAATTTTACTAAAATTCATGTACACTAGCATCGCTACCCGTGCTCTGTCCCACATCCTTTTCGAAATTTTGCAACTATCCTTGTACAATTTTGTCCCACAGAATCACAGAATGGGTATCAGAAGAGAAATTTTTTCTTTGCTCAGTCCTCCACCGAAGTATTATATGGGGAGGGCATGGGAAAAGAGATCCCCGCCCTGCCCCACACCTCTTGCCACTCCTAGCATTAAGGGGCCGTTTGGTTTGCTAAAAAACGGGGGACTGGACTGGACATCCGCCCATGTCCCCCGTTTGGTTTGCAAAAGAAGCTTTGGGACAAGAATTTCTCCTTGTCCGGGACAGAATTTCCACCCATTTTGGTGTACCGAGAAATTTCTCGGTACACCGAAATCAGGCGGAGGACAAGGACCGTAATTGTCAAAATTACCCCTTCCTTTGATCGTAGAATCGTCGGATCGAGTCGAGGTGAATACCAAAGTTGTAAATTTTCGCGTGCTGAACGCGATGGTGGTGTCAGATTTCAAATTGGAAATCATTTGGTATGATTTTTATATTTTTCGGTATTATCCTATTGTTATACTTTTAGGTTAATTGAAAATTAGTTGAACACTTATTAGTTAAACTAAAACTTCTTATTGTATTAAAGTATTTGATACTATATATTAATATTTTTTTACATATTAATTAATTTTAAGACTAATTTACAAGGGTATTTTAGTCATTTGTCATATATAATACTTTGTTATAGCGAAACAAACGCAGGACAGAACGAAATATCGTGTCCTGTTCTTAACGAAACAAACACGGTATAACTATTATTCCAGGACATCTGATGTCCTGTCCTTGTCCCTGTCTGGTGTCCTGTGATGAGCAGTTTGCGAACCAAACGGGCCCTAAGGTCAGTGAAAAGTCTTAGCACCAAAAAAAAAGTCTTAGCTGATTATTGAATGACTCTTTATCATTATTTTTGTTAATTCACACTCATATCTACACAAAAAACATCATCATCAGCTGTGAAAGGGGCAGCTGTATAGTGTTTTTGTTTATGCTTGAAAAATATTACAGTGAGATCTAAACGTCACATCCTCTTTTCCTGTTCCCTATAGATTTTAATTACTGATGTAGAATTTGCAATAAGTTAATTGTAATATATACGAAGAGATACTAGGTAAAGGAATTAGGTATGATTGTTCTTGCTGTGATTCTTTTGCAACATTTTAATATAATTCATCAAACAAATAAATTTAAAAGGTTGGTTTTAATGCAGGTGATGATTAATAAATTGAAGCTTCAGACGACCTTCATATATGGTTCCATCTCAAATTTTGGAGAGCTAGTTGCAGACTTGATACCGCAAGCAGTGACAATATGTATTGCGGGGATGCTCTGTATAATAGGCCTTCAGGTACAATAGGGAAAAGGAAAGAATGTTCTTGTAGTCAAATGTTTTTTGCATAGTTTTGATGGGTGAGAAATCAACAGAGTTTCACCAAGGCTTTTAAAATGGTGCGCGTTGTAATCAGAAATACAAGACTAAATCCAGCAATGATCGTTTTGTGCAAGTACTAATTGAAATTTGGACATCTATTTTTCTCATTTATATCAAACTCAAAAGCTACGAACCATCTAAGATTGAATCAGTCTTGTAAGCAGCATTTAACGTCTCATTGTTTTAATATTAGTTATGTATGATATTATATTAATTCTCCTCCTAATCATTATGTATCTACCAACTATAATCATTTTGGACTTGCTGGAAAAATGGCGTCCTTTGGTCTCCCTAAGGTGACAACTCGGGTGACTCCGAGGGCGAAAATTTTCACCTCCTCCCCTTTCGACCCCCTCTCCAACGATGATGATCTTAGGCTTGGCCTTGGACCCTTGGTTCCTCGCCACCTGTCTCCTCTCCTCTTCGTTCTTCTAAGTATGGCCACGACCCTTCCTCGCCTCGTGTTCCTACGATAGACGAAAATCTTAATTCCGCCATATGAGATACTATCGCCCCAAAGACTACACTGCTTACCTCACAGATATTGCGTGGTTTCAATCCAGTGAAGCCCTCCGAAGTAAACTTCACAACCCTAAAAAAATCCAAAGTTACTCCTCTGGTAGGGTTTCTTTCACGGACAACCAAGTCTCGAAATGACAACAAGATTGGACAAACTGCCTCTTGGGTTAGTTTATTGGTAAGTCGCCCTCTCACTTAATTGTTACTCGATGGGCTGAAAAGCTTTGGTTAAATTTTGGATTAGAGTATGTGCTTGATCTCGAACACGACTTTTTTGCTTTTCATTTTGCTATTAAAGAGCATGCTTTAGATATTCTCTCAAGAGGTCCTTGGTCTTGTAAGGGTAACATGCTTCAATTAATGGGGTGGAAACCTTGTTTTTGACCGTGGCAAGAGGACGTCAATACTGCTCCTCTTTGGATTCGAATATATGGTCTTCCATTAGAATTTTGGAATCAAGAGTCTGTTACTTTAATTGCTGCTTCTTTGGGTAAAGTGTTAAAAATTGATGATAGGTCCTTTTTTTCTTGTCCGTGGAAGATATGTTCGTGTATGTATTAAATTTGATTTATCTATCCCTCTTAAATAGGGGGTATGGATTAATACTCCTGAGTCCTGATACAGAATTCTTTCAAGTTGTTATATATGTAAACATGCCTATTTTCTGTATGTTTTGTGGTTTAGTCGATGTCTATGTGCCCTAAATCTTGTAAATCTTCTAAAACTACCCTCCCTAAACCCTCTGCTACTGAAGGAGAAACTACTCTAGAGTCCCCTTTTTAAGTGGATTTAAAAACTCAAGACTTGTCATCTTCTGCTATTATTAATAGTAACATTTTGGATGAACACTCTATGGACTGGACTGTACTGATAAATCCCAGGATCCTTCCTCTCTGCAAGACTGCAATCGACTAGGTCCCTAGATGACTATTCAAAAGCAAAAGCCTCGTCGTAAGAATCGGGATAGATATTCTTATCCCGCGGATTCTAAAGATGAGCAGTGATTTTACCATCCTAAAGGCATGAATGCTAGGGAGAAGAAAACTTATGAGAAAAGTCAGTTTCCTATGCATCATCAATCCAGTGATAACCATTCCCATTCAAACCCTTCTACTCCTAGGCCCTCAATCATTTCTAAATCTCCCCTGAGGACTAGTATACCAAATTCTGTTCACTCAAAATCTACAGCTGCTTTTCTTGCAAAGATATCCAAAGCTCCTCATTCTAATAACAACATGAATGTAGATACTCCAAACAATCAACATAACAAGCCATCATTTGATAAACATTTAGATCTTGCTAATATGGAGGATGATCATATAATTAAGGTTCCTATCTAGTCTCATTCCCAAGAGAACCCTATTATCCCCAAACCTAAACAACCTCCTTCTTAGGCCTGCCCAACAATTTTCGTCTGAAGTTGGCGGATCTTCCAAGCTGCTGCCCAAACTATTAAACTATTGACTTTTCAACTAGTTCAAGAGTCACTAGTCATAGGCAGCATAAGAATTCAATGCCTAGGCAACCTCTGCTAACAATAACTGAAAGTCCTAAGCGTAAAAAAAAGGTTACTTCGGATACCCCATCTTTATCCCAAACTATTATTCCTAAACCAATTGAGGTTTCCCTACCATCCCCTCCCAACAAATTAGATTAAGAATGAATGTTTTATGATGGAATGTTAGAGGGCTTGATCATTGGCAAGTCAATGATCGGATTCGTATTCTTATCAAAAAAAGTCTCTTTAAGAATCATTGCTTTGCAAGAAACTCACTTAAATGCATATAAAGCTAGTGATATGGTTCACTCTTGGGGCTTGCATTGGAATCTAATTGCTCACTCTTCTAATGGATCCTCGGGTGGCATCCTCATAGCTTGGCATATAGATTGTGCTTATGTTCCGATCATCTCTAACAAACTGATAATATTCATATTGTTATTACTTTTACAGATTTTGAACCTTTTTTGTTAACGAATATCTATGCTAATACTAACATTAATACTCGTTTCACTCTATGGAATAACCTCTCTCACTTAGATTTATCTGATCACCCCTGGCTTATCTGTGGGGATTTAATACTATTCTTGATCATCAAGATAAGAAAGGTGGCAAACCTTTTACACTTACTCCCTCTATTACAAATTTCATTCCTTTGTTCGGGATAATGATCTTCATGACCTCAGCTTCTCTGGTACTCCTTATACTTGGTGTAACAACAGAAGAACTCATAATAGGATATGGACTGGACTAGTACCTTTGGGCCCGATCGGATTAGGCTCAGAAGCGCCCACACTCACGAACCAAACTCAAGTCAAGCCAGACGGCTTAGCCCAGGGCTCCAACTGGCCATACAAGGATACTTCTATCCTCATTGATCACAAGGGATTCGCCATCATGAGCACGACATCTCTGAGATCAGCCTCGACCCATTCTGAACAACATTCCCTCGAGATTACCGGACAACATCATCGTCAATCATCCCTCATCACACCACACTCCTCGGGTACCCTAAATTTCATTTTCCATTACACACATCTTGAACACATTCTAACTTGAGCGTCAGAGTGTCTTTTGTCAGTCCCCCGCCGGAGTTGCACCTGACTAAGAGACGCACTGGATCGGACTGCATCGCTCTAACTTTAGGCAATAATATTTGGCGCCCACCGTGGGACTGAGTAAATCTTACCTGCCCCATAATGGTTGATACTCAGAGTCAGGCGAACGCCACCGCACACAGGCAGCACCCTAGCGACGACGTCCCCCCGCTACCTGAAGATGCTGAAACAGTGAGGAGTGACGCTTCGGCACTAGCCAACCCCTCACAAGAAGAATCCCAGCGTCTGATAAATGACCTTCAGGCGGAGAATCAACGATTAGCAGCCCGGGTCGAGATATTGACGCAATCCCGAGAACAATACCTAGTTGAACATGAGCGCCAACGCTCAGAGCATGATGGAGACTGCCACTGGGAAAGAAGGAGACCAGTTTATGTCCTTCAGGACGAGGTCTCCCGCACGCATCATCAGAGAGAAGACAAGGGCACCAGTGTCACGGAGGCTACCCCTCCTCTCCCCGTCGACCCGGGACCCTTCGCCGAGCGCATCATGGTAGTCTGTCTTCCCCCCATATTCAAACTGCTGACCACACTCCAAGCCTACAACGGCATGGGCGATCGACCACACATCTGATGATGTTCAGGTCCATGGTGCTCCTCAATGGAGCAACTGATCACATCCTCTATCGAGACTTTCCGACCTTTTTAGAGAAGGCCGCACTACTGTAGTTCTCTTCTCTTCCACCAGGGTCTATACACACCTTCGAATAGATCTCTCGTGCCTTCAACAATCAGTTGTCCTCGTCAAGGATCTACTCCAAAACCGAGGACGCCCTCCATTACATCAAGCAAGGGCAACACGAGTCGTTAAGAGACTACATTAAGAGATTCCAAGCCACAACCATGGAGATCCTGAATCTCGACCCATGCATCGAGCAATTTTCTATCAAGCACAAGCTAAAGCCCGGACACTTCGCAGATCAGATCGCCCTAGCAAAGCCAAAGGACATGGCCGAGTTCTGGGAGAAGGCCATCAACCATGTAGAGATGGAAGAACTCCGAGAAGCTAGAAAGGTCGATAGGCAGAATGCTAAGGACATCGTCGTGGACAAGAAGGCCAAGAAGCCCGATAGAAAAGGCGAGGATCGAGATCGTCGTGAACGGAACGACAATAGGAGGGCGAAGTCACTACCTCGACCAAACGTCCGGTACAAAAAATACACACCACTCAACACGAGGAAGGAAACTATCATCCAGGAGATCTACGACTTAAAACTCCTCAGACACCCTGTCAATGCCGAAAAGCAAAAGTTGTCACTCGATGCCATAAGAGCAAAAGGTGTGCTTTTCACAACACCTATGGGCACAACACGGAAGACTGTGTGGTGCTTGGAGATCAGCTCGAAGACTTAGTTCGCGCTGGATGCCTCAATTGATACATCAATCGCGGAAAAGAACGTGTCTGAAGCAAGAGTTGTGGTCACTGACATCAAAGTCGAAGCCGAACACCTTCGAACCACTCAGGAGGACAAAAAGACAACGACCAAGCCAACCACCAAGGAATCGAAGTTTAAGGAGTCATCGACTACATAGCCCACAGATTTGCGGGAGGAGGCGAAACAAGCTCAGCCAGAAAGAGATCCCTTTGAGCAATCATAGCAGTCAACGACACTGCTCGCCGGCAGGGCCTATTTCCAGAACCTCGGTAATATCATTCTATGGATCTTATTTCCAGGGGATTGATCAAAATCTACACGACCCAATCGTGATTTTTGTGATCGTAGGAAACTTTATCATTAAAAAAAGTTTTGGTGGATCAAAATAGTTCGGTCGACGTCCTCCCCCATTCTACATTTGAGAAAATGTAGCTAACTGAAGCTTCACTCTCGCCCGGTAAGAGAGACTTGGTGGGTTTCTCGGGAGAGCGAGTCAACGTTTGAGGCTCCATGTGATTAAGAACAACGTTAAACTCTTAGACAAGAGCAAAGACAATTGACATGCACTACCTAGTCATTGACGTCCCTAGTCCCTACCACATGATTTTGGGACAACCTTCACTGAACAACTTAGGGGCCATCGTATCGACCCCCCACATGGCGATAAAATTCTTTATCTTCGAAACAGAAGTAGGTGTGCTCCACACCGACCAAAAAGAAGCCTGTCAATGCTACAACGAATGCATCAAATAGATGACAACAAAACTAAAGGAGTCGGACGCTCCACCGCACAAGACGTTGTCGAGCCCCACGGGCGAACAGTCGGCGGGAACCTCCGAGCATGACCCAAGCAAGGTGCCCAGAAGTGGCCTCTTGAAGATCGAGTACTTCTCGGGGCAAAGAATTGAGGTCCAGTTAGCCTCGGAGCGAATCACTTTACCCCTACCACCGATGGGCAGCAGTCAGTTTCCTCTTTCCTCTCTCTTTTGCCTCGGCGAGCATAGTCACGCTCGGACCGAACACCTGGCCTAAAGAAAATTTTATTGTATCAATAATTTCTTTTCGCATCAATAAAAGCCATTTCTTTGACATCTCTGCATGTGCATCCAAAGGAACTCACGGTCATCCCGTCGTCCGAACGAACGCCCACTATATTAATATTACTTCTCTTTGCACATTTGATCAGATCGTCTACTATTATCTTATAATGTATTCCGGAGGATCCTCCATGATCTCGCGACAGCTCCTATCCTGCGCGGCGCACCAATCCTCTTCGGCCTAGTACCTATTTCGGGCTTCCACGTCCTCAACGACCAACTCGATTTTCACCAGTCTGACTCGCCGGCCTCAATGCCTATCTCGGACAAAACTCGATTTTCACCTATCTAGCTTGTCGACCTCAATGCTGCAACTTCAGACCTCAGAGCCCTTACTACTTTCGGCCTCAGAGCCGTTACGAACCTCAAGCTCGGTCTTGCCTTACACTCCTCAGCGAGCACAGCATGAACCCAAGCGCAGTCCTCGACCTCAAAGCCGCTACTTCCAGCCGCATAACTCTTACTACTTCCAACCTCAGAGCCCTTACTATTTTTGGCCTTAGAGTCCTTACAAACCCCGAGCGCAATCTTGCCTTACACTCCTCTATGAGCTCGGCTTGACCCCAAGCGCAATCCTCGACCTCAGCTCCATTACTTTCAACCTTAGATCCCTTACAACGACCCGAAGCGCGCTCCTCACGAGCTCGACTTCGCCAAGTCTGGTCCTCGGCCTCGATGCCATTACTTTAGGTCTCAAAGCCATTACAACGACCAAGACTCGATTTTCACCAGCTTGGCTTGTCGGCCTCAGCGTCATTATTTTCGGCCTTGGAGCTCTTACAACGACCCGAAACGCGCTCGGTTTTCACCGAGTCTGATGAGCTCGGCCTCAGAATACTTAGAAAGTCATTCCATCTATGCTAGAAATGGGATGCCTCTACCTCTTTAAGTAGATGAATACACCTAATTAATCTGGTAGTGCCACTGAAACTATAACTTTGTGTTGTATTCTCCTGAATCATAAGAGTAAAGTCCTGAGCCAACAAGATCTCCCGGCAAGCTTGGCTGGGGACTTATTCAAAGGTGCCAATCTTTCAATTATTACATTTATGAAAAAGTACACATCCATATGATGCTATTTACTTTTGCAAACTAAGTAGCAAATGAGCCCGTGGTCACTCTACCCGTTTCAGTTGGTTATTGACCAAGTCAATTTGAACGAGGCAAACTCCATATTTAACTTGCCAGGTCGATCTAGTTTTCAAAACATTAGTTGGCAAGATTGAAGAGGAGAGACAATATGCTTTGATATTGAAGGCTTAATTATAAATTTTAATTCATGGTAGAATGATTCTTTACAGGAACTTTGAGCTATTGGTGACGCAACAGCACCTTTCACAAAAGGAACTGAAATGAATGCTATTCTTTAGTGGCCATGCCAATTACAAATCAATTAGGTAACACTCATCTCAGCGGCTGCACTTCTCTGGATCCGAGATACCAACGCATCATAGTCCTGCAAATCACATAAACCAACTATTACGAGTTCAAAGATGTGTAATTTTAACTTGGAAACTGAGCAAATAAATTTTTTAGTTTTGTAAGAGCATCATCAAGTTCAAGACTTCAAGTCACAAAAAATAACCTTTTTATATGGTTGCATGCATATTGCCTTTTTTTCTAGAGAAAAATATCAAAACCATAAACACTTTTGGCAAAATTGCCAAAAGAATAACCATAACATTTATGTGCAAAGCCCCAAAATACTCTTAAAAGGTGGTGGTTCACTTGGTTCATGGTCGAACCAATTCAAAGTTCCTATTATTTTGGGTCATATGGGTAGTTAGTTTTCCAAAGCCCCTAACCAGGGTCATATGGGTAATATCTATGTTGACCGACAAGTATCCAAATTTGGTTTAATTACAATTATACTTTCCAAATGACCAAACAATGGCTCTTAATTTTTGAGATATGAACGGTTAGACTTTGGTCCAAAAGTCCCTAACCGTGATTATATATATTTTATGACTTATAAATATTTAAATTTGGTTAGAAGTCATAACATGAATATCACCCTAACTATTGATATGACAAAAACTAAGACCCACTATTTTGGCCATTAAGAAAGTATAATTCGTAAAAAAATCGAATTTGAATAGTTTTGGCCATGCCATGCATATCACCCTACTTATGGAATTATGGATCAAAGTCCCTAACTATCTATATGACCCAAAAAATTGGGGACTTTGAATTGGTTCAGTGAACCACCTAGATATTAATTTGGAGGGGAACATCACTTTTGGGGGGTGTTTTGGGACTTTTACATAAATGTTATGGTTTTGGCAATTTGACAGACCTATTTATGCTTTTGGCAATGTTGCTCCTATAAATGTTATGGTTTTGGCAGTTTGTGTTGGTACTGAGAATTAAACTTACCTATTTTCTAGGTTGCTATCATTTCAACAGCTTTAAATAGTCAAAAATATGGATAAGAGTCATACCTGAACAATAGCCTGTGCACAAAGTTTTCCCGACAAAACCGCACCTTCCATGGAAGCCAAATACTTCTGTTTTGTGTAGTCACCAGCCAAGTAGAAACCTTGAACTGGAGATCTTTGCAAAGGGCGACATGGTTCACAATCGGGAACAGTCTTGTAAACAGATCTGCAATGAAATGCAGCAATAAACATGTAAATGTAAAGTAGATTTTTGTCAATGAAGACTAGTACTCACAATCACAGTAATCATTTTTTCAACCAAGGTTTAAGATACCGTACCGGGCGGTACGGCCGGTATTTACCGGTTTTTCCAAAAACCGGTATACGAGATACCCGGTATTGGGAGATACCGGGTATCTTGGTAAATACCGCCCGGTATGGGCAGTATTTGCTATCATACCGGGCGATATCGCCCGGTATGACCCAACAGCTCTTAAAAATAGCCGTTGGGTATTGTTTGGTACTGTATTAGAGTTTTTCATAGATAGAAGAGAATCATTACATTGGAGTTTATATAGAGCGACACAACCCAAAAGGCCCAAAAAATCTCCGGGGGCTCCGCCCCCACACCCTTGGCAGTCGCCACATATAAGACGGTTAGGGCAAATCAATCGCCACACATCCCAACATACGGTGTTGTCCTTAGTCGTGTATGTCCCCAAGATATGTACGAGTACGACGGACGTCATTCGTCCGCATTTTAAACATTGTATTTATGTATTTGACATTTGAATATTAAATTTAAGTATTTCTTGATCAATTATATGTTATTGGAGTTATTTTTAGCTGCAAAATCAAAAAAAAAGCCCGATATGCATTTTTCGTACCGGACCGTACTCGGTACGGTACGGTACCGGTACCGGTCAATGACCGAGATCATGACCGGTACCAGTATTTTAAACCTTGTTTTCAACAATTACCTAAGTAAATTAAATCATAAAGTTAAAAACTTCAAACATTGTGTATGATCTAAGAAGAACATATAACAACTTCATTATGTATTTGCTGAAAGTTTCATAACCTGTACTGACTTGAATTATTAGAAGAAATAACTAATATACATGATTGGGTTTAGATGCCCACCTTATGGCTTGAATTTATTTCTGATATAGCTATATGTTATTTACATTATTGATCATATTTTGCAAATTTTCTTTTAATCAAAATTTTAAAATTAGGAAAAGAAGAATAGAGTAATAGCAAAATAATGCTTCTATTCTTTATGCTCACCTTGGTGTCTTTACTACATGATACTTCAAAATTTTGGCTTTACTCTGATCTTCAGCTATTTCATCAGGAAACAATTTAGCCAGTTCTTTCATAGTGGCATCAATTATTTCCTGGTCACTACGTGAGATCCATTGTTCTGCAGGAGCAAAAACTAATTCCAACATAGATCGGTTGGGGTCATAATATTCCTGCATTCATGTTAAAACAATCAGAAGGAACAAATGAAAAATATGGCTTAAGTATTTTGTTCAGCTACTACATCTAGAAAAAAGCATTCTCTTCACCTATGACATCCAATATCTACCAGAATTAAGCTCTAAAAAAATATATCACAATCTCAATGGATAGAGACATATGATGTCTATCTAGAAATAGATCAATATTAGGTTCTCTCAAAAGAAAATTTCAACAAGAAGTTTTGTCTCACAAGTGTTTTTGAACTATTCATGTTACAACTCCAGTATTGCAAAAGATGTCAAAACCTAAATTTTGCATAAATGATACATCTGCTATCCAATTATTTGCAAGGATACCGAAAGATGAACCTCATGAATGAAGAAAATTATACCGGCCACTAGTCAATTTTTATCCAACAAAGATGCATTCATAAATGTGAAGATAGAATGTGGTGGCATTATCAATATTAAGTCAATCAATAATCAGCTCTCAACCAAGTTCCTATAGAAGTAAAACAAAACAATTTTTATATACTTCTGATCTATTCATTGGTAACATTTAAAACCAAATGACCAAAATTTCTTGGACGACAAATCAAAAAATTGAGACAAATTCTCATTGTATCAAATATAGAATTTGATATTTCAGTAATAACAAAAGAAAATTTTGCTAGTCCATGTTGTGGAAGGCTGTCTAAAAGCCACATGTGACTAGGTGCTTTCAGCATGCAATTTGCAGAATTTTGTTCTTCCTTTGGAATTGGGAAAGCAATAATTGTTTGCAATTAAGTGACAAACTATGATAATATTTAGTTTGTAGTAAATCTTCAAATAGATGTATGAGTTCTCAAGCAAGACATGAAAAGGAAGGAAATTAGTATGCTGGCTGCTGAATTTGCCAACAAACAAGTATTTATAACACTAGATCAATCTCTTAGAGTAATGTTCTTAACCACTATAAAAATTTGTCAATTATTTGTGTGCCAAGAAAACAGTTCATATACCACAAGTTAAATATCTCATATTACCTTGCATGTGACGGACATGTCTGCATATACACTCAAAAGGGGGCTCCTGGAAGGAAAAACGTTGAAGCTTACCATTAGACAAGACTTAAGCAACGGATTACACAAGTATACAACAAATAACCTCATCTATCAAAGTGCCAAGATTGCTGATGAATGTAAAAAAATTTGGATCCTCATGCAAAGATAACAGTCAGAATAGAAGTTTCAAGTATAAATCAGCTTTCAACAGCAAATTCTCCTATGCTGATGCATAACCTGAAGATGGCAAAAGTAGCAACTCCAAGAAAATGATAAAGTGAAACATTAAAGCATCAAAGTTGAAGGTCAAAACAATCTGAAAAGTCCCATTATTCATTATGTGGATTATTATCTAAAAGACTCGCAAAAATAGCTCAAGTCGTGCATGAAAGTACTCCCCAACAAGGTTTCAAAAATCGTACCATACCGCTCGGTGCGGTATGTACCGGTTTTTAGAAAACTAGTATCCGGTACATCACATACCGGTACCGGGTGTACTGCCCGGTATGGGTACTGCTTGCAGTATGGTTGTGTTGCACCATATGATGTAGCTCATTTTTGGTACCGGTATCATTTTTCAGTACCGGACCGATCGTGTGTTGGTACGGTACGGTACGTACCGGTATCGATCAAACACCAGTACCGAGATTTTAAACCTTGCTCCCCAACCACAAAGGAGAAGTGACATCATGATTAAGAAATGTTAACTCTCCAAAAAAAGAAAGATAAAAAACCTGTGTTGTCTGGAAATGCAGTTTTTCAAGAACAGTTTTCCAAGAACAAAAGAAATTTGAAAAGGATTTCTGGTTCTTTATCCTTGGAACACCAGATGCCTCATCTATGTCTCTATTCTACCGACGATTCAGAGGATAATTTATCTTGAAGGACATTTCTGAATGTGCATTCATCTCTTTTTTCTGAATTTATGGAACTTAACATAAGCCCATTAACCTCCTTCTCGTATGTAAAATATAAGATAATGAAAAAAACATGCAAGTTAAAAATAGAATATAGAGACTTGACATAAAAAGACATCATCTTTTATTTAATAGATGATTTATTCCAACAGGATATAAATATTATGCAAAAAAAAATCAGCATAGTTGTTGTATTTCAAGAACTCTGCCATTTACATAAATTACATACAGACATGATTTGTTCACAAGGTACATAAAAATCATTAACTTCTGTGACACTTATACACATATATAAGGAACATAAGAATCATTTTCAATGCAACCCTCATGAGATGTACCTGCTGAACAGAAGATGGTCATAGGTATTCTTCAATTTTCTGTCAAACCTGAAAAGTTAAAGAACAATTCAAACATTAAAAAAAATGCTCAAATGCAGGACAAATATTTGATAGTCCTAAAACGGATCAAATATTTGGTGCATCTACTATTTTAATATGATGGCATATACAAGACAACCAACATCGAAAACTTGAACCCTGGCTACTAATGACTGACCATATATGTACATTGATGACTGGCACTCCCACTAACTTGTCTAGCTTCTTGAAATAGGATATTTCCTTCCATTCTTGAGGCAAAAGAAGCTTCAAAATATCAACTGATGAAACCATATATTAGACAGTACTCTATACATATTCAAGAAATCAATAATGGGAAAACTGCACCATGTTTTACTTATAAGGGAATAAGGAGCTACACTATACCAGGGGTGGCAAATACATATACATCTCCGCAGATTATATCTCCACTGCTTAACAAAAAATGCTTCACAGTTCCATCAGGATTTAGCTCAATTTTTTGAATGCGTGAATTAAGACGAACTTCACCACCCAATGATTGAATATGATCAACAACTGGCATGCATAACCTTTCAGGAGGGTTACCATCTAAGAAAGCCATCTTTGAGCCATGTTTTTCCTGGTATTTGACAAATAGATGAAGCTTCACATAATAATTTCTCATGGAATCAAAATTCATCTTGCAAAAACTTAATTACACTAAGATTCTTGAAGGCATCTAATTATGCATCTAAGAAATGTGGGTACAAGTTCCAAAAAATATAATGAATATTTGCAATGATTATGATATCATTTTAAAGGCATGGGAACTTGATTCAGTGTGTTAACTATAACTTTGTAATAGTATTGCTTCAAAAAACACTCTACTAGCTCAAGAGCAAAGAAAGTGTTATACCTGAAGAAAGCGGTTCAAGGCAATCAAAATACATTGCATGGAGAGCTCGTCAGGGTTTATGAAATTAAGTGCCTTGGACATGGCAATAAAAACTTCATCGTTGACTCGGTCAGGCACACCCTACAATAGCCAGAAGTACATTGCAAATTCATGATCTTCCATAAAACAAATAAAAGATCAACTTAGTGAACTCTTCCATAATACAGAGGTTACTACAGGGATAGCTGCTCCACCCCTGATAATCTAAGTCACACTGTACATATCGTGCAGGCAGCACACCAACAGAATACATGGGTCATGGCTGAATATGCCCGCATATTTTCGATTTTATCAAGTTACAATATTCTTTGCACTATATAGCTACTAATCAAATACTTCATGGTCATTCATTCGGCGAGATAATTCTCTAAAAAATCCACATAACCTGTTAAGTCCAAAATAATATAAATGGAGAAGTCTCAATTATTGAAAACTTTATGAAAATCATGAATAATTTGAGAGACCATCAAGAAAAAAATAATTTGTAATTTGTAAGATCAATCTTTTCTTTCCTTTCTTCCCTAATGGACTGTCAAGTTTCAACGCACATGCACATTTGTGTGCAAAAATTCATCTGAAATAATTTCAATAATTTGCTAGTTTTTCCAAATATTTTCCAACAATGTTCAAAGTATCAGTCTCAGCTCAGGGACCAATCTTGGACCCTGAGCAGCAGACAGAATAATAAAACAACAAAAGAGAAGAGAACATGTGTCTTTGATACAAAGTGTTCTAAAATTGTTTAAAGCAGAAAACCAACGCAAATATATGTTATATTTAATGCTCAACATTGTTTTATACAAAGAGAACAAGAGGAGAAAACAAGTTCAGAACATGTACTGCTCCACCCATGCCAACCAGTAGGGAGTAGTACTTGAAAGCTGAAACCATGTTTTTAAAACAATGACCTTACGGTCACTTGTCAAAATTTTCACAACTGGCTCCGGGGGTGGACCCACACAAGGGCCAAGGGGGCATTGGCCCCCCCTGAAATTTTTCCAAAAAATATAAATATTAAGTATAATTTGGTATTTTAAAAAAAAGATATATGATTAAGTTGCATATATATTATCAAGTTCAAATATTTTAACTAATCTATTCATAGCTTAGTGATTAGTGCTTGTTTATTTTACTTATAGGTATTGGGTTCAAATCTCATTGTTGGTTTTTTATGTGCATTATTTATTTTTTTCATAATGGCTGAATATAAAATTAATTCTTTTATAAAGAAAACTCAAAAGCCTTCTCTATTAATTCTCAACTTAAGTCCAAAACTTTCTCCATTAATTTCTATACTAAGTCCAAATTTTCTCTATTAATTTTTACCTCTTGTGTTATAGCTCTCGTGTTGATTTCATTCCTAATACATCTTTATATGTATTATCCATACTCATATTATTAAGTTGTACGAACTTTTGTAGATGAGTTATTTAATATATGTTATATTTCGAGCCGAGCTTAATCGAGCTTGTTCACGAGCTCAATTGAGCCCAATAGAATTCGAGCTCACCTCAACTCAATCTCGAGTCGAGCTTAATCGAGCTCGTTCACAAGCTCAGACAAGCTTGAGAAAAATAAACGAGCCTAACGAGCTGAGCTCGAGTTGCTCGAGTATAACCTGAGTCGAGCTCGAGCCTAGAGATCGAAGCTCGATCGAGCTCAACATTTCTTAAACGAGCCGAGCTCGAGCGCAGGCAAGCTCGGCTCGGTTACACCCGTATGAAAGAATTCTCTTTTAAGAGTGCAATAACATAGTTATATTTATTTTGAAGACTTTAACAATATTTCAAAATATGGACATATAAATAAATTTTACTAGTTATAAGTTGTGATTTTAATTAAAAATTTGAAGTTGAATGGTTAGAAACTATATATTAGATTTTTTATATTTTAAATTGGGCCCCCCTCGGTTAAAGTTCTGCCATCCGCCACTGATTATGGCTGACTGCTGACTACTAATCTATTGCACAGAGTCACAGACTATTCTATTATTTTATAATAATTACTGACTGTAGTATCTATCTCATAAAAAAACAACAATCGCGTAATATGTCATAACTTATGTTTATTACAATGTGAAAGTTATTTGCCTCATACACTGTTTGACCTTAGATTTCTTTGAAGTAGGGGAAGAGAGACCAAAGAAGACTTGGTAAGAAATACGGAGAAAACATAAGACTCTATTTATAAGTTGTTTCCATCCTTATTTGTTAGATCTTTAGCTTCTTTTAAGTGCTTTAAGATTCTAAACATAATTTGATCGCACATTCATCTCATGACTCTCATTCTATGACATTGTTCATGTTTGTTTCATTCATGTTTAAGTCCCATATATGGAAATGTGCCTTCTTCTATCTACCTAAAGGAGTTAAGAATCCCCATTGTATGGTACAATGCAGAACCAACAAGCTCCGTTATTGCAGAAACTATAGCCAGAGCAAATGAGCATAGAGCATGACCATGTAAAACATCACCATTGAGGCAAAACAGCAAAGTAGCAAAAAGTATAATAAGGGTCTTATTGAGAAATTCTACACTTGGGACGGAACCTGGCATAAGTTTTTGAGTGTCAGCATCAAGCTGATATTAGTTGAAAATCATCAAATATTGCCGGGCTAGACCAAAGTCACCTTAATGAAATGACATGTTTTTACATATTTGTGTCTTATTATTTCCTTCATATTGTCAATTAGCACCAATTTGATTATACTTTGAATTGATACAATGTGTGTGTAAGTCAATGAAGTTCCATGAAAATAGAAGCAAGCTTTCTCAAGACTTATGATGCTTGACACAGCGAATGTAATCCAGCAGGTGCAGACCATGCATCATGATAGAACCACTAGTTTTTTTTATATTAGGAAATGAGTAATGGTGAGCCAAAAGCATTGGTTTTAGTTTTCATATAAAAACTGCCGCCGAATTATGTAACATTCTTACCAAAAGGCATCATCTATATTCTAGCCTTCCATGGAGTTATGAACTTTGATCTTTGTATTTAATTGTCACAGAAAAGAAAAAGATAACAAGGAAGAAACTCGCTTTCATGATTTTGAACTCAATCTTTTTAGAAAAAGAAAAAAAACAGCTTGGCTCTAACTAAAAGTTGAATTGCTATACCTGCCTTCTCATCCACTCTTTAACAGTCAAACCATCCTGAGCCTCAACATATGCTTGCCCCCCTAGCATGGCTGGCAGAAGTCCAATTGCAAAACGTACTTTCTCTGGCCAAGTCAGCATTTCATTATTTCTCAAAATTGCGAATATTCCTGGCAAAGTAAATTACAAATATTAGTTACTGCATGAAAATTCTTCAGGTATGTCGTGTGTACTGCTCTCCCCTTTCTTAGTAACAATATTATGGGTCAATTGTAACACCTCAACATGGCATGTGCAAGACAGAATAGAATGGATCAGCATAGCTGGCATATACAAATTACAATCAGTGGTTCCAAGTGTTGCATCAAACTAAGATATAAATCAAAGCTTCAATTGCATAAATATGTCTATGGAATTAAAGAATATATCAAACTCCAAGTAAAATAATCTTGGCAATTGTCTTTGTCAATACAGAAAATATCTTCACAAATTTGATAACTAAAAAGAATGGATCAAAATTTATTGTTTCTTAACCTATTCATGAACATGTTGACAATCTTTGTGAATTTTAACGAATCGAACTCATATATAACCAAGCTTTTTCATTTATCTAATGAAGCCTAAAATTTTCTTTAAGCTTTGCTTGTTTATCATAATGAACGAATATAAACAAGCTCCTAAGAAGCCAAGCTCCGAGCTTGTCCATGAATGCTTTTTAATTTAGGGCATATTTGTTTCATAAGACAAAGGGGATAGGATAAGAGAAAGATTTTAATCCATTGTTTGTTTAGTGCATGGATTAGAAGAAAATTAGATTAGAAGAATATAAAATTGATATTATATCCGGTGAACATGGTATTAAAAAATCCTATGCAATTCTCTCTCTCATTTGTTAGTTATCCTATCCTATCCTATCCTATGAAGGAAACGAAGCATCACAGTCCTACCAAGGGATTGAGATAAGTTGAGCAGTAGGTGAATGGCCAAACTTCTGATACAGAACACCCCACATCTTTTTTTCAATTTGATTTGATTTTCTATATATTTCAAATTGATTCTTTGTACAATTTATTTTTTAAAATAATTTTGTTTGATTTTAATGTCTATTTTAATTCAATTGTATATTCTTTAAGACAATTTGATTTATGTTTAATTTATTTTTTAAGCTCTTCAATCAAATTATTATACAATCTATTTATCAAAGATTTTTCATGAGTACATTCTCTTATGGAAATGACATAATGAATTTATTCTGGGTTGTGGCACTAAAATAGAATAATGAGCAATGAAATAAATATTATTGTGTTCATTATTCTGTTTCATTTTTATTTTTTTTTGAAACTGAAAACTGTATACCATTCATAAGTAATGAAGAGTTCCAGTGTAAGGGGGAGACAGACAAAGAAATCAAAATCAAAATACATACAAAAAACAATCCAGAAGAAGAAGAAAAACAGATAGGCGGTGACCACTCTTAGTTTACTACAGCACAATCAAGCTTCCAATCACGGTGAACAGAGCCGGAAGAAATTTGCCGCTGACGCAGCAAGCTCCTGATAACTAGAACAAACATTCCTAAATGCTCTAGAATTCCTCTCGAACCATAGAAACCAGTTCCAAATCAACATCAGCTTCTACTGATCCTTCCCAGCTCCATCATAAGTATGCAGAGAACGAACACAATCGAGTGAGATAAACGGTGAATCCACAAGTGATAGGAAGCACCTCCATCCTCGACGAGTGAAAGTGCAATCATAAAATAAATGGATATGAGATTCCTTTCCAATGAGGCATAGAAGGCAAGAATCATCCACAATAATCCCCCACCGTAATAATCTATCACGAGTTAGAAGCCGCCTCCGGAACCAAAGCCACCCAAAGATAGAAATCTTTGGAGGTAGATTGTTTTTCCAGAGGACCGAAAAGACAGAACTCTTCACTCCTCGAAACATTAGCAATCAATACATGCTTTTAGAAGAAAAATGACCATCTTGAGACCATTTCCATTTCAATATATCATCCCCAGATTTGAATCTGATTGGTTCCAGATCACTCTCAAGATGAGACAACCTATCAAACTCAACCCAAGAGGAAAAAGGAATATTCCAGCCAATGAATCTCCCATCTGCATCCAGAATCCGAGCTTCAGAGATAGAGCACGAAGGACGACGAGCAAGAGTGAACAGAGAAGGATGCAGCTCGACCAAGGACCGACTATTAGACCAACGATCCGTCCAGAGCCTAATATCCCGACCTTCACCAACCGAAAAAGAAATACTCGAGAGCATCAATTCAAACACTTTTAAGAGATCAGACCAAATGGGGGAAGTCTGCCGATTGAGACTCGTGCTGGACCAGATTCGAAAATCTCCATAAATGCTTCTCATCAAGCGAACCCAAAACAAGTCATCCCCTTGTATAACCTTCCATAACCAACGACCGCGTTGAGCTAGAGAATGGGTCTTCAAATCTAACAAACCGAGACCCCCTTCTTCTTTAGAACAAGTGATAGTATCCCACCCCACAAGACACTTTCCATTTACCGCAGCAGCATCAGGACCCATCCAAAAGAATTTTCTTCGTCGTTTATCAATAGATTTATAAACCCAATCCGGAGCTTGAAAAATAGAAAGCAGATACGCCACCGAGCTCGAGATGGTGCAATTTAACAATAGAAGTCTTCTAGCACGAGATAGCAACTTGCCTTGCCAAGTGGAAAAGTGAGCGTCCAATTTAGCAATGAAACCCAACCAATCTGCCTTTACCAGACGCCCAATCTTGAGAGGTAACCCAAGATAACTGAGAGGGAAAGATTCCAGTTTGTGGCATTTCTATAAGTTATTCCAGTTTTGGTAATTTTGAAGTACCAAGTTACCGTTTTGGTGAATTGCTACATATAAAATTATAAATGAGCACATAGTTCATACAAAGAATGTCAATATCTCAAGCTAAAATCATCCAACTCAACAAACAGTACTAGCTGCCACTAACAGAGCTAGGCCCGAGTGCACCATGATGCACAGACAATATGACGTCTATATCATGGGGAAAAGTGTGCTATGCTTTATAGTCAAATAAGCAACTAAGTATACCCTGATTTTTAGTTTTTTACTAATTCAGTTAAAATAGTTGCATAATCCATAGCTTTAGACAATATCTCAATGTGCATATAGTCCATATAAAGAAATATCAACAGCTCAATCTAAAAGGTCATCCACTTTAACAAAGGTTTGGGATGCAACAATGTTCAAGCTGAACTTGTCCTAGTAAAAGATAGTAATAGAAAGCAATATAATATGGTGGATATTCTTTACAGTACAGATACCATTTCCTTGAGATTCTATTGCATTTTCCAGTTCCAAAATTGTTCATTCACTTGTATGACTCCTGGACTTACATTTATTTCACTGTTAAGATGTAATTCCCCAATGAATGTCTTGCAGTCCAAGTTCTCATGATAAGGAGCTAAATAATACGGCACACAACTATAAGTTTCTTTGAAAAATAAAACAAGGTCACATCCTACTCATATGTTGGATGAGTATTAACTGCAATTACTTATTAAAATGGCCAGATTCTATTACTGTATTACATACCATTCAGAGGTGCCGGAAGAATCTCTGGAAAGTCAAATCTGCTAAACTCTCCTGGCTTGTTTGGCATTGCAAATATCATTGAATGCTCTTTCCACTGCAAACGATCATTGATACCAAGTTCCCCAAACAAGTTCTGCATGTTGGGATATGCTCCAACTTCAAAAACATAAAAATGAAAGAAGTCATATGAAATGAATGCTTTATTTTTATGCTGATAGTTCAATCAATTAGACAGTTAGAGAACTGTTACAATACTCAGACTAGATACTTAGACTAAAAACTAACATTCACACATTGTAAATGAATGATATGTTAATTGATGAGGACATAGACAAATGTTAAGCATTTGTCTGCCTATCTGTGCATTCTCGTTGTTGCACATGCGTTCTGTTAAGAAATTAGTAGGCGTAACTCACCCCAAAAGCTAGCTCATGAGGAATGGATTGCCCAAACTATTTAAAGACTATCTTGACCATATTTTAACCAATGTGGGACTTTAACACACACCCCTCACGCCCAGGATTGGACATCTGGAGCGTGGAGTTTTGCAGGACTAGACATCTGCGGGTGGCACAATATCAACCACATGATAGGCTCTGATACCATGTTAAGAAATTAGTAGGTCTAACTCACCCCAAAAACTAGCTCATGGGGAGAGGATTGCCCAAACTATTTAAAGACTATCTTGGCCATATTTTAACCAATGTGGGACTTTAACACGTTCCATCTTGAACAAACTCATGCACAGTTAATGTTCAGCTTAAAAACATCAGGTTGAGTTTTATCCTGTTATGCTAGAAAATTAAACTCCTTGGGTCACTCCTTGGGTCCTCAAGCTTGATGCCACCACTAGAAAACATAGATATTAGCAAGGATTGGACTTTATCACAGAATCTAGAACTATAAAATATATAATTATTCAATGAAACCAAAAATGATAATGTCAGCAAGCAAACTATAATAGTGCACTTACAAAAAGTGATAAAAGAAAGAAAAACAAAATTTGTAGGAAAGTTGTAGCTTATTTCTCATATAGTAGTATATCTAATTTCATAGACTGATATAATGTGAAATCTTTTCTAGTGAAAATCCCACTAGAAAGAACTTTATAGCCTAATTGTTATCAGGAATTATGGTAATTTCCATATTTTGTAAACTAAATATGTTGAAACATTGTGTTAGCAGGCAATACCAATCACCCAGCAAAAACAAAGGGCAGACTTATAGTAAATAACTTTACATTCTCCTCAAACTATTATATTCTGTATGCAAATTGAACTGTCTACAAAGTGAACCAATATTGACATCAATAAGATTGCATAATCTGTGGTTAAAAAAATATACTATGTTAAATGTGTTACGAGGAGTTAATTCAGATTTTCTTTAAATATATATACCATGGTTTTAAATACCGTACCGTACCGTCCGGTACGGCCAGTATTTACCGATTTTTTGAAAAATCGGTATACGAGATACCCGGTATTGGGCGATACCGGGTATCTCAGTAAATACTGCCTGGTATAGGCGGTATTTGATGTCATACCGGGCGGTATAGCCCGGTATGACGCAACGACTCTTTTTAAGAGTCGTTGCTACAATGCCCGATAGCCCCAAACGGCTATATAGCTGTTTGGGGCTAGGTTTGGCTTCATTTGGGGTCTATATAAACTCCTCAAACTCTAGTTTTCACCCCCACTCACCTCTCTATTCATCTAAACTCTCTCAATCTTTCTCAAACTCTCTCTCTAATCTCTATTTTCTTAATTTCCACGTCGAAACTCTGCTGAAATGGCGCCGAAATCTCAAGCCGACCCCACATGGCTGCACGGTGTTCGGCTGGAGAAGCCTAATCACTGGCAATGCATCCACTGTAATATGATTTATCGTGGTGGAGGCGTCACTTGATTGAAGGCACACTTGGCCGAAACATCCAGCGACGTCGTCAAATGCACCAAAGCACTGCCGAAAGTCCAAAAGATGTTCAAAGAGATGCTCACCAACAAGAAGGAGCAGTGTCTTAAGAATGCAGCACAACAAGCCGAGTTCGACTGACGAGCTACCCAAGAAGTCGGCGGTCGCCATTACGAGGACGAAGAAGACGATCCCTCGGTTCATAGCAATAGCAGCACAGAAGACGAAGGAGATGATGATGATGATGCAGCTAGGGGAGAAGACACCGTCGTGCCATCAACATCGGCACCTGCCGATCTGTGGACGAATGAGCAATACTTCGACCACTGCACCCATGATGAGGATCACCGTACTAGAACCAGAGGAACAACTAAGGTGTACGAGAAGAGAGGCCGGCGTCGAGGAGGTGGGCCGACAGCTTTGCAAGATTACCATCACGATATGATGAGTAGCTTGCAAGAGGTTTCTGAATCAACCTACTCTGTATCTAGTACCTACTCAACTGATGCTACAGAGACTAGCTATTGGACTGTCAACAAAGAAATACTGATGGGTATGTGGTATAATGGATACCAAGGCATGATGGCATGGGATCATTTCCAAATATAGGCATTGGAGACTTACGGTGTCGACCTTAGTCGTGTATGTCCCCAAGATATGTACGAGTACGACGGATGTCATTTGTCCGCATTTTAAACATTGTATTCATGTATTTGACATTTGAATCTTAAAGTTAAGTATTTCTTGTAGGGGTGAGCAAACTTCACCGATTCACCGAAACCGAACCGAAACCGACCTAACCGAAACCGATTTAACCGAACCGAATTAACCGAATTAATTTCGGTTCGGTTTTTGGTTAAAGAAATTTTTGGGTTCGGTTTTCGGTTCGGTAAATTAACCGACGGTTCGGTTAATTTACCGAATTAACCGAATATATATGTATATATATATATATGTATATGTATATATATATATATATGTATATGTATATATATATATATAATAACAGATATATTAGATCTTGGCATTTGTCTTGGTGGTTAAGTGTTATGTTTAGCATTTCCGCCTCCCGGGTTCGAATCCCATGTTGTGTAATAATATTTATTTAACATTAGATATATATATAATAGGTGTTAGTTATATATAAATTGATAGTAATGTTTGCTAAGATGGTTAGAAGGGTAAAAATTAAAATCTAATTCTCAGTTGGCTGAGTTCGAGTCCACATGCATGCTTTGAAATTTATTTTTTATTTTTTCGGTTAACCGAACCAAATTAACCGAACCGAACCGAAAATTCGGTTCACCGAACCGAATTAACCGAATTTTTTCGGTTCGATAAACGGTTAAAAAATTTTCTTTGGTTCGGTTCGGTTAACCGAATTTTCGGTTCGGTTTTTAACCGAACCGAACCGATGCTCACCCCTAATTTCTTGATCAATTATGTGTTATCGGAGTTATTTTTAACAGCAAAAACAAAAACAAAAAATCAAACTTTTCTTTTTTTGGCCGATATGCCTTTTTCGTACCGGCCCGTACCATATGTCGGTACGGTACGATACGGTACGGTACCGGTACATACCAGTACCGGTCACTGATCGAGATCAGTACCGGTATTTTAAACCATGTTATATACTACTATTCTTAATTTAAAATAATTTTAGCTTTTAATATTTTATGTCTATTTGTAAAAAGAAAACATCATAAATCAGGTTGAGTCAGGATTTTCAAAATTTACAAATTAGACCAAAAATCTGACCTAAACTAATACAAGTTGGAAGAAAAAAATCCAAAACCGAACCGGGCCCAAAACAACTCAGGTTAGGTTGATTTCCCAGGTTGTCTAGGCTTGCCGAGTTTTCTTACACCCCTAATAAAAAAAACTTATGCTTATCATAATAGCTTAGTTACAGAAAAAAAAATTACAGAATATTTGCTTCCAAATCAACAAAAAAGACTTGTAAGAAATTGAATGAAAGTATATAAAGACAAGGTTATGCTTATCATAATAACATCACAATTTTGTAGGGCTGGCAATTTCTGACATGACACGATGACCCGACACGACACGACACGGAGTTACGCGGGTTCAGGTTTGGCTAAACGTGTGTTTTGATTAAACAGGTTCAACTCGGATTAACATTTAACACGACTAAATAATTGTGTTAATCCGGGTTGAACCCGTGTAACCCGTATAAACACAATTAAACTCATTTAACTAAACGTGTAATAATAAAAAGTAAAAAGTTACGGATGTTGGGTATGTCTTGTTATTAATAGTCTTTCTACTGTATTTAATTTTTAATTTCAGTAGCTTTCATTTTGTTCACTATTGAAATTGTGTTTATCGTGTTGTATCGTGTAGATGTACACATGTACACGTTTAGACACGTTTACTTAAACGGGTTAAGTGTGTCGTGTTGTGCAACCCGAGAATAAAAGGGTCGGGTTCGGGTTTAGCCTTTTACAACACGAGACACGTTTAGACACGACACGTTTAAACATGACACGACACGGATTGCCACCCCTACAAAATTGTAGGTAAAAAAATATATCAACTTACAGAATATATGGAGCCCTGTCTCATACCAGTCTCCATCATTGTCCTTCCAAGCAGCAATCTGTAGAAAGATATATAATGTTGATATCACTGTTGTCGAATAATTTCTAACATGAAATACTTACTTAGAAGCAAAAAAGAATTCAATTAACTTATCAAGGCATTCAAAAATTTCAATACATCGTTGAATAAGAGTTTAACAGGTGTCAAAAACTTCTACATCCCAAGGGAAATTATGGTTACTAGTTCTTGAGGACGACTTGAGCATATTATGGTCACAGAAGTAGCCTTCTTAATATAGCAACAACAACTTTGAGTTCATGGATTGCCTTTCTTTAGTAGCATGCATGTCTAATGCTAACATGGTGCTGGAATTATTAAGGAAACACACAATTGGTTATATATAGCCAGAGTTGGCAACCTTACAAAATCATTCTTTTTTAATTTCTCCATGCTTGCAAAGCCAAAAGACTACAAGTGTTTCACTGAATCATAGACGAAAACGATCTAAGCAAAGAAGAATAGGACAAACTTAAGCAAGGGAAATGCAGTTTTTATGCTAATATCTCCAACCTAGAAGTACATACTAAGGTCGCTATCTATGAAAACTTGAATAAATATTATCAGTTTATCATAGCACTAAATAATCCCAGCTAACTACATATGACCCACAAAATTTACTCATCAAGGAAAATTCTAATATGTGAGTCTTAAAGGAGTGTCGTCATCTTATGCCATGGCACATATTGATATCTTTCTAGCACAGCAATGCTAGTTGTACACTGCTGTGCTAATATCTTTGACAAAAATTGCAATATTTGTAGGCCCATATCTCCAGAACAGGTCCATAACTCCATAAAACATGTGCTAATACCTTTCGGGCATGGTAGTTTTCCATAGACAATTATGTATATAACATGTATCCACACGTTCTAGGCAAAAATCAAGGGTCCCCTATGCTACCAGATCTGGCATATACCAACAAGCCATATAGGTATTCATGTATTAGAACCTGGTTGCATATCTATGCCTCTATGGAACCCAGCACAAGTGAACTGGAAAACACTACAAATTGTGACCAAACCGCCAGGGTCACATGGGAAGAAGACAGCCCAGGATCACTTTGGCATACAAGGAATGTTAGTTTCACACAGGAGCCAGAACTTATATCTTTATTTAGAATATAGATATTCTATAAAGGAAATTCAATGAAAGAGAACCACATAAAAATAGTCATTTAAAATAGGATTAACCTTTCCACCCAGAACATCCCTTGCCTCCAACAGTATAGGTTTATGACCTGCGTCTGCTAGATATTTTGCTGTAGATAGGCCAGCCAAACCTACCAGAAGGTGACACTTTGTATTAAAATTATTTGTGTTCAAGTTATTCAAGAGCATTATTGAAATAGTTAAGGTTCATGTAGTTTGGTTAGTAAGTAATAGCTGAAACTCATTTGGCTGTATACAACAGAACACTAGTTAAAAGGTTGCCAGTGCTAATGTACTGTACATTTTGAGCATTTAGGTATCCTAAAGAGATTGTAAAATTGTACCTGCACCAGCTATTACAACCTTCAGTGGTATATTTGGACGAGGACCATTTCGGAAGGATGAAGACAACTGTGCAGCTTCTAAAAAATTAATAGTGTTTTCAAGTTCCGGCCTTGGAAAATCTTTGCAGACAACCTGTTTGAAGGATCAATAGCTTGTTATGTCCTACTGATAAGTTAAAAAGAATTCAACCAAAACATGAAAACAAAAGGAGAAACCTGAAGAGTTTTGTTTCTATATTTTGGCTTCATGTATGTGAACGATGTGATTGGAACCTTCATTTTGCAACCCATACACTCACTGTTCCGGAATGTTTGGAGGTTGCTGCTAACAGAATCTTTCGGAAAGGAACATCTTTGACCGGGATTTTCCCACCAGTATCTTCTCTGGTTGGTTCCATTTATCTTCACAGGGGAAATGGCCCCGATGATATCCATGCTTGATTCTATGTTCTAGCAGGTCTATCTAAAAATGATCACTGAAGTTCCATCTGACAAGCAGAACACAAGAAGTTCATTATTCGATGGTCTATATTGCAGTTTCAAGCTAGGGTAAAAGTAACATCTTGAAATACGCACAAGATCAGGATCTTTACTTCGCGGTAGAGGAAGATACTTTTGTTCTTAACCAAGTCGATTTAAATTAAGTAAAGAGAGAACAAATCACCAACAAAAGACAAGTCCTAGCATTTAAAAGCTTTGTCAATTCTGGCAAAAAGAAAGTTAAGGAATAATCTCTAAATACAAATTGCAGGCAAATTTCATCGAAAAAACAATACAGGTAAAGGAATGAGGATATGCAGCTCAACATTCAGAAGTCTACCTAATTTCAAGATGATCAAGACTCATGTTTAAAGCGACCAATTGTCCGAGATCAACTTGAGGAGAGAATTGAGATTCCATAGCCAACTATCACAGTTGCCAAACAATAAAACGTCAAGTAAAAATGGAAAAAGCAGCAAATTAACATCGAGAGCAAAACCGGAGGGAACGAATCGCTACTGCTAATCCAACATCGATAAATGAAGTTACAAAGCGCAAATCCTAGACTACACGAATAGGCTACAAGAAATCCCACTAAACAAGAAGTGGAAAAGAGGAACGAGAGAGGAAGACAAAGGGTCTCAGAAACCCAACATTAAGAAACTAAGCGAGTATTGCAAAAGACGAGGGCTCACCACTGATGCAGGATTGCAAGAGTGAGTTTCTGCGTGTGGAGGAGGAAGCTGAGGAGGATATTGTTGTTAGAGGCTGCAGATTGTAATCGAGGAGGTGAGATAAAAAATAGAAATAAATGGTGCTTTTTTTGAGAAAATTTATATTAGTCCCTATCATTTTCTTCTAATTCCATATTAGCCCTTGTACCACGGAAAGGTTGTGAAACATGTACTTTCTCGAAAATAACTAAAATAATTCTTATTTAATTAACATACTTTCTACATTTTTCAAAAAATACAACATCCACTTAAAGATCTCCGGCAATAATTCATGAATTATTGATCTATTTGTATTTATTTTATTTTATGCTTAGCAAAATATGTAATTTTTTCATATATATTATAAATAAAAATTAATTTTCTCTATATAATAAATCATATATTATATTAATTATATATACGAAAAATTATATTGTATTATGGACTGGATCACTTTGGGCTCGATCGAATTAGGCCCACAAAGTGCTTACACTCATGAACCAAACTCAAGTCAAATTAGACGGTTTAGCCCGAGGCTCCATCCGATCATACAAGGACATTCACGTCATCATTAATTATGAGAAATTCGTCATTATGAGTCCGACAAGATTACCGGACGGCATCATTGATAATCATCCATAATCCTACAATATATACAGACATGACATGTCTCGATAGAGACATTTCAATTTCCATTACTTTCACCTCGAACATGTTCTGATTTGAGCGTCAGAGTGTCTTTTGCAGGTTCTCCTCCCACTGAAATTGCACCTGATCAGGAGACACACGGGACTGGACTGCATCGCTTTGACTTCAGACCCAAACATATATTATATGTATTTGTTAAAATATTAATTTATAAATAAAATTTAACTTTTCTAGTAGACTTATATATATTAAAAATATATTAATTTATAAAAAAAAAGTTTATTAGTTATTTGATGTGTACTTCTTGTAAAGTATTTATGTCAATGTGAATCCACTTGTGCTCTAGTGGTAGTAGCATTTGATTATATTATTTTTGGTTTTAGGTTCGATCCTTCGTTATAGCGCTTAATACGTTTCTTTTCACGTCTATGTGTACGACTTGTATTAACTATGTTATAAAATTAATTTTTTTGAAAATAAAAAGTATTTATGTCAATTAAATATGTGGTAGAAAGTTAGTTCACGAGAAACTACACTTTTTATGAATTAACTTCTTCGTCGTAAACTTTTTTGATATTTCTCGATAAATATACGTCTAAAATTAATTCTTAAAAATTATAACTCAAACTTTAGAGGCTAATACGTTAGTCTTGTGAGTTTAAGTAAAAATAAAATAAAATAATAATATATTACTATCTGTCTATGTATTGGATTTTTTTAACTTCTAGGGTTCTTATTTGTTAAAACTATAAATAAATTAGGTAAATTTTGATTTAATATTGAATCCAAAATTCGATTTGAAAATTATTCGGTTTAATCTAATTGAGTTGGATTTGATTGGAACAGAGACAAGCACAACGAAATGAACAGTCCTTACTCCTTAGCATACAGCAGAGAGCGTATGCGAAAATGATGGTATCTCAAGGGGTGTATATGCAAAAAAAAAAGTGAGGGATGGCCGGATGGGGATGGAGTGTGGCGGTGGCGAGCGAGTTAAAATTTGGCAGCTTGCGCGCACTTGCGGCCGTGGGTGGAAGGCGTGGAATATCCTCTTCATCCTCTTCCCACGCACTCTTCTTCTCCTCGTTGTTTCTTTCCTTTCTTCCTCACATCTCTCGAACCCTAAAAAAATAAATGATAATTGGGTGGATTGGATTGAAGACGAGATGATGTCAGCAAGATGGAAACTTGCGCAATTCTTCTTTAATTAGTTTAGTCGGCCTGTGATCTTGTTGTTGTCTGCTGTGCATGCATATTGATTATTGGAGCACTACAGTCTACAGTTGGCCGACCAACTCATGTGATGTGATTCACTTGATGCACAGAAATGGGAGCGATTGATTGCGCTCATTGCTTTCAATTAAAGATGTATATATATCACTTGTATGCAATTGTAATTACTGACTAGTATTTCTGGTTGTTCTAAAAAGACGTGGCAAGAGCCAGGAAGGAAGTACAGTGCATAGTGTGTTCATAATTTGGATTCATTCTTAAAAAAGAAGATGAATCGGATTAAAATTTGACTTCATTTTTTCTCATGCAAAGGTTGAGTTGGTTTGCTTTCATTTTTTTTCTTAAAAATTAATTTGGTTCAATTTTCTTATCTATTCGTTTTTATTAATTTTGTGTTATATTTTGCTCTTCAATTCGGACACCTCCTTGCATTGCCCGAATAAAATTACAGTCTATCAGCATCTGAATTCCATCACGCTTTCTCATTGGGAATGCGTACGTAAAAGGGATCTTGAATTTATTTTCTTCTATCGACATTAATCCACCTTTTACCCTTAATCTTGCAGTTTATTGTGAATTAACCTCATTAATCTGTATGGGGTACGCACTTGGTTCAAGTGCTTCTGCAGGAACGGAATCCTGATCTATGCAACATACGGTCGCTCCAGTATCTAAGATAGCTTGTACTTTAAAGTTCTTGACTCCTGGGATTTCCATTGTAATCTCCATGTTGTAGAGTCTGTTCAAGACTCTTCTTCCCCTCTAGAGTCCTTGGTAAATTGATTTAATGTCTTCTTCATCAATTACCCCTAGCGCGGCCTTTGTGGCGGCTTCTCGGAAAATTGCCCACACAAAATTTACCAGATCCATAGTTCACAAACCCAGAGGACACTAACGGAGTTAGAAAAACTGCTAGCCATGGCTTATCTACAAAAGGCAAGGCTCGAACAAGCTGCTCCCAAGGACAATTTTGCATCAGACGCACTACAACCCGTGACCCATCACATCCAAAACTTAGAACAGTGCCACAAGATGCTCACTAGCAGCAAAAGCAGTAACACCTACTGTCACATCCGATATGACCTGAGGTAAGAACTGATGGAGACCAGACGCAACCACCAACACCAATAATGCAAGACTTTTGCGCTGGAAGATTCTCGAGTACAATAATGTAAACTTTTGAGCTGGAAAATAGGGACATCTAGTACAGCTATTTTCTTTTCGTAAGTGTGTAAAGAATCTCTCAACTATTGAACGCCAGTAATTAAGTGGACGATGGGGCCCCATGCGCACCCGCACTCAATTATTGAGCCTCTTCGAGAGAGTTCTCTAAGTCTATATAAGGAGATAGACAATGAGTTGCAGAACACACTTCCGAACGAAGGAGTTCTACTTCTCCCTACTACTTACTCTGTTTGTATTCAGTTTGTGCAATTAATCAGAAGCTTTTAAGCTTTCAACCTTTTATTCTCAATTCTGTTCCCGCGTTCTCAGCAGCCTGTGACCAGTTTTGAGTATTCGCGCTTCCATTTGGTATCAGAGCTAGTTTTAAGTTTCAGGTACATGTTTCATTCTTGTCTCTCGCGTAATTTTTAAGCTTTTTGCATACCTAATTACTTGGGAAACCTAAATTGCGAACTCTAAACAACTTTAAGATAGACGATAACGAGGGCGGAGTACTCACTAAACGAGGAAGAACCCACTACTTTCGTTATCTTAAGGAAACCTTAGATAAGCAATTGAAGTTTTCCTAGGAGTTAGGCAGCACCTGGCTTAAACAATTATATTAGAGACATCACAGTACCACATATATTTTCATGAGTGATTGGCGCCTAACAGCTGCCAGCACAGTTTATAATCAAGCTCTTCAAGCTACAGAATCCCTTGGACAACTTGCCGTAGGCTTCGTCCAGACTTTAACTGCAAACACTCAGAAACCTTCTGAGACGCTGTTTAAACAGCTTAATACACTCCTACAGTTAACAGTTAAAATCAAAGAGGACCTTGATACTCTTAAGGCCGAGGTAAAAAGCCTTAAAGAGGCAAAAGCTAAAGAGTTAGCAAAACCCGAAGAGCTAGCAAGCTCAATCGACGCCTTAACTAAAGATCTTCAAAAACTACAGTTGGGAGAACCTTCAGGCAAGCCTAAGGTTCCCAAGTTAAAAGGGCAACTTTTTGTCTTCAAAGATCCCAGGCAAATATTTGAAGAGGAACGTGCCAAAGCAAAATGACTTCAACCCGAACCGAAGTTACAGCACCCAGGGCTTCAATCTCAAATCAGGGCAATCTCCAGCCCACTATTAATGACCAGATACGAAGCTACAGACTCAGTAGCAGACTGCGCCATGAAGCGCAGAGACGCCTGTCCACAAGACACAACAGAAATAATTTCCGAAGGAGCTTAGAGTCTCAGCTCAACCCTGAAACAGAATTGACTGTTTCACAGTACCAAAGAGCTCAACAAGTGCCAGCAGAAACCCTTTACCAAGCTGGCTGGGCAAAAAGACAGCACCGTGTCTACCAACATTATTCCGACGAGCGGATCCTCGTCACAGAGGGAGCACAAGTCGAACTCCCCTTCATAACAGATCAGAGTTACAACCTACTTATGCGAGAAGGACTTCAGCATCTCCATATGGGGATGATCATGGTAAGGTTACAGACCTTACACCGAAGAAACGCCGGTGTCAACGCCCTAGTGTTACTCAGAGACACTAGATGGGCGGATGATCGAGCTGTCATAAGCTCGATGGAGATAGACCTTTCAACCTTTTATTCTCAATTCTGTTCCCGCGTTCTCAGCAGCCTGTGACCAGTTTTGAGTATTCGCGCTTCCATTTGGTATTATGAAAGTAATATATTTTATTAAAATTTCTTTATTTATGTACTTTTGAAATTATTTTAGGCTATTTAGCAAATCCGAAATTATAAATTTTGAATTGACAAAAACCATAACTTTTAAAAAAAATCTATCAAAACTGGAATCAATTTTTACACTGTACCCTAAATGTCCTCGTATGTGATTTTAACAAAATAGAATATTATTCAATATTTTATTTTAATGAATCAACGTACTAAAAAAATCTCTTTCTCTTGTCTCTTCTCTTCTTCTTCGCTACCATTGGTGCCTTGTGAGCATCATCACCACTGACCTCGACAAATAAAAACATTCAACCCTTCTCTCTTATTAATAGCCGCCATCCGTTCTTGAGGACCCTCAGAATCTCTTTCCTTCTCCCGGCGAGGTTCCGAGTGTAATATTAGAAATTCATGGAGGCTAAGGCATAGGGAAGGAAGAAGGAAAAAAGAAAGAAAATGAGACGAAAATATTGACGAATGATTTTGGAGTTTTGTTTCGACTCTGACTAGACAGATAACATGAATGAGAAAATGTCAAGAGGTGAATGTTGACGCAATCTAGACATAGACAAACTATAAAAGACATTGTGTTAGGTATGTTGTTTATCCAATATTATGTTTTGTTAAAATAACATACGAGGATTTATAATACACATGAATTTTTTTGTAGTTTCGATTTTTGTCATAAGTTTAGAGTTCCATACATAATTATTTTTTTATTGTTCTATTTTCACGTGGCTCTTCCAATAGCATAATTGACAAAACTTTTAATAAATTTTTAAATATCAAATCAATTGTCACTGGACCTTGCAAATCGTATTGGGCCCAGACTATCGAGCTAGGCCAAGCCGACACAAACAAAAATCATGCTCGGCCCGACTCGATAAACGTTTGGGCATGGGACCCCCGAGTCCGACACGACACGAAAAATAAATGGGCCATCCAGCACGACTCGTTATCACGACAACGAAAGGGAAAACAAGTAAATGACTGGATCATATTAGGCCGATTCAAGCCCCGATTCGACATGATAGTCTAGATCAACCCAAATCGACCTGATAGTTAGAATCATATATCGAAGCATTAGACTCTATTTTTTGTCACTCTATATCTCATATGGTGTACTAGAGACAGACTTTTTGAGTACCTTATTTAAAATGTATATGATTGTTTCAAGTGATATCCCTAAGATCGGAAGATCGGTAAAGTACAACATGGATCACATCATATTCAATAGAGTGTGATTCTACCTTTTAGACACTTCATTATACAGTGGTGTGTCAAGATTGATCCATTCACAGACAATCCTATTGTCCTTGAGATAATTTAGAAACTTAGTGGATAAGTATTTCCCACCTCAATTCGACACGATACGAGGCGTTAATGGAGCCATGCTAAGCCTACATCACTGGCCCAGCACGACACTATAAACGTGTGGGCCTTAATGGGCCAACCCAATATTGCTTCAACACGATAAGGATTGGCCCAAGCAGGATTTTATCATGTTGGGCCAGTGCTTGGGTATCGGGCTGAGCCTAATCGCCACGTAATATTAAATAATGGAGGAATAAGACACAATTAATTAAATGATATTAGCTATAAAATTAACCGTTGATCCAAATAAGAAGGAATCAAAATTTGTACTACGACTTTGTGAAATGTAAGTATTAGAAAGATAAATTTTTTAATACTTTTGTCAATTGGGTAATAATAAAATGATATGAATAATATTAAAGTCATAAGAGGCGAGACCTAATTTAACTTATATAAATAAATATACATATATATTTCTTTCTTAAAATTATTATTTTTGATTGATTGATGAATATAGTCAAACTTTTTACTATTTTCAGATATATTATTCAGCTTTTAAAGAAAAATACACAATCTTTTTACTGATAACATATATATAGCCTCTCATTTATTTTCTCGTTATATTGTTGATTCATGTGATTTTTTCAATAATTTTTATGTTGACTCTGCCAAATTATTTATTTTTTCAAAAAAAACAACTTCTAAAGTAGGATATAATTTATTAATATGTAAAAGGTTTTGAAATTTTAAATATTTTCGTTACGTCTGTATAAAGAGTAATTTAAGAACGGATGCACGAATCCATATTAGCAGTTTAACGAGGAAATAATTATAATATATTTGTTTTATAGGACAAAGATGACAGAAGAAAAGATAGATTTTAATTTCTTGTTTTGTTTGATATTAGGATTAGAAGAATATAAACAATTAATTAATGTTATCATGAGCCTATAGATTTTAATTTCTTTTCTGTTTGATATTATGATTAGAAGAATATAAACAATTAATTAATGTTATCATGAGCCTATAACTTTTCATAAATTTATAATATGATTTGCACTTAAATTTTTAAAACTGAAGTTAGTACCAAAATAATATATATAATTTATAATATATTTTAATTACTAACAAAATAATTTTTTAATATTATAAACAAATATAAAAATATTATATAAGTCATATAATAATTTTAAAAAATAATATAATAATATAATGATAATTATATCAAAATCAATTTATATATCGAATTATCTCAATAAAATATTGGAATGCCAAAGAGACCTACGAGTTTAAAACAAATAAACATCTGCTTTTTTCATACAAATTTTGTATCTTTTTATTTATTTATTTAACTTTTCCGTCAATTTTAAAATCACCTGCCTATGACGGAACCAAATAATTATATTTCTGAATAAAATAATCATAATTATACTTTTATTTGACGGCAGCAGGAACATTTAAGTTGATATTGAATCTTAACAATGAAATGAGTGAAAATGAGTGAACCATGGCATTGAAACATACATAACATGTAACAAGATAGCGTAAAAGAACTATATAAACATCATCACATTGATTTAACAAAACGAAGCACTATATCATCGTATTCCTTGAAACTACACAGAATAATCATCTGGTTCATCCATTCTCTTGCTCATGTTGGCCCTCTGAACCAAGCGAACCAAAGCTTGCACAACTTCCGACATCGGTGGTCTGAATTCGGGCTCCGGCTGCCAACAGCAAGAGGTTCAATGATGAATGATGAACACATATAATGCAGCAGTGTGCTACATTGCAGCTTAGATGAACAATGACAGATGATTAGGTCTAAGAAAGAGAACTATTTTGTAGTGGGCAATTTTTACCTGAACACAGAGAGCTATCACATCGGCAAAACGAGAGAGTGACTTTGCAGGGTAGAGTCCCTTGAGGCCAGGATCAACCATCCTATCTAGTGCGTCTATGTCGTGGAGCTGAGGAGTAGCCCATCGAACCAATGATTGCTCGGATCTTGGTCTTGAGCTGTTAAGAATTTTGCCATGACAATTAGAGAATCAACATCAATTAACAAAATGATTTGATTTGAACCGTGCCATTCCCATAGTGCATCACACAAATAATTAAAATATTGTGATTGCATGTGTTTGTGAATGAGTTGTAACAAAATAGGTCTACCTGTCAAACGGTTTTCGCCCAGTCAAAAGTTCTAGCATCACAACACCAAAGTTGTATACGTCACTCTTTAAAGTATACTGTCCCGACATGGCAACTTCAGGCGGTTTGTATCCAGATGCCATGTTCTGTTCGGACGCCTGTTGAAATTGTTAAGGAAAGAAATCAGGAACCAGAGAAAAGTTTGATTGTAAGAACTAGTCTAGGCTTGTTAGTGGAATTTGAGAAAGAACTGCATGCACACATCCTTACATAGCATCACTAGTACCATACAAGGTGACAAAATGCAAGAAGGTAAATACAGCAACGGAGATCTAAAATGCAAGAAATGAACGCGACAAGTAGAAATATGCTGACATGGAATATATAATAGAAGTAGGACGTGATATGACATCAACAACAAGAAAGTAGAGGTAAATTCAGCTAGTCAGTCGTAGACCAATTTTCTTTAAAAAATCAATCAAACAATCCATGGGTCTAAAGTTCCAAATACACTCGTCCTGGTTGGATCCTGTTGTTTGTTTATACTCGGACAAAAAACAATGATAGGTACCAATCATTTAATTAGCTGTTGGGTTTGAGCAAGGGCAAGCTTAGCTAAGCCACGGTTCTCAAACAGTCATCATCATAACTCCTTAATATGTCACTAAAAACTGATATTATACAACCTCATTATGTATATTGACTTACACTAAAATTCTTGCAAAACGATAGAAGTGAAATGAGGTTAAAAAAAGGGAAACATCTTCCACTTCTTACTAATTTTATCCTGCACCAATTATGTCCAGAGCTATCATCTTTATGACTGGTCCAGTCCTTACATGAAATCCCCTATTCAGATTTCTAACTCTCACAACATACTACCAGTTACCCTTTCATATATGACTTCTATCAACTAGCTATTATGACTCAAACAGCAGTTACCCTCTCAATTATTCTCCCAGCCACAAAACCTAAAGTTAATCTCATATGATGATTGCTGCAATAAAGCTTTTTATCCAAAAGATCCTTTTTCCACCAACTGCTATGCGATATCTCGAGAGGCACATCAGCTCAGCACTTGAGCATGCAATCACAATTTTTAATTCATCATCTCTTCCTGCATGGCCCCCACTTAAATGCTACATGATTATGTGAGTGGCACATCCTACATGATCCCATGAATGACCACTGAGGCAAACCGCATCATTACTATTTCACTTGAGAAGTCAGAAGAATCAATGGCCATAACCATTAACTGCATGACCCTCTGAATGTCAATAATCTAAGGTCTCCTGATGCACATCACGCACAACTGACAATACCAAGCGCACTAGGTATGCAGTTCTCGGTGGCAGAAAATCATAACAAAGTAACAATTGCCAATACCAAGATAACTATTTTCTTGCAAGAAAATGGTAAAATAAATGACATTTTTGATGGTTCAAAACTAAAAGAAAATTTGAAAGTCAACCAGTAGTAACATAGTTGGTGGAGACGACATCCGGGCATGTTGCCTAAGGATAAGGTCGACACCTATTTCCTTTACTTGTAGCGTTGTTGTAGGAAAAAAACAGTAATTTTGAATATATAATGTTAAAGCAAGTGCATAGGTTCTTCTTTAGAACCTTGGAGATGCTAATTCAAAGTACTACATGCATGATATCTCTTTACCTGAAACTCAGCATCAGGAACAAGGTTTCCAAACCCATAATCTGAAAGGTGAGGGTTGAACTCCAGATCTAACAAGATATTGGATGACTTGAAATTTTTGTGGACAAGAGAAGGAGAGCAAACTTCATGCAGATATCTGCAGGTATCATTTAAAATTTATAACAGTAACTTAGAGAATATAAGGGAAAAAGACAACTGGACTTCAAAGGAAAATAAGAACCACCAAAAGAAAGACCTAAATAATATAAATAAACTCCAGGGACTATTTAAGAAATATCTAAATAAAGAAAAATTGGTATTCAACCTTGTTTTTTATGCACATGATATGTAAGCTAGTAGTGTGTATAAGGGGCAAAGAGAAAATAAGCCAACTACATGAGTTACCATTACCATGGAGAATCGCCCAATTCAATGCTGGCAGAATTTCAAGAGTCATTTTGCTTCGAATTTTGAAGGGGCATTTCATTACCAAATTGTGCAATTAAGGTGTCATTAGAAAATTCTTTGAGTCTGCTTTCCAACAAAAGAATTTCTAGTCAATTTGGACTCTCCTACACAAAGCTATGGCCTAATTACTTCAGACAGGTCAATTAATTGGAGAATGGATTATTTAGCTTTCCAAGAGATCTTAAATTTTCAATGACTTTTTATTTATACCATATATTGTATCAGCCCTTATTATTAATTACTTTGAGTCTAAATTAAGTTTGAACTTAATTACTCAAGCTTGGAGGGTTGTTCCAAGCCATCCATATAAACCCCCATTTCATGTCTTGGAGAGTAGAGTGAATTGTTCAATGAAAGTTATCATTTGAGTTTTCTTCCAACTCTACATCTCTTGGTGGATTCTGATGAGTGGTGAGTTGCCTTAGCCGTGTATCTCGAAAGAGTGATTCCTTGGAACTAATATTTTCTGGGTGGTGAGCTACCTATCTACTTAGCAAACTAATATTTTCCTTAAGTTTCCCTCACTCCACTAATTTGAAAATCTTCCAATTCCATTACCACCAACCTTCATTTCTACCCGGCATCACATTACCTATCACATTACCTAAACAGTTGTGAATAACATTTATGAATTAGTAAATAAATACTTTGTGGTATTCATGAGCTTTGTATAATACCTAAACAGTGTTTTTCAAGCTAGCAATCTATCTGTTCAAAATGTAAATACTTAGGTTGATCTTTTTTTCTATCAACTTAAGCTTTTAGGAAAAGTTGGTCATCCAATCCAATCAAATTTAACATGATATGAGAGCATGAGGTGTTGAGTTCGAATCCTCCTAGTATCATTATTAAAAAAGAATATATACCCACTTTAATTAAGTGAATCCACATTGGGCTTGCATTAATCTCCTCAAATTTACCCGTCCACATGTGAGGATTGTTAAAAATGTAAATGCATAGATTGATATTTTTCCTACCAGCTTAAACTTTTAGGAAAAGTTAGTTATCCAATCAAATTTAACACTATCTTTACCGGAGATTAGGCAATTTTCTATGAGAAGTTTTCGTGGTGGGGTGTAAAACTCAATTGATCGTGAAACTCCCAAGATAATTGGTCACTTATGCTTCTTGCTTTCAAAAAGGATTTTTTGCATCAAAATGGAACTGCTACCAGAAACAACACTTAGGCCTCGTTTGGTTGACAATTGACATTAGAAGTTGTAATTCTCATGAATTAACTTTCCACGTATGTTTCTCACGTAAGTACCAAAAAATGTGTTTGGTTGACAAGAATTTAATTGGTAGAAAGTGTAACTTCCTACCTGGAACATGTTTGCTTGACATGGGTACTTCCTAGGAAGTATACATTAAATGACCAATATGTCATTCTTCTTATAAATTAATATTTTAATATATATATATATATTAGTATATATGGAAAAGTTAAATTTTATTTGTAAATTATTATTTTAACATGTATATGAAAAATATAGAATAATTTTTTTTCATATATAACTAATATAATATATAATTTATTATATAAGAAAAATTAGTTTTTATTTGGAGTTAATATAAAAAATTGCATATTTTGCCCAAAAATAAATTAAAATAAAATAAAGAAGTCAAGAACTCATGGATTATCTAATCTCATAATGTTGACAACATAAATTATAAGTTTAGCAATAATACAAATATGAGGATGAAATTGTTTTTTTCTTTCAAATAATACAATGCAGGAAGTGCAACTTAGTAGGTCCCTAAGTAAGTTACTTGCAAATTGAAAATTACACTTCCTGAGAAGGTTGTACTCCGGAAGTGTGTCAACCAAACAAGATAAAAAAACACAACTTCCTAGGAAATTGCACTTCCTGCCAGAAGTTGTGTCAACCAAACGACACCTTAGCATAAGGCATAAGAAATACATAAATGATACTTCCAATCCCTAGGAAGTGCAACGTCTGTGTCAAGTGTCAACCAAACGACACCTTAGCATAAGGCATAAGAAATACATAAATAATGCTTCCAATCCAAACCATCAAAGCAAATATAATGTGCTTCAACGCTCAAGCTAATATATGAAGTTATGAATTATTAGGTCATTTGCGAACACACATTTCAACTAATGTCAGCCCCTGAGAACCCTTCACATTCTTTTATATGATCCAGTTATTGTGTAATATCATCTTTACTAAAATCTTCAGTCATAAGACTCTTAACACATTACTTTAGAAAAGCAAATTCGTCAAATTTCAAGACTGAATTTGCAAGATATTATTTTTTAAGAATGAGATTCTTTGTGTGATCATGTACGACATGATAATTCTTGAAAATTTTGCACAGATGATGGTTCAAAATTGTACATGAATAGCTTGCAAGAATCCCAAGTATGGAAGAATATAAGAAAGCTTGTGAATCCAAATAATGGTGTGCTCTAAATCTAATGGTGAAAGCAAGATACTTGATTCCGTTGATCAATATATCAATATATGATAGTGTAGGTTATCCAAGAGCAGAAGTAGCAAGTATACTTTGTACCAAATCATAATTCTCAGGCTAAGCAGAAAAGAAATAAAGAAATAAAGAAATAATCTCACTTACTCTAATGCTCGTGCAGTACCAAGGGCTATTTTGACACGAATATTCCAGCTCAGTGACTTACTGCATTCATCTGAGAGGTGAAGCAAATCATGCAGCGACCCGTTCTTGTAAAACTCATATACCAGCAAATGCTGTCCATGCTCAGAACAGTAGCCTACCAGTTCACTCAAATTTGGGTGATGCAGATGTGAGATATTTGAAACCAGTTCAATGAAATCGTCTGGTGACTGATTAGGCAGGGCAGAAGAATTTATTTTCTTCACAGCCATAACCTACAAAAGCAGTTTTCTAAAGTTCTTCATTCCTAAGAGTGGTAAGAATTATCTATGATTATATTAGAGTAAAAGGAACTTTAGAAAGAGTTGTCAATTGAATATAACCCTATTTAGTATATATAGACATGAAGATAACAATATTTGATTCCTTGGCCTTAAGATGAAAGATGCCCCACAAATTTCACATGAACAATCAAGGAAATAACTTGCCACTCTGGCACCAAAGTACTATGCATGAATCAATACATAAAATGCTAGTAACTAGGTAAATCAGATTCCAGCAATCTAGAATATTATGATTGCAAAATAACCACTAATATTTGCAGTGGGAAAATTCAATAACATTGTGTTCAGATGATTCCTTTTCTATATTCGTAATTTACAAGAACATTAGCTTACTAATATGAAAACTCACTAGCTACTATTGGGCCTGCTACCTGAGGTTCTTATTAGTAATCTTGCTAAAATGTGAAAATTACTTAGTAGCTTGCCTTTTCATAAGATTATCTTTCTAATTGGTGATGATAGTTTACATTCTTCTAGGCTGTTGCATTAAACATATTATGCAACTTCTGCAGCCATCCACAGAAATTGGTACTGAGAACTGATTTCGGTAATATGATTCATTTTAATCATATATTGTTTTTGTAATACTTGTCTGTCATGTTTAGCACTTTTTCCAAGAATATACACAATAGATGAAAGGAAAAAATGTGTTATCTAAACTAAAATAACAGGAGAATATTTACTTGATAAAGCCAAGATGAAAATGAATCAAGAATGAGACAGAGAAGAGAATTTATGGTTTTAAGAAAAAGATACCTTTCCATCACTGAATTGTGCCCTGTAAACACGACCAAAAGAGCCTTCACCTACAAGGTTATCCATGCTGAAACTGTCTGTAGCAATCTGCAAATCTGCTACTGAATAAACAGACGCATTTATTGGTGTTGTGTTAACCTTCTTCACAATAGGCTTGTTTGAGAAATCATCTTCATCAAATGATTTATGCTTCTCAATTGGAGGCGGTTTAAGGCTTATGGGAGCTGGAGGTGGCAATGTTGCCGCATGACGTGCAGAGGATGTCTGGATTGTCTTCATCTCTACATAAATTTCTTCATTAGAAAAGCATATAACAAAATGAATATGAGCTATTCTAATTATATATCTGCATTAACACGAGCCATGCATGTTGACTTCAAAACAATGCATCTGCAATTTGGCTGGAGCAAATTTAATGCAAGATACTGACAAATAGAATACTGTCATTTCAATAACGGACCTTTCTCATGAGTTGAAGTGGGACCTATAATATGCATTCAATAGTAAGCCACTAATTATGTTCATGGTCCAAATTACTAATGTATATAATACACAGTCAAAGAAATGTTTTTTTGGTCAAAGATAAAAACTAAAATGAGTAAATGTTATTTTAGGAACAATATATCTTATCAATATGAACACAATGGAACATCTTAGTAATCACTAATAGATTAAGTGTTCTAGTTTACCAACTCCGTCCAACTTCAACTTAACCGTTTGTTATTGAAAGTGTTGCTTAATCATCTGTAATTGCATAACCCATGTAAACATAAATGTGCATTAACATGGTAATGTTGTGCCATTCACATCTTACAAGGTGCATAAATGGCGCCCATAGAGAGCTTATTACAATTTTGTAACTGTTATATCAATTGGAACAAATGCAATATCCATGTGGGGACCAACAGTAACCCTTGTGCCTAACATGGCATTTACAGTTACCAATATGACTCCTTTGTGGTGTCCACATGGCACTACGTATGGCAGATGTGATGGATACATGGAAAATGTTAAATCCATTTAAAAATCTAAAATAGCCAAAGTATCTAGTCCTAAGACAATGACTCAACAATGTGCACCAGCATACTTCAACCAATGTGGTATTTGACATAATCAGAAATTAACCCAAAAATATGTTTTATAAATATTCCAAGAAAATGACCCCTTCCTCACAAGTGTTGCAAAAGATATGAGAAACATCCCCTTTTAGTCGATTGCTCTAAATCAAGAAACAGACAGAAGTGACTGAATCGACAAAGAGGGACAGCAGATCTCAAGCTTACCTTGGACAATAGGAGAAAATGTAGAAAGCAGTTCAGTCAGGAAGGTTGGTGGATCACATCCTTGCGTGTACAATAAGAAAAAACAGAATTTACCTAAACATTATGCATTTGTACACATAGAAGTTACCTTTAGCATCATTTGAAGGAAGAGGAGCAAACGGTGGATCTTTTATGATAATTTCTTCCTTCGCAGACTTGCGTGATTTCCTCCTCACCAAGAAGAATGCAAGTATTCCAGCTATGACCAACACAGCTACAACGACTCCTGCTATAACCCCAACACCTATACTGGAGTTGTTTCCACCTCCACCACCAGATGATTTGTTACTACCACCAGAATGCTGCCCTGGGTTGCTTTTTCGACCTGGTGGAGGAGGTCTATAAGGTGGTGGTGGAGGCGCCGGAGTTGAGCTCCATGAGTTACCATCAGTACTGCAAAATAAGATATATACATGAAATTTATAAATGTTTATCCACATGGTTATTGGGCCATTTATGTTACTAAAGATATTAAGTACTGACCGAAGATTATTTATCTTCTTTAACTGATCAGGAACCCATCCAGTGAATTTGTTATTTGCCACATTCCTAAAAGCAAGAATTTGAATAATCAAATGTATAATGCACAAATTGTTCTATTATACTGAGACATCTATATACAAGACGTACAAATCCTGAAGGGGAAGATTGGAAAGAACATCTATTTGTCCAGTAAACTGGTTGTTCTCCAAATTGCTGCATAATATAAATATATGAAAACATGTTACCTGATATATGATAAATGCTAGACGTCAAATTTATTGCAATATATTTATTCAACATACAGGGTTGTCAAACTCGATAAGTTGCTGAAGCTTTGAGGAAGATCACCCATAAGTTGATTGAAGGACAAGTCCCTGCAGCACAAATTACTATTCTTTTAACCCACTCAGATATTGATAGATAATTTCAATGTGAGGAAACATCAGCGCAGCCTTAAACAGTAATTCACTTGTCTATCTGCCCATAAAATGAATAATGTTAAGAATATAAATGCATAGATTGGTCTCTTTTCTAACATATTAAGCTTTTGGAAAAGTTGGTTATCCAATCAAATTTAACATGGTATCATAGCAGCAAATCTTGAGTTCAAATCCTCCTAGCATCACTATTTAAAAAAAACACTTCAATTTAGTCAATTCACTTGTTGGGCTTGGGTTAGCCTCCCAAGTTGTGTTGGGCTTGGGTTAGCCTCCTAAGTTTACCCATCCACAAGTGAGGGGGTGTGTTAAGAATATAAATGCATAGATTGGTCTATTTTCTAACAACTTAAGATTTTGGGAAAGTTGTTTATCCAAACAAATTTAACAAATAAATTAGCCAAAAAAACACACTTACCTAATAGCACAGAAAAATATTTTGCTCTTTTCAATAAATTTGTAGGAAAAGAGATGTGGCTCATGCTCTCCTAACTCAATTTATGATTAATTTTGTTGTATGGTAAACTAACGCAAGATCAACAACGTGGAAAGATAGATGCTCCATAAAATAACATTCTTGGAAACAAAATGTTGATGAACATGTAGGTTGTTCGTTGCAAAGCAGGTGGTAATTGAGCAGGCACTAGGTAACATTAGGACAAGAAAGTTAAATTCTTACTTACAATGTTGTGAGATTGGTAAGGGTGCCAAACATATCAGTCAGATTTCCTTGTAGTTGATTGTGAGCAAGATTTCTGCAACAAACAGCACTTTGTTAGTTGTTTAGTTTGAATGCATCAATAATGTAGCATGAAAAACAATGGGATCCAGATGGCCACTTACAGATTTTTAAGTGTTACCATCAACGAGACTGAATAAGGTAGATTTCCAGAAAATTGGTTACCATTAAGGTTTCTGCATATCTTATCCTCATAAGAGTAATCACAACAAACCAATAAAACAGTTGAAGCAATCCATATTTGCATAACTTACAGAATCTGGAGGTTAGGAGGAAGGTTATAAGGTAATGCACCACCGCTTCCAATATTATTGTTACTCAGATCACTGCAGCAATATAAGAAAGTTAATTTCTAAATATAACTACACAATCAAAGATATATTAAACTCACAGTTCTGTTAGTGAAGTCATGGTCTGCAGATTATAGCCTAGTGTTCCAGAAAGTCCCAAATTCGGCAATTTGCTGACATAGTCCTCAGGGGGGAAATGTATTAGACAAAGTAGTGATATCTTCGAAAAAACCAAATTAACTATGAGGAAACCTCACATTGATGTAACAGCTGAGCCTGTGCATGTAACCCCCTTCCATGGTTCACCACAGGGATCACCACCACTTGGAACCCAGCCCGTTAGCTGAGATGGTGAGTTCAAGCTGGTAAACATGACATTTAGAGTAGAAGCTGCACATGAACATTGTAACAAAAAAATTAATTTCAGAGCTTGAACTTCATAAGTTGCAGCAAGCCGATCAACTGAGTGTTGTTTAACACATACAAGAGTCAATGATCTTCCATGATTTTAAAAAAAATGAAAAAAAAAATAGAGCAGAAAAATTACAACAATTTGGATCAGTTCGGTGGAAATACTGTGTGGAAAAGTTTGACGTGCGCTGGCTTTTATTTGTGATTTTCAAGATGCAGGATAAAGGACTAGATCATCTAGCAAAAACTAGTGTTCATATATAGGAAAGTATAGGTATCAAACAAGAAACGAAGCTATTAATCCTTGTGGCAATATAATTATTTATCTTTTTGTCAAGGATTCGATCTTTTCTTGGTCCATTTCGGTATCAAAAAGTCTCCCAAAACCAAAATCTAGAATCTTCCCACTTAGAAACATCATTGATAAAAGAAAGCTCACATCTAAAATCAGCTTCAGTAACCCTAACCATTAACCCCCTGGTGGCCGTAATAAGAATCAGTAGCACCAACTTTCGCCCTTTTAAAAAAGCACCCAGATCCAAAAAGAACAAAGATTCAGCATCCATACCTCAATGCCGCGATCATCCCCTTCTTGAGCTTTACATCTACGAAAAATCCCCCAGAAAACATATATTTCCCCCCGAAAAAACCCTCTTTTTCAAAAAAAAAAAAGAGAGAAAAGCTGCTGAGAATCTGAAAACCACTCACCATCATTCTGGTCCGTGGCGCCACCGACACCTCCCGGATCCCCGACCAAAATGCAAGCCAGAAGAGCCCAAATCGCCAACATCTTCCTCGCTCCCTCCCTCGCCATTCTCCCTACAGGCTCAGGCAAGCCTGCCCTCTCCCTCTCTCTTCTCTCTATCGTGGTTAGCATATATAACTGATATAATAATGATAATAATAATTACAATTCGAAGAATACGGCTTTAGATTATTCACCGAAAAGAAGGAAGCAGGCAGCTAGCTGGCACGGTGAGCGACAAGAATCCAAAAGGCAAGAATTTATAGTAGATAAAGAAATCAAATTAGCGCATTTTTAACAGGATTTTGCGGGTGATGATGATGGGGAGAAATGATTAATATTCTTTTACTGTAAGCTAAAAAAAAGCAGCCTTTTTACTGCAGCTGCTTCAGCTGAGTTTGAGAAAGGAGAAAGAAAGCGACCGCCATCAAAAGAAGAAATAGATGTAAGCAACGTCTTAATGCTCACCTGATGGTGACAGCACCCGACGGCGATACCCGAGGTTAAAATAGTAAAAAACTTCAACAGATCACCGCCGTTGGATTCAGATTTGCTCAATTAAATATGCATTGATTTAGTGTTTGAATATTCATGACAATTATTATGTTAATTAAATTGCAATCTGAAATAAATTCTTGAGAGTTAATTTAATGCCAAAATTAAAACAACATATAACATATTACCTCATACTCATTTCACCTTTTGATTTGGACAAACACTACTTTCACATTTTTACGGTAATTGAAAAAAAAAAAATCAACTTATTTTTCCAAATTCTATAAATATCTTTTATTATATATAAATAATTGGTTTCTTGAATATTTATTTTCTAGTCTCATATTTTCAAATAGGTTGACAAATTTTGCTAACATGTCATATTTTAATAAAATTTTAATATATATTGTGTGCTAAAAAGAATAAAATATTAGCAAATTCGAACAATATCAAGATAGATTTATTTTGACTGTTGCTCATTTATTTTATGTCGGTGTGCTGTAATAATCTAATTATTAAGAAAACACCAAACCGTGTTGGAGTGCATGGCTCGTTATTGATGCTTAATTTGACTAATAATATTAATAATTCTGTACCTCTTGTTTTGGCCATTTCAATAGCATGGCCTAAAAAATCTAATAAAAATATTTATTTGTTTTTAAAATTTCAGATTTATATTAATTAATGTTTACAAAAAGCATAATGCAGAATTAACAAAAAATTAAACTGAACAATTTATTTTAGAAAAAGAAATCAAATTGAATCGATATCTATAAAAAGCAAAAGTAAAATAAAGCGAATCTATTTCACTCCACGAGCGTAGAAAAGAAATGCGTCCAAGTAAGAAGTTTGCCTCGTCGAGAGTCGCATAAATTAACATATAGTGACTCGTGCGATTTTTGTCGGTGGCGTCAGATGGAAAGCGGTCCCCACTTGAAGGATTGGCAATGTGTCTGCTAAGGTGCGCACTCTTCATTATACCCAAACGAACTGTGGCCAGGGGTCCACGCAGTGTCTCTCTCTTTTGCAATTCGCGTCTCACTTAATTACCACGTAATTAATGGTTGATGTTGTTATCAATTGTTGTTGCCGACGATTTTATATATATATTGAAAATTGTTGTTATTAATTATTATTTTGTCAAAATTCATAATCAAATAAAGGAATAAATGAGTCACCATTGATATTATTTATTTTTCAATTAATTTGAATACTCATTTTAAATTAATTAAGTGGGATTAATCAATGTCTAAGCTGTCTTGATATATTCTATTATTATATATAAAAAGAATCCAGATAGATAAAAGCTCCTCAAAGCCAACCCACACGCAGTGATCTGCGAAGCTGAGCCACCCACTGGAATGGAAGTCAACAATTAACCTATTCACAATTTTTTTTCTCTTATATTTTGTAACCTAAAATTTGTCGTCGACACTGCATTTTGTTGTCTTGATTGATGAATATAACGCAAACTTTAACAATTTTGATAACGACAATATTTGTAAAAAATTAAATTAAATTTATATAAAAATTATAATTAGTCATCAATTTTCTGTTAACTAAGTTGTTAAATTGTTGGCATATCCTGTCTGCATGAGTCGCCTACACCACCAATAATCATTTTTTTAAAAAAAATCAAGTTTTAAAATATCTTTTTATAGAAATAAAGATTTGTGTAATAATATCTAAGACGGAACAATTTTTAAAAAATTACGGGGATGAAGAATTTGCAAAGACACTCTGACGCTCAAGTAAAAAAAAATTTATATAATGGGTATGAAATTGAAATCAAGAATATACTTGACGTACGTCATGTCTATACATAATACAGGATTAGAGATGTCTCGGGCAGATGATGCTTCCTTGAATCTCGCGAGAATATATTCGAAATGGATCAAACACTACTAGAAAAATGGGCATCAGCCGTATTGCTGAAAATCATCAGCAACGGCTGGCGTCTTGCAATGGAGCCGTGGCAGAAAATCGCGCTGTTGATAACTTAGCAACGGATCAGCAATGGTCGCTCGGGGCGTTGCTAAAAATATTATCAACAACGGTTTTGCCACGGACGCGAAGCCGTTGCTGATAACATTAATAGCAACGACCGGTGAGCCCGTAGCAACGCCGTTAGTAAAAGCTCGTTGCTAAGCCGTTACTGTAGGTCATCAGCAACGGCTTTCGATAAACTTTTAGCAACGGCTTTCCCACGGATGGCCGTGGGAAAGCCGTTGCTGATGATGTGAACCTGGTAACGAAAAAAATTAAAATTTTAAATTTCCATTGATACATTGATACATTATCTGATACATAACTCACACACTCATACACTCATACACACATTCATTCACACATCACAAATACACCAAGATATATATCAAAACAATTATATTTATATTGATAATTATCCACAATAGTATAAAAACTATTCAAATGCAAAATTGAAGTGTCAATATCCAAACAAAATAAATTAAACAAGTATAATATCTCAGTAACAAAGTCAATATATAAAAAATCTCACAATAACGATGGAGGATGGCCTGGATCATTTGGCGGAGTTTGGAGTGCTTGAGTGTACACCGGCGTGGATTGACTCGAGGACGATGGATGAGATGATGCCGAAGAGATGCCTGCTTCGGGATGACCTGACATGTTGCGTAGCATAGCATGCATCTCCGCCATCATCTGACTCTGACGCGCGACCGTCTCCTCTAGAGTCCTTATTCTGCTACTATGATCATAACTGGATCTGGAGGTGGACGGCCGCTCACCAGCGACCGAAGGGGTCGGTGCCCCAAGTGGCCCTAGTACGGCTCGCGCATAACCACTATCTGCAAAGCCATATACGCGGCCATGGTCCCAGCCACCTACGGCCTCGACCCACGTTGCTGCGTCAAAGTCCTCGGGGGTGCCCCCTCGCTGCACCACCGTCTGGCTGTAGGTCTCCTACTCGAGTTTGATTTTTTGTTTAATATTTATCATAAAACTTAAATTATAAATATATAATAAATAATTTAAACAAATATATAGTTACCATAATGTATGCAGCGCATTATCGATGTACTCCCCCGTCCTATGTGCTCGACGGTGAGTCCGCTCAAACATCGCCATCGGGGAGGGTCGCTGGACAGTCCCATCATCCGACACCGTCGTCTATATTTACAAAACAAATACATTAATTAGTACATATAGTAACAAATAAAATGTATAATTAAAATGTATACTTACCATACGGTTCGCGTGCACTGCAAATGCAACATAGCCGCTGGTGTGACGCGCTGCTCCCCCTGACATGCGATTTCTAGCCGCATTCCGAGAAACCTCCTGCCATCGATCCGTCAACCATACTCCCACGAGCCGGTCCTATATATCCGGAGTAATCCAATCGGGGTCGTATCCCCGAGTCTCCGCGATGTTAGTAGTCCCAGCTCGTGTCATCGCCTGGGACCGGGCCTGCCCCAGCTGCCCGTTGTACCTTGCCCGGGAAATAGCCTCCCATACAGCGTAAATGAAGGGCCTTTGGTGCTCAGCCCATGTATAGCGAGCCTGCAGAATAATAATATCAGTACCAATATTAATCATCATGCATGTAAAAAAAAAATACATGCCTCAAACTCGCGCCATAACATGTCGACGTGCTCGCTAGGCACGTGAGACCACGTAGGTCATGCCTCGTGCATAGTAGAAGAAATGCTCCTCAGCACTTCTTCTTGCTCGAACATGCACAACAAAAATAATTTTTAATATTATATTATGATATAATGAATTTGTAATGATTCATAATTCATGATATATTATCGCTCCCCAATCACGCTAATGAATCTACGTGACTCTGTGGCTGGTGGAGGCTGCCACCTGTTCGGCCTGCGTGGCCGCCTGCGTCTGGATGTACTAGCCTCGACAGTATCATCGGCATGAGGATCAGCAACAGGAGGATCAACAACATGAGTAAGTGTAGGAGTCTCACCAATCGGAGACTCCAAAGCTCTCCTACGACGATAACCACGACCAGACATATCTGTCGAATAGACATATAATCAGATTATTATATAAATAGTAGAGATATATTTAATAAAATATATACTTTACAATTATTCCTCATCATCATCTGAATAATAGTCTTCGAATTCTTCCTCTTCTTCCTCTTCTTCATCTTCTTCATCTCCAGCTTCCTCAATTTCATGATCGTCATCATCAGCATATTCAACTTCTAATTGAATTGACGTTGTGTCTGCATCCTCGAGTATTGGAATAATACGATCTACAGCAGGAGGATCATCTTCTTGATAGAAATCATCTGTCATATCAGGTATCAGCTCATTTTCTCCTACTATTGGATCATTTTTTCCTCTATCTTTTATCTTATAGACTACACGTCAATCTGCTCTATCTTTATTTCGAATCGTATACTTCGTGTAATATACTTGTTCGGCTTGTGATGCCAATATGAAAGGCTCATTTGCTGCCAATTTAGATTTATAATTAACCTCAACAAGTTTGTATTTTGGATGAACATTCATGCCCCTTTCTGTTGTATCGAACCAATGACATCTAAATAGAATAACTAATTTCAAGCCGAAGTAGTGCAACTCTATCACTTCTTCCACCAGTCCATAAAAATCCATATCACATTCAACATAGGTTGTCCCTTTCACACAGACCCCAACATTCACCGTCTTCTTTGTAAATGCATATTCAACCGTGTGAAATTTATACTCATTAACAAAATATCCGCTATAGCACGACACAAGTCGCGACGGTCCACTAACAAACTCAAATATTCTTTCATTTATTTCAGCTCTGTGGTCTTTGCTGTAAGTCTGAATCCAAGTAGGGAAATCACGATTCCGTAATCTCTCCAATTCTTCATCGTTGTGAATAGAGTATTTTTGCACCATCTCAATATCAAATATTTCAATGAATTGTTCAATCTCTGGACAACTGAGTAATAGATACAAGTGTGTCAAATGATACTCTTCCTCGCTTAAGTGTCTAGATGGACGAGAACCAAAAGCACGACCAGAGTGACAAAATATATTTAAACGTCCATCTGAATGTCGAACACCCCCGTTGTCGTTACGTGGAAGACGATCAAATCTTGTCTGTACTGTCGATTCAAAGTAAAATGAGCAGAATGTTGAAATTCACCATATGTTGACTAGATGAAGAAGCACCAGCAGAGGAAGATTCACCATATGTCTAAACGATAAGATTACTCGACATCCCGACTTCACATGACTCCCCGTGACAAGTCCATAGAAAATATCTTGGTGCAAATCCTTTGCTATATAGATGCAGAGTGACAGTCTCCCGATCCAAAAATCGTCCATTCAAATAAATGCGGCACGGACATCGAATTTGATCACCGATGCTAACAAAATTCCGATTCGAATAGGCGAAATTTAGGAAGTACGTTACGCCTAATCAAAACTCATTCGTTAAAGCTCCACGATCAAGACGTCGGTACATCCAACTTCGATCAGCCGACATGATTCTGTCAATCAATGACAATTTCTTTGGTTAATGTCTTTAGGTGAGATTGTCCTATTCCATTCGGGATTTATGTTATTTATATTGCACTAAGTACTTATTTTAACCGCTAACTTCATTCTAAATTTCGGCAGCATCTCCCTATAGTTCTCCAAATACGCATATCATTTGGGCGCGTATCGGAGAACAAGAGAGATGTTGCCGAAATTTAGAATAATTAGTTAACAGTTAAAAGAAAAACGTAAGTGCAGTACAAATAACTATATTCCCAAATTGTCCAATCAGAGATAATTCAAGAATTGTACGTCGTATAAAAGATCATCTACTTCTTTTACACGAACATACAATCCCCGAACGAATCTAAGGTTTTGCTAAATCATATTGGACTCGTCGATGCGTACGTGAAACATATCAACTCGTCGGATGGATGATTATTTTCTAAATATTTTGAGACAGTTCGAGTCCATATTGGACAATTCCGACATGAGTCCAAATTAGACGATTCCGACAGGAGTCCGAAGTGGACGATTCCGGCGCGCGTCCGAAGTGGATGATTCCGGCACAATGCCGAAGTGAACAATTTCGAAATTAATCTAAACCCTAAAAATTAATCTAACAAATTAAATAGTTAATCTAAATAATTAATTAAATAATTAATTAACAAATTAAAAAAAATAATCTATTATTTTCTGCGCCGGAGTCCGGTGGACTCCGGCGGCGGCCATCGGCCGACCGCCGCCGGCCGCAACGGGAAGAGATGGTCGGGCGGCGATGAATACTTGAAATCGGCGATCGAGGACGGACGACAGCGTCGGCAGCGGCAGCTCGGCGTCGTAGGCGTCGGCAGCGGCGACGAGAGGCGGGAGGAGGAGGCAGCGGCGGCAGCAGCGGGAGGAAGAAGGGGCGGGCGCGATCTGCGACCTATATAAATTTATCAACAACGGCTCACTCGCCCGTTAGAAAGCCGTTGCTAATAAGTTATCATCAGCAACGGCTCACTTGTCTGTTAGAAAGTCGTTGCTGATAATTAAAATAATCAGCAACGGCTCGCGTGTCCGTTAGAAAGCCGTTGCAGATACAATATATCTGTAACGGCTTGAGCGGCCGTAAGAATACCGTTGCAAATAACAACGACTTGAGCGGCCGTTGCTGAAGACTCAATTTCTAGTAGTGAAAGTCTATTCCGAAGATGTCGAGCTCACTACTATCAAATCTCTAGCAAATAAATAATGGATGTGGGTGTTCTTGTGTGGTTAGGATGTATAAAACTCTCGTGCTAAATAATATTTGACTTGATTTGAGTCTGATCCATGTGTATGAAAAGCATCCAGACAGACCAAAAAATATTAGTCCAATTCAATTTCAAATGTGTAAACTTGCCACCAACGAGTAAGCAACCAAATTAAAAAAAAGACTAGTGATTGAATATATTTATTATAAATTTAATTTTTTTGCATATTTACGCAGAAATTAGTTATAAACAAGAAATATTTATTTTATTAGAATGCTTAAAATTCACGTTATATCTAATAAGTAATCAGTTATACTAATAAAATTCTAAAAAGGATATGTAAATTAAGCACAATATTTATATTCATGACTGATTGTATAGACCTCTAATGTATCTTAAAATTTGGTGTGACCTGCACATTTGTCGTCTAAACCAGGTGATTAAAAATTCTTAATGTTAATTAAATTACTTATTTGATTCATCGTGATCTTTTCTCTTTCTTTTGGATTTTTAACTTTTAATGTTAATCACTAAATATATTCTAGCTTTTATTTACTTTTTTTTTAAAATTATTCTAACATTTTATTTATATCAATAAAGTACTTTAATTTTTTACTAATATCATCACCATTAATGAAATATCAAAAAAAATTATCATTTGGATTTTAACATGTCATTGCTAGCGTACTGACCGAGCCAGAAACTAAAAAAAAGAAAAAAAAAAGAAAAAAAAGAAGGAAACAACCTTTTATTTTTTCTTAAGATAGGATTGAAGGGGGCAAATATTATATATCGGACAATTTAACGAGGGGGTAATTTTTTATTTATTTCAATTACAATATATCATCAAATTATCATCAATTTGAGCATTAGGGATGTTGACAGTGACGGCGGACGCAGAAATTTCAATGAGGGGGGCTCAATTTAGGATATAAAAATTTAATAAATATTATTTTAATTCTTCATTTCCAAAAATTTTAATTAAAAGCATAATTTATAATAATTAAAATCATAACTTATAATAGTATAATTTTTTTTTTCTATTTTTATATATTAAAAATATTGCTAAAATAATTAAAGCTCTTGTGAAAATTCTTTCATCTAAATTATTCAAAGCAAACTCTACTATGATGCGGTCGTTGTCTTACTCATCTTGAGTGCTAAGTTTATGAAACTATATGAAGAAAACTAAAAAATTAGTAAGATATTAACAAAATTATAAATACATACAGAAAAATAATTGCTATTTGTTGCATTAATAGTACTTAATATTACATTAAAAGTAAAAATTAACTTGACATTGTGAAGATGTATTATATAATTAATATAGATATATTTTAGATTTGGATTCTCAAGTAAATAAATTTCACAATCATGTATGATGAAATATAACATAATTTTTATTCATTTTCTTGAATGTTTGATGAGAAAATTAAATATTCAATCATATATTGAATAACTCATATGCAAAAGTTCACATAACTTTATAGTATGAGCATGGATAATAGTATAAAAAAAAATATTAGAAATAAATTAAACCAACATGAGAGCTTTAGATATAAAAAATTAATGGAGAAAATTTTGAATTTAGCTTATAAACTAATAGAGAAAATTTTGGAGTTAAGTGAAAAATTAATAGAGAAAATTTTAAAAATTTTTGATTAAAAAATTAAATTTTATATTTAGACATTACGAAAAAAGGTAAATAATAAATATAGAAGACAAGAGATGAAATTTGAACCTAAGATCTATAAGCAAAAAATTAAAACAACTAACCACTAAACTATGAATACATTTTTTTTAAAAAAATTATTAAATATTTTTAAAAATTATCAAATTATATTTAATATTTAATATTTTAAAAATTTTGAGGAGGGGCCAATGACCCCCTTGGCCCTAGTGTGGGTCCGCCCCTGGATGTTGAGTGACACTGTTGATGTGGATCAAAACTCTAGTAAGTATCTCTAAATATATTTAGAAATAATAAAATACCAAAACACTAAATCCTTAGGGGTTAACGATGTAGCAAATATTCAAGGAATAATGCAATTGAAAATAATATGATCAACAATTGGTGAAAGAGATGATGGTTCTAGCTTCGGAGATAACACAGTAGATAGGTGGGGGTAAGCGCCGAAAATATAAAATGACATTAAAAAAAATGAATAAGGATATATATTTTCTAAAAAAGATTTGATAAAATAATATTTTATTATTTTTTTTAAAAATAAGTATAGTGACAGGACTTCTGACGCACGTTAATAGTACCACTCCTCAATTTGATGATATCTTAATGGTAGGATATAATTGAGAAATTCAAAAATACGATACCCTATTAGTTAGAAATAAAAAGTTTGAATATATTTAGAATTTTTCCTAGAAATCAGAATATATTACCTAGTTAATTTTTTAAATCTTATTAAAAAACATACAGTAATATGACATTTTTTGAACTTTTTATTTATTTAAAAATATTGACGTGATACTATTGTGAAAAAATCCACTATATATCTTAGAAAATTTATTAAAGTCGGGATATATTTAATTTTTAAACTTCTATTTAATCTTTCATTGATGTCACCAAGAATCCACGGGGAAAAGACAGAGAAGACGATGAGTCGATGGATTATTTGAGTTTAATATGCTTAAAGAAGTGTGGTGCGGAATTCCAAGGAGAGATGGACCAAACTATTTTAATCAGAGAGGTTTGTCCAATGAATTATGGTTAAGCAGTAAGAGTCTTAGTTGAATACACTATATTTTTAGGCTTTGGATTCAATTAATAGGAATTCAAATTTGACCAAATTATGAGTTGGATATATATACACATGAAATTATTTTAAAAAGTCAACTTACATCCTTAAGGCCAACAGATGTTCTTGAAGCAATGGTTGACTATATCTCATGTTTAAAGCATGCCAAACCTAATGATGAAATAATTAATCATATTATTTGTTGAGACGTAGTTTTTATGACATGGGTTAGGTTGCAAATAATAATTTCATAAACGAAGATGTGGAATAATATTTGCCAAACTCATTGAATTGGACGCATTTGGGTCATCAAGTGTCATCTCGTTGCTTAAACTCAAACCCTAGTCTTCATTATTCTCTAGGGAAAATGTTAAAATATTGAGGACATTGGCTGAACTTGTATCCATATGTACATTTTTTTCTATAAAATTATATATTAAATATATATTTAAGTTGATGTGAAGCATCAACCACTCCAACTATGTTATTGTAGCTTTCATTCAATCTCATCCCAAAAAATAAAAATAAATTAAAAATAAATTGACATAACAAATTTTTAGCATGTGATATATAAGGAATGCCTTTAATTATATCTTGGGGGTCCAACAGTGGTTGAATTATGCTAATTGCTTGGTGGATAACATATGCATCTCAATTAATGATGGTAAATATAATACAAGTATTTTCATTTTGAGTTTATTGTGAGATAGAACTTATTTTTGCATGTCAATATGGATATTTATTTATAAGAATAAATAAATTAGCTAGGCACTAATTGGAATTTTTAATTTTGAACTTAACCTCGTGAAATTTGAAAATGAAAAGGAGTTGATGATCAAGAATGACAAGAAAATGCCTCATGATCATGTCTAGAACAAAAAGTTGAAATCTGACATGGTCAGGCTCAATCTGATTTGCTTCAGTTAGTGACAATAGTATAATCAGACATACAATTTTATATTTAGATAATTAAAAAAGAAGATGATTGTTGAATAGTTTGTCACTCATTCATGACAACCACTCCTCATTTTTCAAGATGCTCTCAAGCCTATTTAATTGTCCACATGAATACATTCTCTTTCTGACAATGAAGAAATAATTAAATAATTTATTGCATAACTTCACATGGAGAAATAAATTTGCAAGTATATTGATATAAAATTTTCTTTTACATAGATTTTAGTGGCATCCATTAACAGATTAACTGAGAAATGGCTGCAATTTGAACTTTTAAATAAAAATGATTTGACTTTAAGTTTAGTTTTCTTCTCATTTATTTATCAATTTACATTTAATCAAATTGAAAATTGCACAATATTATTATTTTAAATTTAATCTTCATGAATACTGTCATCAGATAATTACAAGACCAAGATCAAGACTCAGATGACACATCTGGAGTGCCTTGCAAGCTTCCTTCTGCAACAAGGAAAGAGACTGAAATCAACCCTGAAGCTGTAAACAAAATGGCAGCTGAAGAGATGAAGATTTGTTAGAGCTAGCCACCTAAAATGATTTGACAGGGCTGTTTGAGAGCAGGTCCATTTAACATGGCTATGTTAAGGTTGTAGTGATGAATGGTTGTTCATTGTTGTTATCAGTAAGGTGGCATGTCTGATGACTACTACTTAAATTAGTTTTGTAATTGAATTGCTTCAAGCTCAAGCATGGGGATTCCAGATGTGAGGAGAAGTTTTCAAAACATTAGCTCTCCTTTTTCTCATTTCAAGCAAAGTGATTATGGAAAGAAGTGAGAGTAGGTGGAGATTGCCACATTTTGTCATTAATTGTAACAACCATTATATTTAGGCTGAATTCCATATATATTTGCAAGATGGGTGTTTTGAAGATTACACCATTTCTAACCATGAGTACATAATGCACATCAAATTTAGTTTATACTCGATTGAGAAATATTTGTAAGATTCTGATAAGAATCAGGCCGATCGATTTGAATTTAGATTTGTTACTTTTGATATTTATTATTCATGAGGATGACAGAATGTAGTTCCTGACACAGGCAGTAGAAAAAGATGTAGAATAATAATTCATATTTGTCCTTAGCCTGAATACATAAAAAGAATAAATTGCTTTATCCCATGTTCAGGTGCACACTTTTTATTGTATTTTTTTAATAAATAAATTCAGATAAGGTACCAACTCATTAAGCTTGTGCAATCGATTCAAATAAAATAGTAGTTATTTATCTAGACTATGAAGTGGTTCATATTTTTTGTTGAGTAAATGGTACGAAACTTTCATTGACTAAAGGCATTGTGGGCAAGACATACCTATACTTATAAATATTCTCGCCCCCCCCTCTCCACTTCAATAGTGGTGCGCATAAGTCATTTTCGTTAGCCTTTCCGTTAGTAAGTTAACATTTATACACATCTGTGTGTTGAACTCCCCATCAAGACATTCCTTTCTCTTCTCTTCTCTTTTGTGGTGGCTGAACCCAAACTCGGAGCTCTGCCTCCTCACCTGCAACTACGTCCCTCGACAAGTCCCCAACCTCATCGCTCTCGTAGACGTCGCCCACCCCAGCAAGCGCCCCCATCTTCGTCTACGCCTTCCACCTCGTCGAGCTCACCAGCCGCAACTCCGTCTTGATCCTGAATGCCACCACAAACAAGTTCACGAAGGCAACAACCGCTAGAGCGAGTGTCACACGCTGGCCCACTCCGACCACATCTTTCGCACCTTCGAGTCGAGCAACATGTTAGCAGTGTGTCGGTCCAATTCCTCAACGCCATCTCCACCTACGCCACCATGCACAAGGACGTGGTTTACGCCATCGAGGACCGGCACACCACACTCATCTTGCTCCCTGTTGAGCCCTAAAGCCTCCATCACATTAATCATAGAGAAGACCTATATATAAGCCAGAGACACCATAAGCTAAGTCTAGGAATAATATAAGCTAACCTATACCAACAATAAATACAATATAAAAACTATTATCTTTAACACTCCCCCTCAAGCTGGAGCATAGATGTCAATCATGCCCAGCTTGTCACATAGTAATTTGAATCGAGTCGAGTTGAGAGCTTTAGTGAAAATATCAGCAATTTGATCCTGAGAGGAGACATGAGGCGTGATAATCTTCTTGGAAAGAACAACATCCCGAATAAAATGACAGTCGACTTCAATATGTTTTGTTCTTTCGTGAAAGATCGGATTATTTGCAATATGAATAGCAGACTGGTTATCACAGTGCATCGTCATAGGCTTATCAGAAGAGAACCATAGTTCTCCTAAAAAACTTTTGACCCACATTAGTTCACATGTGGTATGAGCCATGACCCTATACTCAGCCTCGGCACTTGAGCGAGCCACCACATTCTGTTTCTTACTCCTCCACGTGATCAAGTTTCCTCCAACATACGTGCAATACCCCGAGGTGGATCTTCTATCACAGATGGACCCAACATAATCTGCGTCAGAGTACCCCTCTATTTTAATGTGACCATTTTTCCTGAGCCACAAGCCTTTACCAGGAGAACTCTTGATATAATGTAGAATTTTTAACAGAGCATTCCAATGAGAATATTTCGGTTGATGCATGAACTGACTAACAACACCAACAGCGTAGGAGATGTCAGGACGGGTGACAGTCAGATAAATAAGTTTCCCAACTAACTTTCTAAATCTCACAAGGTCCTTGAAGTCTTTATCACCTTCAAGCTCAGGAGCAGCACCTATATCAACAGGTATACTGGCAGGTCTGCATCCAAGCATGCCTACCTCACTCAGGAGATCCATGGCATATTTTCTCTGCGAAAGTACTACCCCTGTCTCATTATAGGCAAACTCAATGCCAAGAAAGTACCTCGGACGACCCAAATCTTTTGTCACAAAATATTTTTTCAGATGAGCTTTTACTGTCTCAATTTCATTGCTATCACTGCCAGTGAGTAAGATGTCATCCACATATACCGCAAGAATAACACAACCAACAAATATTTTTTTCATAAAAATAGAGTGATCAGATTTACATTCCTTTAGCCCAATAGTAGATGCAACTTTGCTTAATTTGTCAAACCATGCTCGAGGACTTCGTTTTAGGCCATAAATTGCTTTCTTGAGGTGACACACTAGATTCTCTCCCTGAGCAACATATCTAGGAGGTTGCTCCATAAAGACAGTCTCACTCAAGTCCCCATAAAGAAATGCATTCTTAACATCCATTTGATGCATGTGCCAATTCAGATTTATGGCAAGAGAGATGAGAATCCTCACAGAGTTTAACCGGGCCACAAGAAAAAAAGTCTCGAAGTAGTCTACACCAAATTGTTGTGTGAAATCTTTTGCCACCAAGCGAGCCTTGTACCATTCAATGGATCCATCAGGAAGATATTTTAAGCTGAACACCCACTTACAAGCGACTGGTTTAGAGCCAGGAGGAGGTGGAACAAGTTCCCAGGTTCGTCTGGTTCTGAGAGTATCCATCTCCTCATCCATGACACTCTTCCACTTAGGATGAAGCAGAGCATCCTGGTATGTCCTGGGAATGGAAACAAAAGACAAGGAGAAAGCAAACTGGCGAAACGAGGATGATAGTTGAGCAAAGGATACATGATTGCTAATGGGATGAGCAGTACAACTCTGCTTATCTTTTCGTAAAGCAATGAGAAGGTCAACACTGGACAGAGGATCTTGAGAGTGATCCGGAGCTGGCAGAGTAGCTTGTTTGGAGAGTTCACCTGTATATTTATGTCTTCTTTGATAGACTAATAAGGGAGGAGCACGAGACAATGACTCATCGGAGTGATGGGTAATAGAAGGAAGAGGTGGAGGTAGGGGAACAGACTCCCAAGTAGGAGTTCCAAGACTCGGTGTAGAGGTGAAGTAGGGAATATCTTCAAAAAAGGAGACATCAGCAGAGATAAAGAGTTTTTTGAAATCGGGTCATAACAACGATATCCCTTTTGAGTGCGAGAGTATCCAATGAAGACACACTTCACAGCTCTAGGAGATAATTTGTCATAACCTGAACCAAGATTATGAACAAAACATATGCAGCCGAAGGTTTTTGGAGAAATTTTAAATGGAGATTGTTTGGAAAACAAGACGGAGAATGATGACCTATCCCCTAAAACAGATGAAGGAACACGATTAATAAGATATGCAGCAATGAGAACAACATCCTCCCATAGATATCGAGGAATATTCATGTGAAATATAAGTGTCCTAGCCACATCTAAAAGATGACAATTTTTGCGTTCAGCAACACCGTTCTACTGTGATGTGTAGGGACATGAGGTCTCATGAATAATACTATAGGAGGCACAAAATTTTACAAAATCAGACTGAAGATATTCGCGAGCATTATCAGTTCGAAGAATTTTAATGGAGGTGTCAAACTGATTTTTAATTTCAAGATAAAAGGTTTGAAAGACATGAAACACATCAGATCGATTTTTTTAAAAGAAACACCCAAGTCATACGAGTGTGGTCATCTATAAAAGTAACAAAATACTTGTATCCCAAACGACTCACTACAGGACTGGGACCCCAAATATCAGAATGAATAAGTTCAAAAATAGACTCTCTACGAGGACTTGAGTTTTGTGAAAAGGGCACCCGATGATGTTTACCTAACTCACAAGCTTCACATTTGAAAGGAGAACATGACACAGACTCAGGGATGGTTGACTTGAGCTTTTGAATAGAGGGATGGCCTAATCGACAGTGCCATTGAAATATAATGATGGAGTGGTGGGCGACAGGAACGCATGTGGATAATAGGTAAATTCCTCCAGTTTCAGCCCCCCCACCAATCTTCCTCCTCGTCTCTAGATCCTGTATCACACAATGAGAAGGAAAAAAAGTTACAGAGCAATTATGACTTTTGGTAAGTTGACTAATGGAAAGTAGATTCACAGGAAATTTTGGAAGATGAAAAACTCTATCTAATTTAAGATTGATCGAAACAGTGATTGTGCCAAGACCATGTATAGGAGAAGTAGGGCCATCGGCAATGCGGACATGTGGTGGGTTAGACTCAGGGTTATAGTTAGAGAAAATATTCCTATTACCTGACATATGATTGGAAGCACCTGAGTCAAGAATCCAAGACATACCAGAAGAAGCAATAGCTGCAGTCCCAGAGGAAGAAGCCATGGCTGAGGAAGTGACTGCTTGCATGAACTTTTCATATTCAGACTTAGAGACACAAATAGTCTCCTCCTTTTGATTTTCACTGGTACTATTGTTGAGAGGTTGAGTAGATATAGCAGCTTTAGCATGAGAAGGTTTTCCAAACTTTTGCCAGCACTTGTCAGGAGAATGATTGGTTCTCCCACAATGTATACACGGAGAAAAGGAATTTTTACCTCTCCCCCTTCCTCCAGTTCTACCACCACCACGACCCTGGTGGCCTCTACCTCCGGCAATAAGTGCTGAGTTATCTCCTGTAGGAAAAGAGGCAGGAGGAGGATGGAGTTCAGCAACTCTCAAAATTCTGGCCATAGCATTTATGAAATCAGGAATGGTATTATCTGCCATGAGCTGGGACTTGACATGATGAAGAGACGGTGGTAGAGCGGATAGAAACCTTGCAACAAGAAATTCCTCTCTTTGTTTTCTTTGTATTGAAACATCAGCAGTGAAAGGATGATATTCGGTCAATTCATCTGCTTTTTCTTTTAAGGTGGCGTAGAACTTTTGAATTGATGCACCATCCTCAAGTTTTATATTAAAAATATCAGAGTACAAGGTATAAACTCTGAAGATATTTGCATCTTGAAAGTATGCTTTTTTGAGGGAATCCCACATGCTCTTAGCAGTATCAAGAAAAATAACTGTTGAGGCAATCTGCGGCTCCAAACTATTGATCATCCATGAGAGAACCGCATAATCGTTTGCCTCCCAATCAAAATATTTTTCAATATCGGCTGAATCAGGAGGATCATCTTCAAGGTGTTTAATCTTCTTCTGAGAACCACAAAAAATACGAAAACACGAGATCAGAGAATATAATTTGTACCATTAAGTTTGATAGAAGTACTCAGAGTTGCAGTTTTGGGATCCACCATAGAGTTTGACATTCTTTATAAAGTAGTATCAAATGAAGCAATTGACAGAAAAAAACCCTGTGATGGAACCAAAAACCTGGAGTGCTGTAGAAACTCGGCTCAGAAATGGCTTGAAAATGGGTCAGAAATGGCTCAGCTTGACTGGAGCCGGCTTAGAGCCGAGTCGACTTGGAGCCGCGCCTGGAGAAGCTGGCTTGGAGAAAAATTGGCGCCCGACAAAGGAGAGGGTGCCTGCGTCTACCTCGTCGATCGAGCCTTTCTCTGGTTCGAGAGGCGATCAGCGCGGCGCGTCTAGTTCGAGGGGTTGCCGAGGCTTCTACGCCGGCGGAGGAAGAAGAAGGAAGCGCCCTTTCTTGGCGCGTCTGGTTCAAGGAACTGCCGAGGTTTCTACGCCGGCGGAGGACGAAGAAGGAAGAGAAGATCTCGCCGTTGAGATGACGAAGGTTGGATTCTACACCGGCGGTCCGAGAGGAAGACGATGGAGAGGCGATGCTTGTTCGACTTCGCGAGCGTTTGCGCCGAGCCAAGAAGACGCAGGGAGGAGCCGCGTGGAAGGCGCAGGAGAGACGCCGAACAGTAACGGCGTAGGAACAGTAAACGCTGAACAGTAACGGCGTAGGAACAGTGAATGCCGAACAGTAACGGCGCATGAACAGTGAACGCCGAACAATAACGGCGCATGAACAGTAAAAAAAAACTAGAAAAAAAAAATTTGTGAAAAAATTCTAGGGCTGCTCTGATACCATGTTGAGCCCTAAAGCCTCCATTACATTAATCATAGAGAATACCTATATATAAGCCAGAGACACCATAAGCTAAGCCTAAGAATAATATAAGCTAACTTATACCAATAATAAATACAATATAAAAACTATTATCTTTAACACTCCCTTTCCACAAGCACATCACTGTCGACAGCGGAATGAGCCCGAACCACCCCGCAATCCAGATCGTCAACCAGAAACTCCTCTCATATGTGTTGTGTTCTGTCGGTATCCTCATCGACAGTGGCCTCAACGGCAACCGCGCCAAGCGCCGAGTCATGCTGCTCTTCTTCAATGGGCCAAAATGACCGCGAGGGGCTGGGCATTGGCGTCGCGCATGGCTGGGCACCTCGCCATCGAGGTCACCGTGTTGCACTTCTAGTTGGCGGCACGAGGGTGCTGTTGGCTAGTAGCCGCGCGAGGGAGTCGCTGAATGAGGAGGCAGTGAAGTTGACGATGGAGGACGACAACAACAACCTCAAAGAAGAGGATTACATAGCAGAGTTCAAGGGCGGTGGGGAGGCGGAGTGGTGCAGTATTTGGAGAGAATGATGAGCAACACAAAGGAGACGATGGTGGAGATAAGAGAGATGGATGGAGAGCAGGACTTGTATTGTCGACAGACGTAAACATCGATCCTCATGTGCGCCTCTACGTGAACAAGTTGAATGGTCGAGCAACCAATAATAAACATGTACCTGGGCATGGTAAACTCAAGGGGAAGGAAGGTCTCGAGGGGGGGGGGGTTTCAATGCACAGATGTGTATACAAGTTAACTTACTAACGAGAAGACTAACAGAAGTGACCTCTGCACACCACTATTGAAATGAAGGATGATTCCGAGAACATTTGTAACTGTAGGTAGGTCTTGCGCACAATGCCAGTCAATAGGGTTCCGTACAATTTACCCTTTTTAAAAAAATTAAATTTGGTCAACCAACTTGATTTTTATGCAAAGCTTGAACAAGATTCGAAAACTATTTTAGAAATACTATTTTTCTCATGGTTGTATTGTCTTTATAGTTATCCTTTGAATATTGTTTTTACCTAAAACCGAGGTTTGAGTAGTTCAAGCCACTAATTTCCGATTCAGCAACTTTTATTTTTAGAATCACGATTCATCAATTAATAAGTAAACTTCTAAAAAACAATCGAAGACGACAATTTAGATGGCATCATGTTCGATTGATTTCACCAATTTCAACTAATCTGGTTTGTGGTTATTGTGCTCCTGTCGTTAGCAGTACCGGTGTCTTGCTTACTTCCACGACCATCTGTTGCGCCGCTAGAAGTGCCGGACGCATGCGGGTTAGCACCACCTCCGAGCGGTGCATCAGTGTGCATGGTGTGTAGTTCATTGACTACCCCAGGTCTAATGCCCATTTGGCCTGGGAACATCATTCACTGGGATTGGTGTAGCTGAAGAAGCTCTTGAGTTTAAACTTGGCAAAGTTCCAAGTATCCCTAGGCAATGAGCTAGCAGTGATGCTACTTTTGAATATAAATGATCATTGCCTTAGGAAAATGAAAGCTACAGTAGAAGGACAATCATTTCAATCCCCAAAAGTATTGAACAATGCAAACCGCAAAGTGAACTATAAACCAAATTTCTAATTAGAATTTTAGTAAATCAAGACAATTGTGATGCAAAGATCTACAAGAAACGTAAAACAAAAACAAATGAATAACAATGTAAACAACAGATTATGGCCTTTCAAATATCAAAATCACTTACCAAATTGAACTCAAACAATGAATCTGATTCTAGACCAGCTAAAAACTATCATCACCTTGAATTACTTGGTCATCATAACATATCAACATGTATCATTATTAAACTTATGAATCTCAAAGTATTTCTATTTGTCACCATGGGTGAAAACAAAGGAGCTAGATAATAACAGAGAATCCAATCAGCCACAACCCTTCCTTTCAGACTCAAACCAGCTAAAATATTTATAAGCACACGAGTTCCTATTGTTTGTTCAGAAACAATAAAGAAAACCTTTTACTTGCAATAACCACTTCTTGATGGTTTCTATTTTACAGGCATCAGAATGTATTAATACATTGTATATACATGTAACAGTGGTATACACAGAAAGGTAGTGTTAAAACAGTACATTAAATTACAAAAGTGAAGTTCATGAATCAACTTACTGAGCAGTGAGCACATTCAGATAACTTCCCCAAGTTCTGATTTTCCAAGATTGCCAAAATGAGCTGCTTGGTTTCATCTAAGTACTGAATCAAAGAAAAAAAAATCAATAAATCATGGAAACGGATCAAGCCTCTATCAAGCTTTCCCAGATAAGTAACAGCAAATAGCTAAAGGCTGAAGAAGCTCAGTCTCCAAAACATGGGAGGTAAGATGTTTTAGGGAACAAGCAAAAAGCTAGTTTGTTATAATGAAGAACACTTTCCAGTTGCGTTAAACTATGTGATGTACAGTAGATGTCAAACAGATTCAGAATTTAAATTTGATGAGGGATCAGGACTCGACTTGCTAGATTTTCTAATATTTGCTAAATTCTCAATCAGAAAGATTAGTAGTTAGGGAAGTCAATGGTCTGAAGTTGCTGGATTTCATTAAATACCAAAAATTTGGGAAGAAATATTTGATTGAAATACTAAAAAACAAAAGCCGCAATGAGAGATTAAGAACTGTAAATATGGATAAACATCCTCAGGAATATTAGTCGGCTAGTTGCTGGATTTCATCAACTACCAAAATGGGAGAAATTATTTGATTATAATTATAAAATAATGAAATTGCAACAAAGAGTTTCCGAGCTGTAACTTCAGATAAATATGTTTAGATTTTAGAAGGATCCTAACAAATTTAGTGACTGAAATTAGAGGAGAAAGAGATATAAAATGAAAGGAAATTGTTATAAGTTACAACATTAGAATGCACACTGCCGAGCTGAACTCATATCATTATTACAAGCTTCGGAAAGAAGCATGCACTGTAACAGATTCTCTTCTTATATCTAATGTCATATTGAGAGGGTTCAATTCATATAATAATTTCCTCCGAAAGAAAAATTGAAAACCTGCTGAAGTTGATATTAGAAGATAACCAAAAGTACTTCATCAGATCATAACTTCAATGACTTCAAAATTATCCTACCCTCCATGGAAGTCTCTCAAAATCCTAGTATAATACTGACTTAAATTAGCTCTGTCAGGACTTAGTTATCCTATTTAAATTAGTTTCATGCAGAAAAACAGGAATTAATTACAAAAAAGAAGTGGGGATTTTTCAACTTGTTCTTGATCTGTTTGACACCAGGAAAATAATTATTCTGAATTATAATTAAACTAAATATTTAGTTACCAGAATGTTATTTTAACAAATGGCCATTATCAACTGTTGATAACAAATCATGGACCTAATTACTATCTAACTGGTGAATAAAAAATTACAATCTATTATTTCTTAGCTTAGCTCATCTAATTGCAGTTGCACCACCTTTCACATAAATATCTTACAAGGATTTCCATCTCTAATCTATATCTGTCTCCAACAAAACAAGTTCCAAGTCTCCAGAACAAACCTAACTGCAGGTATCACAAGCATTCCAAAAAAAGTCTGCCTTAATGTGGGAGTTGGGATAATTCAAAGAAAATAAAGCTAAGACTGAGCTGGGTGCAAAATCCAAGTATCAGCATCGCTTTGCTTCCTTAGTAAATTGGGAATGTATGACGGTTATAAGCCTAGTGTATCATCAACAACCAAGTATTACCTGTTCAAACAAAAATTTGAATGATTAAGAAGTGAGGAGAACAATACTAAGCTGGAAATAAATGACATGGGTTTTCTAGTCTGGATGCAACAAGTAGGAGAAGATTAGGAAGAATCAGCAAAAATTCAAATATCTTCCAGTGCCCTATTTGCTCATCTCCATGTTTGGAGAGTTTTGGAGGAAAAAGTCAAGAGAAAAAGGCTCCATAGATATTTTATTTCCTCATTTCTCGAAAAAAATTCTGCTCTCCACTCTTCATTTAATAAACAAAACAAGTGAAAAGATTCTTGTCTTATTTCCTAGTATCTGTAGACAGGATTCTCTTATCTTGCTCTACTCCATCTTCTAAACTTATAATCCAAGCAGAGCCTGATCCCAAATAACATCTTTGGCAATATGCTAATTAAGCCCAACAACAAAAATCGAAACAAAAAGCTAAAGGAAGCGACGAAAATATTACTTTTTGAATCTGTTCGGTTGTGATGCTGGCGATATGGATTGTGGACATAAGGTTCATTTGATGCGTCGGCTGCTGCATGATTCTGGAATCTGTATTCTCACTTGTCCCCAATCCAATCCTTCCGTCACTCTATCTATCTCTCTATAAGAAGGATTAGATTTGAGCTTTTCTTAACAGATTTGATCTTAGTTCGGAGAGTTCACTTGTAAGGGCCGGTTTATGATTATAAAATAGGAGGGAAAAGGAAAAATAATAAAGAGAAGAAAAATAAGGGGAAAATAACAATTTCTTTATTTTAAAAAAGGAAAATATGTGAAGTTGAAGTAGTACAAATAATTCATTCTTGTTTTCTTCTTCATTTTTTAATTTTGAATAAAAAATTTGGAAGCAGAAAAACTATTTTTTTTTCTTTTTTAAATAAATATCTTTCAATGGAGAAATTTTAATTTTCTCTTTTTTTTTTCTTTTTAGTCTTTAGCTTCCTTTCTTCTTCATTCTCCTAAAATATGTTTATAAAAAATTCAACAATAAAGTTTATTAAAAAAGCTCATATTCACTCTTTACAAAAGTAGAACATATCGTAAATTAAGAATGTCAAATTTGATCCATCCTATGAAATAAAGGTGGCAATTGGTCGAGCTCGGGCGGCCAAGCCCGACCATCTTTGAGCTGTGTTTCCGAGATTTTTTGGGTCGGCCCAACCTGATCTGCGGCCCGGAAACTCGAGCTTGGGCCGACATGAAAATAAATAAATAAAATTTAAATTAAATAATTAGTAAAAAATATATTTAAAAATCTGAAAAATTATTAAATAATTAAAAACTTAAAAACAATGAACTAAATATTTATTTGAGTACTTTTAAATAATTTAAATTATTAATTAATTTTTGGGCCCAGGCTCGAGCTTGGCCGAACCTACATGCCCCAAACAAGCCGCCCAGACCGACTAAAATAAAAGGTCGGGCTAGGTCATAATGGGCTGGGTTGGACCCGACTCAGAGGCAAAGTATATTATTCCTATTTGCATTTAGGATTGAGTATTAGATTAATAATGATGATTCTGCACTTCACTTTGGCCATCCTTAACATTTCTCCCTTTCATAAACACACTTAAATTTTTTAATTATATTATATTAAAAATTTAAAATAAAATACAAATCTGTTCCTAAAGGTTGCTTCATTTGAATCAATTCAATGATGAGGATTATAAGAAAACAACAAACCACACAGGATCAATTTTTGAGTATTACAAACAACTTTAACTTTTAATTTTATCATCATATATTTTATTTCTCAAGGCTTTGTTTCAGAAAACGTCAAGTGTTGGAGGTCACGGCACTTAACAATTTGTCGATTCTTCTCAAGGACAGTAACTTCGAATGAACTCTGATCTTGGATCACTGAAGCTTCAATTGAAAGATTTGTCTTTAGTAATATATTTGTTCAGCAACTTCTACTAAATCCATGCTCAAATCAACTAACCATATTGCTGCAAAGTGCAAAACCATCCTGTTTTTTTATTTGTCTGACAAATGTTCCCTACTTATTCCAATTTGGTCCCTAAAGTTTTCATCAAATGTCACTTTTGGCCCCTCAACTTTACTTTAATTCTCATTTTAATCCTTACAATTTGAAAAAAAGGTCTCCCTTTAGCCCCTTAAATATATTTTTGTTTCGTCCGTTACCCAAAATTTACTTAGTAATTGATGTCATTCTCCTATGAATTGGATGAAACCCCATGTGCTTCACATGCTTCGTTGGTGATAAACTCAATTAACTTGTACTTATGCATTAGCAACAAAGATATTGATAATTATTATCATAAGAACAATATTTTCTCCTTCCTCAAACATGCAACATGGAATTAAACCACAAACTCTGCATCGGTGAAAAATAACTCAATATCTTTTTAGAAAGATTGGTTTAATTGATTGTTGAAAAAGAATAAGTGACTTCTATATTTGAAGGGTCAAAGTAAGATATTTTTTCAAATTATAAGGGCTGAAGTGAGAATCAAAACAAATTTAAGGAGTCAAAATGAGACTTTTGATCTTGAGGGGTCAAAGTGGGACTGAAAATAAACTTCAGGGGCAAAAGTGAGACTTTTTTAAACTTTAGAGACTACATTAAAATTAACCCTAATGAATATTAAAGGAAAGAAAAGTGATTCATGTCTAATAGTTTTTTTTATTTGAAGAAATTCATGTCTAATAGTTGGAAAAGAAATTATATCTTCTCATTGTATATGTTTTATTTTCACTCAGGTTGTTTCAGTTGGAAATGAATATAAATACTAACTTTAGCAAAGAACATGAGAGATTGATGTGTAAAGGAAATGAACCTGGAGAATGATCAATCAACATATACACCTCTGTTGTTGAGTATATACCCTCAAAGTGCAGTTCGCTTAACATACCAGTCCATGTCAGAACCTGAATCTCCTGCAGCATGCCATATCTCATCAACCAGTTCAGCTCGTTGCTTAAAACTGGTTGCAAGGTTTGCTGGAAGTGCCTGCCAAAGTTAACTAAAGATAACGAGATCATACAATTATTGACTAGTAGTAGCAGATAAAGACAAAATTTCATCTGAATGCTTAGTGCTTGTGGCCATTTTGATATATAAGGTGCTTGCATCTCCAACTGAATGCGAATAAGCTTTGCAAGACGATCACTTAGTATGAAATCTTTTAGTTCATCTCCTGACTCAATTTTATCAATGAGTTTTTGAAGGCATTCGTCCATGAAAAACTGAATATATTGAAAGGAGAATATAACTGGTTATGTACCATATGGTAAAACAGCAGAATAAGCTAGAGAGATTTCTAAAGCTATTGTTGTTCATATCTCCCACTAAAGAAGAGAATGGACTATCCAATCTTACATAATTATGAATATAAATATTCAACTAGGACTAGGACTAGGAGTACATATATAATTGGCTTTCTTTTTCACCTAATGCAACAATATCTCCAAGAGACGTTCATAATCTGCAGTGTATTATTAAATGTAATGCTAGCTGACTAGCTGAGACTATCAAGTCCCAAAATATGCACAACATCAGGGAAAACATAGGACGCGGGGAAAACATAGGATAATTGTATTCATGTTTCTGTTTCCCATTTACTTTTAACTGTATAGAGAAATAGACAAATACAAGCTTGATGCAGAAGACTTGCAATGAATTAATTGACAACATGCTTGTATCTTAGCATAGTTTACTCTCCAATTAGCAACATGCTTGTCTTTAGCAAAACACAACAAATGCAATTAGCCATATAAAAATTGGACATAAAAAAAAGTAGCAACAGCAACAAAAGTCAATGAATTAATTAAAGAGAATTAGTTCTTTAGAGCATGAAAGAATCAAAGAAGAATAATGAGGGCAATCAAAGGCTTCCATATTGGAAGCTAAAATCTATGACTAAATCTAAAACCACGACATTTAGTGAAGCATATATCCTATTAAAAACATGTCAGGCTTATGTCAATGTTAGCAAATGAAGAAGGCACTGCATCAGAACACTGTATCAAAACTGCAACTCTTATTGCCAAAGTAGGAATCACACTGCATTACAGAATTCTCATTGGTTTGCTCTCAGAAGGAGAAACAATGGGAGATCAAATGGAAAACCTAAATGCATCAAAATTTCACAACGCAAGATGGATTGGAACTCATAAAAGGAAGGGGATCAAAACATAAGGGATGACCCCTTAGCCCATGTACAAACAACAAATGTGGCAGCTATCAGTAACAATTCCAGTTCACCATTCAAACAGCAACCTCTAATCTTGGCTCAAATGAGAAAGCAGACATGAATTCCTTAGCACTGCCATCCACACAACACTTGGGCAACACCATCCACTCATTTGCCTCCATGTGAAACATCACACAGCTGCTGAAGTGGTTGTAGTTGTTGATGCATATTAAGATCATATTTCTCCAACCAGTACAGTTTATGTCCAGTTTCTTTCCATAGAACTCGTGTGACATTGATGGTGGCATGGCAGCTACTTGTTGCCATGATCCAACTTCTCTGGAGAATTTCCAGATTCGCACGCTTGCAGTCTCGAGGAACTCGGACAATATGACTACTAACATCTCCCCATTGCACTCAACCACATCAATTGAGTACTCAAAGTAAACTGGCAGCAACCTAGGATATTCAGAGAATGTTTTCCGAACAAGATTGCAAGCCACAATGTTACCGGAGTGACTAATGAAGTAGACAACCTCCTCCTCGTTCTCCACAGTAAGAACCGATGAGTATTGTTTGGATGGGCTCCTCTGCATGTTGCTCGCAACAACATCACCAGTTTTGCTGAGAAAATAGAAGATTTCACTACCACTGTGAGACTCCAAAGAACTCTTGGTTGTATGAACCAGATTTACTTCATCTTCCCATGTACCTTTGATGGAGTCAAAGACTCTAAAAGCAAGGTTGGAGATATCACCAGAGACTAGAACAATTCTGTATGAAGATGAACTACCTGGAGAGGAGTGCAAGGCTATGGCATGCAGAGGAGAGGTTTCTCTGACTGAGACTACTTGTGGGAGTTCGCGGCAAGCACCTGTCACTGGATTGCAAACTTTTAATCCACCAAAAACTGTGCGGAAACAAACAAGACCACCAGATGCAGCAACAGGGATGGGCTTCATGTTATGACTGTCTCGGAACTGGATTGGAAGGCTTAGGTTCTTCCAATTCCATTCACTAGTATCCAAAACAGTGGACTGATCAAGATCTTGATCGACCATAAGAAACCATGGTTCTCGAATAGGTATCTGTGCACATGCTATCTGAAACGTTGCAGAGTTTGTTATTGACTTCCATCTTTTGCACACGGGACGGAGGCGAAAAAAGCTTGAAGCGGGAAGATACGACAGGACCCTTTCAAGCAGATCCTGATTCAGTTCGTCTAAAGAGAAGGCCGACACCCAATCAGCCTCTTCTGCTGCCTTCCTCTTCCTGCTCTTCCCAGCTGCAAGGTCCATCCCATGCTCCATCTACTATTAATAGTGTGTGTTGAAGGATCTAGAATGGGAGAAACTACATATTAGACCCAAGCAATTAAAGTTAAAAGGGAAAGCATGTCAATGTTATCTGAATGAAAGAGTAGCTGAATTGAGATTTGAAAGATAAGCATGTTAAATTACTCAACATTCAGAAGACACCAAAATTAAACCACAGTTGTCTCATTAAATGATCTTCAAGGCATTATGTCACAGCATTAAAAGAAATTAGGCCTCAATCAGACCACACAAACAGGAAAAATAGTGTTTATAGTAAAGTGGGCACAGTATACTGCACAAAAACCAAAATATAATGCAGATTCTTGATCTGACAAAGACAGGCGAGATTCTAGAAGCAATCACTTCGCCTAATAATTGCAGAACTTACAAGGAATATATAAAGTAGAAGTGTTGCTATACCCTCCTATCTTCCAAACTACTCCCAATGGCGTGCATTGTAATTACATCCGTGAGTATTAGGAGGATTCTTAGACACGTCAACTAAAAAAATTTAGAAGTTCGCAGAAAGAAAAAACAATATAGGAACAATTCAGGGTACTTATTCGTTTTAAAAACGAGCACATACTATATCTTCATGATAAAAGCAACAAAACGAAGTCTCTTTCCAAAACATTCCTCGAAGGAAAAAAATTCGCATGCCAAAGACACTTACTGCCCTACTGGAAGTCATAGATGTCCAGAAAAACAAAAACTGGTGCTCAAACATGATAACATGTGTGGTTTCCGAAATTGAATTCTTGAACAATCCATTCAGGAAGAACAAATCATACATCATCACAACTTTCACCCTCGCTTCTCCATCTTACCCTAAAATTTACTGAATTACGAAACCACACTAAAGATCGATATTGCCAAAAGATAAATGCGAACCCGGGCATTGTAAAAGTTGGACATTGCCTGTGCACTTCATTTTGTGTTTTTATAAAAGAATTGATGAAAGATAAGTAGGAGCGAGAATGGTTATCATCATCAAGGAAAGTGTGTAAAAGGCGACTCTTTTGAGATAAAAGTGACATCTTTCACAATAATTTATGCCCTAGTTTTTCCTCATTAGCTTTCTCAGAAAATTCCATACCCAAATTGACAAAACCCCAGAGCTGCATACTCTTGACGTAAATGATCAAAATAACATTTTTCGCACATCCCCTTTCGCTCTCCCAGTACCAAAACAGAGAACCAGTAATCTCTATCCTGAGAACAGGTCAACCAGCTTTACAGAGACACAAATGAATTGCACATGCTCGATTACAAGGAGTCGAAAACAAAATTAGGAGGGACTCCAAAAGCGCACCTTGATTGCTGGTTCCTCGGGTGAGCGAAGAGGACAAACAGACAAATGCAGCGAGTTGCGGCGCCGTTCTACAGCCACCCTTAAGCGTGGTGTTCAGCTGTGGAGGGAACGAGGAAACTTCCTGAGGTCCTTTTGATGGCTTTGACACCGAGAGAGAGAGGGCACTACTACGTGAGGTTTGAGCGTGGTGTTCAGCTGTGGAGGGAGCGAGGAAACTTCCTGAGGTCTTTTTGATGGCTTGAACACCGAGAGAAAGGGCAATATGTGAGGTTTGAGCGTAGTGTTCAGCTGTGGGGAAAAAGCTATATAGAAGAGTTGAAACCCAAAGGGCAAAGCTGCTCCTCTTCAGCCTTCAGGAAAGGAAGTGGAGTGGGAGAGAGATGGGCATTAAAAGAAAAGACATCCTTTTTCTACCTATGAATCCTTATGCAATAAAGTCTCTCCTACAACCAGGGGTGAGCACGGATAGACGACTAGACGTCTCGGTCCGGTCCGATTCAAAAGTTCGAAAAGAATTCCGTCTCGATTTAAAATCGGGATAATATCTAAGCAAATATATTCAAATCCATTAAAAATCGGGCGGAACCGAGACGTCATAAAAAAATTAGGATTATCCCGGTCCGGCCCGATTTATGATATAAGTAATATTAACTATTTAATATTAATTTTTTGGGATGCCGTAATACAATACACTATTAATTATTTACTATAGATTTTATTTTTATTTTGTAGAAAAAAACAATATTAATAACGGGCCGTCCCGGTCCAGTCCGACTCGAAAATTTGAAAAATCTCGTTTCAGTTCAAAATTAGGACGAGATCGAGACAAATATGTTCGTCCCAATTAAAAATCAGGACGGAACAAAGACGACATAAAAAATTGGGATTGTGCTGGCCCTGCCCGATTTATGATATAAGTAATATTAACTATTTAATATTAATTTTTGGAACTGTCGTAATATAATGTACTATTAATTATTTAATATAAATATTATTTTCTTTTTTTTAGTAAAAAATAATATTAATAAATTCTGAATGTCCTGATCCCTTCCCAAAAAATTCGGGACGGAAAAAAATCAGAATGCTTCATATTCGGGACCGGATCTGGATGTATATTTGCATCCCAACTCAAAATCGAGATAGGATCGGGATATACCAAATCTTGGCCCGTCCCGATCCGAACTCACCCTTACATATAACTATTTTATTTCCTTTTTTCCTATAAAAATGCTACAAATAGTTTGAAGATTTACTTATTGAAGCGTTTAGTACAAGGTTTATGAAAAGATTGAATAAATTAACAGACAATTTAAATTGCAATTGCAATTTTATTTTAACATAAACTCTGTCAAATTTAATTGTGTTGCCAACTTGTGAGTTGTGACTGCTCAATTCTAATGGTAGTGTTTTATATATTTATTTTTATGTCTATATATGTTTTGTAATATATTTTATGCGTAATAATTTATGTATATTTTTAAGTTTATGTATGCATTCGTAATAATTTTATTATAAAATTATTTTTTTTTTAAAAAATTAATATTTATTTTATACATTTTGGCGTTACGGATTAATTGTGTTGCTAGCCATCCGTTATCTTTTGTTTAAGCTTTAAATAATGTCAACATATTGCAGAATTTGACTTGGATAATTATTTTTTTTTGTTGAAAAAGGCAAAATAATTTCTAAAACAAATCAATTTGTGATAGTGGCCAAATTTCAAGAACACAAAATAAATAAATATAAATTGAAAATGACAAGCGATATGAACAAGTAAATGGTCATAAAGTCTGCTGATAAAGGATTTGGAAAAGAATAAAATTTTTCTTTTTTTCTAGTGGTGTGCCGAACAATTTGATACGTTTGTTTCATATAATAAAAAATAATAAGATAAAAAATAAATTTTAATTCTTTATTAATTTAGTATTTGAATTATAAAAAATTTAGAATAATAATAATATAAATTGATGTTATGTCCATTGTATCATTAAAAAATTATATTCAATTCTCTATCTCACTTATTATCCTATATTATTTTATTCAGTGCTATATTATTTTATTCAGTGAAAAAAATAAATCATATAATTAATATAAAAACTAAAATAAATTATATTTTATTAGAGAGAATGGTAGTCTTGTTCATTAATTTTAAAATTTTCCTTAATTTTTTAAGTGTTCATTTAATTTTAAAATTTGTGCAAAAAAATTTATCATCCAAAAAATCACACAATATCACAATCATTAAAATCAATTAGTACTTTTTGTAAAAAAATAAATTTTTAATAAATAATATTTATCCACAACTCCACACCGTGGCTTCATTTGGTTGATGTAGCTTTGTGCACGAAGTAAACTTCTTAAAAAATAGACCATTATCATCTCGTTTAATTAATTGACACACTTCCCGTAATAATTTACCTACGTGGAGTTAGGTAAGTCACACTTATTACGTTATATTTGAAAGAAAGAAAAAATATTTTTTTTCCTAATTTTTTTCTACTTTTGTTCTCCATCACAATGTGTCACGCCATCACCTATCTTACTCAAACTGCTCAAATCAAAATTAGTTTCATATATACTAAATCATATATAATTATATAAAAAACATATTAATTATATATGAAAGTTATATTTTTATGAAAAAATTGACAAATCTAATACATACTTTGACGAAATTAACAAATTTAACCCGCTTTTTAATTTGCATCAATTATAATCCGTACTTATGAATTTATATCGATTCTAATCTCTCGTCTACTTACTGTTAATCGCCCTGTTAGTTGCTGATATGACATCCTAGTCAGCAACTTGGTTTATATTTTTTAATATTAACTTGTCACGTCAGTCTATTCTAAAAGAATAAAAAAAAAACTAAGTTGATTTTTTGGGAAAAATTAACAAATCTAACTCATACTTTAACGAAATTAACAAATCTAACACATATTTTAATTTTCATCAATTATAACCCGTACTTACGAATTTACATTAATTCTAACCTTCTGTCTACTTGATATTAATCGCCCCGTTAGATATTAATGTGACATCCTAATCAGCAACTTAGTTTATATTTTTTTAACCTAAACTTGTCACGTTATTCCAAAAGAATAACAATAATATAAACTAAGTTGAATTTTTTTAATCCGAACTTGCCACGCCAGCCTATTGGTGCGGCCACCAGCACCATGACCACCCCCAGCGGTGCGACGGGATACTTTCGCTTCCCGACATTGAAGGGCAAGATCTTGAAGTCAGGCCTGTGGCTTATTTCCACTCTCTGCTACTCGCCTTCACCCTCCGTCGACAGCAACTGTCGCTCCGGTCGAAATTCGTCGATGTCGGCGTTGCGCGTGTAGGATGAAGGTGACATCGACGAGTTCCGACTGGAGCAGCACCTGCTGCCGACGGAGGGTGAAGGCGAGTAGCAGAGAGTGGAAATAAGCCACGAGCTTGACTTCAAGATCTTGCCCTTCAGCGTCGGGAAGCGAAAGTGCCCCAGCGTACCGCTGGGGATGGTCATGGTTCTGGTGGCTCTGGCCACGCACCAATAGGCTGACGTGGCAAGTTCGGATTAAAAAAAATTCAACTTAGTTTATATTTTTTTTATTCTTTTGGAATAGGTTGACATGACAAGTTCAGGTTAAAAAAATATAAACTAAGTTGCTGATTAAGATGCCACATCAACAACTAACGGGGCGATTAACGGCAAATAGACGAGAGGTTAGAATTGATGAAAATTCGTAAGTACAGATTATAATTGATGCAAATTAAAAAGCGGGTTAGATTTATTAATTTCGTCAAAGTATGGGTTAAATTTGTCAATTTTAAAATCAACTTAGTTTATATATTTTTTTATTCTTTTGGAATAGGCTGACGTGGCAAGTTCAGGTTAAAAAAATATAAATAAAGTCACTGACTAGGATGCCACGTCAGCAACTAACGGGGCGATTAACAACATGTAGGTTAGAATTAATGTAAATTCGTAAGTACGGATTATAATTGATGCAAATTAAAAGATGGATTAGATTTATTAATTTCGTCAAAATATGGGTTAGATTTGTCAATTTTCTCTATTTTCATATACATGTTAAAATATTAATGTACTAGTGAATAATATACTGGTCATCTCATATGTATTTATTGAAAAGTATCAATGTCAACCAAATCTCTTATGTTGTGTGATAAGTCGTTTCGTCCCCTTGGCGAAGGGGTGCGAAACGTACTGCACCCCTCCGGTCATTGGAAGTTCATCGACATTTTTTGTGTTCTCTTCCCCAGCGGCTCCTCCTCCTTCCACTCATTTTCTTCCATCCACCATGATCTCTTCCCTGTAACACTCTCCCTTCCCTCAAAGCTTTTCTTCCTGGTCTCGTAAAATCATGCCTCTACATGATGTTGCAGAACCCAACCACTCAAACATCTAGACAAATTCGCATCGTGAAGATGATGAAGAACAAGAAGTCTTCTTTGAAGACACAAAATTACTTTCTCCCAAGAACAACCCTATATACTATATCATTGGAAAACTATGGTTCGACAGACCTCACTCTCAAACCACCATGTTTACGATACTCAAAGGAATATGGAATAATCCTTCCGGATTCAGATGTGAAGAGATTGATCAAAAAATCTTCAAATTCTACTTTGATGAAGACAATGAAAGAATAAAAATCCTTTGCAATCAGCCTTGGTTGAACAAAAACCAATTGCTCACCCTTCGGCCTTAGGAACCCGACAAAACATACATGAATATGAATTCCATCACGTCCCATCTTGAATACAATGTTGGGGTGTACCAGGCCAATTTAGAACCACCAAGATAGGAAGCAAATTATGCAGTCAAATGGGAGAAGTCACTGAAGTGGGTGTCTACACTGTTAGAGATGAGCATGGTTTCATTGTCAAAACCAACAATTGATGTCTCGAAACCAATAAGAAGAGGAATTAACTCTCCTTCAAGTACACAAGGATCATTTGGACTGATTTCAAGTATGAAAAAATTCATCTATTCTACTACTACTGTGGTTTGATAGGTCATGATGATCGTAATTGCAACAAACAGATCCAAGATGAGAGAAATGGAACGATCAAAAATAAAAAAAACTTGGCCCGTGGTTGAAAGCATATGAGGTTAGTCGTTGGATTGAGTTGAATAGTAATCCCTCCATGTCGGAGAAAAATAAAGAGAATTCCCAGTACCCTTCTCCTAACACTACTAAGGTAACCAATCTGATTTCGATTCTCTCAATGAATTCTACTAGGAGAAACAAGAATCCCATAGATCATCAGAATCACTCCTCCTATGATAACACTGATCAGAATTGCGCAAGAGATTGTCAAAATTTGTACACTGAAAGTAATCCGACATTGCAATCGGAGAGCTAAACAATTTCTACACCTGTTCTGGAAAAACAAGTGATCTACTGACAGCTTCACATAACTCCCAAACAGTTGACGAAAAATGTTACGCCCCGCCTAGGTTTATCCCTATATAAGGGACCTCACCTAGGAGAAGCGCAACTAGCAACAGAACAACAACATCAAAATGGACTGAATTTAAATTTACAACCAGATAATAATAAAAGTTCAACAGTCCAAAAGTGAACAATGAATTCTAGAGTCTAGCTAAAAGTGCATAGCTCAACTAATAAATTAGAAACTAAATACTGTGCGGAAGACGTCTCCTCCTCCTCCAAAACTCTAGCTACCCCATGAGATAAAGCCGTCATACCTGAGGATCTGAGGCAAAAACAACAAACATCAGCAGAAGGCTGAGTAGGATTTCAACAAGATGCTATGATGCCATGTGTACAACGAAAGATATGATTCAACCATCTACTCGATGCACCTATACCAATCAACTATGTCAACTATGTCAACTATTATCTATATGAGTATGTGTCATAAACCCAATCAAGAGCGTAGTGGACATTGGGTTTCCCCCGCACTCTCACACCCCGAGAGTGGCACCTCAAGCCCGCTTCAGCTAGAGATGCGACTATTCAAAAATGGTAGTCCGCCGACGTCTAACACCTCGACGCCGTACACACAACCCGTGTGATAAATAGGTGATCACCGGTGTCACTTGCCCTACACCTTGGGCAATATATCAACAGTGTCCAGGGCTATCGCCCAAAAGTAGATCAACTATGCATATGTCAACAACTCATCTACTACCACTACTAGAAAAATGGTCATCAGCAACGGCTGATGCCGTTGCTGAGCCGTTGCTGAAGAGAATCAGCAACGGCCGAGCCGTTGCAATAGAGCCGTGACAGAAAGTCGCGTTGCTGATGACTTAGCAACGGATCAGCAACGGCCGCTCGGGCCGTCGCTCAAAACATTATCAGCAACGGCCGCTCGGGCCGTCGCTAAAACTATTATCAGCAACGGTTTTGCCACAGACCTGGAGCCGTTGCTGATAACATTAATAGCAACGGCCGCTGAGTCCGTAGCAACGCCGTTAGTAAAACTCCGTCGCTAAGCCGTTGCTGTAGGTCATCAGCAACGGCTTTCGATACACTTTTAGCAACGGCTTTCCCACGGACGCCCGTGGGAAAGCCGTTGCTGATGACGTATACCTGCAACCAGAAAATTTGAAAATTTCCATTGATACATTGATACATTTATCTGATACATAACTCACACACCCATACCCTCATACACACATTCATTCACACATCACAAACACCTCATACACATTCATTCACACATCACAAACACACCAACATATATACATCAAAACAATTATATTTATATTGATAATTATCCACGATAGTATAAAAATAATTCAAATGCAAAATTGAAGTATCAATATCCAAACAAAATAAGTTAAACAAGTTCAATATCCAAACAAAAAATCTCACAATCACGATGGAGGATGGTCTGGATTATATGGCGGGGTCTGGAGCGCTTGAGTGTACACCGGCGTGGACTGACTCGAGGACGATGGATTAGATGATGCCGAAGAGATGACTGCTTCGGGATGACCTGACAAGTTGCGTAGCATAGCTTCTATATTCGCCATCGTCTGACTCTGACGCTCCATCATCTCAGTCTGACGCGCGACCGTCTCCTCTAGTGTCCTTATCCTATTACTATGATCATAACTGGATCTAGAGGTGGACGACCGCTCACCAGCGACCGGAGGGGTCGGTGCCCCAAGTGGCCCTAGTACGGCTCGCGCATGACCACTATCTGCGAAGCCATATACGCGGCCATGGTCCCAGCCACCTGCGGCCTCGACCCACGATGCTGCGTCAAAGTCCTCGGGGGTACCCCCGCGCTGCACCACCGTCTGGCTGTAGGTCTCCTACTCGAGTTTGATTTTTTGTTTAATATTTATCATAAAACTTAAATTATAAATATATAATGAATAATTTAAACAAATATATAATTACCATAATGTATGCAGCGCGGTTGTCGATGTACTCCCCCGTCCCATGTGCTCGACGGTGAGTCCGCTCAAACACCGCCATCGGGGAGGGTCGCTGGACAGTCCCGTCATCCGACACCGTCGTCTACATTTACAAAACAAATACATTAATTAGTACACATAATAACAAATAAAATATATAATTAAAAGATATACTTACCATATGGTTTGCGTGCACTGCAAATGCAACAGAGCCGCCGGTGTGACGCGCTGCTCCTCCCGACATGCGATTTCTAGCCGCATTCTGAGAAACCTCCTGCCATCGATCCGTCGACCATATCCCCACGAGCTGGTCCCATATATTCGGAGTAATCCAACCGGGGCCGTATCCCCGAGTCTCCGCGATGTTAATGGTCCCAGCTCGGGCCATCGCTTGGGACCGAGCCTGCCCCAGCTGCCCGTTGTATCTTGCCCGGGAAATAGCCTCCCAGGCAGCGCAAATGAAGGGCCTCTGGTCCTCGGCCCATGTATAGCGAGCCTGCAAAATAATAATATCAGTACCAATATTAATATATCATTATGCATGTAAAAAATAATAATAATACGTGCCTCAAACTCGCACCATAACATGTCGACGTGCTCGCTAGGCACGTGAGACCACGTAGGCCATGCCCCGTGCATGTATCGTCGAATAGTAGAAGAAATGCTCCTCGGCACTTCTTCTTGCTCGAACCTGCACAACAAAAATAAATTTTAATATTATATTATGATATAATGAATTTGTAATGATTCATAATTCATGATATATTACCGCTCCCCAATCACGCTAATCAATCTACGTGACTCTGTGGCTGGTGGAGGCTGCCACCTGTTCGGCCCGCGTGGCCGCCTACGTCTGGATGTACTAGCCTCGGCAGTATCATCGGAATGAGGATCAGCAACAGGAGGATCAGCAGCATGAGTAAGTGCTGGAGTCTCACCGATCGGAGACTCCGAAACTCTCCTGCGTCGATAACCACGACCAGACATATCTGTCGAACAGACATATAATCAGATTATTGTATAAATAGTAGAGATATATTTAATAAAATATATACTTTACAATTATTCTTCATCATCTGAATAATAGTCTTCGAATTCTTCTTCTTCTTCCTCTTCTTCCTCTTCTTCATCTTCTTCATCTCCAGCTTCCTCAATTTCATGATCGTCATCATCAGCATATTCAACTTCTAATTGAATTGACGTTGTGTCTGCATCCTCGAGTATTGGAATAATACGATCCACAGCAGGAAGATCATCTTCTTGATAGAAACCAGGAGGATCATTTTCTCCTACTATCGGATCATCTTCTCGAACACCCCCGTCGTCGTTACGTGGAAGACGATCAAATCTTGTCTGTACTGTCGATTCAAAGTAAAATGAGCAGAATGTTGAAATTTCTTGAATGATATACGATTCAGATATTGATCCTTCAACAGCTGCGGTGTTCTTTACTTTTTTCTTCAGACGATTCATGTATCTTTCAAATAAGTACATCCAACGATATTGAACAGGGCCACCAACTCGTGCCTCGTATGCCAAGTGTATCGGTAGATGCTCCATCGAGTCAAAAAATGCAGGAGGGAAAAACTGCTCCAGCTTGCATATGATTTCAACAATATTATTTTCAAGTGTTGACATATCTTCGACTCGAAGGACATTTGCACAGATGCTTCTAAAAAGCATACTTAATTCAGTCAACGGACCCCAAATATTATCAGGTAGAAGATCTCGAAATGCGATCGGAAGTCAACGGACCCCGACTTCGCGTGACTCCCCGTGACAAGTCCATAGAAAATATCTTGGTGCAAATCCTTTGCTATATAGATGCAGAGTGACAGTCTCCCGATCCAAAAATCGTCCATTTGAACAAATGCGGCACGGACATCGGATTTGATCATCCATGCTAACGAAATTCCGATTCGAATAGACGAAATTTAGGAAGTACGTTACGCTTAATCGAAACTCATTCGTTAAAGCTCCACGATCAAGACGTCGGTACATCCAACTTCGATCAGCCGACATAATTCTGTCAATCAATGACAATTTCTTTGGTTAATGTCTTTAGGTGAGATTGTCCTATTCCATTCGGGATTTATGTTATTCGTACTGCACTTACATTTTTATTTTAACTGTTAACTAATTATTCTAAATTTCGACAGCATCTCCCTACAGTTCTCCGAATACGCATATCATCTGGGCGCGTATCAGAGAACAAGAGAGATGTTGCCGAATTTTAGAATAATTAGTTAACAGTTAAAATAAAAACGTAAGTGCAGTACAAATAATTATATTCCCAAATTGTCCAATCAGGGACAATTCAAGAATTGTACGTCGTATAAAAGATCATCTACTTCTTTTACACGAACATACAATTCCCGAACGGATCTAAGGTTTTGCTAAATCATATCCGATTCGTCGATGCGTACGTGAAACATATCAACTCGTCGGATGAATGATTATTTTCTAAATGTTTCGAGACAGTTCGAGTCCATATTGGACGATTTCGGCGCGCGTCCGAAGTGGACGATTCCGGCGCGAGTCCGAAGTGGACGATTCCGGCGCGAGTCCGAATTGGACGATTCCGGCGCGCGTTCGAAATTAATCTAAACACTAATAATTAATCTAACAAATTAAACAATTAATCTAAACAATTAATTAACAATTATAAAATAATTAATTAACAATTTCAAAACAATAATATATATATATAAATTCCGGCGCCGGAGTCCACCCTCCGGCGCCGGCGTACAGTGGCCGGACACACTGTCCGGCCACTGTAGAAGGTCCGGCGGCGGCCATAGGCCGACCGCCGCCGGCCGAAACCCTAGAAATAGGGTTTCGGTCGGATTTTAACCAATACTCCGGCCGATCAACATACCAGCAGCAGCGGCGAGAGGCGTCAGCAGCAGCGGCAGCAACGACGAGAAGCATCGGCAGGAGCGGCGGCGGCAGCAGCGGGAGGAAGAAGGGTCGGGCGCGAGAGCGTGCCCTATATAAACTTATCAGCAACGGCTCACTCGCCCGTTAGAAAGCCGTTGCTGATAAGTTATCATCAGCAACGGCTCACTTATCCGTTAGCAAGCCGTTGCTGAAGATTAAAAAATCAGCAACGGCTCGCGTTTCCGTCAGAAAGCCGTTGCTGATAATTAAAATAATCCGCAACGGCTCGGTTTTCCGTTAGAACGCCATTGCAGATACAGATATCTGCAACGGCTCGGGTGGCCGTAAGAATGCCGTTGCAAATAGCAACGGCTTGAGCGGCCGTTGCTGATAGCCGTTGCTGAAGATCATGTTTCTAGTAGTGTACAACTCAACTAATATAATGCTAGTAGTCATGTCATCATGTATGCATCAAATATATAAATAACAGCAGGAGACATGCAACGTCTATACTAGCATTCTCAACTAATATGCATATAAAAATATCATGCTGGCAACATGTAACAACAAAATATGCATCAAGAGCTCCAACGACAGTAGATATCAAATTTCAACGGAATAGAACAACAAGATATATTTCGACATAGGGTAACAACCGATCTAGGATGAGATTCACCTTGACAACAACTACCACATAAGAATAACTCGGGTAGAAACCATGAAAACCGATAAAATCATACTTTTCGGCCCGACACGCAAAACGAGGCAAAACGAGGCAATAAATGCATACTGATTTTAATATCCGAAAGCCAAATGACAAAACTGACTCCACCAATGGATTCGGGGCGACGAGTAGGTCCAATTTCATATATAATATGACTATTTTGACCAATCGAAGAGCCTCCAAATAATTATTTAAATTAACAAAAATAACTTATATAACTGCCCCAAAATCACTGTTACGAACTCCTATAACAGTGCTATAATCACTCATATATCACCCTATATACCAGTGTCACATCCCTAAAACAAAAAGTCAACTGATATAATATCATAACGCCGATATATAGAATATAACACTGATATAAGAATTTATCACTGATATAAACTCTAAATCATAACTTAACCTATTCATCTACCCAACTCATCCGCCCGACTCCACTGCCGCCTCTACCAGCCGCCGCCGCCTCCATCCCGATTTCTCCGGCCGATCGGGACGCCGGGGAGCCCGTCGCCGACGCCGACGATCGCCACCGCCCTACTACCCGGCGGCGACAAGAAACAGGTGCGGCGTCCCTAGACTGGGGCGTCCCCGTTCCTCGCGTCGGGCGACTCTGCGCAGACTGGCGACGCGCCCCTCGCGCTGGGCGACTTCGCGCAGGCCGACAACACGCAGGGCGACTTCGTGCGCGTGGCGACGACAGCGCCACCGATGACCCTGGCCGACGCTATCGTGCGGCCGAACCAATACTCAAACAATACCACCGACAGGATCTCAATTCCGCACTGTCTCGATTGGCAGCGCTGATCCGATCCCCCAATTCGACAAGAACAATGACGAAGAGATTCGATTCAAACTCAATGAAAACAACGAGGAAAAACAACGAGGTTCGACGACTGCATTTCAATATTCGAAAATTCCAATCAGCAAGAACACATCGAAGAACCGAACGACAAAAAGACTTCAGATCTAAGAATCGACAACTATCTACACCAATCTCATCCCAAATCGAGTTTACCCTAAGCGAAAGGAAAGAAGTGGGTTAAGAATCCTACCGGAAATCTCCTCCGAACTCCGATTCACTGGAGTCTTCTCAACGCCGACGCCTCAAAATCCTTCGTCGACCGCCGCTGCTACAGTAACCGAGAGAGGAAGAAAGGATTAGAGAGGGGTTAGGGTTTAATTATATAGGATTAGTATTTTTGCAAAATGGCCCCTCTAAGAAATATTTTTACAACTAGGTCCAAAATATTTTCAGGTATAACAAAAAATATCAATATCCAAACTCCTTACCAAGTCTAGTTCAAGAACAGTCCACGAAGTTTACTACCAAACAAAATACTGAAGCACAAACAAGCTTTAAAAATAAGCCTGAGGAAATAAATGGTATTTCTGAAGAATCAACAATCCTACAGAAGTCAAAAGTGAAACAAATCCTACTAGAGGCTGATGCACCAAATAAAAAAGGCACTATTGATAACCTAGAGGATACAATATTGCAATCTAAAACTACATGAAGAGTGGCCAACCTTGAATATTGATAACCTAGAGGATACAATATTGATAACCTAGAGGACATCCAACCCAAGTTACACCCAGGAAGAGAGAAGCTACTATTATTCAATCATTAGTAGGGAAGAAACCTCGCTTAGATTATCTTGCTCTCTCGGATGAAGCGGTGGAGGTGGCCACCCTTGAATGCCCCCTCCCCTCCTCCAATGAAAACGATTTGTTGGAACTGTCAAGGGCTGGGGACTCCCTTGACAGTCCACTATCTGAAGGAGATTTGCTCCAAGTCCTCCCCGGACTGAATATTCTTGTATGAAGTAAAGAATGAAGGCACCAAATATTTTAATCTCTTCAAAAAATGTGGATTCGTAGACATGTTTGTGGTTGACCCTACTGGACGAGCTGGTGGACTCATACTGGCTTGGAAACAATCAGTTACCGTGGATATTATCACAGCCAAATCCTATTCGATCCAAGCAAACTTTCAAAACCAAAACTAGAATAAATCCTAGGTGTTCATTGGAGTTCACCTCCATTACAATAGAGAGATTCAGACGAGACAAGTTAAACAGCTGTGTAACAATATTAAGAATTATGACACTGCCATACTTATCGGAGGATATTTCAACGAAATTATCAAAGAAACTGAAAAAAAGAGAGGATCTAGTTATATGTTTCGGCAAGGTGAGAACCTGAGAAAGCTAATAAATGAAAACAATCTTTTAGAATTTCCCTCCCCAGGTTATCCTTTCACCTGGAACAATAAAAGGAACGAGGATCAGTGCATTGTCCAAGTTTTAGATCGATTTCTGGGAAATAATGAATGGACATCAATATTTCCAAATTGTTTGGTTTCTCACTTAGAGGGATTGGGGAGTGTTCATCGTCCCATTCTCCTATCAACTGTACCATTTCTGAAAGCAAATAAAAATTTCAAATTCGATAGAAGATGGATTGAGGAAGAGCAGGTATATCATATTATCAGTGAAGTTTGGTCGTCTCCAGCTGTAGGTTCCAAACAGTTTCAAGTAATAGCAAAACTAAAGAAAGTTAGGCATGCACTAATGAACGGGAAGAGATCAAAACAAGATAACTCTATCACATCCTACAACGACTGAAACATCAAATATGGAATCTGACAAATGAAAATGCTGCAAGACACTTTGAAACTATCCGCCAACTCGAGCATAAATTGAAGATGCACATTCAAAGAGAGGAAATGTACTGGAAACAAAAATCATGTGTCAAATGGCTTCAGGAATGGGACCGTAACACCGTCTTCTTCCATGCAAGTGTCAAGGATCGAAGAAATGGTAATCTTATCCACCAGATCAAAAACAAAGAAGGCGAATGGAAGGAAGGCACCATAGCAGTAGCTGAAGTCGTCGAATATTTTTTCAAGGAATTTTTTACCCCTTCTTGTTTAGGGACGTCTCATCATGTCTTAGATGGCCTTCCGATAAAGGTATTCACAAATATGAACAGAAGGCTTCTTCGCCGGGTTACTGAAGAAGAGGTCAAGTATGCGACATTTTCCATTAAAGGTGACAATTCTCCCGGGGAAGATGGATTCACGGGGATATTTCTCCAAAAATATTGGCCGATAGTGGGAAAAGATATCCATCAGGCTATTGTCGCCTTCTTCTGGAGTAGACGTCTACTAAGAAGTATAAACCACACTTTACTAGCTCTAATTCATGAATGAAGAAATGTGCAAGACATGGCTCAAATAAGATCTATCAGTTTATGCAATTGCTTATACAAGATATATGCCAAAGTATTAATGTTCAGGTTCCAAGGTATCATGCAAAAGATAATCTTCCCATACCAAAGTGGCTTTATTAAAGGGAGGGTAATCTCAGACAACATCTTAGTGGCACATGAACTCATGCACCACCTGAAGATCAAACAAAAGCTTTCAAGCAAGGAAATGACCATTAAGCTAGATCTAAGTAAAGCTTATGATAGAGTAGAATAGCCTTTTCTCCAATCCATTATGCAAAGAATGGGATTCCATGATCATTTCATAGATTTGATTCATCAATGTGTATCTTCAACATTGTTTTCCATTCTCTCTAATGGATATGTACATGGATACTTTTAGCTTGGTCGTGGTCTCCGACAAGGAGACCCGTTGTCTCCTCTCCTATTTGTGATATGTATGGAAGGACTTAGTTTCTTATTGAGACAAAAGGAAGCTGAACAATGCATTCAAGGAGTTAAAATCAGTCGCACAACACCACATATTAATTCTCTATTCTTCTCCGATGATACCATGTCGTTTTGTAAGGTTGACAGTAAATAAGTTGAAACAATCAGAAACATTTTGACCTCACTTGAAGAAGTAAGCGGATTGAAAGTAAACACAGCTAAATCTTCTGTATTCTTCTCGAGAAATACTCCCCACAGGCTTCGTACTAAGTAATATTCTTCATATCATCCACATTGGAGGTCAAGATCACTATCTTGGACTTCCTTCAACTGTTAATAGATCTAAGAGGGATTCATTAGAATATATTATCTTAAAGGTCAAACAGAAATTGAAGGGGTGGAAATCTCGGCTCCTCTCTCGAGCCGAAAAAACAACACTTATAAATTCAACTCTTTCGAGCATCCCAACATATGCCATGTCGTGTTTCTATCTTCCAAAAAACTTGATTGGGGAAATAAATAGTTTATGCAGGAACTTCTGGTGGTGGAAAAAATTGGATCAGAAAACAATAAACTGGGTAAAATGGTTCTCCTTATGTAGAGAGAAGAAGGATGGAGGTCTCGATTTTAAAGATTGCCACCTTTTCAACCTTGCACTTCTTGCTAAACAAGCTTGGTGTATCCTTACTAATCCCTTTTCAATTTTGGGACAAGTACTAAAAGGAAAATACTTCCCAAACTCTTCTTTTATGGCCGCAAACACTGGAAATAATCCATTGTGGGGCTGGCGCAGTATCCTCAAAGGAAGAGAAATAATTTAATCAGGAATGATATGGTAGATAGGTTCACTATCCACCCTCCCAGTTTACAAAACTCCTTGGCTTCCTAGTGAACCATTCTCTAGTATAGCAGGCCCATACACTTCCGAGAGTTCACCTATGCTTATATCAAACTTCTTTGATCGATCCACTGCTATGTGGAATGTTCAGGAAGTAAGGCAATACTTTCCTTCATCACTAGCAGAAGTCATTTTGAATACAAATATCATCCTCGGCCAAGATAAACCAATGTGGAAACTTTCGGCCTCAGGCAATTTTATTGTTTCTTCAGCATACCAACTTATTATATCTTCAAAGATCAACATCTTAGCCGAAGAGGAACAGGTGCAGTGCGACTGGAAATCCCTTTTTGAAAACTAAAAACTCCTCCAAAAATAAAATTCTTTTTGTGGCAGATGTGCAAAACTATCCTTCCAGTTCGAGAGCGATTAGCTACTTGTGGAATTCCAATTGTAGATTCATTATGCCCGCACTGCAACTTCCTTTGCTTTTCCACTGCTCCTTTGCTAAACATTTTTGGAGGAGTCTTTCGCTCAATACTGCTGGAATGGACTTATTTTCCTCCTCGATGGAGGGGTGGATGAAGCTCTACAAAATAGAATGACCAAATGCTCGTCTTTCGAAAGTGTAGGATGGTCGCTTTGGAGCTTATGGCATGGCGGGAACGATAAAATTTTCAACAACACTCGCTCGACAGATGACTTGGTTTCTCTAGCATCGGATATGTGGCAGCTATATATCCACATAATATGAGTTTTGAAGTATTTTTATATTTTCTTTCCTTTCAAATGGAAGCGATGTTTGATGCTAATTTGTTTCTAAGCATCAGTGTAACTACTTTACCTCATTTAATCAAGGAACATTATATTATATCTTTTGGAAAAAAAAACAAATCTATTGTGTAAAGTCAATTCATGAAAACTACTATTAATCAAATACTTTTTCGATACTTCACAACAAATTTACATAAAAAAATTAATTTTTGAGAAATATAACTTCGCGTAAAAGAAATTTTTTTTTTCATTTCAACAAAACAAGATTTGTCTACCATGAAAATAGATGCTAATATTTTATTTGATTGATTAAGAGAAAAGAAAAATAACTTAATAATAACATTGAGAATGTGAAATAATAAATGTTATTTTGTCATGTACTCTTATGCTACACAATACAAATATTCTTTGTGTCACTCTTGTTTGGCATCTTCTGCAATTGTCTCCCTTTACAAGTTGCAAGAACAATAATGATACGTTTGTTTCGCGGGATAGGATTTCAATCGGATATGAATTCAATTGGAATTAATCGGGATAAGAATCCCGTGGGATAAGCTTATATCCTATTCATCGTTTGTTGAAATCTTGGATAAGAAAATCGGATAACACAAAATTTTCAAATCCTATGTTTGTGTTGGCTTCGGATAAAAGAGTCGGATATTAATAATTTTATACTTAAATTTAATTTTAACAACTTATCATTTTTTAAAATTATGAAATTAAATTTAAATAAATTTTTAACATAATAATAAGAAAATTTTGACAAAATATCCCTAAAAATCGAATAAAAATTGACTTATCACAGATATGTATTCATAAAAAGAATGTAGGTTTATATATATCACAAAAAATACAAATATATTCATATATCTAAAAATTATAGCAATCACGAAATGCATAATTATCTATCGCATGACAAAATACTAATTATTAATTCATAATTAAAAAAATATATAACTGTATCAAATCTATAACAATGAATGCATAGTATCAAATTCACAATTATTCATCGTGCTAACGATGCTCATTATCTAAAATGAAATTTAAGTACTGAAGCTTATCTTTCACGCTTTGCATCCCAGCAAAAATCAAAAGATCATCATCATGTGTCCCCAAGTAGCGAGTAAGAAAAATGATATCCGTTCGATCTCTAATTGGAAGTTTCTTCAACTCATCATGAATTTCTTTTTTCATCTTTCCCAACTCCTTGTCTTGACCAAATTGGTTGAACAACACCACTAAATTTTCAGCAATATCTCCCATTTTATTTGCCATAACACCTATGTATTCTCCAATCTTTGAAATGTCCATATTATGTTCTCTAGAACATCTCCTTTTCTGCCCTTGGCGAGTCATACTACTTGACGCTGCTACATTAATCGAATGTGGAGAATCCATTAACTCCACGTCATCTCTTACTTCATCGTCTTCCTCATCTAGCCTTTCAATTACATCTACAGGTGTCTGAACATTAACACCGGTTGCTCGGTCCTTCCCGAAGATTACCGAAAGTTTTTCATAATAAGGAAAAATCTTGTTTTTCAAAATCCTAGCATCTGCATCCTTCTGCACACAAATAAATTGCTCACAATTAACATTTATACATAAAAATATACAATTTATTAAAAGCAATTAAATTATACCTTTAAATATTCTTCCCATACACCTTCTTCGGTGGTTACACATTTGCGTTCTGAATCCCATCCGAAGCCTGATTGGTTCAACATATCATATACTATGTTAAATTGTTTTTTCATAATTTTCAGCTTTGCTTCAATGTGTGGGTTAGCTCGTATCCCACATCCTGGACACACACTTTTCATTCGCTTTTCAATCTCTCCATACATCCCAGGCCTAAATCCATTATCACTTTTCCAACCAGCATTAACAAGATCTTCTAAAATATCAATAAAAAAATCTTCTTGTTTTGTCCAAACACGTCTATCACTACTGGAAAAATGGGCATCAGCAACGGCTTCAGCCGTTGCTTAAAACCATCAGCAACGACTTGCAACGGCCCGACCCGTTGCAAAGTAGCCGTGGCAGAAAAGCGCGTTGTTGATAATTTAGCAACGACGCTGCAACGACCGATTGGGCCGTTGCTAATAATATTATCTGCAACGGCTTTGCCACAGACACCGGGCCGTTGCTGATAACCTTATTAGCAACGACCCGTGAGGCCGTGGCAAGGCCGTTCGTGAAAGACCGTTACCAAGCCGTTGCTGATGTTATACAACAACGACTTACGATACACTTTTAGTAACGGCTTTCCCACGGACAACCGTGGGAAAGCCGTTGTTGATGACTAAAACCTGGAACAGAAAAAAATTTAAAATTCCAAATTTCCATTAATACATTGATACAATCTGATACATAACTCACACACCCATACACCCATACACACATCCATTCACACATCACAAATACACCAAGATATATATCAAAATAATTATACTTATATTTATAATTATCCACAATCATATAAAAACTATTCAAATGCAAAATTGAAGTATCAATATCCAAACAAAACAAAACAAAAATATATATAGTATCGAAGTAACAAAGTCAATATAATAAAAAAATAATAAATCTCACGATGACGATGGAGGATGGTCTGGATCATATGGCGGAGTCTAGAGTGCTTGGGTGTACACCGGCGTGGACTGACTCGAGGATGATAGATCAGATGATGCTGCTCTGTGATGACTTGACAAGTTACGTAGCATAACTTGCATATCTACCATCATCTGACTCTGACGCTCCACCAACTCAGTTTGACGCGCGACCGTCTCCTCCAGTGTCCTTATCCTGCTACTATGATCATCTCTGGACCTGGAGGTCGACGGTCGTTCACCAGCATGCGGAGGGGTTGGTGCCCCAAGTGGCCCTAGCACGGCTCGCGCATGACCACTATATGCAAAACCATACACACGGCCGTGGTCCCAGCCACCTGCAGCATCGACCCACGCTGCTGCGTCAAAGTCCTCGGGGGTGCCTCCGCGCTGTATCACCGTCTGACTGTAGTTCTCCTACTCGAGTTTAATTTTTTGTTTAATATTTTTCATAAAACTTAAATTATAAATATATAATGAATAATTTAAACAAATATACTTACCATAATAAATGCAGCGCGGTTGTCGACGTACTCCCTCGTCCCATGCAATTGATGGTGTGTTCACTCAAACACCGCCATTAGGGAGGGTCGCTGGACAGTCCCATCGTCTAACACCGTCGTCTATATTTATAAAACAAATACATTAACCAGTACAAAGAATAACAAATAAAATATAAAATTTAAATTAAGGTATACTTACCATACGGTTCGCGTGCACAACAAATGCAACAGAGCCGCCAGTGTAACGCGCTCCTCCCCCCGACATGCAGTTTCTAGCCGCAGTCCTAGAAATCTCCTGCCATCGATCCGTCGATTATAATACCACGAGCTGGTCCCATATATCTGGAGTAATCCAATCGGGGCCGTATCCCCGAGTCTCCGCGATGTTAGTGGTCCCGGCTTGGGCCATCGCCTGGGACCGGGCCTGCCCCAGCTGCCCGTTGTACCTTGCACGTGAAATAGCCTCCCAGGCAGCGTCAATGAAGGGCCTCTGGTCCTCGGCCCATGTAAAGCGAGCCTGCAAAATAATAATATCAGTATTAATATTAATCATCATGCATGTATAAAAAAAAATTTAATACGTGCCTCAAACTCGCGCCATAGCATGTCGACGTGCTCACTGGGCACGTGAGACCATGTGGGCCATGCCCCATGCATGTATCGTCGAATAGTAGAAGAAATGCTCCTTGGCACTTCTTCTTGCTCTAACCTGCACAACAAAAATAAAATTTAATATTATATTATGATATAATGAATTTGTAATGATTCATAATTCATGATATATTACCTCTCCCCAATCACGCTAATGAACCTACGTACGTGACTCTGTGGATGGTGGAGGATGCCACCTGTTCGGCCCGCGTGATTGTCTGCGTCTGGATGTACTAGCCTCAGCAGTATCATTGGCAGGAGGATCAACAGTAGGAGGATCAACAGTAGGAGGATCAGCAACATGAGTAAGTACTGGAGTCTCACCAATCGAAGACTCCGAAGCTCTCCTACGACGATAACCACAACCAAACATATCTGTCGAATAGGTATATAATTAGATTATTATGTATATATTAGAGATATATTTAATATAAGATATACTTTACAATTATTCCTCATCATCTGAGTAGTAGTCTTCAAATTCTTCCTCTTCTTCATCTTCCTCATCTTCTCCATCTTCTTCATCAATTTCATGATCATCATCATCAGCATATTCAACTTCTAATTGAATTGACGCTGTGTCTGCATCCTCTAGTATTGAAATAATACGATCTACAGTAGGAGGATCATCTTCTTGATAGAAATCATCTGTCACATCAGGTATCAGCTCATTTTCTCCTACTATCAGATTAATTTTTTCTCTACCTTTAGTCTTACAGACTACACGCCAATATGCTCTATCTTTATTTCGAGCCGGATACTTCGCGTAATATACTTGTTCGGCTTGTGATGACAAAATAAAAGACTCATTTGCTGCCAATTTGGATTTATAATTAACCTCAACAGGTTTATATTTTGGATGAACTTTCATGCCCCTTTCTGTTGTATCGAACCAATGACATCTAAATAGGATAACTGATTTCAAGCCGAAGTAGTGCAACTCTATCACTTCTTCCACTCGTCCATAAAAATCCATATCACATTCAACAAGTGTGCCAAATGATACTCTTCATCGCTTAAGTGTCGAGATGGACGAGAACCAAAAGCACGACCAGAGTGACAAAATATATTTAAACGTCCATCTAAATGTCGAACTCCCTCGTCGTCGTTACTTGGAAGACGATCAAATCTTGTCTGTACTGTCGATTCAAAGTAAAATGAGCAGAATGTTGAAATTTCTTGGATGATATACGATTCAGATATTGATCCTTCAACAACTGCGGTGTTCTTTACTTTTTTCTTCAGACGATTCATGTATCTTTCAAATAAGTACATCCATCGGTATTGAACGGGGCCACCAACTCGTGCCTCGTATGCCAAGTGTATCGGTAGATGCTCCATCGAGTCAAAAAATGCAGAAGGGAAAAACTGCTGCAGCTTGCATATAATTTCAACAATATTACTTTCAAGTGTTGACATATCTTCGACTCGAAGGACATTTGCACAAGTGTTTCTAAAAAACATACTTAATTCAGTCAACGAACCCCAAATATTATCAGGTAGAAGATCTTAAAATATGATCAGAAGCAATCTCTGCATGAATACATGACAATCATGGCTCTTCATCCCTGATATTTTGCAATCATCGACGTTCACACATCGAGATAAGTTTGAGGCATATCCATCGGATAATCTGAGTTCTTTTATCCATTTACAAACATCTTTGATCTGTTATTTATTTAACACATACGGGGCCTTTGGCTTCCGATATCGTCCGTGGACCTCTTGTAACTCCAACTTCGGCCTCTTACAAAGTATTTTCAGATCATGTCGGGCTTTGACATTATCTTTTGTTTTTACGGAAACATCCATCAAAGTGTTGAAAATATTATCAAACACATTTTTTTCAATGTGCATGACATCTAAATTATGTCGAATCAGTAATGAACTCCAATAGGGCAATTCCCAAAAGATACTTTTTTTCATCCAGTTATATGTTTGACCAAAGCCTGACACTCTTTCATTCCGATCAAATACTATCTCTGGAAGTGCTGAAACACGTGCTAACATTTATTCACCAGACAACATCAGTTAGCCGGTAGGAATCGACGATGACAATCAAAAAATGATTTTTTTCTTCCGTTATGAAGACTGATTGATTTAGAGTGTTCCATACAATACAGACAAGACAGTCGGCCGTGAGTGCTCCAACCAGACAATATGCCGTATGCCAGAAAATCATTGATTGTCCACAAGATCATGTCCTTTAAATTGAAGTTTTGCTACCGATGACAATCATAAGTGACAACTCCCTCAGTCCACAATGTTTTCAATTCATCTATCAAGGGTCTGAGAAACACATCAATTTCTTTTCGTGGACCCTTAGGACCCGAAATAATCATCGAAAGATAAATAAATTCATCTTTCATACACATTGACGGTGGCAAATTATAAACTGTCAGCAGCACTGTCCAAACTGAATAAGGAGTTGCAGAATGTCCAAACAGATTAAAACCATCTGTGCACAATCCCAATATGATATTTCTAGTATTCCTAGCAAATGAAGGATAACATGTATCCAAATATTTTCATGCTTCACTGTTGGATGGATGAGTCATTACTGTATCATCACGACTTCTTGCATGCCAACTCATGTAGGGGGCCGTCTTTTCCGACATGAATAATCTTTGAATCCTCGGTGTTAGTGGAAAATACCAAAGCACCTTAAACGGAATATTTTTCTGTCGAACCGATTCCTTCTCATTGTAATGAGGATGTTGACATACAAGACATTTATCCAACTGCACATTTTCTTTATAATATAAAATGTAGTTATTTTGGCACGCGTGTATTTTTTCGTACCCAAGCCCTAATTTTCTCATCAGCTTTTTAGTTTTATAAAAAATTGGCTCAAACTTGTTATCAGTAGGCAGCATTCCATTAATCAATCATGCAATCCGATCATACGCAACCCCGCTGATATTACAATCGGCCTTGATGTTTAGGAGCTGTGTTATTGCTGAAAACCTAGTGTATTTAGGACAATTCTCATACAAAGGTTCATCGGCAGTTTTCAACATCTCGTAAAATTCTGCAGCTTCTTTATTCGACAATTCAATCTCTACCGCAGTTTGTACTTCTGTGATATCAATCGCTGTAGTATCTGGTTAGACGATCCATCTATCCAAACACATTTTAGCATTTCAAAATATTAAAATCATAAAACTTTAGCAATCAAAACCTTAAAATATTATGATTTTATCATTTAAAATTTCAGCATTCATTGCACTATTTAACATCACTTTGGAACCAAGTATATATGATAACAAATTTTTTAAAAAAGGTATAAAAACCAACCAATTTCAAGAGTTCATGTAACAAGTATAATTCATATATCAATTGTTAACTCTCCACTCATTATACATATCATTTGCTAGTTTCTCGCGAAATTCAGTCCACTGAGGTGATGCCTCTACACTACTTATGGCATCAGTATCATCGTCATTGATATGATTATTACTTTCTTCTATGTAACTTAGTTGCACCTCAAAAGGATCTAAACTCATTTCTCTTCTAATGAAATTATGTAAAAGACAACATGCAATAATTATTTTATTTTGTATCGTGATTGAATAAAATGATGGACTTAGAAGTCTAAAACATCTTTCTATCACATTCCTAGCCGATGAATGACACATGTTGAAAAGCTCGTGCGGTGTTGATGGAGCTCTAGAACCTTCGCCCCATTCTGATAAATGGTATCTCGTCGATCTATATGGTGCAAGAAATCATTCTCCATTAGTATAATCAGCATCCACTAGGTAATAGTTTCGTAAAACAAAAAAAAAGATTTATATTAGAAGTTTCTTTTATAAGGGGTCCAACACATCTAATTATGATTTCAATTTTCATAAGGACTTACCAATTGGGACTTTTAATCCATTCCTCCTAGTAAGAGCATCTCGTAGGATTCTAGAATCTGAAGCAGAACCTTCCCACCAGGGCATAATGAAAATAAAGTTCATGTCGGGAGTACAAACACCTAACACATTAGTGGCAATGTCCCCTTTACGATTGCGGTAACGAGGTTTATCTTCAGACGGGGCTCACACCTTAATATAAGTGCCGTCTTATGCTCCTAAGCAATTCTAAATTATAAAAAAATAATGATAAATAATTAAGTTTTTGTAATTATCATAAAGAGAGATAATTTTTTAGATTCGTTTTACATACCTTGAACCACTTCCATTTTGGATATGTACAATTATTTGGTATTGGATATGGAGATCTCAACAATATGTCTTGCAATCTTATCACAACATTTAGTACAACATTGAAATGCTTACTCACCGTCTGACCCGAACAAACAAAATTAGACTTGATCACACGATTTTTGGTATGGTGTGCAAGTATATGTAAGAACATTGCAACTTGCTCTTCCACTGTAACTAATCTGCCTCCCCTTAGTCTACCCACTGTGCGAAGTAATTCACACAATATCCCAAAGGTGCGTCTATCTACTCTTAGTTGTTCAATATAATTTATGTCACTATTATTTATAAGGTCATTTAATCTTTCAAATCGAGTGTGGTGACTCAAAAATCTACGCTCTCTTACAACACGTTCTCCCTCTCTTCTATTTAAATTTTCTATGAGCAACACAATACAAGCACTAATAGCCGAAATAATTTCGCAAATCATCGTCGATAATGTTGCTACATATGCAACAACTACTTCATTTTTAGATGGCATGTCTACGAGAAATAAATTAAAACAAAATATATCAGTAAAGAAAATAATTTTAAGCATTAAAGTGTTTAAAGTAATTCCATTATAATGGCATATTAGTAATTCCATTAATTTTCAGCATTAAAGTGTTCAAAGTTTTGCAAGCTCATAATACTTTGCATTAGAAAATCAAAGAGATATAATCTATCTGTGGATGAGGTCAATTGTTCCTTCCGACCAGTTATTATGGTTTATGTCCTTTGCTAAATTTTTATTTCCTTTCCTAGACTAGAATGTATATCTTTCTAGTCATATGTCATTCCCTCTTATGCTTTTCTTCTTAATATTGGACTTGTCACGCTCCTTTAGTGCTTGTATACCTACTTCTATATATAGACTCCCAAATGTATCCATAAATTTCATGTTTTGTAGAAATGATAACATGAAATAGAACAAGACAAGTGGTGATCTCAAATAATAAAGAATTACAGCAAGTTGTGATCTCAAAATTTGCAAGATTGCAGAGTCAATGCACTCAAATAATAAAGAATTATAGTAAATTATGATCTCAAATAAGGATACAGTAACTTCACATGATCGAGAAGAGAGCAATCCATGGTATGGTGATTCTTTTTCTTATTAAAAAAAAAGAAATCTGCTTCCATGAACAAGCAAACTTAGTTGCAAAGCTTCTTAACAAAGAACTAATTCATAAGTTATTGTGACCTTTTTCCCAGCACCAAGTAAATCATCATCAGTATAGATTTTCTTGTTCTAGCTTAATAAAGTTTCATGCATGCTTCCTATAAATAAACCAACTGAAATCAACCCAGATAATGTCAAAAGCAATGAGTGTATGCAAGGAAGAAAAATCTCACTCTTGACATCAGGACCCTATCATTCGCTCATTCAATTGTTTCCGAAATTTTATGAGATTTTGGATTTATGAAAAATTATGAATCATACATGGAAAATCATGTTAAAACTATATTAAAAATTCTTTCTCCTCCTATTTCTCATTTCTTTTCTTCTTCTCCTTCTTCCTCTTCCTCTTCTCCTCCCCTTTCTTCTTCTCCTCTATTCCCTTCTCCTGATTGCATATCAAACTTGGTGTATCAAATTGTGCGATATGGAGAAAGGAATAGAGGAGGAGAAGAAGTTGGGGGAGGAAAGGAAGAGGAAGAAGAAGAAGGGGAGGAAAAGGAAGGAGAACTGCATATGTTCATGGAGGAAAATAAAAATGAGAAGAGGAAGGAGGAGGATGAGAGAAAGAGAAGAGGAAACTTACTTGTTGCAGTTGCAGTCGCTTGTATGAGGAGAAGGATCTGCGTCAGGTGAGGAGATGAAATTTTTGTTGGTGTGAAAGAGGTCGGGAGTCGGGAGTCGAGAGAGAGCGTGAGGTAAGCCAATGGGAGAAGAAATAATTCTGGGGTTTTAAAATTCCACCCCCTTCAAAGGATATCTTTATCCTATTAAATGAGGAGTTAGATCCGGTCATATCCATCATAAGTGAAATCCTTAGTTCACAGCAAACAGCGGATAGGATACGCCAAATCCTATCCGCCCACCATATCAGGTCAAACAAACATGCCATAAGAGAATAAGGACACAACCTTTTAGACTTTCATGGCAACTATTAACTGCACGAATGCCATAAGATCAGTAATCATCTAACTTTCACGTTTATGTCATACATTTAACCTAATATCTTCACTTTTAAATTTGTAGCATAAAAGTAGTAGTTTTTTTTTTTTGGTATTGTAATGAATACATCCGACAGAAAATACATATAGCACATATTGGAGACAAAATACGAAAACATCATTTAATATGGTATGGACATGTGCTATGAAGATCCTCAAGTGTTGGTTCAAAAATATGATAGTTTAGACTATAAGATAGGAAGAAGGGTAGGAAGAAGAATATATGTAGACCTATGATCACGCGGGGAGAAATAGTGTGTGATCTATGTGTACTAAATATTGAGACGAATCTAACTTTGGATAAATGGATTTGGAGACAAAAAAATTCATATAACCAACCACATCGAATATGAGATTAAGGATTAATTGTTCTTATTGGGTTGGAAATCTAAAAAAATTAGTATTAAAGAAAAAGAAATGTTTGTGTACATCTGCACGTGGTATGATCATGAAAAATTTAACATAATGTATTAATTTAAGTGAAAACTTGTTTGAAAGTATTGATTTATTTAATTGAATTAAAATAATCCAACATAATTAAATTTGCAGCGTATCTAAGAACCTAGTCTAATTTAGGGGTGCAAGTCAGCCGAACAACTCGTGAGCTACTCAGATTGACTCGATGAAAACTCGAACTCGACTCAATCTTATCGAGCTCTGGCCGAGCTTTACATATGAGCGAGCCGAGCCCGAACAAATCAATACTCGGCTCGAGTAGATCGCGAGCCTAATCGAGCTTTATATATTTATATATAATTATATAAATATAAATATTTCAGGTCGGATCGAGCCTAGAGCAGAGTCAAGCCGAGCTTAGTCGAGCTTGAACGAGCTCGGTCAAGCTCAAGAAAAATAAACGAGCTTAAACAAGTCGAGATCGAGTTGCTCGAGCTCGAGCTCAACATTTCTTAAACGAGTCGAGCTCAAGCACATGCAAGCTCGGCTCGGCTCATTTACACCCATAGTCTATTAATTTAATGACGAGAAGATAGTTAAACCCATGTTATTTTTAATTAATCAATCATCTTTGCATCAATAATGCATGGGGTTAATTGTAAATAATGATTACATTAACATTTCAACAATGAGTTAATGTTTTCCTAGGTACTTTTAGAGAAAGTTAGGAAAATCATAAAAAGTTTGTCAAAATCACGAAGATTTGAAAAATGGATAACGTACAATTTAGTCCCTCAAATATAGCCGAGTTTTTATAGTGGTCCCTCAAAAAAAAAAATCGATCAATATGGTCCCTCTAAAACATGACTCGAGCAAAATAGTACTTGACTCGGGCGTTTTAGGGACTATTTTGCCCGAGTCATATTTTAGAGGGACCACGTTGACCAAGTTTTTTTTTAGGGACCACTATGAAAATTCGGCTATATCTGAGTGATCAAATTGTACGTTATCCCTTTGAAAAATTAGGAGAATCATAACATTTTTTTATGAAGTCCCCAAATTATCTCTCAAATTTCATAAGCCAATCGGTTCACCCAATAAATCGGTTTATTGAGAAGCCGATTTTAGTTTTTTTTCATTTTCAGTTCAATCTCAAACCAATTTTGGATTTTTCATTTTTGGCGCAGTCTCAAACTTGTGGATACAAAGCATTTCAAACGTCACCAATGCTTAACATATACATTTCATGCAAAAATCGGGTTCAAGCTAAGTTGAACTAGTTTGAGACTCAACCAAAAATGGAAAAACCCAAAATTATTTTGAGATTGAACCAAAATAAAAAATTTTAACCTGCTATGCCCCAAAACCTAGCATCACGTGACCGACCAAAGTACACGATCGTACTCCGAAGCCTACCAACCCATGGAAACCAACATAGAACAACACACGACAACCATGCACATACCAAATAGACATGATCAAGGTACGAGTCCAAGTAGTATACTAAGACACCAATATGAAAATAATCTAGATACTACATCAACCAGAATAAAGATAAAATGTAAAACCGAACAACCAACACTTGACTCTGACTTTGACTCCGACTCCGACGCGTCACGAGACCTACTGCCAGAGCTCGCTGCCCCCAGTCGTGCCACGTTGGTACCTTAGTACCTCTACTAATCCTGATCTAGAGTTGTAAGAAAAACAAAGACATCGGTAAGTCCACACTGAACTCAGTGAGTGGCTCGACCCCGAGCCCTCCAAAAGCCCACACACATAATCTTGATAATAACATAATTCATATTGCCATAATCAACCAGACGAGTAAATTAACAATTTAATTCATATGAAAAGAAGTCCAACATATAGCCTGTGCTCTCGCACACACACATCCACACTGGCCTACACCGGCCTAGATATAATGAAAGAATGCAATAACAACATATGAGTCGGTCACTAGGACATGCTTAGCGAGCTTCCCGCTCATGGCATCCTGAGTTACGAAGGCCTTCTAGCCTCAAGTAGCCCTAGTCTAGTCGAGAAAGTCACTCCAACCAAGTGCCACTCATGTTCTATCGTCAGCGTGGCTCATTGACAAGTTCCTCGGTCCATAGCCTGCCCTTTGATCAGCCCAGCCATATCTCAGTCTCAACCACCAGCACAAATAAAACCATGTCTAAAATAAATATAAGTAGACAATCATGTTTACATCTCAAATAGAAAACAAGTTTCCTAGGACTATTAGAGTCGATCTTGCTGCCAATCTCGGGTATGCGTACGCGCACCCCTACCCCGGCCCTCCCTCCGTCCCTCGGGCTCTAGTTCCCTCGGCAGTGTGCTCCACCATTTCAACCCAACCAACCCAGTCCTAGGTGTATCCATCACATATTGTGGGTTGATTATTCACGATGTGCTATCCCCATCAAACGATAAAGTTATCATACACAAGTACCAAGTCTAGCATAAATTTACAGTTTATCATCCAAAAATTCGAAATTTAGTCATGCACTAATTTGAAATTAACCATGCAATAATATGATATTTACAAGAATAATTCTACATGATACAAAACTGAAATGAAACAATTAAATATGGAATTTACCATGCTCCAATCTAGAATTTAAAGTGCAACACAGAATTCCCACGGAGCCGACAACTAAGATCATAGGGGTTGGCCCCTAACTTCAAAGCTATGCTCACACCACCCAAATTGTATTTTCATACCATTTAAACTAAAATTTCAGAAATTATTCTCACTTCACCCTAAACACCAAGGTGAGCAAACTTAAGATTTTCGCGGGGCTGATAAACTCGATTCATAAGGGATGACCCTAGGCATAGGGTCGGCCCATACTCTAGCAAAGCATCCACCCTTCGTCATTCCCTAAAAATTTAAGTGGGAGAGTTTTATTTTCAAACCAAGGAAGTTTAGGACCTAGAACACCACCGCATCAAAATCAAATTTCAAGAAAAGTCATCTCTCCCTAAATTCCTCAATCGGCCAACCTATGGGTTTAGGGACAACCCTAGGGTGGCAGAACCTTGGACCTTACATGGATCACTAATCAAGCATAAACTATTTTGGGATATAGAATCAGAATCTAAAACATTGTTCACCCAACTAGAAACTTTTTCATGAAACATCTCCCCTTACCCTATTCGGCCGGCCCTAAGGCCCTAGTGTTCTTTCTAAGGGCTACCATAACCTACCTCCCCATCCCAGCACTTCAATTCCATCATTGAACACACAATTATGCATCGAACAAGAAAGAAAACTATTTGAACAAGGAAATTTCAAAATTTACCCCAATCAAATGGATGACTACAAGAGGATGAAAAATCCTATCACTAGGGCTCCAAGTTCACTCACCGGCAAGAGGAAATGAGGAGGAAGATAATGCTCCGCCACCTCGAGTTGATGATCTCCGGCAGCGACGAATCTAACCACCACAAGACTGTTGTTCCCTCCCCCCTTCACTTGCCCAAACACAAGGAAGCCTTGGAATACGTGCTGTTAGGGACTTTTCGATTTACTCGAGCAACGACGGATCATGGCGGAATGCTCCCTACATGTTTGTAAATATGATTTCAAGTCTATGTAATTTTGGATTCCATTATAGTTCGTACTTGTAAAATCCTTTGTGTGATCCCTGAAGGCCCATTAATTATAGTTCGGTGCTTGGTGCGTGCGCTGCGGCTAAGCGGAGCAATTTTCCTGCATTCGTCATGGCCGTGGCCATGGAAAATCATCATCGTGCATGGCCACGATTTTGTCATGCTCCTCATGCTTTTGGGAACCTTGGGTGTTAGGGGACTCATGTATAATGTAGGAGTGCATTAGCAAACAAAGCGGTTGCCTTGGGCGGAGACGAACGAGCTGCCCATATGGGCGTGTGACCAGTCGATCTTCGTGTAAGACAACTTGCGAAGCTCGTCATACACCCAATTTTATATTTTCTTACGTCCATATAGTCATGTAAATGTTGTTTTACTTTACGCTTTCTATACCAATTCGGCCAACATGGTCTATTGGGGGCGCGGATATGAAGCGCGAGGTTGGTACATCCCTCGATGTATGCCCCGCGATGTTAAGTCGGGAAGCCCAATTCGGGATGGTAGGCTTATCCCTTGAATGAGATGAAAGGGTGCTGCACGGGTTTTCCGCATAAAACAATTGGCTCGTGACAGTTGGTATCAGAGCAAGAATTGCAAGTCTCCAACTGGAGGAGCCCTCGATGCGTACATAGCCGACGTACATTCCGTCTGTGATGCTCGAGGTGCCGATGTAGTGAAGCCAGTCAATGGATATTTCAACTGTTGTATTCGAGGAGGCAAGCATTCGATGATTGATATGAAGATTGTGACTTGTGCGCAGAGCAAATCTCTATTAAGACGTCATGTTATGTGCAAAGTGGACTCTCTCATAAGACGCAAAGTGGTGCGCAGAGCAGATCTCTATTAAGACGCCAAGTTGTGCGCAAAGCAGACTCTCTTATAAGATGCAAAGTTGTACGCAAAGCAGACTCTCTCATAAGACGCGAGGATGGTGCGCAAGGCAGATGTCCCTTAAGATGCAGCGCAGAACCGATGGCTCGTGAGTCGCCAAGTATGTTGTGCAAGGCAAGATGGCCTTGTAAGGCGCAAGATTGACACGTTCAAAACAAGCACTAGCGAAGAACAGCTGTGGTGAGACAACAATGCTCTTAGTGCAGAGAGTTGAGGGACGTCGTGACCCAATTGGAGAAAACCCCTCAAGTCATGGTTCGAGGAGCAGCATAAGACTTGAAGCTCGTCGATATGGGCTCGGAGGAGAGCGCCATGTCCATTGTGGGGGACGAGTGAGCAAGCTGTGATCCATAAGACTTGAAGCTCGTTGAGATGGGCACAGTAGAGAGCGCTATGACTCCTACGGGGGGCGAGTAAGCAAGCAGTGATCGGCTCAAGATGGCGGTGGAGGCAATGCTCTAGTGTGGTGTGACCACGGAACTACTCATCACTTGGGTGTTGCACAATGACACCCAGATGTTATTCGAGATGAGCGTTGCTTGTATTCTCATTAAGTTTGGAACTTTTCATTGCCCAACAAAAATGAGACTTGGTGAATTAAGTAGCCATTTCTTGGGTTCCTTCATGCGAGCGTTGCTCATCGGTGTTGATGTGCCCCACAAAGTCTGGGACCCTCATAACCCAGCAACAACGAGACTTGGTGAGCCAAGTAGCTATTTCTCGGTGTCTATCCAAGCGAGTGTTGCTCAACGACGCTCGTTTGCTCCACAAGTTTGGGACTCTCATTGCCCAGCAACAATGAGTTTGAGAATCTCAAAGCCCTTTCTTGCAACAACAAGAGATGATGAAACTCAACGATGTTCCAAGTAGTCATTTCCTGGTGGCGAACTTCATACGGTGAAACTCGATATGTTGCAGCCCCACTGCGGCGTGTCGTTACTCAGACAGTGTTTCCTTCGACTACTTGTGAAGAATTCACTTCAACAATTGCAGCCTATGTAGAAAGGCGGTGTGGCCGAGGCGAGTTCGATGAGGACGTCGAAGCTTAAAGTGGGGGAGGATGTTAGGGACTTTTTGATTTACCCGAGTAATGACGAATCATGGAGGAATGTTCCCTACATGTTTCTAAATATGTTTTCGAGTCCATGTAATTTTGGCTTTCATTATAGTTCGTACTTGTAAAATCCTTTGTGCGATCTCCGAGGGCACACAATACGAGTTAGATGCATTTCGAGGTCATTCGATGCTTGGTGCGTGCGCTACGGTCAAACATAGCAGTTTTCCTGCATTCGTCATGACCGTGGCTATGGAAAATTACCATCGTGCATGACCACGATTTTGTCATGCTCAATGTGCTTTTGGGAACCTTGAGGGTGGCACTTGGGGGTTAGGGGTCTCATGTATAATATAGGAGTGCGTTGACAAATAAAGTGGTTGCCTAGGGCGAAGACGAACGAGCTGCCTATATGGGTGTGCGACCAGTCGATCTTCGCCTAAGATAACTTGCAGAGCTCGTCCTACACTCGATTTTATATTTTTTTATGTCGATAGTCGTGTAAATATTGTTTTACTTTACGCTTTCAATACCATTCGGCCAACATGGTCTATTGGGGGCGCGAATATGGAGCGCGAGGTTGGTACGTCCGTCGATGTATGCCCCGCGATGTTAAGTCGGGAAGCCCAATTCAGGACAGTAGGCTTATCCCTTGCACAGGATGCAATGGTGCCGCACAGGTTCTTCCGCACAAAATAATTGGCCTGTGACAATGCGGTCTCTCCATTTGCTGTACAGTCCCAGGTTAAAATTATATATTTTTTATTTCCAAATTACCAATATGCCCATGACTTAAGTTAAACCCCCCTTTCCCCACTTAACTTGGCCTAAACTCATCCAAATCAAGTTCCGATCGGACCGTCGGACTCGACTCAAACCCCACACGAACCCAACCTACAAATTCAACTTAAATAAACAATTTTACGCTCGCGTATGGGCCATACCTTAATTCACCCCCTCTAGTGATTCACTCGGTCCGCTCCGACGCAAATCCAATTTTTTCCGTTGAAACCCAATTAAATCAAATTAGAAAATTCACGGGTATTACATAAGTGGTTTGAGATTGAATCACAAATAAAAAAAATGGAATAGTGTTATTTTATTCTCCATTCTTCTCTTATTTGATTACAAATTTTTAATAAGAAATAGATGAATTATACGGAATAGATAAGAAATAGAGAATACTATTCATTATATCAACCCCAATAATAGTCTCTATTTATTTATTATGTCATTTTTCAATACTACATTCAAGATTTATGATAATTATATCAATCAAATATATCAAAATTTAATTTTTATATCTCAATCGATGATAATTTTTTTTTGTTTTAAAATTAATATTTTTTACTAATTCAAAATTAATTTATATTATTATCTTTTTAATTTACTATTTGATATTAAAAATTATTTTATATCAAATCATATTTTTATTATATTGTTATTGATTAGAATAAATTATTATATAATGTATAAATATTCAATATTATCAACAAGAATATATAGTCATTTTCCTCTCTACGATGCTAATCAAATAAAGAAATATATTTTCTTAATATATTTATAATGTCGACTAAACAATGAACTATTTATTTCTTATATATTTCATTCATAGTCTATTTTCACTTCTTATAGTTTCATTTTATCCAACCAAATATTCATTGAGTTCATTTATGATTTATTCTATTAATGCTCGTTCTATTACTCCCTGTACTATTTGACCATTAAAAAAATAGTTATGTGCACCACACATGATCACTATTTTATTATTATTATTATTATTTTTTTAAAATCTATTTCTTGCCCGTCACATTCGTCCCTCTTACGTTGAGCATTAGATCTTCATTATTTATTGTTCAAATGGTCAATATCTCATTCCTTAACATGATTTATGTGGGAAAATACATCTTAGCTTCTCCTTTGAATTTTAGTTCCTTCTCACCATCCAACTCGGCACCACCTACTTCAGCTTTCAATCCCCCGTTGTCGTCCAATTGGGTGTCAGATATGTCTTCTAGCTTGCCGCCTCTATTCTTCATGCCATTTCTCCCTAAATTCACCTTAAGGTCGTCATCTTCAAAGTCTAGTTGTTTGTCGTCTATTTTATTTTTTCCACCGAGTATGTCATTGCCCCCTAAATTCATCTTAAAGTCATCATCTTCAATTAAAGTCTAGTTGTTTGTCGCCTATTTTATTTTCTCCACCGGGTATGCTTCGTTCCTTTCCTCTATATATGCCCTCACTATCTACCCTTTAATTTTGTTTTTAAATAGTGACCGTATTCTAGCTTCACACATGATCACTTAACAATCAAATAGATCAAATAGCACGAGGATAACAAAAGGAATAAAGAGACCAATGAAATAAAATTACAAAAGACTTACCGGTACAAAAATCAATTAGAAGGGTAGAATATAAAAAAGTGGTTAGCCACCAGAGTAAAGTAAAATTTACTTAAAACTTTAAAATTAATGTTGAGAACTCAAACCTTTATTAAGGAATATAAAATGAAGGATTAATTAAAAAATATATCATCATTTTTTATGATTATCTTAAATCAATTCTAATTTTTAATTTTTCTTAATAATATACTTCATATTTCGATTTCTTTCAATTATATCCCACCGTCAATGAAGTATTAAATTTACCGTTTGGACGCTAGCGTATCATTACTGATGTGGATCAATATTGTCACGTCAACATTCCTAAATGATAACAAATTCAAAAATTACCGCATCATCAAAATTCTTTTAATATGATTTAAAAGGATTATATCTAACATATTCCTACTTTTAAGGAATTTCTCAAATCTATTATAATTTTTTTTATTTTGAAATAAAAAGGTCTCATACTTTTAATTTTTTTCAATTAAATTCTACTATCAAACTATTATCAAATTTACCAATAAAATATTGAGTAGCACTACGGATCAAAAGTCCATCTAATATTCCTAAATATATTTAAAAATAATAAAATTATTTCGCCAAACTTTTTATAAAAAAAATTATCTTCTTATTTTTTTTTAAAAAAAATTATAAAAAAATGTGTCCACTTACATTCTCAATACTCACCCATCACTTTGCATCGTTGTGACCTCGAGATAGAATCATGATCACTTTCACTGACAATTGACTATATTATTTTTAATCACATCATTTCTTAGATATTGATTCCATCATTCAAGGATCCCAAAGATTTAGTGTCATGACATATTATTATTTTTACATGTATTTAGGGATGCTAACTAAAATTTTTATCTAAATGACAATGCAACTCAAAATTCTAATGGCCAAATTAAAACAAATTTATCTCAACTCAAATAATTTGATGATAGGATATAATTGAAACAAACCAAAAATACGAGATTCATTTTGGTTGAAAATAAAAAGTTACCATAGATTTGGAAAAATTCTTAAAAGTTAAGATATATTAGATATAATTATTTAAACCTTATTAAAAAAATTGATGACACGATAGTTTTTAATTTTTTTTATTCATTTAGGAATGCAGACGTGACAATATTGATCCACGTGAATAGTACCACGTCAGCATCCAAATGGAAAATTTAATACTTCATTAACGGTGGGATATAATTGAAAGAAATTGAAAGATGAAATATACTATTGAAAAAAAATTAAAAATTAAGATATATTTGAGAAAATCATCAAAAGTAAAAATATATTTTGTAATTAATCTTAAAAAAAACAGTGACAATAAATAAGCCGAACATAGATGAGCTTCGGCTTCCGTGGACTTGGCTAATTTATTTTTGCCAACATCAAGCTTTGCTTACAAAAATCATAAATGATGCAAAGCTTAATCCTACCTAGCTAAAGTATGATTTTTTGATTGGTTCTTGCTCGTAAGTATGGTTTAATCACAAGTGTTGAACTGAACCACAACTCAAAGTTTAATCACATAAATTAAATGAATCAATTACCTAATTTCTGCAAGACATCCTTCTAATTTATATGCAAAATATAAAGCACAATACTTATGTGCAAATATGTCCCCGCTCAATAACTCGGGGACAATAACTTGATGGCTAAGGATCGCAAATAAATTAGAAATTCACGTCATAATATTATAGCATTGTAATGCTCATCCTTATAGTTCAAACAATACTGAGATGCATCTTAACACTATCAATACCTTTGTAACATTCTGATGGTATCGACACATGCATAGTAATATTAACTCATATATATAATCCAAATTAACACAACACCATATAATAATAAATCAAGAGGTAACATCAACATAATATGAATAATCTAACTCTATGTAACACTAATGGAATGAACTAGTACTATTGGGCACAATCGTATTAGATCCAACATCGCCACACAACCCAAATCAAGCTGAGACTAGACGGCTCAACCCCAAGCTTCACCCGGCCATATTCCAGAACCTGATTCAAGCCAGACCGAATGGCTCCGCCCGGGGCTCCACTCGATCATATAAGAACATTCACATCCTTTCTTATCACGAGGGATACGCCATTATAGGCACGTTATCTCCGGGATCAACCTCGACCCATTATGAGCAATATCCCCATGAGATTGTCGGACGACGTCATCACCTCCACCTGTAATAAATACAAATATGACATGTCTCAGATAACCTAAATACAAATAAATACACTTTGGAGTCCTACTAATTAGAGCGTCAGAGTATCTTTTGCAGGTCCCCTTGCCGGAGTTGCACTTGACCAAGAGAGACATGAAGCCGGATCAAACTACTCTGATCCTCAAGCATGAACAACTAATAATATCACATGTAAATATTTATCAATCATTATATATCCACAAATAACAATATACCCATTCTCACAACTATAACATTATAAACATAACTCATGTAATTATCTAGGGTGACAACATGTTGAATGTTGCCTAGAGATCTAGGATTCGAACCCTAGTATGATCACCTATTGTGATTTTCTATCTTTGTTAAAAAAATATATAACTCATGTAATTATCTACAATAGCACATGTATCATAATCCAATTACAATGCCAATATGCTCATGAATCAATAACATGCATAAGAGAGTTTCAAAGGAAATAAGTTCAAATACCAAAGAAAATAGATAAGTTAAAAGCATAAATTATGTAAATAACACGTGTATGGGTGATCGAACTCGCTCCTAGTACCAACTCTATCCCAACTATAATTAGAGGAAAATAGAGGTGGATATGGAGATTGGGAAGGTGAGGATGAAGCAGAGGGGGGAGGTTGGGGCAATGAAGTTTCGTTGCAAGAAATGCTTGGAGCTTCTTATGAGGATTTTAACAAAGAGAACTTTGTTGTGTTAGTGGATTGGATGGTTTATGATGTCAAGAGGAAGTTATTTGCTTTCAAGGTCATATCCTATTGGAGGTTTAGCTAGGGTTTCTCAACTCTTGTGTTGAACTTGTTTGACCGAGGAGATGGAGTGGACACACTTCATGGTGTGTACATTTAACTTCAACACAATAAGATCCCTCTTTATTGTCAGGACAGTCAATAGGAGTCACAATCAATGGTCACAAACGACGATGTAGGAGAAGGAAGTGGGGCAGATTGCCATGGAGAATAAGAAAGAAAGATGAAAGTGAGACACACAGATATAAAGAGTACAAGAGAAAAGGCAGCCTCATAAGCTCCATCAAACAATTGCCAAGCGATAGTTGTTTGATTCAACTAGAGCCAAAAAGTAAAGAAAAAACATAGGGAGAGTTGAGAGTACTTATTTTTATACCAAAAATTGAAATATATTAAGCTAAACAGCTAAAGTCGGGTCCAAAAGGTCGTCGAGCAAACTATCCTCAAACTTAGGATGGCGAATAGACAACCAAACAACAAAATCACCCATAGTACGCACCCTATTTGTTGCCCAATGGATAGCTTCGTTTCCCTCATGATAGTAGAACGAAAACCCCTTACAATTATAGGACGAAGTCAAGAGTCAAATGTCATCAATAACACTATTAATCACCCATGGTGGGTCACATTCATCTTTTAGGGTCTTTATGATCGTATTTGAGTCGGTCGCCAAAATGGACGCTGGTAGGGCCCATTGGATTGCCAACTTCAAGCCTTCATGTACTGCAATTGCTTCCAAGACCAGATTTGCCATTGCAGGTGAAGCTAGCTACTCCCTATTGACACTTGGACAAATAATATGCACGAAGCAATGAAAATAGAATATATTATTATGAGAGGCAAATACACAGGTATTTATAGAACATGTAGTGATGGGCAAAACTGATACATCGTGGGAAAACCAAAATAATAACTGATACATCGTGAGAAATCAAAATATAAGTGGAGAGGCTACTGTCGTGTCTAATGCAGAAGAGTGACTACGATCAGTATCAATACCTCTAATATCCTCCCTCAAGATGGGTCGTCGGACGACGCCCATCTTGATCCGATGCTCCAAAAAAGCTGCTGAAGTTGTAGGTTTGGTCAACGAATCAGCAAGCTGTAGAGAGGAGGAAATGTGTTGTATGGTGACTTTATTTTCTTCAGCCTGCTCCTTGACAAAATGGAAGTCTAGTTCAACGTGCTTCATACGACTGTGGTTGATCGGATGCCGAGTAAGCAATGTGGCACTTAAATTGTCACAACAAAGAGTAGGCGGTACCAGAGTGAAGCAATTGAGTTCAGAGATGAGATTAACTATCCAATTGGCCTATGCTGTTGTATTGGCCAAAGCTTTATACTCTACCTCAGTAGAGGAACGAGCTATGGTTTTTTATTTTTTTGAAGCCCAACTTATTGGAGATTAATTTGCAAAGGAAAACTATATAGCCACCAGTCGAGCGACGATCATCATGATCACCACCCCAATCGAAGTTAGAAAATGCCTCAATGTCTAGATTAGAGGTGTTAAGTAAAATACCCATATCTGTTGTGCCTTTTAGGTAGCGAAGAATTCTTTTGCAGTGCTGCCAATGAATGGTGGAAGGAGCATGCATAAACTGAGAGAGTTTGTTGATGGCAAAGCAGACATCTGGCCTGGTAAAGGACAGATACTGCAATGCACCAATCAATTATTTATATAGCTTGGAATCGGCAAGAGGTGAGCCATCCTGAAGAGAAACTTTGCGGAGGTCGACATGGGTGTTTTGGTGCTGTTAGCCTCATGCATATCAAATCGACACAAGATATCATGTATATACTTTTGTTGAGACAGAATAATCCCAGTTTCAGTCAGAATAACTTCAATGCCCAAGAAGAAATGCAAAGGTTGTAAGTCTTTAAGAGAAAAGCGTGACACAAGCTTGGTGTTAATATCAGAAATAACAGCAACCGAAGAGCTGGTGAGAATAATATCATCTACATATAATAGTAGAAGAGTAATGCTGTTGTTGTCGCGAAGAATAAACAATGAGGTGTTCGATTTAGAAGTCTGAAAACTAATGGAGTAAAGATATTTTCGCAGCTCATTGTACCAAGCTTGAGGAGCCTGCCTTAAGCCATATATGACTTTGTTTAACTTACAGACGTAATCTGGATGATCGGAGTCGATGAATCCTGGAGGCTGATGCATGAAGACATCCTCGTGTAAGCTTCCATGTAAAAAAGCATTATTGACATCAAGTTGGAAGATACCCCACTTGAATTTTGTAGCCAAAGTAAGTATAATCCGAACTGAAGTATGTTCAATCACAGGACTGAAGGTGCTTTTGAAGTCAATTCCGGGTCGTTGGTGGAACCCTTTGGCAACAAGGCGGCCTTTAAACCGAGCAATACTCCCATCTGCTGTATGTTTAACACGAAACACCCAACGACAACTTATAACATTCTGATCTTTATGGACAGGGACAAGAGTCCAAGTGTTGTTGTGTATTAAGGAATCAAATTCTTCTTTCATTGCATGGCGCCATTCTGGAAATTTCACGGCCTGTTTGAAGGTATTTGGAGTTGGCTGATTTGACGTAGTAGCTAGAAGAGCGGAATAGTTGGTGGGTATTTTTGGTTTGAAGATGTTGGATTGAGACCTGGTGTGTATTTTTCGTGGTGGTGTGGGCAGAGTAGTTGTAGGGCTTGGAATCTCATTTGCAGAGGACGCAAGGACATGGTCCTCTACAGGCAACGACTCGGATGAAGATGGCACAGAGTCTATAAGAGTGGAAGGTGATAAGGATGGAGGTGAAGTTGAAGAAGAGGAAAGTGATGGAGGAGGACAAATGTCAAGTGAAGTGGGAAGTGGTGGACAAGATGAAGGTGTAGAAGAAAAGGAAGAGAACATGCCAGGTATAACATCAAGCCATTGATCAGCAGTGGAATGAGTTACACGTGGCAAACTGGTGTTAATATAGGAGAAAGGAAATGTGGTTTCCACAAATTGGACATGACGGGAAAGAAAAACTTTATTAGTGGAAGGATCAAAACACTTCGTAGAGTAACCAAAGAAGATACAAGGTTTGGATTTTGGATCAAATTTGTGTTGTGCATATGATTTTAACCACGGATAACACAGACATCCAAAGAATTTAAGAGTCAAATAGTTGGGTGGATCATTAAAAAGACATTAGTATGGAGATTTGTTTTTGAGAGTTGAAGTGGGCATTCAATTTATAAGATACACAACAGTAGTGCACGCAAAATGCCAGAAGTGAAGTGGAATGGAGGCTTGAGACAACAAGGTAAGAGTAGTCTCCATGATATGTCGATGCTTTCGTTCAGCAAGACTTATTCGTTGCGGAGTGTAGGGTGGTGAATAGAGAAGATTTATGCCGTGAAGCGCTAGAAAAGAAGTAAGTGCTATGAATTCCCCGCTGCCATCAGAATACACATTTTTTATTGAAAAATTAAAATATTTTTCAACTAATGGTTTAAAGCTGGAAAAGATTTGCAACACCTCAGATTTAAGCCTCAAAGGAAAGATCCATGTATATTTAGAAAAATATTTAGAAAAGTGACCGACGAAAATGACATAGTACTTGTGCCCTTCTGAGGAAACAACTGGAGCCGGACCCCATACATCTGTGTAGATGTACTCTAAGGGCCTGCTGCTTTTAATGGAAGAAATAGAAAAAGGTTGTTTATGGCTCTTGTTGCAGGAACATGCATTGCAAAAGTCAAAAGATAAAGGAGAATGCGGTAACTTAAATTTGGAGAGGATTGAATGAAGAACTTGGCGGTGAGGATGACCAAGACGACGGTGCCATGCGACGGTGGTTGGACGGGTGAAGCTTGTGGTAGTAGTGTGAATGGCTGGAGATGAGTTGTGCCAATGGTATAGGCTATCTTCATTCTGGCCGCGGCCGAGAATAGCCCTTGTTTTCAAATACTTGATGAGAAAGAAGTGAGAGAAAAATTCCACAGAAACTTTATTTTGAGAACAAAACTTGGAAGCTGATATCAAATCCTTCGTTAAGAGAGGAGCATAAAGAACTTCATTAAGTTGAAAGAAGGGCGAAAGAGTTGTAGTACCAGACTGATAAACAGGAATAGTATTGCCATCCCCTAGAGTGATGCTTTGCTCGCCACCAAACGACGAGACAGACTGCAAATTATCTGAATTGGCAGTGATATGATGACTTGCCCTGAAATCCATAATCCAATAAGAAGTTTGGCGTTGACTCTGCTCAAAAAAATTTACTGAGGATTGTTATTGAATTTGGACCTGTAGATCTTGGCATTGTGGCCAAATTTGTCACAAATTTGACATTGAATGCGAGGTCGATTGCTATTTGGCCTGAAGGTGCGAGAGTAATTATTGTATTTATGGGCAAAATGGCGACACTAGAGGGGGGGGGTGAATAGTGTGTTTACTAATAACAATCGCCTAAATCCGATTTTAATCGTTTGATAACTTGTTTAGGCAATTTGCGATTCAATGATTATATACGGAAGCAATAAATGATTAAGCAATTAAAGCACAGCAAAATGAAACAATGCAAATATAAGTATTTATAGTGGTTCGACCACAATGCCTACTCCACTACCTAAGCATCCTATTTAGGATTTCCAAACTAGTTTTACTAGATTAATTTACGTTTCCCTTACACAAAGGACTTTTCACCGAAGAGACGCACTCTCGACCTAAGCCACTTCCACACCCGGAAGTCACCGCCTTCTTATCGAGAGTCATCTTCCACCTCAACCCTAAGGGACAACTAAGCTAATCCTAGTAAACACTAAGTTTACAAAAGTGGCTTTACACCTAACACTAGGTAACCACTTATACATTCAAGACCAAACACCTGGGGTCCGTTTGGTTCGTAAATTACTCGTCATAGGACACCAGACAAGGACAAGGACAGAACACCAGGTGTCCTGGGACAGCAACTATACCATGTTTGTTTCGTCAAGAACAAAACACGATATTCAGTCATGTTCTGTGTTTGTTTCGCTAAAACACAGTCCTGTACATAAAAAATGACCAAAATACCCTTGCATATTTTTAATAATATTTAAAATGAATTAAAATATTATGATTGGTTGCCTATTAAATATCCTACAATTGCAACTTACATTGCCAAGTTGTCAAATAAGAAACATAAGACATAATTTGATTCATTTCAAATATCCCATGGCACTAGCTAGCTTAGCAGCCCATAACAATATCGTAAATTAACCTATTCATAAGGCAAATACAAGAGGCTTTTCCTGAATCTTGATTCCATAAAGCATAAAAGAAACCATCATAAATAAACATGATCTTAACCTGTAATTTATAGTATTGAAGTTACAGAGTCAATATATACGAGTTACATGTGTTGATGTACATGATTCTTTCCATTATTTAGATGGTCTATAGATTATACACTATCCAAATTCAATAATACATCCCGATAACCCAATCACAGAGCAAGTTATTGTCAAATGGCATACTCCGAGGTTCAAGTTTGACAAGTCCTCGATTAACTCTTCTGAGTGTAAATAGTTCATGGACTGGAAGTTAGCAAGTATTGAGCAAGCATTATGGAAGCACAATTTTCTTTTTTTGCTTTCCAATCTCACCTCCAAGTAAAGCTTCGCAGAATTCTTCGGATCGAGCACTCTTTTCTCTATAGCTGGCCAAGGAAGGACCTGCGTTTTGGCCAATGTGTCATTTAATGAAAAAATTGTTAGCATATATGATTGAAAAACAATAGTAATAGATTATAGTAACAGATTAAATAGTATTCTAGTAATAGTTATGGCAATAAAAACAATAGTAGCCGTAGTAATAGCATAATAAAAAATGATGTTTTATATTCTAATTCAACTGAAATAAATTGCTTCTTGTTGAAAAACTTGCCATTGCACTAAGGCTTTGCCTCAATTTGACATTATAGTAACAGATTAAATAGTATTCTAGTAATAGTTATGGCAATAAAAACAATAGTAGCAGTAGTAATAGTAGAATCAAAAAGTGATGTTTTATATTCTAGTTCAACTGAAATAAATTGTTTGTTTCTAGGTCAATCTAATTGAAAGAATCCAAAAAAAAGAGAGGAAAAAACACTCTTTTACTTCTCCTTTCACTTAACCCGTTGTGATCACACAAACAGAAATCTGCTTTCCCATCGGAGTCATCTTTAAACATAAATGCAAAACAAATAAAACACAAAGGGGAAAGGATGAATCCAGTGAAACAGAAGTGACTAATCTTGATTCTTGAACGACGTAAGCAACTGAGGACAACGAAGCAGATATGAGATTGAACGATGATCTTGCTAAGGGACGTAAAGGGGAAGTGTTTATCCGAAGAAGAGCCTATTTGGGTCTCTCCCACAGAGAGATTCAAGATCGGAGAAGAATGGCAGTTGGAGCACATCGAAAGCGTAGAGGCGGAATGCAAAATCACTCATTTAATGGAAGATAATCAGTAATCAACAAGCCCAAGCAACTGAAATATCTAAATGTATTCTTGAACATAAAGGGTAGGCAGTGATAATGTCTCATAATCTCCCATGATCACAAAGTAGAGCTTCAAACATGATTCATCAACTCGTCCAATAGTCTACTATAGAAACTAACAGATAAGTAAATAAAATTTCAGCAATTTGAGCATCAAAATATATCAACCTAAAATATCAAATAACAAAGTCACACCAAAAGGATCAAATATTCAGTAACAGTAGATAAGATAAAACTGGAGAGAAAAACAAATTCAAATGAGATTTTTACCTTATAGGGATTTTTACAACCCACTGACCATTCTGCCAAGCTTGAGGAATTCCGAGATCAGACACATAGGGATAATTGAAGAAGTGAGGAAGCTCAAAATCCCCCAATTTCCACTTGTGTGCTAGTTCCCATCAAAGCTTTCACGTCGTGCTCTCAACCCTGCAATCAGACTAATTAGGGCAAAAGAACTAATTAGGATTGATCTCCGCAGTACAAACAAGAACGAGCAAATTAAAAAATATATTGAAACTATAGTATACTGAAAAAAAAGAAAAAAGGCAGCAAATATGGGCGATGGATGCGAGAGATGGATGGAGAGCAGAGAGATGCAGAGATAGGGGCGAGAGATGTGGATGGAGACCAGAGAGAGAGAGAGAGAGGAGGGAGATCGGGGAGAGGAGGCGAGAGTCTGCAAATGAGAGGCGCAGTCGAGGGGCGAGAGACGGTGTAGTTACCTGGATGGAGACGACGAAGACGCGGATGACAGGAGAAGACGCGAATGATAGGTGAAGACGCAGACGACAGAGGGCGAGAGACGAGGGTGCGAGAGCGAGAGACAAGGGGGCGAAGACGGCTAGGGCTTGAGGCGGGAGACCCGTGTTTAGTCGAGGGCAATGATGTCTTTTCGCCTCAAAGTCCTCCGCTCCAGATCGATGTACCGAGAATTTTCTCATTACACCAAAAGAGCTCGAAATCCTATCCCGAACAGGATTTAAAATCTTGTCCTTACTCATTTTTGCAAAAGAAACAGAGGACAAGAGCCGAAATCCAGTCCAGTCCCCCATTTTTTAATGAAACAAATGGGCCCTTGGTCTTCACACGCACAAATAAAAACATAGATTCAAACAAATAGTAAAAATTACAATTGAAAGAGCTTTAAGAGAAAACCAATTATTGCAAGCTTCTTTCACAGCCTTGGAACCTCCAACTCGCCGAGTCGTAGAGCTTGATTCAAGTCCCGAGTTGAGGCAGCAGCTGGCGCTTGAGAAGGTGTTCGCGGAAATAGCAGAGCGCGCTTGATCAATCGTTGGAAGTCTCAAATCTTCCTTTTAATGGCTCAATAAATTCTGTAAGAATCAGGGAAGAAGGTTAAAAGAATCATATGAGGGTATATTTATACCTTGCTGAAGAAACAATTGCTCAACGGATAGAAAACTATCTGTTGCAGACCACCGATCGATTGGTCGGTCGACCGACCGATCGATCGGTCATTCGACTGCTGCACTTCTGTCTGTGGTCGGTCGACCGATGGGTCGACCACCTAAATGCGACTGTTCATTCCCTCAATTTGGTCGACCCATCGGTCGACCAACGCAGGGAAACCAAGATCGTGCGCTGCACAATTTTTTACTCCGATCGACTAATCGGTCGATCGCTAGGGCTACTGCCCAAAACCAGCCTTTGTTGGTCGACCGAAGTGCCCACTGCCTATTTTCGATAGTGTTCGATCGATCGCCCGATCGACTGAAATGGCTGGTGCCATTTTTCTTACCCTATTCGATCGACCACCCGGTCGACCGAACTTAGGCTGAGTTGTATTTTTCAGCCGATTTCTTTCGTGCTTCGTTTCCGGGTTCCGGCTTTCAACGAGCATCATCTTGGAGAGCTTTCCATGTGATCTTTGAGCTCGTCCAATGTATCTTTGGTGCACTCATCAACTTCGAGAAACTTCCGCGACGAACTCGAGCGCGACGATCAATGTCCTTTTGATTTTTTGATTTCTCTGATTTTTCCTATCGAGGACATCGAACGCTACTGATATGGAACCTGAAGATATTCTCAATGAAATCATTAGTCCCATGTTTGTTATCATCAAAACCGAGATTAAAGCCAAGGTTGAAAACCTAAAGCCAATAATCTTCCACTTTTTGATGATGACAAACATCCTTAAGAAAATATAATCATTAAGGCATAGAAGGATATCAACTAAGGGATTTCTCCCCCTATCAACGTGCCTATCTATAAGAATAAACTCCTCCTATCTATATTCATGGATTTCCTATATTTTCCTCCCATTTACCTATAGTTTTCTCCTATATTTTTTTATACTTTTCTCCCCTTTTTACTTATACTCTTCTTCCCCTTTTGACATCAATAAAAAAAGGCAAGAAAGGTCAATCTAATCAAAGGGATGAGAAGAAAAGATTTTTTTTTCATAAAGTTGAGACTCTAAAGGTTTTTCATGAAACATGAAAATCTCAACCAACGGATGGAAAACAAATAATTTGATATGAAACAACATCATACATGATAAAAAAAAATGATAGATACAATTCAAAGCTAAATCATGTATGCTCTCAAAATGAATATCGTTTCTTTTTCATGATATTTTTAGATTCCATTCAAACTTTCAAAATACAAAGATATAATCATTTAACTTATGTATATCAAGTTTGAAGAGAAAATAATGTCATTTAATCCAAATATGAACTTAGCATGTTTTCATTTGAAATAAACATGAAAAACATGAAAATGCTAAGTCTCAAGTTTTGCTATTTACTTATGTTTTCTCAAACTTAGGCATCTAGACATCAAACATGAGATAAAGTAAGTCTATGAATCAAGTTCGGGCTTAAGATAAAATTTTTTAAGATACTTTGTTGACTTAGGTCAACCTATACTTCAAGTTTTGAAAAAATTAAACTTTTAAATCTATACAATATCATATTTTTGATGAAAAACTTTGGTACCAATTTTTGGATGAAAATTTTTGATACTAAATATTGAATGGTCATTTGAAATACATGAATAAAGTTTGAACTCAAAAGAATTTTCAAAGACCATTTTTCATCATATATTGATTTTAATCAAAAGCTTATTTTTAAGATATCGCTTAATATATCAAAATCATTTTTAGAAATGATTTTACTCAAGGAATAATGAGAATGATATTAGAGATGAAATCAAAATAGCATGCACAAAGTTTCATTTGAAGTTTTTTTTTTGAAGAAAATTCAAAGTATCGAAAAGATTGATATTTTAAAAAAGGATGATACTTTGCATTTTTAAAGTCCAACTTCAAAATTCCATTATAAATTAGATTCTTGATGAAATATTTTGATATTTTTACTGATAAAACTAGATTATTCAGTAAATGTGCAATTTCAAGAATTATTTAAAAAAGATTTTTCTATATTTTCCTAGAAATAACTGAAATTGCTACCAAATGTAGGTTGAAATGATATTTTTACAATTTTCAGTTATTTTTAAAATTTGTTCAATTTTCATTCAAACTTTCATGACACCACATGATGGTCATGTAAAGAGTATATGTCAAGTTTAAAATGAAAATTATGTTCTTAAGTCAAGATATCAACCTAGCATGATTTCATTCAAAACTAAACTAGTTTTTATGAAACTTGCTAAGTTTTAAAATTAACATTTACTAATGATTTTTCAAAATTAAATCTATGGATACCTAACATGAGTAAATCTAAACATGTTCGCCAAATATGGATTGAAAATGAAACCTCTAAGTCAATTTTTGACTTGGGTCAGCTTTGGTTCAAAAGAGGATTTCACGAAACCACCTCTATGTCATTTTTTTCAATATCCATATGAATTTTTTATTCTAAGTGCATGGAAATATGTTATACATATTCCTAAACATGTTTATAAAGTTTTGACTTAAAGTAAGTGACCAAGTCGATTTATTGACTTGGGTCAAACTTTTCAAGCTTAAGTCCTCTAAGGTGAATTAGTTGTCACTTTATTCATCTAGACATGAATTTCAATCTTAAGCACATGACAACTAATCATTAACACACCTAAACATGTTTATGAAGTTTGAACTTAAAATAAAATGACCAAGTCGATTTATTGACTTGAGTCCATCTTTTCAAGCTTAAGTCCCCTAAAGTGAGATACCAATTGTATTTGTTCATCTAGACATGAATTTTCAAGTTTAAATACCTAGACTCATGTGATATATATATCTAAACATGTTTGTTTAATGTTTACTCAAAATGAGATCTCTAATATAAATTTTAACGTAGAGCAAATTTCATTCAATCTTAATATCATGAAATTGCATACTCATGAAAATTCAACAATTTATCATGCAAAATCAATCATGAGTATATAGAGACATCATTAAAGCATGAAAATTCAATTTTTATACAAAGATTGTTGCAAAATTAAAACCATACCTTAGTCTTTAGAAATTTGCCCAACTTTTCATTTCCTTTTTCATTTTCTTTTAAATAGCATAGCCTTTCAAATTTTCATCACTTTCTTAACTTGCAAGAAGGCTTCATTAGTATAATAATAAAATTATATGCCTACTAGCAAGCTAGCATACTAAATAGCAAGGTTCAATGCAAATTTTCATTAAAAATTCAACCTATGCTAGACAGTAAAGATTCATTTTAAAGAATTAACATGTTATCAAAATGAATCAAATGGATCTTAAGATGTGTAACATATGAGGAATAAGGTCCCTAAATAAGTTTAACTAGTTTGGTCTTTAAAGGAATGTCTCTTATAGTAAGTGTCAACCTAGAGCAAGTTTCATTTGATGGAATTTGCCTAAGTGCTAATATTCTACCTACTCATGAAAAATCAAGGATTTTAACATGTAATTACCATCATGAGTATAGAGATATAACTTAAGCTTAAGCATTGAGGTATAATACTAAGATTTTGAATTTATCTAAGTTATACCTTATTCATGATAGTTTGCCAAACTAATTTTTTTCTTCCTAATTAGCCTTCCTAAAAATTTATAACTTGCAAGTATACTTTATAAATAGAAAATGAAATCAAATCTACATACAAGCTATCAAACTAAATAGTGAAGTGAAAAACTAAGTATCATTTTCCAAATTCAACTTCCCTAAATAGCATAGATTCATTTTCATATAAATTATTCATGATAACAAAATGAATCAAGAGATATCAAAATATAAAATTTGAAAAATAAGATCTACAACCCTTCCTTTTGGTTGAAAACTGAAAGCCACAATGTGTCTACGATTTAGAACCGCAAGGTCGCTTAGGCCCATTACAGGCCACTTAGGTCTCTGAGGAGACCGAAGATCAAAAAATCAAAAATCATTTTCAAAAGAACTCTTTTACAAGAGTGGGGAAAACAATCAATTTTAAGCATGTATCATAACTCCAACTTAAATAAAACAAGCTAAAGTAAGGAGATGATAAAAAAGTATACCTAGATGTCAATTTCCATACCTATGACATCATGATGGTTTGAAGTTGCAACCAAGAATTTGGTGAAGCTTTAAGTCTTCATGCAACTCCCACCAACCATCATCAACTCATCCTTGTGTGGTTACTCCCCCTACAAGAGAGGATGAAATCTTTGGTACCCAAATGGCTTTGGGTCCTTGGGGGTGAGTGGGCTTGGGAACCCAAAGTGTCTTTGCTACACTTGGGTTCATCTTGAAAGTGCAATCATAAATGGCATGCCCGTAGACACCACAACAAAAATAATGTCTATTAAATCTCTTCTTTTTATTTTTTTTATGGACATGAGGTTTATCATTAGAATGCTTGAAATGTGAACAATGTTGAGGATGAGCATTCTTAAAGGAAATAACTTTCTTTTGAACATGGGGTTTAATGTTAGAATGCTTGACATGAGAAGCATGATGAGCATAAACATTCTTGAAAGAAACATTTGTATTTCTAAAATTCTTAGATGATGAATTACTAGATAGATTATTAACTTTCTTATTTAGGAAAACAATCTCATTTTTCAAGTCGTTCATGGATTTATGAATAGCATGCAATTGAGTTTTCAACATGCTATTTTCATTCTTCAATATGTCATTTTTATTTTTCAAATCCTTAGTGTCAATACTTAAAGTATCATGGCATGGATTGGGGACACTAATTTTTAGCTTCTCATTTTCTAATTTTATATCATGTAATTGAGAGCTAAGATTTGAATTTTCTTTCTTCAATTTTTTGTTTTTCTTGTCCTTTTTAACCATCAAGGCATACATGATTTTATACTCATCCATCAATTCATTAAAATCATGAGAACTAGATGAGCTAATACTATCATTATTATTAACATGACTAGAAGGAGAGGAGTGTACCTCATTGTTATCATTCATGAGGCATTCTTTTGAGATGGCTTCATTGTCATGGTAAGAGGAGGCTTCACTCGAGTAAGATGATGATGTGGAAATGTTTGACCTCTTCTTTGCCTTGTTCTTTATGGAAGGGTAATTTTTTCTCACATGCCCTTTTTCTTTGCACAAGTGGCAAATTACCTTTCTCTTCCGGCTTTTAGATTTGCTTCTTTGACTGGAAGTACTATGGGCATCAAAATTGAGATTAGTAGTAGGTGAGTGACCATTGTCATCACCACCTTCATCAAAAGTAGTAATCTCTTCAGTCTTGGCATAATCATATAGCATGTTTAGAGTTGCCCTAATATCGGAAGCCAAAGTGCAATGCATGACTTTTTTAAAGATGTTATTTTCTAAGGAACAATATAATCAATTTGTTGCCTTAGCATTTAGTTCAAACCTATTAATTTGTTCTTGAGTCCATGCATCCATTTTTTCCTTAGGTTCAATATATTTTATCTTTACCATGTTGAATACACCTAAACCTTGAGTATTTAGAAAGGTGTACATCCTAGATTTCCATAGACCAAAGTTCGAGGCATCGAACCTAAGAGGTGTAGACGCTACCGACTCTAGAGCCATTTCAAGTTTGAGAAACGATGTAGAGGAGATGGTGAGATCTCAATCTACGACCCGCGCTGATACCAAATGTGGGCGAAATGGCGACACTAGAGGGGGGGGGGGGTAAATAGTGTGTTTACTAATAACAATCGCCTAAATCCGATTTTAATCATTTGATAACTTGTTTAGGCAATTTGCGATTCAATGATTATATGAGGAAGTAATAAATGATTAAGCAATTAAAGCACATCAAAATGAAACAATGCAAACAAAAGTATTTATAGTGGTTCGGCCCCAATGCCTACTCCACTACCTAAGCACCCCGCTTAGGATTTCCAAATTAATTTTACTAGATTAATTTACGTTTCCCTTACACAGAGGACTTTTCATCGAAGAGACGCACTCTCGACCTAAGGCACTTCCATACCCGAAAGTCACCGCCTTCTTATCGAGAGTCCTCTTCCACTTCAACCCTAAGGGACAACTAAGCTAATCCTAGTAAATACTAAGTTTACAATAGTGGCTTTACACCTAACACCAGGTAACCACTTATACACTCAAGACCAAACACCTGGTCTTCAAACGCACAAATAAAAACACAGATTCAAACAAATAGTAAAAATTACAATTGAAAGAGCTTAAAGAGAAAATCAATTATCGCAAGCTCCTTTCACAGCCTTGGAACCTTCAACTCGCCGAGTCGTAGAGCTCGATTCAATTCCCGAGTTGAGGCAGCAGCTGGCGCTTGAGAAGGTGTTCGCGAAAATAGCAGAGCGCGCTTGATCAATCGTTGGAAGGCTCAAATCTTCCTTTTAATGGCTCAATAAATTCTGTAAGAATCAGGGAAGAAGGTTAAAAGAATCATATGAGGGTATATTTATACCCTGCTGAAGAAATGACTGCTCAATGGATATAAAACTATCTGTTGTAGACCGTCGGTCGATTGGTCGATCAATCGACCGATCGACCGGTCATTCGACCGTTGCACTTCTGTCTGTGGTCGATCGACTGATGGGTCGACCACCTAGATGTGACTATTCATTCCCTCAATCCGGTCGACCCATCGGTCGACCGATGTAGGGAAGCCAAGATCGTGTGCTGCTCGATTTTTTACTCCGATCGACAGATCGGTCGACCGCTAGGGCTACTGCCCAAAACCAGCCTCAGTCGGTCGACCGACTAGTTGACCGAAGTGCCCACTGCCTATTTTTGGGAGTGTTCGATCGATCGGTCGACCGAAATGGCTGGTGCCATTTTTCTTCCCCTATTCGATCGACCGCCCGATCGACCGAACTTAGCCTGAGTTGTATTTTTCAGTCGATTTCTTCGGCGCTTCGTTTTCGGGTTCTGGCTTTCAACGAGCGTCATCTTGGAGAACTTTCCATGTGATCTTTGAGCTCGTCCAATGTATCTTTGGTGCACTCGTCAACTTCGAGAAACTTCCACGACGAACCCGAGCGCGACGATCAATGTCCTTCCGATTTCTTTGATTTTTTCGATCGAGGACATCGAACGCTACTGATATGGAACTTGAAGATATTCTCAATGAAATCATTAGTCCCATGTTTGTTATCATCAAAACCGAGATTAAGGCCAAGGTTGAAAACCTAAAGCCAACAGTATTGAGGGTTTGGATAGTAGTTTGGAGAATATCCTTTCTTATTGTCACCTTGTGGTGGCCGATTAGAAAAGTTCGGTTGTTGAGAATAATGAAGACTTACAGGAGATGGATCACTGTGAAGATGCAGAAAAGCTTCATGCCCAGTGAGTTTTTCAAAAAGTTCTTGAACAGAGATAGGGTTGTCTCAGGATCGTATGGTTGCACTTATATAATTATACTCATATCCAAGACCGCTGAGTATTTTGATAGTGAGAGCAGAAGGATTCAAGGGAGCACCAGCGATGGACAGTTCATCAACAATAGTTGTAATAGCATGAAAATATTCAGCAATGGTTTTACTTCCTTTATTTAATCTAGAGAGACTGTCTTGAAGCCCATAAATGCGAGATTGAGACTAGTTAGCGTATTGATTCGCCAGTCTCATCCATGCATCAAAAATAGAGGAAGCAGTTGCAATGGTGGAAGCGATGGTCGCATCCATAGAAGCCATTATTGCATGGCGGATCAAACCATCATGCCTTAGCCAAGCTCGACGAGTGGGATCAGATAAAGAAGGACAGATGGAGCTTCCATCAATGAAAGCAGAGAGATCATACCCCATAAACAGAAGTTCCAGTTGGACTCGCCATGTTGTGTAATTACTGCTGCCGGTGAGCTTGATTGGCAACTGAGTAGTAGGATTGATGACAACAACTTGACTTCCAGGATTGGTAGGATTTAGAACCTCAGTGGCTGTGATTCATTAGCAGCCATGAGAGGAAAAAAAAACAAAAACAAAACAAAAAGGTGAGGAAGACGATGACTTAGGAGCCATCTCGTAAGAGATATGACTCTGATACCATATTGACACTTGGACAAATAATATGCACAAAGCAATGAAAATAGAATATATTATTATGAGAGGCAAATACACAGGTATTTATAGAACATGTAGTGATGGGCAAAACTGATACATCATGGGAAAACCAGAATAATAACTGATACATCGTGAGAAATCAAAATATGAGTGGAGAGGCTGCTGTCGTGTCTGATGCAGAAGAGTGACTACGAACAGTATTAATACCAACAGTATCAATACCTCTAATACTCCCAAGCAATTGCTAGAGCCATCTTGGATAATAATACCTAGGCCTCATGAAAGGTCACAAAACGAGACATCATAATTAATTTTAAGAACGTTCGGGTTGGAGGGGTCCATCTTATATTTAATTGGTCAAAAATACAAGATCCCTCAAATAAGGAGCTTGGCCAGTAAATGTTGGTGAAGCTTAAAATTTGGTTCATAAGATAGATCGGGGCAAGCTGCCTAGTCTCATGCAGCTTAAGATTCCTAGCGTGCTAGATGAACCAACAGAAATTTGCTACGGTGGTACTGTACTAGAGATAACCAGGGGAATGAGAGGGGGGGGGGGGGGGGGGGGTTAGCCAATCACCAGTCGTCCAACTTGAATGATTCAACAATTAGAGACCGGTCCTGACCGAAAGAAGGCTCCAAATGAGGTGTGCAAATTCACAGTTGGAAAAGAGATGATCAACGATTTCACAAGTGTTGTAAGAAAGAATACAACTTTGGGGGGTTTGGATTCCAAGATGGTAGAGGCGGGATCTTGTAGGGAGTTTCAAGTGAAGCAGTTTCCAGCTGAAAGTTCTAACTTTGGGAGCAGTTCTAAATTTCCAAAGGTGTTTCCACAAATGAGATTTAGCTAGAGGCTGTGGTTCATAGGTTCTCAGGAACCTAAAGGCCGCCTTATCGGTAACATTGGCCCCTAGCTATCCTTCTAGATATATTTATTGTCATCGGATCGTAGAGGCAACTGAAGTTTGACAACGGACTCAGCCAGCACCGCACCAAATAAATTCAAACACAATTCAAAATTCCATTGTTGATTAGAAATGAGAGTATTTACAGGTAAATCATCAGAGAGTAAATTGCAATTAAAAAAGGTCGGTTTGCATGCAATTGGCAGATCACCCACCCAAATATCATATTTCACAGATGTGTTTATTCCCAAATTAATCATCTTAAGAAACCTTGGGAATAATTCAAAGAAGGTCGCTCAGAAGAGCCGCCAACTCCAAGAGCAGCGGGCATTAGCCTTAGGATTGATTCTTAGATCGGCATACTTAGAGGATACCAGATTCTACCAAATGGATGACACCTTGTTAAGATAATTTTAAACCCTCTTAGCTTGGAGGGCCAAACACTTATCATGCATATCATGAATACCTAACCCACCAAGTGTCTTGGGAAGAGTAACCACCTCCCATATAATAAGGTGCATTACATTGCGACCGGATGAACCAGCCCAAAGAAATTTATTGATTATTTGTTTGATCTTATCAATGACCTTGGAAAAGAGGCCCAGGTCAGAGCAAGCGAGTGCAAGGGAATAGAGCAAAGAACATAGTTTATAATCACTAATCTACCTGCTTGTGAGAGGTAGTTGGATTGCTAGGAGCAAAGTTTGGCATTAATTGAATCAATCAAGTGATTATAAACATGGCTGGGTGGTTTCCTGGGGAAATCAAGGTGCCGAGGTATTAAAATGGAAAATTTCCAACCTTCATGTTGAGGAAGGCACTAATATTGGACTTGCAATCCCTACTGACTGACTTTGGGAAATAGATTTTTGACTTATTGAGATTGACCGATTGGCCAGTAAACTTTTCAAAAACTTTGATTTTTTTAACCGTCTGGAAGCTCTGATTATCCGCCCCAAAGGTGAGGAGAATATCATTGGCGAACATTAGGTCACATTGAATGGTCTGAGTTTGCCTATACGCACCGTGTGGTCAAATAAAAAGGTCAGGGCTTGGGCAGTAAGGACATAGAGGTAAGATGATATGGGATCACCTTGTCAAATCCCACACTGGGAACAAAAGAAGGGAGACATACTACCGTTCAAAAGGCAAGCAAAGCTCACCGTGGACAGGCATGATTGAATCCAATCAATGAATTTATCAGGAAAGTGGTAAGCCTTTAGTATAGAAAGAATGACCTGCCACAAAAGCTTGTCATAAACTTTTTCCAGGTCAATTTTGACCATAACCAAGGGATTCTTCCCTTTGGAACCGTAGATTAAGTGGGCAATTTCTTATGCTAGGAGGATGTTATCATGAATAGACATTCCTTTGATGAAGGCGGATTGGACCGGAAATATAATTTTTGGGATAGCAGATTGGATTCTGTCGGCTAGAAGTTTTGCTAGGATTCTGTAGCTAAGATTGCACAAAGCAATAAGTCTATAGTCCCTAACTCTAGTTGCATTTTGACACTTAAGGAAAAACGTAAGGATCAAGGTTGTCAAGATCGCTTTCCTACGCAAGATCGTAAGGCTCCCATAGGATTGAGGATAGTAGGATTGGATCGAGGATCGAGGATCGTAAGATCCCACCAATAATTAAAAAAAAAATATCTATAACAAAATATATATTTTTATATGAATTTGTACTCACAATTCTTATTTATCATTCAAAATCAATCATTATTCATACAATTTAACATAAAATCGGGCAAGAATCAGGAGGAATCGGAGAAGAGAAGGGTTTCAAACCTGAAAAATGGGAGGAATCAACAAAGAGAAGGGTTTCAAATCTGAAAGTGGCGACCGACGACTCATCAGAATGGGAGGAATCGAGCAGAACAGCGAAGAGAAGGGTTTAAAACCTGAAAAATTAAAATTAGATAGGTCTTGAATCAGGCATAGTGGGCTGGGCTTTGGCCCAAAATTGTTTAAAATGTTTGAAATAATTAATGGTATAGGATCAGTTGGATAGCTACGATCCTACCGATCCTACTATCTTACGAGCGATCCTAGATCGATCCCATATTTTCTGATCTTTTAGTGGGATCAGGATCGCTAGCATGGTGTAGGATTGTAGGACCTTACGATCTTACAATCCTGCTAGCGATCTTGACAACCTTGTTAAGGATGATCTTATTCCAATCAAAGGGTATGAAGGCACTATCAAGGAAAACATTGAGACAATGCACAAAAATAGAAGAAATGATAGACCAATAATGTTTATATAATTCACTGGTGAAGCCATCTAGGCTCGGACTCTTGCCATTCGACATAGTCTTAACAACATTGCAGACTTCCCAAGTAGAAAAAGGTTTAATCATATCAGTAGCACACACCTCATTAATACAATTTAAATGTAAATTAGTAGAGATATAAAGAAAAGCATTGTTAGACCTAGCAGGCTAGAGGTCTTTATACGCATTACCAAAGACATTCAAAATTTCCAAATCATCCAGTAAAACAAGATCAAGAGAGATAGAGATTGACATAATTTTATTAACCCTTCTCCTAGAGGAGACAATGCAATGAAAGTAAACCGAATTATTATCACCACTGGACATCCAATTTTGTTTAGTTTTAGACCACCATTTAAGATGTTTTTGCCGCCGCAGGGTAGTAGCCTTGTTATACATAATTTTTAGTTGTGATTAATCATAGGAGTTTAAGCCATTCATAGCATCTGAACGCTCAAGATTCAAAATACACACAACAATATCATCTAATAAATTCTCTAACATACCCAGACAATTTTTATTCCATGTAGATAGAGCAAATCTAGTAAAGTGCAAAGCAATCGTATATTTACAGTGGGGTGGAAGGCCGGGCGGCACTTCCTCCCAAGCTTGTTGAACAACCTTAATTGATTATGTATACTCAATCTAAAATTTTTAAAATTTGAACAAATTGCACCGATGAACATGATTCGAGAAAGAAACAACATAGAGTAATGATCCGACACACCATGATTTACATGCTTAATAGATGCATCATCATAAAAATGAAGCCATGCAGTGTTTCAAGAAATTCGATCAAGACGTATTTGAATATTAAATTGTCCCGACCGATTGTTGGACCAAGTGTAAGGAGCACCAGTAAATCCCAGATCAACTAAACCCAGGTTATGCGTTAAATCACGGAAGACAATAATTGGTTTTGAAAGGCGAAAGGGGGTTCCCCTTTTGTAAAAATCATTCAGAATACAATCAAAATCTCCCATCAAAATCCACGGAACAAATGAAAAATTAGTATCACAAAGACTCTTTAAAAACTCACAGCGTAGGCTTGGATTGATGCTAGCATACAAATTGGAGAGCATAAAAGGTTCCGACAAATTTACACCCATAATGAGAGAAATGCATTGAGGTTGGATAGATAGTACATGCATTTGGATCGAAACAGAGTTCCGAGTGATAAGGAGCCCACTAGAGGCCCTAACCGAAGGTTGGGCCACACAACCTTCCAGTGTCGACCAAAGGTTTGGGCAAGGCAGATAGCCCGATCAACATTAATGTGAGTTACATGCGGTGCAATTAGTTGAACTGAACAATATCTAATTAAATGTAATAGTTGCTCCCTTACTGTGCGATGTCAGGCGTTGCGAGCATTCCGGGAGATGAAATTTACAGAGGAACAATGGCAAGGGTGTTTCGGGATGACTCAGAACATCTGCCAAAATAGGGAGGATGAAGGCGGAGTCAACATTACAAGCACGCCTACAGTTTGTGCGCAAAGCGGGGAGAGGGGCGAGGCGATGGCATCAAAGGTAGGGGGTTTTGGAGTTTGGGAGGCCGACGAGAGGGGCGGGGAGGGGGTTTGGTGGTAAGTGGCAGGGCGGAGTAGGGGGCAGACACTACTAGAATTATTGTCATCACCGAAGGCTCAAGCCGTGGATGAACCGTCGGTGACAACTATCACGGACGGCGTTAGCCGTGACAAAACGCCATCACTGATGTGCGCATCTCAGATAAGTTATGACGGCCCCCTCCCAACCATCACAAGTAATCATCAGCGTCGACAACCACAAGCGTTGTCGCTGATTTAAACACATCAGTGACGGTTGTAGGGGGTTGTCACTAATACAAACACATCGGCCACGGCTTCGAGCCATCGGTGATATTATTAGCAACCGTGATATTTGGTGCTGCCCAGGCCATCAGCCATTTACGATAAGCTTTCAGCCACGGCTTAGTGACGGTCGACCATGGCTGAAGGTATATCCTGTAATCGAAAAAAATAAAAATCTTGTAAATTCATGCATACAATGATATTTATAGATTATAATCTATTTTCAATCACAGATTACAACCAGAAAACATCATACACATGCATTTGAAACCAAACATATAAGTATTACATAAATATCATCAATCTAAGCCTCAAATCGGAGGCAAAAAATTATCAAAATATCATATATATATATACAACCATAAGTATATAAACAACTATCAATATACAAACAAGTATCAAAATATAAACAAAATACAATAAACCAAAATCTCACGGCTACGGTGGAGACGATGGAGTCGACTGGGTCGAGGAGGACGATAGCTGTGACATCATTGGTAGAAGGCCAGAGTGAGACGCAATCTGAGTGAGGAGTGCCTGTATGTTCTGCATCGTCTGTCTCAACTCTTCATTCGTCCGTCTCTACTCCTCCATCGCCAGCCTTTGCTCCTTCATCGCCTGTCTCTGCTGGGTGAGATCCGACTCCAAAGCCGCTATCCGGCTTTGGTCCTGCGCCCGGGATATCGAGGGCCACTCACCCGCAGCCAGAGGGGTCGGTGCCCCAAGTGGCCCGAGCACGGCGCATACATGACCACTGTTTGCAAAGCCATAAACACGACCGTGCTCCCAGCCACCTGCGGCCTCCACCCAAGCTCTTACATCGAACTCCTTCGGTGTGCCTCCATGCTCGATCACAATCCTCATGTATGTTTCCTACACTTGTTTATATTTTAAATATATATAAACTACAAATAAAAATTCATATGTTATAGCTCCACGATGAATTCGTCGGTACATCCAACTTTGATCGCCCGACATGTTCTGTCAAAAAGTGGGCAATATCTTCAGTTAATGTATTTAGGTGGGATGGTCCTATTCCATTCAGGATTCATGTTATTCATATTGCACTTAGTATTTCTTTTAGTCATTAACTTCATTCTAAATTTCGGCAGCATCTCCCTATAGTTCTCCGAATACGCATATCATCTAAGCGCGTATCAGATAACAAGGAAGATACAAGCCAAAATTTAAAAATGAATAATGACTAAAAGAAATAAACTAAGTGCAATATAAATAACTATGTTCCCAAATTGTCCAATTAGGGGCAATTCAATGGTTGTACGTCGTATAAAAAATTATTTACTTTGTTTACACGAACATACAACCCCAGAACAAATCTAAGGTTTTGCAAAATTAAAACTTGACTCGTCGATGCGTACGTGAAACGTATCAACTCGTCATGATTAATTTATTTTCTAAATTTGTGAATGTCGGTGCGAGTCCACAATGGACGATTCTAGTGCGAGTTCAAAGTGGACGATTTCGGCGCGAGTCCACCGTGGACGATTTGGCCGCGAGTCCACAGTGGACGATTTGGCCGTGAGTCCATTGTGGACGTATTGGACTCGCGCCGATAAAACTAATTAACATTAAACCCTAATCAACTAATTAATTAACAATAATTTAACTAATTAACAATAAAAAATTAAAAAAATAGGGTTTAATTAAACCCTAATTGCATGGTTTAACCCTAATCCAAGAATTAAGTATAGTAGCCGGCTGATGTCGGCTACTGTTGCATTGGGGTCGATTACCAGCGACCCCAAATCATGGCGCCGGCGTGGATGCCGGCGCCTTGTCCAATGTCGATGATCGTTCGGTCGCCAACACTGGACGCCGGTGCGGAGAGGGCCGGAGAAATCTGGTGGGGATAGGAGGGAATGCAACAACATGAGATCACGATGGAGAGAGGAGGAGGTGCTTACCGGCGGGGAGAGGGACACCGTTGGCGACTGGCGATGGCGGCAACAGGCAACGACAGCGATGGACGACGACGACAACAGGCGACAACAACGGCAGCAGAGAAGAAAGAGGAAGGGTCGGGGCCAAAGGCAAATAGAAAGGATTTTCACCAACGTCTCGCCAGCCGTCAAAAAATCGTGGATTATTAATTTTAATATCACCGACGGTTGGCCCTCTCTAAGCCGTCGGTGAAGAGTGTTTTATTTTCGCGCCGCGTTCGCACCATTAATTAATAAGTGACGACTGCTTCTAACCGTGGCTAATGACTTATTCATATCACTACAGCTCTCGTGCCCCCGCTAAGCCGTGGCTAATAACTTATTTCATTTCGTGCTCCGTGCGCGCCATCAACTATGAGTAACGACCCTAGGCGGTCATATGCGAGCTGCGGCTGATTTGGTTACATCAGCCACGACCGCTGTGGCCGTCGAAAAGCCGTGAATTATTCTGACGGCGTAGGTGGCCGGCGATGATCCCCGTGGCTGATGTGGAATATTCTAGTAGTGGGAGAAGGCAAAGGAAAGATCTTGGGTGAGTTGGTCAAAAGCGCGGGAGGGGGGGGGCGAGTAGGTTTGGGAGGGATGCAAGGATTGAAGGGGCAGAGGAAGTGGACTCTAGAGGCAACAAAGGGATGGCGAATTGTGTAGCTGAAGGGGCACCCTCGAGAGAAGGGCACACAATCGAAGCAGCCACGCGTCTAGAAGGAGGGGACTTAGGGACCCATGCTCGAGACGAAGTCACAATGGCACATGGAACGGGTGTGGAGGGTTTCACATGTGAAGGGATGGGCATAGTGCCCAAAGCACCCACAGAGGGCGGCTGGTGGAAGGCTCAAGAAGGATTTGAGGCTTGTGGGATAGGTGAAAGCTAACGTAAGCGGTGCTGCGAGGGGTGTGCGGACGCCGAGGCGCAGTCAAGGCAAAGAGGCACCTCTCCAGGAGTCATAAATGCATTAGAGATATGGCCAGATTTGCCCTTATTACCCGGAGATTTCTTGGATTTAGCATCAAACGGATCTGGCCATAAATGCTCCAAAGAGTATCCCGAGGCAACAACTCACCCTCCTTTGGCTCGGAGCCCGAGCCAACAGCCACACACTGTCCACGTGTCATGGGTTGCCCCCTTGGTAGGAACGGGAGGGGGGTACCTTGACCGATAGCCCAACGACGTTCGGTCGACGATGGTTGTTTCTGCGAGTAACCAACATGCACGGGCCATAGACCGGTGTTAGAGCCGGAGGTGGACCAGAGGACCGAGCATGGTCATTAAGATTCAAATCCGGGATCTGAGCAGAAACATCATCAATAGGTGAAACATTATGCAAAGAAGAATCCGATGAAACATTAGAAGATTGTTTAACCGAAGAAGCATCGACAGAAACCTACGAGGAAGAAATTTTTTGCGAGCAATCAACCTCGCGATGCCCAATCAAACTACATGAAAAGCAAACCGATGGCAAGTTTTCGTAAGAAAGGGGTTGGAAAAACTCCTTATTAGGTTCGCCAACCCACAAACCCTAGCGAAGTGGGAGTTTAAGATCAAGTTCGATACATACGTGGACGTAACGTCCCCTAACGAATTGAAAGTAGCATTCATCAATCGCAATGATCTATCCCAACGACTGAGCCAACAAATAAATCGAGTCCAAATTCTACATTTCAAGCGGTAAGCCCAGAAAACATACCCACACAGGGGCGGTAGAAAAAATCTCACACCATGGCTGGAAATCGGGCGCTATAGAACTAGGTGCATGGTCGAACCCCCATGAGCATACGGGCCTCCAGTGAGGACCTTAGTAGAAGATGTTGACGAAATGACGACACTATAGGGAGGGGGGGGTGAATAGTGTGTTTACTAAATCGTATAGCCTAATTTCCAATTTAATCATTTTCTTAGTTCGTTAGGCAAATTACGATTTATCGATTCAATGCGGAAGCAATACAAATGATTTAAGCAATTAAAGCAAAAATAAAGAGCAATGCAAACACAGATATTTATACTGGTTCGGCCCCAATCCCTACTCCACTACCTAAGCACCCCCGCTTAGGATTTCCAAACTAGTTTTACTAGATTGATTTATGTTTTCCTTACACATGAGGACTTTTCACCTAAGAGACGCACTCTCGACCTAAGTCACTTCCACACCCGGAAGTCTCCGACTTCTTATCGAGAGTCCTCTTCCACCTCAACCCTAAGGGACAACTAAACTAATCCTAGTAAACACTAAGTTTACACAAGTGGCTTTACTCTTATACCAAGATACCACTTTTATACACAAGACCAAACCACCTGGTCTTCTACCCGCATAAATAAATTAAACATTCAATAACAGATAAAATTACAATTGAAAAAGAGCTTAAAATGAAACCAAAAAGTCATGCTGTTTTCCAAGCCTTGAAGCCTTCAACTCTTCAGGAGGTAGAACTCGAATCAATCCCGAGTTGAGGCAGCAGAGCTTGCACTTGAAGAATTTGGCGGTAGAACAAAGCGCAACGCTAATCCTTTTTGGAAGGCTTAACTCTTCCCCTTAATGGCTCAATAATCTCTGTAAGAACAAGGAAGGAGATTAAATGAAGTATCAGAGGGTGTATTTATACCCTCGCGAAGAAATGACTGTTCAACGGGTAGAAAACTATCCGTTACAGACCGCCGATCAAAGCGCCGGTCGAAGCATCGATTGACCAATCATTCAACCGCTGAAAATTTCCCTGTGGTCGGTCGACCGACGGGTCAATCGCCAGGCGCAGATCGCGCGATCTGCGATCTTCGGATGACCCCTCGATCGACCGACATGGTATTGCATTACAGCTCATATGCAGGTCGATCGACTTCCAGCCTCGGCCAATTTCTTTTGCCATTCGGTTGACCCATCGGTCGACCGACGCGATCTTGCATCGCGGGTATCAGCAGGTTGGTCGACTGATGGGTTGACCGCCTGATCTACTGCCCATTTTGGGCTTCCATCGGTCGACCTCTCATTCGACCGAAGTAGCTTTGCTACTTTTTTACCTTCGGTCGGTTGACCGACCAGTCGATCGAACCTAGGCTAAATGTTATTTCTTTAGCCTATTTCTTCCGCGCTTCGTTTACGTGTTTCGACTTTCAACGAGCATCATCTTGGAAAGCTTTTGACTTGATCTTTGGACTCGTCCAAGCAACTTTGGTGCACTCATCGATCTTTGGGAAACTTCCGCGACGAACTTGAGTGCGACGATCAATGTCCTTCCGATTTCTAATTTCTTCGATTTTTCCAATCGAGGACATCGAACACTAGTCGATATGGAAACTGAAACATATTCTCAATGAAATCATTAGTTCTATGTTTGTTATCATCAAAACCATCAAATCCGATGCTCGTTGAAAGCCGGAACCCGGAATCCAAAAATGAAGCGCGGAAGAAATAGGCTGAAGAAATAACATTCAGCCTAGGTTCAGTCGACCGACCACAGGTAAAAAAGTAGCAGAGCTACTTCGATCGACCGATGGAAGCTCAAAATGGGCAATAGCTCAAGCGGTCAACCGACCTACTGATACTCGCGATGCAAGATCGCGTCGGTCGACCGACGGGTTGACCGAATGGCGAAAGAAATTGGTTGAGGCTGGCGATCGACCAACTGGTCGATTGACTTGCATATAAGCCGTGATGCAATATCGCGTCGGTCGACCGACCATAGGAAAAGTTTCAGCGGTCGAATGACTGGTCGATCGATGCTTCGACTGGCACTTCGACCGGCGGTCTGCAACGAATAATTTTTGTACCCGTTGAACAGTTGTTTCTTCGCGAGGGTATAAATACACCCTCTGATACTTCATTTAATCTCCTTCCTCATTCTTACAGAGATTATTGGGCCATTAAGAGGAAGAGTTAAGCCTTCCAAAAAGGACTAGCGTTGTGCTATGTTCTTCCGCCAAATTCTTCAAGCGCAAGCTCTGCTGCCTCAACTCGGGACTAATTCGAGTTCTACCTCTTGAAGAGTTGAAGGCTTCAAGGCTTGGAAAAGAGCATGACTTCTTGGTTTCATTTTAAGCTCTTTTTCAATTGTAATTTTATCTGTTATTGAACGTTTAATTTATTTGTGCGGGTAGAAGACCAGGTGTTTAGGTCTTGTGCGTAGAAGTGGTATCTTGGTATAAGAGTAAAGCCAATTGTGTAAACTTAGTGTTTACTAGGATTAGTTTAGTTGTCCCTTAGTGTTGAGGTGGAAGAGGACTCTCGATAAGAAGTCGGAGACTTCCGAGTGTGGAAGTGACTTAGGTCGAGAGTGCGTCTCTTCGGTGAAAAGTCCTCGTGTGTAAGGGAAACATAAATTAATCTAGTAAAACTAGTTTGAAAATCCTAAGCGGGGTGCTTAGGTAGTGGAGTAGGGATTGGGGCCGAACCATTATAAATATCTGTGTTTGCATTGCTCTTTATTTTTGCTTTAATTGCTTAAATCATTTGTATTGCTTCCACATTGAATCGATAAATCGTAATTTGCCTAACGAACTAAGAAAACGATTAAATTAGAAATTAGGCTATACGATTTAGTAAACACACTATTCACCCCCCTCTAGTGTCGCCATTTCGCCAATATTTGGTATCAGAGCGGGTTCGTTGCTTGAGATTTCACAATCTCTTCTACACCTTATCTCGATCTCGAAATGGCTCTAGAGTCGGTAGCGTCTGCATCTCCTAGGTTCGATGCCTCGAACTTTGGTCTATGAAAATCTAGGATGTAGACCTTTCTAAAGACTCAAGGTTTAGGTGTTTACAACATGGTAAAAATCCAATATATTGAACCTAAGAAAAATATGGATGTGTGGACCCAAGAACAAATTAGCATGTTTGAGTTAAATGCCAAAGCTAAAAATTGATTATATTATTCTTTGGAAAATAATATATTTGAAAAAATCATGCATTGTACTTCGGCATATGATATTTGGGGGTACTTTGAATATGCTTTATGATTATGCTAAAAGTGAAGAACTTGTTACTCTAAATGAAGGAGATTGTGACAATTGTCATACTCCTATATCTAATGAAGTTCTTGAAGCTTTTAGTGTTTCTAGCCATATATAGAAGTACAAAGAGCCGAAAAAGAAAGGTAGTGTGTCATGCATGCAAAGAGAAAGGGCATATTAGGAAGAACTGCCCTATCATAAAGAACAAACAAAGAGGAGGTCAAATGCTTCCACATCATCCTACTCAAGTGAAGTATCCTCCCATCATGACTATAAAGCCATCTCAAAAGAATGCCTCATGAATGATAACAATGAGGTACACTCCACATCTTCTAGTCATGTTAATAACAATAATGGTAGTAACTCATCTAGCTCTCATGATTTTGATGAATTGATGGATGAGTATAAAATCATATATGCCATGCTTGTTAAGAAAGATAAAGGAAACAAAAATTTGAGGAAAGAAAACTCAAATCTTAGCTCTCAATTGCATGATGTAAAATTAGAAAATGAGAAGCTAAGAATTAGTGTCAACAATCCATGTCATGATGCTTTAAGTATTGACACTAACGATTTGAAAAATAAAAATGACATATTAAAGAATGAAAATAGCATGTTGAAAACTCAATTGCATGCTATTCACAAATCAATGAATGATTTGAAAAATGAGGTTGTTTTTTCTAAACAAGAAGGTTAGTAATGTATCTAGTAATTCTTCATTTAAGAATTCTAGTAAAAAGAATGCTCATGCTAATGTTAAATCTCATGCTAAGCATTCTACCATTAAACCTCATATTCAAAAGAAAAATATTTTATATAAGAATACTCATGCTCATCATGCCTCTCATGCCATGCATTCCACTCTTAAATCTTATGATCATGAAAAGAGGAATGATATCTTTAAGAATGCTCATACTCATCATGTTTCACATGATAAGCATTCCAAAATTAAAATTCATGTTCATGCTAAAAATGAAAAGAAAAAGTTTCATGAACATTGCTTTTGTTGCGGTGTATTTGGGCATGCCATCCATGATTGCGCATTAAAGAGAAATCCAAGTATTGCTAGTACACTTTGGATTCCTAAGCCCTCTAACCCCCAAGAATGCAAAGCTATTTGGGTACCAAAAGTATCATCTTCTTTTGTAAGGGGAGGAACCACACAAGGGTAAAAGAGATTGAAGAGTTGAAGTTGACTAATGAGTTGAAGGAAGGATACCTACAAGGTTGCAACTTCAAAGTCTTCATCTATACTAGATGCTCATGGTAAAATTGACATCAAACATTTTGGTATCATCTCCTTACTTTACCTTGTTTTTTTTTGTCGAAGATTATGATACATGTCCAATTTAAGTTATTTTCCCCGCTCTTGTAAAAGAGTTCTTTGAAAATAATTTTTGATTTCCCGGTCTCCTCGGAGACCCAGGTGGCCTATAATGGGCCTAAGCGACCTTGCTGTTCTAAATCGTAGGCTACTTGTGGCTTTTGGTTTTCAACCAATAGGAATGGTTCACTACTAGAAAAATGGGCATCAGCAACGGCTGATGTCGTTGCTGAGCCGTTGCTGAAGAGCATCAGCAATGGCCGCGCCGTTGCAATAGAGCCGTGACAGAAAGTCGCGTTGCTGATAACTTAGCAACGGATCAGCAATGGCCACTCGGGCCGTCGCTCAAAATATTATCAGCAACGGCCGCTCGGGCCGTCGCTAAAAACATTATCAGCAACGGTTTTGCCATAGACCCGGAGCCGTTGCTGATAACATTAATAGCAACGGTCGCTGAGTCCGTAGCAACGCCGTTAGTAAAACCCCGTCGCTAAGCCGTTGCTGTAGGTCATCAGCAACGGCTTTCGATACACTTTTAGCAACGGCTTTCCCACGGACGGCCGTGGGAAAGCCGTTGCTGATGATGTGAACCTGGTAACGAAAAATTTTAAAATTTTAAAATTTCATTGATACATTGATACATTATCTGATACATAACTCACACACCCATACACTCATACACACGTTCATTCACACATCACAAACACACCAAGATATACATCAAAACAATTATATTTATATTGATAATTATCCACGATAGTATAAAAACAATTCAAATGCAAAATTGAAGTATCAATATCCAAACAAAATAAGTTAAACAAATTCAATATCTCAGTAACAAGTTCAATATCCAAACAAAAAATCTCACGATCACGATGGAGGATGGTCTGGATCATATGGCGGGGTCTGGAGTGCTTGAGTGTACACCGGCGTGGACTGACTCGATGACGATGGATTAGATGATGCCGAAGAGATGCCTGCTTCGGGATGACCTGACATGTTGCGTAGCATAGATTGTATATCCGCCATCATCTGACTCTGGCGCTCCATCATCTCAGTCTGACGCGCGACCGTCTCCTCTAGAGTCCTTATTCTGCTACTATGATCATAACTGGATCTAGAGGTGGACGGCCGCTCACCAGCGACCGGAGGGGTCGGTGCCCCAAGTGGCCCTAGTACGGCTCGCGCATGACCACTATCTGCGAAGCCATATACGCGGCCATGGTCCCAGCCACCTGCGGCCTCGACCAACGATGCTACGTCAAAGTCCTCGGGGGTACCCCCGCGCTGCACCACCGTCTGGCTGTAGGTCTCCTACTCGAGTTTGATTTTTTGTTTAATATTTATCATAAAACTTAAATTATAAATATATAATGAATAATTTAAACAAATATATAATTACCATAATGTATGCAGCGCGGTTGTCGATGTACTCCCCCGTCCCATGTGCTTGACAGTGAGTCCGCTCAAACACCGCCATCGGGGAGGGTCGCTGGACAGTCCCATCATCCGACACCGTCGTCTACATTTACAAAACAAATACATTAATTAGTACACATAGTAACAAATAAAATATATAATTAAAAGATATAATTAAAATAATAAAAAATTATATATATATTTATAAATTCCGGCGCCGGAGTCAGGTGGACTCCGGCGCCGGCGTAAAGTGGCCGGACACACTGTTCGGCCACTGTACAAGGTCCGGCGGCGGCCATCGACCGACCGCCGCCTGCTGAAACCCTAGAAATAGGGTTTCGGTCGGACTAATTCCCGCCGGCCACAACGGGAAGAGACGGCCGGCCGGCGAGGCATACCTGAACAAGTCGGCAGCAGCGGGAGGAGGAAGAGGCGTCGTCGGCGTCAGCAGCAGCGGCGAGAGGCGAGAGCAGGAGCGGCGGCGGCAGCAGCGGGAGGAAGAAGGGTCGGGCGCGACTGGTGCCCTATATAAACTTATCAGCAATGACTCACTCACCCGTTAGAAAGCCGTTGCTGATAAGTTATCATCAGCAACGGCTCACTTATCCGTTAGAAAGTCGTTGCTGATAATTAAAATATCAGCAACGGCTCACCTTTCCGTCAGAAAGCCATTGCGGATAATTAAAATAATCCGCAACGGCTCGCGTGTCGGTTAGAACGCCGTTGCAGATACAAATATCTGCAACGGTTCGAGCGGCCGTAAGAATGCCGTTACAAATAGCAACGGCTTGAGCGGCCGTTGCTGATAGCCGTTGCTGAAGACCTAATTTCTAGTAGTGGTTGGAGATCTTATTTTTCAAAATTTTATATTTTGAGATCTCTTGATTCATTTTGTTATCATGAAGATTTATATGAAAGTGAATCCATGCTATTTAGTGTAGTGGAATTTGATAAATGATACTTGGTCTTTCTCTTCACTATTTAGTTTGATAGCTTGCATGTAGATTTAATTTCATTGTCTACTTAAGATGTATACTTGCAAGTTATAAGGTTTTAGGAAGGCTAATTAGGAAGAAAAAAAATAGTTTGGCTAAATTTTCATGAATTGGGTATAACTATGATTAATTCAAAATCCTAGTGTTATACCTCATTGCTTAAGCTTAAACTATGTCTCTATACTCATGATTGGACTTGTATGTTAAATTCTTAAATTCTCATGAGTTGGTAGGACTTTGATACTTAGACAAATTTCATTGAATGAAACTTGTTCTAGGTAAATATCTATTATTAGAGACATTTCTTTAAGTCCAAACTAGTTAAATATGTTTAGAGATCTTATTTCTCAAATAGTTCACATCTTAAGATCTCTTATATTCATTTAGATATCATGAAAACTAATTTAAAATGAATCTTTAACTATCTAGCATAGGTTAATGTTTTAAATGAAACTTTGCATTTAAAACTTATGCTATTTAGTAAATTAGCTTGCTAGTAGTCTTATTATTTTATTATGATACTAATGAAGCCTACTTGCAAGTTAAAAATTGGAAAGCTATGCTATCTAAAAGTAAATGAAAAAGTTGGGCACATTTCTAAAAATAAGGTATGATTTTATTTTGCAAAAATCTTTTAAAAATAATAATAATTGAATTTTCATGTTTAATGATGTCTCTATGCTCATGATTGATTATGCATGATGAATATTTGATCTTTCATGAGTAGAAAATAATTTGATAACTTAGGTAAATTTCATGATAATCTTGATTAAATGAAATTTGCTCTATGTTAAAATTCTTGTTAGAGACCTCATTTTAAGTTAAAATTTGATGAACATATTTAGATACACATATCACATAAGTCTAGAAAGTTAAAATTAAAATTTTTTGTCTAGATGAACAATGTGACATCTATATCACTTTAGGGGACTTAAGCTTGAAAAGCTTGGTCCAAGTCAACAAACCACAATTGGTATCAATTGACTTGGTCATTTTATTTTAAGTCCAAATCTTCATAAACATATTTAGAAATAGGTATGACATGTTTCCATGCACTTAGAATGAAAATTCTTATGGATATGGATAAAATGACAATTGAGGTTAATTCATGAAAACCTCTTTTGAACCTTGTTGACCCAAGTCAACAAGTTGACTTAAAGGTCTCATTCTTAATCCATACTTGTGAAACATATTTAAATTTACTCATGCTAGGTATTCATAGGTTTAAACTTGAAAAATCATGAGTAAATGTTAAGACTGAAACTTAGCAAGTTTCATAAAAACTAGTTTAGTTTTGAATGAAACCATGCTAAGTTGATATCTTGACTTAAGGACAAAATTTTCATTTCAAACTTGACATATACTCTTGACATGATCATCATGTGGTGTCATGAAAGTTTGAATGAAAATTGAAAAAGTTTTAAGAAAAACTGAAATTTACAAAAATATCATTTCAACCCACATTTAGTATAAATTTCAGTTATTTTTAGAAAAATATAGAAAAATCTTTTTTAGGTGATTCTTAAAACTACACCTTCATTGAAAAATCTAGTTTCTTAAGTAAAAATTTCAAAATATTTCATCAAGAATCTAATTTATAATAAATTTTTGAAGTTGGATTTCAAAACTCAAAGTATCATCCTTAATTGAAATATCAATATTCTATACTTTGATTTTTCTTCAAAACTTCAATAAAAACTCATGTACACCATTTGAATTCTAATTCTAATATCATTCACATATTTTCATGATTTACTTAATTTCTATGAATGATTTTGATATTTTGGGTGATAACTAGGATCCATTTGTTTATTTGAAAATAATATAGGATGAAAAATGGACTTTGATTTTTAAATTCATTTTGAGTTCAAATTTGATACATGCATTTCAAATGTCTATTCAATAATTGGTATCAAAATTTTTATCTCACAATTGGTATTAAAATGAGCATTCTATATTTGGTATAAAAAATCGTCATCCAAAAATTGGTACCAAATTTTTGGATGAAAATATGATTTATGTATAAACTTAAAAGTTTGATTTTTGAAAATTTGAACTATAGGTTGTCCTAAGTCAACAAAATACCTTAAAAAAAATTCATCTTAAGCCCTAACTTGATTCATAGACTTACACTATCTAATGTTTGATGTCTTGATGCATAAATATGAGAAAACATGAGTAGATAGCAAAATTTGAGACTTAGCATTTTCATAATTTTCATGTTTATTTCAAATGAAAATGTGCTAAGTTCAAATTTGGATTAAATGACATTAGTTTCACTTCAAACTTGATATACATGTTTCAAATGCCTATATCTTTGTATGTTGAAAGTTTGAATGAAATGTCAAGAAAAAGAAACAATATTCATTTTGATAACATACATGATTTATTTTTGAATTCAAATAGTTGGTTTTTGAACATATCATGTATGAACCTTATTTCATATCATATATTTATTTTTTCATCCCTTTGGTTTAGGTTTTCATGTTTCATGAAAAATACTCCTTAGAGTTTTAACCTCATGTATTAATTGTGTTTCATCCCTTTGAGTAGATAGTCTTTCTTGCCCTTTTTGATTGATTTCAAAAGTGAGAGAAATGTATAAGTCAAAAGAGGGAGAAAACCATGGAGTAAAGTATAGTTAAAATGGGGAGAAAAGTATAATAAATGGGAGAAAAATATAGGATATTCATGCATATAGGTAGGAGGAGTTTAATTATATAGATATGCATGTTGATAGGGGGAGAAATCCCTTAGTTGATATCATTATGCTTTAATGATATATTTTCTCAAGGATGTTTGTCACACTACAAGAAAACATAGCATCACCAACGGATTTGTTACCAACGGATTTAGTTTGTTGGTATTACCAACAAAATTACCAACGGATTAAAAAATCCGTTGGTAAATCAGCCTATAATTTTTTCTCCATTCTATTTCAGCCGACCAAATATTTCCCCCCTACTAACTCACCAAAATATTATTTTTATGCCATATTTTTTTCAGCCCTAATACAACGATCCCCTTAATTTTTCCCAGCCGACAAACTTCGTGACCTCTCCCTGCAACACCTCCCCGTTCCATGACCTCTCTCTGCGATGCCTCCCCATTCCGCTCGACCTCGCCCTGCGATGCCTCCCCATTCCGCGCGACCTCAGCCTACGACACCTCGCCGTTCTCATTGTCGGGGATTCAACATTACCCTAGTGATCCATTCTCGGTGCCGCTTCTTTCTCTGCTCATTCCTCGCCTTTCTCCGTCCACCTGCTCTCGCTCCCTTCTCGGTGCCAGTCTTTTACGGGAAGAGGAGGATCGAAGGAGAAAAGAGGCGACCTTCAGCTATCGAAGTAAGCTTTGTTGGTTTCCGGCTCTATTATTTTAATTCTCTCTGCCGACCAAAAACCCCGCTTGCTCTTTTTTTCCCCAACCGATGAAATGCCTCTACCGAGTCTGCACACACTCCCAATTTGCCGATCTGCTGTAGCTCACCTGGTACGTTCCCCTCTCTCTCTCTCTCTTAGAGGATCACTCGTCGCTTATCAAAGTTGTTTAACTGGTTCTGCTCATGGTACCCGTAGTTGCTCTTCCTTCCCGATCTAAATTTAATTCACCCCCAAATTTATCTCTGTTTCCTCCATAATCTTCAACACGTTCAGGCAAGGGGAACGATCTTTGGGCGGAGATCGCTTCCCCGCAAGGTGAAGGATTACCTAAAACCCAAGTTGCTGTGGTTTACGGAAGAAGAAGACGAATGGTTGTAGATACGAACCTAAGGACGTACAGATATGAGCACCAAGTTACCACTTTATCGCGTTCCTGACATTTTTCTATTTCTCTATATTTTATTTTAATTTTCCTAATACAGAGATCGATCGAGTAGGGAAGGCGGATGAGTTTGCCCCAACCAAGAGTTAGCTGGAACTAATCCCTTTCCACAAGGTATGCAAAAGATCCTTTTTTTTCTCGTCGTTTAACGTGTTTGATAGATTATGCACGGTTGGAATGCCTCCACTGCTTTTATCTTTGCTCATTTGATGGTTCCCGATAGTTTATAATGTGAAAATTGATATTATGGGTGTTGCAATTTACTCTCATGGTTGTCCTTACTTCGCGTTTATGTGGAAAAAGTGAACTTTTGGATTGGGTGGTGATATTGACTTTGAGCGCTTCATTAATCCTTGATTCTTATTTTACTTCTCTCCATTCTTTTTATTGATTGAGGAAGGGAAAGTATTGTCCTTGCAGCTGGGATAAAATTTAGGCCTCCAGTCAAACAAAGAGGAGCACCCAACAGAGGAATCCAAGCTCTAAAGCAGTATGTTCTTATTTTCTTAAATTTGTGTGCTCATGCTGATAATGTTTAAATAATTTGGTCTTCTTGCATCAATTTCTTGGCAGAAGGAAACTGGTAATACTATTAATTCACCAGCCCTGAACATTAGCAGAAGGAAACTGGTCAATTTCTTTGAACATTATTGTCCTGAATATTTATGCTTATAAGTTCATTTATCAGTATATATTAATGTTTTAGTAAAATGGTAATACTATTCTATGTCTTCAGTGTTTGCATTTGTCAAGGAGCCTATGATGTAAGCTTGATTAGTGCATGGGAAGATTGGGATGCAGAGCATGGTTCTGAAAATGATCATTCCAAGGAGTTTACAAAGAATCAGGTATCTACATAAGGGGAAAAAAGAGAAAAGCTTAAGGCATAATTATGGTCTAAGTGTCAATTTAGGTTCTAAATTTGTCTTAACTTTTTATGGACGGAGATAGACATATAGGAACAAACATCCGTTAAATAATCACTATTCTATGTCTAGGCATATTGATGACTATTATAAATTGATTTTTATTGATGAAAGATGATAATGACTTATTTTGTTTAGTGCTACGTAGTATTTGTACTAGCGGATGGTGGTAAAGATCCGGAAAGTTTTGTGCTTTTTATAGTATTTGTACATAGAATTTAGACTCGGAATCTCCCAGCTTTATTGTTCCGCATATACTATTTCTCGAGAGCTACTTCCGAGACAAGTCTAGTTGGAAATGGCCTCCTTATGATAAAATGCATGTGTTGGGTTGCTTAATGTTACAAATCATTTTTAGATATCCTATGGTACGTTGAACTCCTCATTTGATACTTATCTGATTTGAGGCCTAATTACCTTATTTGTTGACAATTTTTCTTATCCATACTTACTGTTGAATTTTCTTTTTAATATATAAATTTAACTTATGACAACAATTGAAGCATATTCAAATCCTTGACATGTTTTGTTACCTTGGCATATGTTAAAGATAATTTTTTTCTTAAACCTTTGATTTTTTTTCTTATGAGTTATGACAACAATTTGTTGATAACATGGGACGACATGCCTGGAACATGTTCTATTTCTAAGTAGGAGTTACTAAATCAGTGATAGTGCTGAGGGTTAACTTTCTTATTAATTAGGCCATTGAAGCATAATCCTCTAAACCTATAACTCTTTGCAAATATTGTTTGCTGAATTTTTTTAACATGTTATCTTTTGGTGTAGATATTCGTGAGACAGAAAAATCGCAGCTCTTCAAAGGCACCTGTCAAGGTACATAGGTGTTCATAGTTCTATCTACATGTACATGTACATGTAATAAATACTTAACTCTCTATTTTGTGCTTGACTTACTTTTATATTCCTTATTAGACCTTATTTTATGTGATTCCTTGCACTTAACTGGGTTTCTAGTAGTAAGCTTTTCTTTTGCTTGCTAAAATGAATATTATGTTCTTCAAAAGACCAATTTGGTTCACCATCATTGTTCTTCATCAATATATTGTTATCTTGACGAAAAGCTAATTTAAAGTACGCTATGTGTTTGTTTTTATCCAGGTTGCACCACTAATGAATTTATGCAAGGAATCGAGAGATTTCTAAATTTGGATAATTAGAGGAGTTTCAACTAATGTATACCAACAATTAGTTTTATATGTATTTTGTTGAAAGAGTTGACTAATGTATACCAACAGTTTTTGACTAATGTATACCAACAGTTGGTTTTAATCAAAATATTTTCATATATATGTTGAAAGGGTTGGTTATATATGTATTTTGGTAGATGAGTTGATTATGAAAATGTGAGTTTGGTTTCTTAAATATGTATGTGTATGATTGGTTATGAAAATGTGAGTGGTTGTATAATTAGAAAATTTGATATATATGTGTGTAATTCGATAACCAAAAAGTAGATTAAATGTATAGAAATGATATTACCAATGGATAACTGTTGGTATACCAAAGTGTATAAATTGATATCACTAGTGAAAGTATATCTGTTGGTAATAACTATGGATGTTACCAACGGATCTATTCGTTGATATTACCAACAGAGTAATACCAACAAACACAAATCCGTTGGTAATACCAACAAACACAAATCCGTTGGTAATACCAACAGAAAAATATCCGTTGATATTACCAACGGATGTTTTTATTCGTTGGTATTACCAACGGATGTTGTAATATCCGTCGGTAATACCTAGCAGGGTATCACCAACGGATTTTACCAACAGAAGTCCGTTGGTAATAGTATTACCAACGGATTTATGACTATTACCAACAGATTTAGTCCGTTGGTGATACCCTATTTTTTTGTAGTGTCATCATCAAAACCATCAAAACCGAGATTAAGGCTAAGGTTGAAAACCTAAAGCCAACAGAAGAGGAAGGATCGAAAAATTGGAAGACAAAGAAACCCTCTTCCAAATCTAAAACAGAGGTAAAGCCCGAAACATTCCAAGAACGTTTAGCCCACGACGATACGACTAAAAGAGGCAGAATCTTACCGAAGAATTTCCCGATGAGGGAGTGCTCCCAAGGCTCACTCTAGGAGCAGAGCTGAGCCGAGGTGAAGTGGACGGTATCTGAACACGTCGATGTAAGACTGTTGAGCGAAGGAGCATGGCGTACCTTAGAAGTGGAAGGCAGATCTTCTTGAAGGATATGTGACCAAGAGACCGACGATCGGGGGGGGGGGGGGGGGGGGGGGGAGGGGGAGGGGGAGCAGGGCAGAAGGCGGGAGTGCCTTCACACAGAAAGGGGGGGGGGGGGGAATAGGGGGAGGGGTCTAGACTAGGAGTGGGTGGAATTGCATAGGAGGAGGTCGCTCGGGAAGCAATCGCATGGGAGCGACAAGGGCACTCATCGCTCCCTATTGAGAGCTAAGAGTACTTAAATATAAGATTATTTCTCTGTCTTTCAATTTTGCTATATAGTAGATTTTCTATAATATTTTTGATTATTATTTTACCTTCTTGGTTTGGGTAACCATCTAGTCTTTTTCAAAAGTTAGGTGGATTTATTACTTTCACTCATCTAATTTATTCCAAAGTTAATCCACTTAGATTATATATTGCTTTAACTTTTTAACAATAGAGGGTAGGGCTGAGCAAAATCCGATCCGATTCGAAAAATTTAAAAAAATTGATCCGAAAATTTATTTCGGGTCGGGTTATTCGAGTATATCGGGTCGGGTTGGGTTATTCAGGTATATCGGGTCGGGTCGAGTCGGATTATATTTTTAAAATTTTCATTTACTATTTCGGGTCGGGTCGGGTTCGGTTGAAAACCATGTTTAACCCGACCCGACCCAATTTGGAGTTAAATACATGTTTATGTTACATATATCGATAAAAGATGGTGTTGGCTTTGTGGTTAGAAGGGTGAAGATAAAATTTAGGATGTCTTGAGTTCAAATTAAATGAGTTATAATTTTAATACAATTATTCACTTTTTTATTATCACTATTTTCAAGATGATTTTTTTTCTAAACCGAATTCGAGTTATTCGGGTCGGTCCCTAATAAAAAAATCGGGTCAGATCGAGTATAAATTTTTTAAAATTTTTGGATTAATACCAAATCGGGTCGGGTCGAGTATTGACCCGACCCGGCAAATGCTCAGCCCTAGTAGAGGGCTCATATTTTTATATTTATTTATTTGTTTATTTACCTTTATATCTTTTATAGCAACAATTGAAAATTTCAAAAGTAACAAAAGTTAAAAAAAACTCTAGAAAGTTAATGATAGTGGCATCACTTAACAAAAGTTTTATATTTTTATTATCCGGGCAGTTTTTTTTAAAAGAAAATGTTTCTCATATTTTATGAATTATTTATTTATTTATTAGACTTAAAAGGAATGTTTTTCTTGAAAAATAAATAAATAATAAAAATTCTCTTAGCAAATTATTTCTTTTAAAAAAGTAAAAGCATTTATTCACATATTTTTTTAGTAAATTTATTCAAACATAATTTTTTTATTTAATAAAAATAAAAAATTATAATAGATAATCGGATCGAATCCTAAATTTTTAGACAACTTATAATATTATTTACTGCTATATAATATATATGTTTAAGCATGAGTCTTATTTGGTAACAATTGAATATAAGAATACCATATATTCAAAAAGTGAATTATTAAATACAATATTTTATAGATTTAACTAAAATTAATGTTTTTGTTTATTAAAACAATGTCGAGTAAATTGTCCCACAAAAGCCAACAGAGAAAGACAAAAGAAGGAGAAGAGGCAGAGCAAAAAGAAAAGGCTCTGCCAACGCTCAACGCAGACACAGGAAAACGTTCAAAGGGGTGGGTGGACCGTGGACGAATGATGGAAGTGGAGGGACGCAGTCCCCAACGCCTTCTTCTTCGTCTCGTTTGGAGAATCTCGCGCGCGCGCGCGCTCTCTCTCTCTCTCTCGTGGAGGACGTCACATCATTGGATGGCTGCTAGCTTTAGCTTTAGCAGAAGTCAAATGGGGGCATGAGGAAGGAGCAGAAGCGGAGCAGCGAGGCGGATGATTAGGGCGAGAAAGAATGGGGGGTGCGGAGTGCCAGAAAAAGCCGTCGATTCCGACGCCTTTTCCGCCTGTGTCCAATTGTGGGTTTGGGCCTCGCTCTCGTCGAGGTGAAATGGAGATTGAAGAGTCTCTTCTCCTTTGTTTCCTTTCTACTCTGCAGTTGAACAGTGGTTGGATTCATCCATTTTTGCAAGCTTTTTCTTATGTGCAGCTTCAGCATCTTTTAGCATCTTGTTGCGTGGAAGGGTAGACTAAATTCTAGTCCGTTCTATTAAAAAGTAGTTTTTAATTTTAATATTTTAATGAAATAATATATTATTTTTAACTTTAAATTCAATTTTATATATACCATCTTGAATATTTAAATTATAATATAAGGTGAAGTACTTAATTAAATCCTAAGATATTAGATGCATTAATTAATTTATTATGTTTAGTCAAACTTGGCTAGGTACTTAAATCTAGGATTTTTCCTTGAAAAAATAAGATTAATTATCTTGTGTTAGGGTATCCCAATTTACTAAATGGAGACTTTTAGAGTCTTCTAGCCCACGAACAATGCCTAATTTTCTTAGGATGCTTGAGGAAATCTAGATAGGGAGTGAATCATAATAGTGTTTAAGACTGAATTGATTAGGATCAGCTTGAGAAACTAAGAAACTAACTTGTTATATAAAAAAATCTAGGATTACTAAATTTACTAATTTAATAAGAGGATATTTGCTTACAAATTGGTAATGTCAAATATTTATGACTATCTAAAGCGTCTAAATCAAATAGGTTAATCATTTAATATTTGATGATTCAAATATTATTTTTAAAAATAATCAACTTAGAATATACGAATCTATAAATAATTTTAGTTTCAAATACTTTGGCATGAAATTCAAATATTTGTCACTTAAAGAGGATGTCAAGTTACCACGATGAATAACATTAAACTTCTTAGTTATTTCTTGACTATAAATGTTATTCTTGCAAAAAAAAAATGCATTTTATTCGATAATGTAAAAAAAACAAGTAAAACAATCCTAAAAATATGAGTTTCAACAAAATGCTTGCAGTATGCAACCATAATAGTTTAGTATGACCAATTGAGTACTTGCCTCAAAAGGTTTGTATATATTGTTGATAAAGTGAAAAAAGTATCGATATTCTTTATCATATATTTATGAAAAATGAGACATACATTATATTTGTTCAATAATTTTCTAACGTATTTTATGTTCTTAATTTTTCGAATAACCTCATGGTCAATAGTTTGCTAATGAATGATTATACTGCAAATGTATTGTTTAACATACTTATTGGATTTTTAAAATTGAAAATAGGTATTCTCATTATGTATGATGGTTTTCAAAATGATTTCTACTATCTTGATAAAAGTGTTTTACATACTTCTTTCTTTTATATAGGTGAAAGATTGTAATTTGATAAGTATTAAATCCATATTAATGAGTTGTTATTCAATTGTGAGATCATATTTATAATACTTTGGAGTGTTAGATTTGATTTGGTTGACAAGTGTTGAAGCTTGTCAATCTCTTCTCAGTCTTTGATGAATAAAATGCTTTGTTGAATGGAGAGTTTATGCATGGTAGTAGCAGAGGAAGAGAACGAAGAAGACGAGTGTCGAGAAGAATAAATGGTATGTTTATTTCTGTGAGTGTATACAAGTATTTATAGAGCTTTGGGAAATTGATTCTATTATATGGGATCAAATCAGAAAAGAATAAAATAATAACTTTTGTCTTTTTTTGTTAGACACGAAATGCTAACGTGGCCACTGAGTTTGTCGCGGCAATTCATCCTATGTCATGTGGGGTGGTATTGTTTGTATTTATTGTATTAATACACGTCCTCAAGATAGGCAGAGAGTCAACGATGCATATCTTGCTGCATTGAAAAAGAAAACTTGACGTCGAGACAATTTTGGTGAGCAGATCGGCAAGTTGATGAGAAGAAGAAAATGAAGTGAACTTCTAACTTGTTGGTTTGAACTTGTTCTCTCACAAAGTTGTGGTTAAGAGCCATGTGTTTCATCCAACTGTGAAGAACATGATTATGAGAGAAGGCGATTGCGCTTAAGTTATCGTAGTAGATGATAGTAGTGGTACTGGTGCAGGAGAGTTTAATCAGTGTTGGAGGAGTTAGAGGCTGATCATAGAATCTGTGTAAGACATTTATATGTCAAATTCAAGAAGAGTCATACTAGCAAGACTTTAAAGGATGAGCTCTGGAATGCAGCAAGGGCAACAATATTTAATAGTTTGAAGACTTGCATGGAAAGAATCAAGATTATAGACCAATGACTGGTTGATAAGAAAACCTCCAAGAAAGTGGTCCAGGCATGCCTTTAGAGAAAGAACCAAGAGTGATATACTATTGAGTAATATTGCAGAGACGAGACATTTAATGGATTCATACTAGAGGCACGTGATGTGAGATGATTAGAATGATATTGATGAAGAGGCTAGTTGCTAAGAAAGAGGGTATGATGAATTATCTTGGTCCAATAACTCCACGCGTGCAGTTGAAATTGGAGTGAGCAAAGAATGATGCTCCCCTATTCATAATAGCTTGATGTGGAAACCTTCTATTTGAAGCAAATCATGTGAGAGATGGACAAAAGGTAGTTGACCTCAAACAGAGAACATGCAGTTGTGGGAAAGACAACTTACTAGCATATATTCCATGTGGGCATGCAATTACATGTTGGTTTTGACATTTTTTCCTCGTATTGATTATTAACTTGATTGTTATGTGTATTAACTTGCTTGTTTCAATGGTATTGACAGTGTTGGGGACATATCTGAAAATTATGTACATCAATGGTATTCCAAAGACATGTTTATAAAGGCCCACTCAACATTTATCAAACCAATTCCAGGAGAAAAGATTGGCCACATGAGGATCATGCACTCATTGGTCCTCCAACATGTAATGTACTGCTAGAGAGACCAAGAAAACAAAGAAAGACGACAGCAGATCAACATGTCTCAGCCAACACCATCAGCATTTGACATCTTTCAACACCAACAACCATTTACCATGTCTCAGCCAACAAATTTTGGGATAGCTCAGCAGCCAATAAACCTTGGGACAGCTCCTAGAATGAAGAAAAAGAGATGTGCTAGAAAGGGGACCAAAACTGTGAATTAGTGGATTTTGTATATTGTTTTCAGTTAATGGATCATGATGTAAATGTTTTCAGATGGATTTTGGAGTTTCAGTATGGTGTAGATTGAATGTTTCAACTTTTTTGTTTCAGTATGGTGAATGATATTAACAATTGATTATGTTTCAATTAGTGTTGTTCATACTGGATTATGTGAATCAATGTAAACAGTTAGTATAATTCAAGCTGATACAAACTGATAATTCAAACTGATACATATATGATAAAGTGATAATTCAAAGAGTCTGATACATTATGATAAAGTACAATTTTACTGCATAGATTACAATATCTATTTGAAAGATAAACCTACAATAAAAGTAATGAAAACAAAGGCTACAACTACGATTGATATATGCTTAAATTCTCTGTCTTTCGCAGATTCAATCTACAATATCAATTCTTTATTCTTTATCTCTAATTGTTGCAACCCCATCAATCTTCTCGATCAAAGCCTTATTTTGTTCAGTTAAAACTATATTCCTTTCAAGCAGATCTTCTAATATGATATTACGATCTTCCAACTTTGAGCATTTCTTGGGAGGGTCTACCCATTCGAAGTAACTACAATATGGACCACCAATCTGTACATGTAGTGATTTAAAATTTGGGATTTAACTGAGATTGATTCAAAATTAGAGATTTAAACACTAACCAATTTTGCGGGACATCCAAAAAATCATCTTCCTGTGTTGCCATCAGTGCTTGCAGTCTTCAATGGAGAAATCATTCCATTGTAACAATACCTCAGACCCAACCTATTGCTATCGCCTGAGCTGTTGCTTGCACTAGTGGAGCCTAAAGTTCGCATTTTCCCCAGCAGATCCTTGGCATCTTCCTTCTGTGGACGATTAGGGTTCGTCGCTGATTCAAAAGTTCGACGTTTGGCTCTTGATTTCGATGATTAGGGTTCGTCGTTATTCAATCGCCATGGCCACCAAGGTCGTTGGGGTGGAGAGTTGAAGGGGTTGGAGGGGGGTTAGAGGTGGCAACGGGCCGGGCCTGCCTATGGGTGGCACGAGCCCAGCCCGATTTCGAGCCGTGCTTGGCCCGACCCGTCTATGCCCAGGAGGCGAGCCGAGCTTGCCTTCAGGGCACGCAGGCTGAGTACGACCCGTATGCCGTCGAGCACGGGCATAGGTCGGCGCGCGCCGACCTAGGCCTGGCGCACGCCAGGCCTGACTCGGGCCGGACCGATTAAAAAAAAAATCTTTAAAAATCTTTAAAATTAAAATCAAATATTTAATTTGTTTACTTGGGTTCGAGTCTTAGCATTGTAATAATATATATGTTTTTTCGGTTATTGGTAAATTAACCGAACCAAATCGAAAAATTTGGTTAACCGAACTGAATTAACCGAATTTTTTCGGTTCGATAAACGGTTAATAGATTCTTTTTGGTTCGGTTCGTTTAACCGATGGTTCCGTTCGGTTAATAACCGAACCAAATCGCTGCTCACCCCTAACCTAAACTACCAAGTGTGCATGGAGCCCCCCTCGACTACACTTTTTGTTCCAATAGCCCCCATTCGTTAGCCCACCTATTAGTCACTTAACGATAAAAGTGACTCGTGCGCAAAATCCTCCTTCGACCCCTTCAATATAAATTAACGTTAAAAGTCCCCTGTGCGAAAAACCCCCCATAGAGGTGGCAACAGGCCGTGCCTAGCACGGCTCGAATTCTTTGGGGGCAGGCCCAGCCCGAGCCTGAGCCCGCCCATTCAAGCCAGGATTTTCAAACTAAATTTTACTAGATTAATCTTATTTCCCTTACACATAAGGCTTTTACCCGAAGAGTCTCACTCTCAACCTAAGAAACTTCCACACTCGAAAGTCTCCGCCTTCTTACCGAGAGCACTCTTCCATCTCAACCCTAAGGGACAACTCAACTAATCCTAGTAAACTAAGTTTACACAAGTGGCTTTACACCTTCTACACCAAGGATACCACTTACACACAAGACCTAATACTAGGTCTTCTTACAAGCTTGAATACAATGAAAGAAATCACAAAAATATACAAGTAATGAAGCAAATAAATACTACAATAAATACTTAGCTCCAAACACAAGTCCTAGTTCCTCTTGATGCATTGAGATGATGAATCGATAAATCTTGAAGGCTAAATCAAGGTGTGTATCTTGGAAACTAGGATTATCAAAAGGATGACGCAAGAAAAGCTTTAGAATGATCAAGAATGGCTCAATAAAGTTTTTAGAGTGATCAAAAGTTGTTTAAGGAAGGCTGGGTTTGGATATTTATAGAGCCAAAAAAAATGGAATGTAACGGGCGGCTCAACTAGTGGAAAACTAGTTGTTTCGTCGTTCGGTCGCTTGTCGGTCGATCGTCGGTCGACCGCTCGAGCGACCGCTGGTTCAATCTCTCTGTACGGTCGACCGATGTGTCAACCGCCAAATGTGATTCTTGCGATCTGCAATCCGATCGACCGATCGGTCGACCGACGCAAGTCGCGACTTCAGCGATCCACAGTCCTGTCGACCGACCGGTCGACCGGTGAAGCTACTGCCGCTTTCTGGCAAACTTCGGTCAACCGTTCAGTCGACCGACTTGCCTACTGCCTATTTTTGACAGCATTCTGTCGACCAAAATTAGGTAGTCTGTACTGCACTACTAGGTTTGGCTGAGATTTTTTGCTCATTTTAGTTCTGTCTTTGCTAAGCCTACTTATATAATATTTATTAACTTTAAGTAAATAACTTTAAAACATAAATGTTATATAAAGATTACCCCTTATTTGGATTCAATAAAAATATCTAAAAAATCAAAATCCTTAAGAATCAAAATCTAGTTTTTGGAGTCTAGTACAAATTTTTCGAAAACGAAAATTTCCTAACTTTTCGAGTCAAGTATAGGTAGACTAAAGGCTTCCAAAAATTCTTTAAAAATACATCGTTATTTAATTTTAACCCAAGGAACAATTACTGTTATTTTTTATGTTAGAAAAATATCTAGGTTATATAGCCCCCCAAGGAGCTCCCTAGGCTTAGTGAATTCAGGGCGATTTTTGAATTTTCAATATTTTAGGTTTTGGATTTGGTTTTAGGGATCTTTGCATCATAAAGAGGATTTACAACATATCTAGACACCCTAAACCTAAACTCTAACTTCTTGAAGAGTTTGAGCGCATCGACCAAAGTCCTTCCGATTTTCTGATTTCTTTGATTTTTCGATCGCGGACGTCGTGCGCTAGCCGATATGGAACCTGAAAATATTTCTCAATGAAATATTAGTTCTATGTTTGTTATAATCAAAACCGAGATTAAGACCAAGGTTGAAAACCTTAAGCCAACAGAGTTAAATAAGGTTTTCACCCGAACCCGACCCTATCCGACCTGAAAAAGTATATGAATTTTATAAAAATTCAACCCGACCCGTTATACCCGAATAACCCGACCCAAATTGAATTTTCGGGTCGGTTCGGGTTTTGCTCACCCCTAAGTATAATATCGTCAACATAGAGAAGAAGATACAACCTGAAGTCAGTGCCATGCATGAAGAACAAGGAAGAGTCTGCCTTGGAGTTTATAAATCCAATGGAGCATAAGAAGGTTTTCAGTTCAGTGTACCAGGCCCGCAGAGCTTGTCGAAGACCATAAATTAGTTTTTTTATTTGCAAACAAAGGTCGGCTTATCTGTGTTAACAAAGCCCGACAACTGAGTCATGTAAATCTCTTCATCATGTCGGCCTTGTAGAAAGGCATTATTGACATCAAGCTGCAGAAGCGACCAGTTACGATGGCAAGCAATAGTCAAAATTATGAGCCGAATTGTTGTGGCTTTAACAATAGGACTAAAGGTTGAAGTGAAATCAATTTGTGGGCATTGATGAAATCCCTTCGCAACAAGTCTTCCTTTGAAGGTTTTTATGTTGTCATTAGGTCATCTTTTTATTCAAAACACTCATTTGCAGCCTATTATGTTTTGTGCAATGGAGGGAGGTACCAATGCCCATGTTTGATTCTTATAAAGAACAATAATTTCAAGTTGCATGGCATCCTGTCATTTTTTATATTTAAGAGCTTGTTTGAAAGTTTGTGGAACATGTTGCTGAGATAGTTAGGGCGGAGTAATCAAGAAGCCGTCAAGGCTTGAAGATGTTCATCTGGCTGATGGATTTCGGGATGTTTAGGGTGACTAAAGTTTTCAGTTGGTTGCGAAGCATCTTAGGACTGAGAAGAGGAGACAAGAGCTGACATTTCTATTGGAGCAGGGGAACTAGAGGGAGAGGTGGACTACATAGATGGTGAATGTGAGTTTATAATAATATGAATGTCGGTATCAAGAGAACTGGAGGTCTGCTTAATAAATTTTGAAGAAGTTTTGGTCCACATATCTGTGTTGTTTGGAGAGATACAAATAAGATGATTGTGATGAGAAGCAAATGGAAATATATCTTCAACGAACGAGATATGTCGAGAGTAATGAATTTTGTGAGTGGATAGGTTTAGACCACTTGTAGGAATGATATTTAGTTGAATAACCAAGGAATACATCGGGAAAAGATCTCAAATTAAATCTATGGGATGTATATGGTTGTATATGGTTTGAGCCAAGGGTAACATAGACACCCCAAGACTTTCAAAAATAGAAAATTTGATTTGTCATGGGATAAGAGCTCAAAGGGAGAATGGTTTTGGAGATTGGGAGTTGTCATATGATTAATAAGAGAAACGACATAGGTACACACATGGTGCCAATAGTGAAGTGGGGTTTTTGACTAATGAAGTAAAGTTAAGGCAGTCTCCATGACATGCCTATGTCTTCTCTCGACAATACCAACTCTTTGTGGTGTGTAGGGTGGGGAAAAGAGGTGTTAAATTCCATAGGTTTAGAGTAATTTTGACAAGCCTAAATATTCCCTACCACCATCGGAATAAACTGAAATAATAGAAGTGTTGAAGTAATTTTCGACCAAAAACTTGAAGGAAGAGAAAATACCTAATACATCAGATTTTCTTTGCATAGGAAACAACCAAGTATATCGAGAAAAGTGATCAACAAAGATCACATAAAATCGATGGCCATCAACAGAAGTAATGGGTGTTGGACCCCAAATATCAGTAAAAATTAATTCAAGTGGTTTTGAGCTAGATAAAGTTGAATGCAGGAAAGATAATTTATGGCTTTTATTACATGAACATGAGTTGCAGACTTGCAGTGATCCAAAGGAGAATTTGAATTAGGTAATTGGTGTTGATGCAGAATAGCTTTTATAGTTCTCTTGTTTGGGTGTTCAAGCCTTCGATGCCAAGTAGCAAGTGAAGGTGAGGATGAGCATGTTGAAGAATAGGTGAATGGAGAAGAAGGGTCTTAATTCGGTTAACTCATATAAGTTTGTTTTACTCATGCCTCGGGCTAGAAGAGCTCCCGTTGTCAAATCCTTAATAACAAAGAAGTTAGGAAAAAATTCAACAGATGTGAGATTTTGTTTGCATAACTGGGAAATAGAAATTAAATTTTTGCTTATGGCAGGAGCACAATACATCTTGTAATATGAATTGGTTAGAAGAAGATGAAAGAATTGTGTTACCAAGGTGAGAAATTTTAATACCATTGCTATCGCCAATGATCAGGTCACCTTTGCTAGTGTACTCATCAAAACTTTGCAAGTTCTTTGGTGTTGAAGTAACATGATTTGAGGCACCCGTGTCCACAATCCAATTTGAAGATGTGTGCTACTGTGTAGAGTAGTTTATTTGTGGAGAGATACCGGCTCTACACACTCGAGCTATGTGTCCAAACTTTTCACATAATTGACATTGGATTTTTGGTCGGAACTTACTGAAGTTGGGAGCTCTCCAATTTGTTTGTCTCTCTGTTTGAGGAAATCGAGATCGATAGGATTGAGGTCGAGGATATTGAGGTCGTGGCCAGTTTCTGTAGGGAGGATGAGATCAATGGAAACTTTTTGAAGATGGAGGTTGCATGTTGATTATAGTTGGATTTGATCGTTGTCGATTCAAGTTCGACTGCTGAGTATACTGAACAGTTAATGAAGATGCATTTTGTCTATGAAGAAGAAAAGCTTTGTGGCTAGTAAGCTTGTCAAATAACTCCTCTAACGAAATAGAAGTATCCCTAGCATGTGTGACAACACTCACGTCATTATATTCTGGTCCTAGACCGCTTAAAATTTTAATAACCAGTGTTGATCCATTAACAGTGAATCAACAATGGCGAGTTCATCAATTAAGGAATGAACTTCATTGAAATATTGTTGAATAGTTTTCTCTCCTTTAACCAGTTTTGCAAACTAGTCCTGCAATCCATCAGTATAGAGAGTAATTAAAAAAGGCGTTCGATGGAGGTGTCATGCTAATGAGGATGGTATCAGTTGAAAATGTCATGGAGACTAGATTGAGAGCATTTTAATCAAGTTGAAACATTAGTGTAGGAGGTTTAGAGTGTTACCGCAATGGATGACACCAACTGGGGTACTACAAGAGGAGACATTGACATTGGTAAATTAGAGGTGCAATTGGGAGAGACAATGCAAGGATGTGTATGGTTAGAGGTGGCAAAACGGGCCGGCCCGGCACAATAAAGTAACGGGCCGGCCCGGCACGATAAGGTAGTGTGTCGGCCCGGCTCGATTCGCTAACTCAGTCGGCCAGAAATTCCTGACCTAGCACGGCCCGTAATATTTTGTGAGCTTCCCGATATAGCCTGCGAGCCTGTTTATCAGCTAAAATTAGCTTGTAAAAAAATCAATTTAAAATATTTGAGAGACTAAACAAGCACCAAATTTGATATTTCACATGAAAAGCTCAATGGATTAACTTCAGTTGCAATTTTGAAGCACTAAACAAGCACTAAACCATATTGAAAATTAATTTTTTTTAATACTTAGCGGGCCAAACGGGCCGGGCCGGCATGATAAGAGCTAGCCTGCGTCGGCCCGCAATGTTATCGTGTCAGGCCAGCCCGGCCCGATAAGTTTATCGGCAGAATTTTTCGGCCCGACCCGCAGTATGGTAACAAAGAAAGGAGAATAAATAGTGAAAGGAAGACCTAAGAAAACTATTTCACATAAGATTTATAAATTTTACACGAGTATCACCTCATAATTACCAATATGTACAGGAATGCGACAAAGGTGACAGGGTGAATAGGAAAGTTAGTGGTGTGGTGGAGGTGACTTAAGAGGCCTCGATTTGATACCATGTAAACTAATGTATGTTTGCTTCATTGAATATGATATGATAGGATGAGAGAATAAAAGAAAAATTATACTTTTAGTTCTCATAGTTTGCTCCAATTTTGATTTTAGTCATCATAGTTTTAAAATTTTAGTTTTAGTCCCCACACTTTATCTCCATTTAGGATTTGGTCCCTGACATCATATGAGGTTTAAACGAAGCTAACGTAGATAACAGATGCTGACTGGACATTAATCACGTGGATCTGCAAGGACCAACTTTATAAACTATGAGGACTAAAACTAAAATTTTATAAACTATGAGGACTAAAACCAAAATTCCAATAAACTATAGAGACCAAAATTATTATTATTTTATTTAAAAAATATAAACAAAATCATAAGATATTTTTAAATTTATTTAAAAATATTAAAATTGATATAGTAATTTACGTTAATTTGGGTGGATTTAAACCGACGTCATCATTAGGTGCAATTTTTATCCGTTAATTACCTTGATTTAGTATGAATTTCGTAGTGGTTGCAAAATTCGAAAATCTGTTCTCATGATTTACTCATCTCTTCACTAATCACCTCCTCACCTCCATTTTGATCTTACTTAATTTGGCGCATTCAAATCGGTTTAAATTAAATTTCAAATGTCAAAAAGTAATGACAACACAATAATACAAGGTTATTGCTACGATTTCATGGGCATTGTTAAGGGATATTCAGGGATACAAAACATATTGCAAAATATTAATATGTTCCATATTTAATTAATATGTTCAATCAAGAATACGAAATCAGATGTTTGTGTCTTAAACAGAAAATAATTAATCTTGCAAATATTAAATTAATCTTCTAAATATATAAACATGTCATCACACTTTTTAAAATAAAATCTAAAATAAATCACCTTAATCTTAAAAAGTTTGCTCAATTTTAATTTTTTTAATATTATAATTATTTATAAATAAATTAAATAATATCCGATGAATTTTTTGTATTTATTAGGAAAAATAATTACTTGAATTTTGGTTTTAGTCCCTATAGTTTATAAATTTTTGGTTTTAGTCATCATAGTTTACAAAATTTTGATTTTAATCCTCATAGTTTACAAAGTTAGTCTCCGCATGCTCCATATCAGCAATGTTCAGTCATGACCTGCTATCCACGTTAACTTCGTTTAGGCCTCATGTGACGGTATGGACAAAATCCTAAACGAAAATAAAGTGTTGAGATTAAAACCAAAATTTTAAAATTATAGGGACTAAAATCAAAATTAGAACAAATTGTGGGAATCAAAAGTATGATTTTTAAGAAAGTATTGAATAATAATTTTTTAAATTCAATATACATCGAATATAATATTAATTTTATATTTTTTTATTTTCGTTTTCTTCTAATTTATATACTAAACAAAGAATATTAATCTATTCTTTATCTTATTTTATTTATCCTACGAAATAAAGATGCCCTAACAGAAATATTATTGACTTAATAATGAAATAAATATAAGAGAAGTCGTTACATATGCATCACACAAAAATTCTAATGATTAATTTAAAATAAAGTTCCACATAATATGATATTGAATTCAGCTCTAGGCTATTTGTTAATATAGTTCCACAAAATCCTTGGTCACAATGAAGCCCCTGTAAGACTGTGACCTGTCAATGCCTATTGCCTACGGCTAACGAGCATACACAAATAGCTCTCGGCTGAATCAAAGGCAGGGCAGCCCATGTTAATAGTCATCACTTTGCAACTTTTCCTTCTCTTTATCCTCTCCAGCACCAGCTTTCAGCTTTCTACGTACCAATGCCTTTTTTTTGTTTTTTGAACGATTCTACGTACTAATTCCTGATGCAAATAGGGATTTCTAGTGGCTGCAGCCTTAATTTTGTGCGACCAATATAATACTGCAGAGCGTAAAACAAGGCAAATGTTTCAATGATAACTATTTAGTTAGGCTTTCCATGTCCATCATCTTCTCTGCAGCCTAAGACATCAAGTCATCAACCTAACAAAAGTTGAAGATTCTTCTGTCAAATAGGAGTTAAAACACAGGTTATTAGACTTATATTTCCAAGGAGATGGATATATCTGTACATGCACAGCACAGGAGAAAGTGATCAAAGTTGATAGATTTGATGGACATCTACTAGGCTACAAGGTTGTAGTTTCTGTGCCTCAACCTAAAGTAGATTCCCCTTCGATCTTTCTTGGGCCCAACCAATAAAAGGAAGATCGGTGTAATTTTATTAAATTTTAAAAAAAATAAATGTAATTATCTTTTATCTTATGTTCTTATATTGTATAAAATAAATATGCTCTAATTATTTAGATATGAAAGAATTATTCTATATTAAAGCTATCACCTGCCCTTTTCATGAGCTGCCATTTGCCCTCGTCACTGCTGTTGGGCGACGAGGAGAGGGAGGTGGGGATGGAGGGCAGCACTCAGCACTCAGCAGAAGAGAAAAAAGAGATGCAATACAATCGATTATAAAAATGTAAAATTAAAACTAAAAATATATTTTTTAAATTTTTATATTTAAAAATTAATAAATATAAAATTTATTTTTAATTAACATCTAAAGATCTATCGAAATAACAACATAATCACTTAATTGATTTGACTCTAATTAAATTATAGAAAGACGAGCAACAGAATCACTTAATTGATTTGACTCTAAAATTATTTCTATAAATTTTTAGAAGCTAATTTAGAATAAATTTTGTGTATATTAGTTTTAAAATATAAAAATTTAGAAATAAAAATCTAATTTATCTCTAATTATGTCTTTATAGGTCGGCTGTGTGGTAGTGATATAGAGAAAGAAGGATGAGAACCAATTTTAAATTTATAAAATTTTAGTATTAAAAAAGATGGGACCTAATTTTAAATTTATAACATTTTAATATTAAAAATTAGTTTTTTCATATAGGTCAGGGACGGCACTGGGAAGGATTTGGGACGGCAAAATCCATCTTATACCCATACCCATTAAGAAAACTCAATCTTAAACCCTTCCCAAACCCGCAATTAAAATTGAATGAAAATTCTCAAACCCTTTCCCCACTATAACAAAACCGACCTATAAAGACATATAATTATGGACAAATTAAATTTTTATTTCTAAATCTTCACATTTAGAAATTAATAAACACAAAATCTATTCCTAATTAGTCTCTAAAAATAGCTTTAAAGTTAGATCAATTAAGTGACTCTATTGATGGTGTTTCTATAGCCTAGAGTCAAATCAATTAAGTGACTCTGTTATTGTTGTTGTTTCTAGAGATCTTTAGAGACTAATTAGAAATAAATTTTGTGTATATTAGTCTCTAAATATGAAGATTTAAAAATAAAAATATAATTTATCTCTAATTTTGTGTCTCTATAGATCAATTATATTGTAGCGCCACTAATTTAACGAGTACCCACTGGGTACACGCTTTTCGCCCATTAACAAAATTTGTAAAAAAAAACGTTCTACATACTTATCAAAATATCTAATCAACTTATACAAATAACTCAAATTAACAAAAGGTGCTCAAATACAAACTACAATTTTCATGACAGTAATCGTTCGAAAAAATAACCATAACACTTAGGGCTCATTTGATACACCGTATAGTACTAGCCTTTATAGTACTAGTCTGTATTGACTAACCTGTATTGTACTAGCCTATATTGTACTATTATTATACAGTATTTGATGCACACATGTACTAGCCTGTATAGTACTAGTACGTATTGACTAACATGTATAATATAATATAATATAATATAATATAATATAATATAATATAATATAATATAATATAATATAATATAATATAATATATATATTATAATAATATTATATTATAATAATATAATATAATATAATATAATACAATATAATATACTATAATGTAATATATATAATATATAATATTATATTATATATTATATAATGTAATATAAAATAATATATAATAATATACACTATAATATTATAGTATATGTAATATATTATAATAATATAATATAATATAATATAATATAATTTATCATTAAAATTATTTCATAAATTAAAATTATTTTTATAATATTTTTTATATATTTTTAAATTTTTGGCCGGAGATAAAATGAGTATCCAAAATATTGAAAGTTTTAATGCAGGCTAATGAAGAGCTTTGAGAGTGTATTACTAATACATCTTATGAAAGCTTTTGAGGTACTATTTTTAGTGCATGTATTAGTTATTACCCATCTCAAACATTGTATAGTATTATTCTAATACTATAATGCTTATACAGGGTACCAAACATGTCATCAGTTCATTACTTCATTACATTAAACAAATGACACACATACTTAACATACAAATATAAGAAAGTAACTAAATCCCGATCAATTATAGAAAATCTTAATCATCTACAATCTCCAAGTCATCATCCACATCCTCTGGAAACATATGTTGGAAACCATGTGAGAGAGGAAATCATACTACGAGGAAACCATGAGAGAGAGGAAAGTGAAGGAGCAAACCGTGGGAGATAGGAGGAAGAACCCATGTGGGAGTGGAGGTCGCGAGCACCGTGTGGGAGAGAATGATGTTATAATGGGGAATTGGGGATGGGCTGGTGAGTTGGTGACTGGGTGTAGGTGTGGAATATTTGGAATCCTAATTAAATTACTATATATTAAATCCTAATTAAAATAAGATAAGTTATTATGTAGATATGGATAATATGAGGAATATTTTGATAATATTATATTTAACCGGTTTGGGACGGGTTTTAGAGTAAAATCATCGACCATTCCCAAATCCTATAGGGTTTTCATCTCAAAATTCTATACCCTTCCTACGACCCAACAGGCAAAATCCGTTAATGACCTATTAGGGTCTGGGACAGATGAAATACTCATTTACATAAACTCGCTGCCATCCCTAGTTAGCATGCCACATCATCATTTTAATGAGGTGCCCGACGAGAATTAGACGGCATGATAGAATTGAAATAGAAAAACGTAAAAGTACGTGATATGTTTAGGTATTTTCTTAAAATTAATTTGGTTCTATGCTATTTTATCCTATAAAATAAACATGCTCAATTCTATATATAATATGATTATTCTATATTAAAGTTAATTCTATTCCAAAAAAGTTACTATTATTTATTATGGTTATTTCGTTAAAACAATCAAGTTGAGCTATCTTGTTTTAAATAAAATTTGAAACTCCAAATAGAATAATATATTTTACTTATATTATTACTTATCCAATATTTATTTTTCTTGGTTTGATTTAATTTTTCAAAATATCATTGTCCTTTTGTGAGGTTATGAGTTTCACATTTTTTATATAAATAATTTAAAATCTCAAACAAAATGGAATATCCACGTATTAATATACATTAAATATATAATTATGAGTTTTTTTTTCAAAAAAAGGAAGTGCAATTTTATTAAACAAGAACCTAGACTCATGAAGGAATTAGGGACGACAATAGCTTGGTTAACCGTACTTTTGGTGGTTAATCAAAATTGAAATCATTCCGTTTCAAAAATTAGTATTCAAAATCAAAACTGATTCATTATCAGTTATTTACACTACTAAAAAAAGGGGTATTTGTGACGGACATTACCGTCGCAAAACGATCGCTAAAGACCTTCTGCAGCGGCCATATGTGGTCGCAAAGAGCGATAGCAAAAGATATCGTCGCAGAAAACATATGACAACAGATGTAGCGGTCGCAAATGAGAAAATTCTGGAACCGCAGTGCGACGATGCACGACGGTCGCAGAATGTGGTCGCGTAATATATGCGACCTTATTTGACCGTCGCAGACATTATATAGGCGACAGTATGGTGATCGTTGTTTCCGTCGCAAAACATTATATCTGCGACAGTGATGCAACCGCGTTTGCCGCCGCATAACGGTCGCAATTGTAACTGCGACCGCTTTGGCGACTAGTTCGATATACCTTTTGCGGTGGGATAGCGGTCGCAGAGCTGTCGCAAATTTGTTTTTTTTAAAAAAAATAATAATTTATAATAATATTTTTTTTAAAAAAAAATGCATGTTTACATTTAATATCAAATTATATCAAAATGTTGCCACAACGAGGGAATATTCAAAACGTACATCAAATTATAATGTTTATACATATTTATATTAAAATGTAATATTTACATCGTATCAAAACATATTTACATCAAAATAGAAAATAAAGTACATCAATCATGAAGCGCATCATGTGGCGATGACGGATGCGACGAGGAGAGGGCATCAATCATGAAGCGCATCATGTGGCGATGACGGATGCGACGAGGAGAGGGGCTGCGTCGGGACGGCATCAGCTGGCGTCGCGTCAAATGACGAAAGAGGCGGAGGGGGCGGAGCACCAGGCATGGAAGAAGCAATGTGTGTCATGTACTCCCTCATAGCGGCCACCTCATTGATGTGGCGTGCATGAGAAGCCTGTAATTCTGCGTGCGAAGCCTCTAAGGCTGCAAATCGATCCTGGCCCTCATGTGAAGTTGATGGACCAGTGGTGGAAGAGGTGAAGGAAGACGACCCCGCACCATGTGGCTGCAACAACGTCCGTGCATGGGTCGTTGTGCCAATGCCATATACACGGCCGTGGTCGACTCCTGTCACTTGCATCCATGCGTCAACATTAAGCTAATGCTGCGCAGGATCACCTTCCCGCTGGGTCACCAACTCACTATACGTTGTCTTTAAAGATTGATTAATTAAATTAATTTTATATAATTGAACTAATATAATTTTTTAAAAATATAAACTTTATTAAATATTAACTTACCAGGATCGTCTCCGGCCTCCCACAGATGAACTTACCCCGGCGAGGACCATGTCTATATCTATGTGTCTCATCGAAGACCCTCAAAGGATCAGCCGGAATGAGCGTCCCCTGCTTGTCTCGCGTCCCCTACAATAAAATAAATATAATTAGTTTTTTATAATAAATAATAAAAACTATTATTAAATTACTTACCATGTGACGCTCGTGACTAGTAAATGGGATGGACCCACCGGTATGTCGGGCCACGGATCCCTCAACTAGCGTCATCCGATTCTGGTGCGCCGATTGGGGGGCACCCTGCCACTCCTCGAACGCCCAGATGTCGCATAGTCGATCTCATACGTGGCTCGTTATCCAGTTGGACTCATTTCCCTTCAGCGCATCCATAGGCGTATCCCGATTATCGCCTACATTTGCCCACGCCTCATACCGCGTACGGTGGAGGATATCCTTGAAAAGCTTCTTATTGTAAGCTTCCCAAGCATCCTCCACCTGAACCTGAATGGCAGGATCCCAGATGTATCGGGTCTACAAAAAGAAAATATTAATACAATCATTTTAATAAACACGTGATTTAAATTGACTTGCACTAATAAGAACTCAATTGAATATAAAAATATTGAGATATATTAATAAACACATGATTCCACAACATGAAAGTTTTCTATGTGTCTTGTTGTAAGCTAGACAGATATATATACTACCGTGGCAAGCAATAAAGACATAGCCTACTTGTTTGAGCTCACTTCCACCATCCATTTAAAGGGCGCTGCTTGTATCCTTTTCATGTTAATAATTGAGAAGTGTATGTCTAAGTTTAGGATATAAATAGTTCAAGCTAATACACCTAAAAGACATACTGCTCTGTGTTAAGTATTACTTTACATTACCACATGGACAACATCAGTAAAGGTTATAATTTCCTCGTGATGTAGCCAGTAACATTTGCTGCTGAATCAACAGCTTCTTGTGCTACAATGGGATGCCATGATTAGATGCAAAGTTTTACCCACAATTCTTGGTGGCATGTGGAACCCAAATCTCAAATATATATTACCCGTTTGGTTCGGATACTAAACGATTACCCATTTACTAATCGGTAACCGATTAATAAATTTCAAATATATATAATTACTTAATATATATAATATATATAATAATTAACTATTATAGGTTTCGGTTACAAGTTAATCACGGATAACCGGTAATCGAAACTAAACCATATAACCGATTTCGATTACCGATTATCCACGATCCGATAATCGAAATCGAACTAGTTTTAATCGAGTTTTGGATTTTACTAACTGAAATCGAAACTGAACCGTAAATCCACTATCCGAAATCGGATTTTACAATTCGATTAATTAATTTTAATTGTCATCGAGAAATATATAATTATAGTTATAAGTTAAATATAATTATATTATATATCTACCTAGTATATAAAACTATCCCTGCAGGTCCACCCGACTAGATTTGAAATTGTACCCAGTTTAAAGTTTTAAAAAATGCATGAATGGAATTGATAAAAAAATTAATCACACTTAACTGGAACTAAATCGATTTTTTAATTAATTCAAATTTTAATAACTATAATTTTAAAATCGACATGATATAATATTTATATTTTCTTACTTTTTCATATACATTTTTATATAAATTTATATAATATATTATATCATTTTTTTCACTTATACTTCTTTATTTTACTTTTATTTTATAAATTATATTTTTTTATTATATATTATATATTATTTTAGTATTAATTTTATTTTATATTTTTGTAGTATTAATATATTATATTTTAATATGATTATTATATTTTATTTATTGTAATAATATTAAATATAATTATTTACTACGTCAGCTATTTTTTTAAAAAAAATTTATTTTGGCATGAGAAGATATGTGCTTATGTGGCATCATATTGAAAGATTATATGTAAGATGTTTTGGGCTACCACGTAAGCATCTAACTATTAAATTAACAAAGAACTGATGGTGGTATGTCCAATTTAAAAGTGTGAGATATATAGATCAATTAAAGTGTAGAGGGATACTCTCGTGCGGAGTTTCTCTCTCTGGCGATAACTAGGGCGATGGAAAATCCTAGGGAAATCCTTTATCTGAAGTTCGTTAGACTGAGGCCACCGGTGTTTACCGGTACAGACCTGAAGGTCGAAGTCATCATCTTTTTAAATGACTGCACTGAACTGTGTGAGGTCTTGGGATGTACTCCTGAGGCTATGGTTCAAATGGTGGGACTGCATTTGAGGGGACCAGCCAAGGAGTGATTCCTTTCCTGGAAAACATGTAGGGGGATGACTGCACCATCCCCTACCTAGATTGAATTTAGAGAGTCTATAGTGGAGAAATACTTACCTTGGAGTGTACGTGAGAGGCGGGCTAGGGAGTTCGAGCAGCTCAGACAGACAAGTAGCACCACAGTGGCTGAGTATGAGATGGAGCTCATCTGTTTATCTAAGTAACACCCATCACTTATAGCTATAGAAGCGGATCGAGTCAGACGGTTCGTGGAGGGTTCAACTCAAAGTGCATATTAGCAGGCTGATCCATTACACCGAGGAGACCATCTTTCCCCAGGTAGTGGACGATGCCATGCGGAAGGAGGCACTAGTGCCTACTGATAGACCGGATGGGCCGACCAAGAAGAAGTTCAGACGTTGGGACCGGGAGAGCATTAGGCTTAGTTTGAGGGAGCCACTCCAAGGGGTTTTCGTTAGCTAGGTCAGGGGCATAGTAGCTTCAGAGGTCGGCCAGGACCAGGACTAGGGTTTCCCCAGAGGATAGTTGCGTGTGAGTCTCAACAAAAGGCAAAGACACCATTGTGTGGCCAGTGCGGGAGGAAGCACAAGGGGACATATTTTGGGCACAAGATCTTTTGCTTCGGGTGCGGTCAGCCATGACACTTTAAGAGAGACTACCCGGCCAGGGGCGATCAATATGGGCCACCGACTAGAGGAAAGGTGCTGATATCTATGGCGTTTGTTGCGCAGAGGAATCAGCCTCAGTCATCGAGGCAGCAGCGTGCCGGTGGTCCTGAGAGAGCCCATGTACGTGTCTTTACCATGACATGTAGGGGTGTCCAGTATCCGATCTACACCGAACTGAATCGAACAGAAAAACCGAACCAAATTTTTTGGTTTGGTTCGGTTCAAACGCCGTGGGGTTCGGTTCTTGACCCAAAACGAACCCGATTAATTATTTCGGTTTGTGTCCGGTTCCTAGAATTCAGGAATCGACCAGAATCGAAAACCGAATACCCATCAAATATTATTTATTTTTTCGGGTTCGGGTTGGGGATTGGGGGTTTACCTGGTTCGGCGCCGTTCGGGTCGGAGATTAGGGACCCATTAGGTCATTTTCTCCGGTTCGGTGCCCTCGAAGGCTCGAATACTCGATCTCATCCCACAATCCCGCCTCCCTACTCCCGACTCCCGACTCCCTGCCACTCTATCGTCGAGCGCCGAGCGTCTGCCACTCTGCCGTCGAGTGCCGAGCGAGCGTTGACTCCTTGTCTCCCTCAATCTGGGACTCCCGAGTCACGAATCTACGCCACAAGAAAAATAGGTATCAGTGACGAAAAAATCCGTCACTGAAGCTTGAAAATCCGTCACTGAAGGGTATCAGTGACGGAAATTTCTGTCACAAATTTCGTCGCTGAAAGTCTCGTGACTAATGCTTCATTCGCTCTTCTGTTACGGATGTGCTCGTTACAAAATTCGTTACTGATGTCGATGACTAAAAATAAATTTTTCGTCACTAATTATGATATTAATTATAATTTTTATTAATAAAAATATATAAACTATATTATATTATAGATTTTTATATTATAATAGTATATTATAATATATTATAATAATCAATAATGATATTACATTATATTATTATTTATACTTTTATAATATTTTTAATAAATTTATAAAAGATAGCATGATAGTAAACTTTTTGGTCTCATGAGGTGTCAATTTATAAAATTTAAGAAACTTAGGAGAGAAAAATTGATCCATATGGGACTAAAAAAATTATATTTATAATGATTAAGAATAAGTAAAAAACTATTTTTATCCCATGTGGGACTAAAGATGATAAAATTTGTTTTACTAATATTTAGTTTAATTTTGTGTCCGAATTCTATTTCCGTCACTGATCTGTCACTGTTATGTGGTGGCTCAGTGATGGATCTGTGACGGATAAGAAGAAAAAAATTCAGTGACGAAAAATTAGTGACGAAAATGAAATCCATTACTATTATGTCACTGATTCTATTTATTATAAATTCTAGGCCAAATTGATAAAAAAAAATTATGTGACTGATTTGTGATGGAATCGTCTTGTGTCAGATTTTCTGTCACAAATCTATCACGATTTTGGAAAAAAGAAAGTTCATTTCACGCCATGACAAATCCGTCACAAATCTGTCACAGTTTGTGACGAATTTTAGCCGTCACAAAATTTTCGTCACTGATACTCATTTTTCTTGTAGTGCTACTCGACGAGCGCCGATTCCGAGCAGCGACATCTACTCCCCAGCGCTTCATCCCCTCCCACGCGGCGACACACCACGCGATCTCCCCCATTCCTGCCTTCCTGCGGTCTCCCCAGTCCCCACTCCCAATCTGTCGTGCTGCATTCTCCGGCGACCAGCGCCGTTGCTGCAGCTCCTTGGCACCTCCCCTTCCTGCTTGGCTTTCCCACTCCTTGGCACCTAGGTAATTTCTGTGATCTGCTAATTTCAAATTGAAATTTCAATGTTGTGGGCTGCGGCACAAGCATATTTGATATGATTTGAAATTTTAATTAAGGCAATTAAGATTACAGCTGATTTCATTACATTCATGGTAGATTGACATGAATTATAGTTCACTAGTTTGATATGAATTGTAGTTTGTTTTTGAAAGATATGGAATCATTGAACCAAGACAGGCCCATAGTTCACTTCATTTATGAACTTAATAGTATATATAATGTTGATATGAATTGAAGTTTTCCTTTATGTGTTTATTGCAATTACTATGATTATGTAACTTTATTTTGCATAGATGGCAGAAGAAATATCTTCTAATGTTGACATTGGTGTTGAGGTCTTCGAGAACTCTAATAATCTCATTGAGAGTTCAGGTTCAAGTTTAGGACCAGCAACAAAGAAGATAAAAGCTATGAAACCACGGGCTGATGTGTGGAATCACTACACGAAATTTACCAATAATGAGGGAAAGTTGAAGGGCAAGTGTAACTATTGTGGATAAGAGTATGCTTGTGACATGAAGCAATACGGTACTAGTACACTTAAGGCACACATAGAGAAATGCTTTGAATATCCTCCTAATAAGGAAAAGCAATAGAAGAAGCAAACATAAATTGGTTATACACCAAACTTGACTGAATCAGGTCCCGGGTCGAACATAATGAGCACATGGAGGTTTGATCAAGCTGCAACAAGAAAATCACTTGCATGGATGATTGTTAAGGATGAATATCCCTTTTCATGTGCTGATGGTGAAGGATTTAGTGATTTATGTGCTACTGGAATGCCTAAGTTTCAAATTCCTTCTAGGCAAACTGTGAGTAGAGATTGTTATGAGTTGTATGTGGCGGAGAGGTTGAATCTGAAGAAGCTATTGCAGTTGGAGTGTCAACGTGTTTGTCTGACTACAGATACGCAGACTTCTATTCAAAGAATCAATTATATGTGCATTACAGCTCATTTTATTGATCGGAAGTGGAAGGTGCAAAAGATAATTCTGAACTTCTGTCCGATTAGTAGCCATAGAGGTGAGAACATTGGAAAGGCAATTGAGAAGTGTTTGAATGATTGGGGAATTGATGAAGTCATGACTATAACAGTTAATAATGCAAGATCAAGTGACACTGCTATTGCTTTTTTGAAGAAGAAAATGAAAAATTGGCCTGATGGATGTGTCATGAATAGTGAGTTCTTGCATATGTGATGCTTTGTTCATTACATGAATTTGGTAGTTCAGGATGGTTTGAAGTTATCTAATATGTCGCTCATTCGTGTTTGGGAGGCCATCAGATACATTCAACAATCACCATCTTGGCTTCAGAGATTTAAGACATGTGTTGAGAAGGAGAAAATTGAAAGTAAAGCTCTTCTGCGGCTTGATGTCCCCACGAGGTGGAATTCAACATATCAAATGTTGGAGGTTGCTTTAAGGTTCGAAAGGGCCTTTGAGAGGTATCACGAAGAGGATCCTTGTTTTGAAAGGAATCTTCTCGAGGGGGATGGTGGGGGACGGCCTATGGATTTTGATTGGGTAATTCTAAAGGGTTTGGTTCAGATGCTTCAGATATCTTATCGAGTCACTTTGACTGTATCTGGAACGACATCTACCACTTCTAATGTCTATTTGCATGACATTAGCGAGATTGCAGCTCTTCTAAATGAATGAGTATCTGATCGATCTCTCTATCCTGAGTTTCGGGAGATGGTAGTGAAGATGAAAGAGAAATGGGATAAGTATTGGGAAAATCTAGATAAATTGAATTTCCTGATATTTTTTGCCATGATCCTTGATCCTCGATGTAAGTTTGGTTTAGCCGAGTTTGCACTTGAAGAGATGTTTGGGGAGGAGAAGACTCGAATTATTTCGAGGAAGATGAAGAATAAGTTTTTTGAACTTGTCAATGAATATTCCGAGAGGTTTAATAATGGGCAATTAAAGAGGAATCCTTTTGAGATTTCAGGCTCTTCTGGTTCTCATGCTTCTAGCATGCAATCACCAAGTGTATCACGAGCACTAGTTGTGGATGTCAGTTTTGGAACAAGAAGAGCAATTGAAAATATAAACAAAAGAAGCAGATACTTGGTGTTGAAAGCAAGACAGAGTTAGATCGATATTGGGATGAGGATCCTGAAGTTGATGATATTGAAGTTTTAAAATGGTGGAGTGTCAATAGTGGGAGGTATCCTATTCTAGCTTCGATGTCACGAGAAATACTTGTAATTCCTATCTCCATCGTGGCATCTGAATCTACTTTTAGCACGGGAGGTCGAGTTCTCGATGAGTTTTGGAGTTCATTGGTTCCTACCATTTAAAGTTAATTAATCACACATGTACAACTTGTATATATATATATTTGTTATGTATATCTCTTCTTCTATATGCCCGTTTCTTTGTTTGAGCATACTGCCTGTCTGATCACGTCTGGAAGAGTGCTATATAAATGGTGCTAAATTAATAGCAGAGCAGCAATTGGATCGATCAATCCTGGTAGTAGCTGCACAAGGGAGAATGATTTGACTTTTGGAGAGGATGAGAAGAATGAGGTTGTATGATATTTCTGCAACCAACCAGCTGCCTTCTTCGCGAACAACTGAGAAAATCGATGGAGGAGAGAAATTAAGGAGGTTTATATATTAAAAAGATGAACAACTTGAAGCTGTTATGTAAGCGTGTGGACTTTGACTTTGATCTCTACATGATCTTTGAAAAGACTAGTTAACTATTTTGGCGTATAGATTTTTTTCATTTAAGGTTCAAAAATTCATCTTCTGTTGAGGAATTCAGTCCTTATAATATCATCTTATTTAATACCAAATTAATTACTGCATAAGAATTCGTTAGTATTTCTACCGTTTAAAGAAATTTCAATTTTTTCGGGTTGAAACCGAATCGAACTGAACAATTTCGGTTCGAGTTAGAAATTATTCGGCTCGGGTTCGAGTTGAAGATTGAGTTAAAAAAAAATCGGTTTGGTCTTAATCAATTCGGTTCGGTTCGGTTCGAACCGAACGGACATACCTAATGACATGGGAGGACGCGGAGGCGTCAAAGATCATTGTGTTAGGTATACTTATAGTTTGTTCCTTACCAGCTTTTGTCTTATTTGATTCGGGTGCTACGCATTCTTTTATATCTATATATTTGCATCCAAGCCAAAAAAGGAAAGAAATATTTTGCCTACACCTTTGGTTGGGTCGACACCTATGGGCCAGTCCATTCTGGTAGAGATAGTCTTTATAGGCTATGAGGTTACAGTCTGTCGGCATGTTCTGGAAGCAGAGTTGCTACTTCTACTGACCCTTGATATCGATGTGGTTCTAGGCATGGATTGGATGTCTGCTCACTATGCATCACTGCTCTGCAGGGCCAAGACGGTTATCTTCAAGAAGCATGAATTGCCCTCTTTCACTTTTCAGGGTGAGGGCAGAGGGGAGTCCTTTGGGGTGATCTCAGCCATTGGAGCCCAAAAATTGCTTGCTTGTGGTTGTCAGTCGTTTCTAGCCTTTGCATATGTGGCTGGGGAGACTAAGGGTAGGACTGGCGAGTTGGAAAGAATGCCAGTAGTCAGCAATTTTCTTGATGTGTTTCCTGATGAGCTTCCGGGGTTACCACCTATGCAGGAGATTGAGTTCTGCATCGATTTGCAGTCGGGGATAAAACTCATTTATATTCCCCCATATCGGATGGCACCAGCTGAGTTGAGAGAATTGAATGTTCAGTTGCAGGAGCTAATGGATTTGGGCTTTATTCACCATAGTGTGTCCCCATGGGGGGTGCCTGTGTTGTTTGTTAAAAAGAAAGATGGGTCGATGCGCATGTGCATAGACTACAAGCAGCAGAAAAAGGTGACGATCAAGAATCCTTACCCGCTCTCGAGGATTGGCGGCCTCTTTGATCAATTGAAGGGGGCACAATGGTTCTCTAAGATCAACCTGAGATCAGGGTATCACCAGTTGAGGATTTGAGATCAGGATGTGCAGAAGACAGCCTTTAGGACGAGGTATGGCCACTACGAGTTCTTGGTTATGTTCTTTGGGCTGACGAATGTGCCTACAGCTTTCATGGATTTGATGAATCAAGTATTCAAGAAATTTCTAGACTAGTTTGTTATCGTATTCATTGATGACATTCTGGTGTATTCTAGATCTGAGGCGGAGTATCATGAGCACTTGAGGCTAGTTCTGGATACCCTCAAAGAAAATTAGTTTTTTGGAAAATTCTCCAAGTGTGAATTCTGGCTGAGCAGTGTGGGATTTATTGGGCATGTTATGTCGAGAGAAGGGGTGAAGGTAGATCCTGCGAAGGTTGAGGCGGTTTAGAATTGAGAACGACCAACTAGCATGACTGAGATCCGAAGTTTCTTAGTCTTGCAGGGTATTATCGGAAATTTGTTGAGAATTTTTCGCGGATACTCACCCCTATTACTCGGCTGACGCAGAAGAATATGAAATTTGTTTGGGACGATAAGTGTGAGGAGAGCTTTTAGAAGCTCAAAAATTGTTTGACCTCAACACTAGTGTTGGCTTTGCCATCGAGTTTGGGAGGATTTATGGTTTATTGCGATGCCTCACGGGTCGGCTTGGGGTGCGTGCTGATGCAGCATGGTAGATTGATTGCTTATGCATTCAGACAGTTGAAAAACCATGAGAAGAACTATCTGACCCATGACTTGGAGTTGGTTGCCATTGTTTTTGCCCTTAAGTTGTGGCACCACTATCTGTATGAGGAGGCTTGTGAGATTTACACTGATCATAAGAGCCTCCAGTATCTTCTTACCCAGAAGGAATTAAATATGAGGTAGAGAAGGTGGCTTGAACTACTTAAGAATTATGACTGCACCATCTTATACCATCCCGGAAAGGCGAATGTCGTGACGGACGCCTTGAGCCGGAAGTCGATGGGCAGCCTGGCGCATCTAGCTATGGATTGGAGGCATTTGCCGAGGGAGCTCGTCGGGTGTCTGGGAGATGGGGCGGTATTATCTGTGCTCGACTCGGGGAGCTTTGTAGCGCAACTTCGCGTTCAGTCTACCTAGAGTGATATGCTTCGTTCAGCCTAGGGAGAGGAAGCCTTCTGTGCTCTGACCAAGGATTTGTCAGAGAGAGGCGATGTTGGTGATGGATTGAAGATTGACTCCGAGGGTGTTCTAAGGTTCAGAGATATGGTAGTGGTGTCGGATATGACAGAGGTTCATAGGCAGATACTTGAGATGGCTCACAGTTACACTTATACGATGCACCCGGGAGCCACGAAAATGTACCACGACCTGAGGCAACATTATTGGTGGAAAGGGATGAAGAGAGATGTAGAAGATTTTGTATCTAAGTGCGTGGTCTGCCAGCAGGTTACAGCCGAGCATCTGAGACCTGCAAGATTGCTACAGAGTCTCGAGGTGTCATAGTAGAAATGGGAGAAGATCACCATAGATTTTGTGACCGGTCTGCCCAGATCGAGGAATGGTAATGATTCCATATGGGTTGTGGTGGATCGACTCACTAGGTCGGCGCATTTCATTCCGGTGAGAATGACTTTCACTACTAATCAGTATACCCAGCTATTTTTGGATCGTATTATTGCCTGCCATGGGGTTGCGGTGATGATCATACCCGATCGAGATACCTAGTTTATAGCTAGATTTTGGCAGTCCTTCTTGGAGGCCATGGGCACTCAGGTAAGGTTCAACACTGCCTTCTATCCGCAAACCAACGGGCAGTTGAAGAGGACCATTCAGACTCTAGAGGATATGTTGAGAGCGTGTGTCCTGGACTTGGAGGATGGTTGGAAGAAACACCTGTTATTGGTAGAGTTTGCTTATAATAACATCTATCATAGTAGCATCGGGATAGCACCATTTGAAGCCTTGTATGGGCGTAGATGTAGATCCTGGTGGGGTGGTTTGAGGCTGGTGAGCTCAGATGATTGGACCAGATCTAGTGCAGGATATCGTTGCTAAAGTAAAATTGATCAAGGAGCGACTCTTGACAGCTTAGAGCCATCAAAAGATGTATGCTGATGGGAAGGCTCGACGTGTCAAGTTTTTTGAGGGAGACATGGTTTTCTTGAAGGTACCCCCAATGAAGCGTGTGTTAAGATTTGGCAAGAAAGTGAAAATGAGTCCCAGATTTATTGGACCCTTCCCTGTTCCAGCAGCGAAGAGGAGCCGTGGCCTATGAGTTAGCCCTGCCACCGAGTCTAGACAAAGTACATCATGTGTTTCATGTGTGGATGCTTAAGCGATATGTCAAAGATGAGTCGCACATTCTTGAGCCTACAGTGGTCAAGGTGGACACCGCGATCTCATTTGAGGAGAGACCCATTGAGATTCTGGACAGGCAAGTTCGGAAGCTTAAGTCGAAGGAGGTACCCTTGGTCAAGGTCCGCTGGGAGCACCACTCTGATCAAGAGGCCACCTAAGAGGTGGAGCGTGACATACAAGAGAAATATCCTTATCTATTGGATGATCTGGTGAGTCTTTACCTACCCCAAAACCTGGGGACGGATTTTCTTTAAGAGGGGAAGATTATAAAACCCACAAATTTTTAAAATTTTTATTTGATTATTTCAGCGGGATAAATTGGTCATGTGTCAAGACGGGCTGAATGAAGCACCCGAGGGCGCGAATTGAAGATTGGTCTTTGCGCGCAAGATAATTAATTTATCTAAGGTTGATTAGTCCTTAGATGGGTAGTTGGCTTCGAGACGAGTCCAGAGGTTCAAACGGAACTCGAATCGGACTTGTATTGATCGAGTTATGACCTATTTTAGACTTGACTTAAGTTAAGGGGTGTTTTGGTCTTTTGGCGAATGGGGTTTTTGTATCAATACCTCATCTGTCACACCCTAAACCCGGTATGACCGGCCAAGATACGCCACGTACCCTGAAGCCTAATCCAACTCAAACACAACAACAATAACCTGAACAATGGGAGATTTTTTTTTTGAAAAGAATAGACATGACATCACGAACCAAACCAAACCAAAACTCAATATGAACATACTGAACCAGTTATTGAAAAGGAGTTCAAATAAATAAACAAGACTCCCCAAATAAAAATAAAATGCAGAAATCACGACTCGAGTCAACATGACTCAAGAACTCAAAGAGACACTAAAATGACTCAGGTATCCTCCTCGATCACGACATGTCACGAGACCCGCTGCCCTGCCGCCACCAGCCGCGCTACTGCACCTCGGTACCTCTCTGATCTAGCTCAGGTGCTGCAAAATAATAGTAATGATGGGGTAAGTCCAACTAGGACTTAGTGAGAATATCAGTCCTCAATTCACCAAATCAATCATCATGCATAAAAACACAAATAGTCGATATAAATAACGTAACAACAACGTCAGAAGAAATCAGCAATAATATATCCAGAGCTCTATGCATGAAAAGAACACCCATCAACAAGTATAAACGATCTTGAAAAATGACGGAACAACATCAGTAACGCATCCACCACTCCACTCATATCAACAACAATAATTATAAGCATCCATCAATAAGTATAAACATATCCACAACAATAAAATAGGATGAATGCAACACCTCAATCATATGCATGCTCCCCGGACCCGTCGGTCCCACATAGCCACATAGGGTAGGTAGACGGGTGGCCGCCGAACTACCACCCAGCTCAGTGCCGTCTCTTTGGGGCATGCCCTCCCCTCACCTGCACTAGCTCTTCCGAGCTAGCCTGTTGGGGCATACATTCCCCTCACCTGCTCGGCTCTCCGGACTGTCTCTTTGGGGTATGGTCTTCCCTCACCAGTCGAACTTCCGGAATAAGGCCAACGCTGTCTCTTTGGGGCATAACCTCCCCTCACTAGCGAGGCTTCTGGGAAATGCAACAAGCACATCACAACACCACACACGCAAGTATATAAGTATAAATAAGATGTGCTATTAACAAGAAATAAAGGGTATATCAAGTGCATACCTCATCCTCCACCTCCTCCTGCCATACATCTCAATCACATACAGATATATATATATAGAAATAGTGCTAATAAATCATGAATGCTTAGCATAAGTAAACAACCATATATAAAATAAGGAAGCATGTGTATCATGAAAGCAGTGCAAAAAGAAACTCCAACCGTAAATCAATGGACTGGAACATGATAAAATAACTCATCATAGAAATCACTGATCTAGGATAAAATTCACCTCGTTAACTACTATATGTATGAATCATCTCAGTTTGGATCATAAAAATATATAAAGTATGATTTTTCAGCTTGGCACGCAAAATGAGGCGACTCCTGACTACTGTTTTCAAAATCTGAAGGTCTGATGGCAAAACAGATCTCACCAATGAATCCAGAGCGTCGATTAGGTGAAAATTCATATATAACATGAATATTTTTGCTAACTTTAAAACCTCCAAATAATTATTTAGAATAATGAAAGAAATATCTTAATTTATTTAATAAACCACTGTTATGAATAAATATAATGGTGTTACAATCAATAAATCAGTAATAAAATCATAGCCCTTCATCTAAATAGGATCACATCATAGTCTTCCATCTAATATGATGCGATCACAGCCCTCTATTTAACATGATGCAATCTCGGCCTTACAACTAACCAGATGCAAACACCACCCTACATCTACATGATGAAATTATAACCTTACATCTAATCAGATGCAATCATAGCTCTTCATCTAACTAGATGCAATCACAGCTCTCCATCTACATGATGCAATCACAGCTTTACATTTAATCAGATGCAATCATAGCTCTCCATCTAACCTGATACAATCTCGGCCTTCCATCTAAGATGATACAATTTCAGCCTTCCATCTAACCATGATGAAATCTCAGCCTTACATCTAAAATGACGCATCCACAGTCTTACATCTATCCTGATGCAATCCCAACTCTCCATCTACACAAGATCAAATCCCTGCCCTTCATCTCAACCACTTCAATCCAACTCTTCATCTCACCCAAATTAATCTCAACCCTCTCTTTCATCTCCTCACCTAATCTGTTTCATCTCCTCACCTAATCTATTCATCTTCTCCTCCCCTTACCCACCGCCGCCCCTTCCCCAACTGCCGCCGCCGCGCACTGCCAGGGATCTGGCCGGACGGGGTCCTCATCGGGTCCCCCGCCGTCCGACGATAGCTCGCCATCGCCTGGCTCTCGACAGTGGCCCCAAAGGCAGCGGCTAGGCCGGGTAGCCGCCCCAACCGCTGGCCACGCCCGGTGGCGCCAACCTGGACAGGCCAGGGCTCGACCGACGGTGTCGTCGCCGGCCGAGCTAGGCCACGGCCTGACCCACCGCCGTTTGGAATCGGCCACCCCTGGCGGCAGCTGCACAAGGCAACAAGGGTTATTTATTTATTTATTTATTTTTGTTACAAAGGAAGAACCATGATTTTTTATTATTTCCAATTCGATATGAGAAAAATGCGTCAAAAATCAATGAAAAACCACGAAATGTGAGAACAGAGACATGAATCAAGAATTGAAGAAAAGAAGGTCTAAATCCACTCACCGAACGGAGAGAAAACGAAAGGAAAAGACGCGCAGGAACTTCCCCTGATCGACACCAACGAACTCGCGAAAATTTGGCTCTGACAGCTCCTCCTCCTTGACGGCGCCCTCTCTCTCCTCTCTCCTCTCTCCTATGCCTCGAATGGCGCACGGCTCAAAACCCCTGGCTGCACGCCCAAAAGTCTAATTTATAGACACCAGTTGGGTCCAAATGATCAAAATACCCTTACCTAAGCTATCCGACTTAAACAGCCCATAACTCATTCGTTTTAACTCTGATTCAAGATCTGATTGCACCGCTAAATTCGCCTCGAGACCCTCTATGACCCTAGCATGCTAAATCACAGAGATAAGATAAATAAAATTTTCTAAATTTTTTTTACATTAAATACTTACTCGGGTATAATCCCGAAGCTTCCCGCCAATCCTCGCTAACTAGGGCCCACGATCTCCCACTCAAGAATAAAATATCATTATTAAGATTTTTGGGTATTACATCATCCCACAGGTGCGCACAGCTCATAGCAGCAGCCGCACACCCCCTTGGGCGTCCAAAGGAAGGAGAAGGCGTGGGAGGACTTGGAACTCGACGGCGCATCCGGATTTCGTTGGCACGGGAGCGCGAAGGATAGTCTTTTTTTCCAATTCCCTTCTCCAGTGAGTGGTTTCCCTTATTCCCAGTAGAAGTTTTCTCTTCATATCAGCCGCCCCTTATTGTTGATGAATTTTTTGAGGTTTTTCTTGAATCGTCATGATTTATCGGATGATAGTTATTGGGATTGTGGTGTTTTTGTGATCCTTGTCTTCCGGTGTGATTTGTTAGGGACGGCAGCCCCTAATGGTGGCTCTAAACTCTAAGGGCTGGCCGAACCATGATTAGAGGGGTTGCCATTGTTTTCTCGACGAGGATTTGGGTAGATTTCTTTCCCTCCATGTTGTGCAAATTGAATACCCTAGGAGGGAAGACAAGGTGGCCGGCCGCGTAGGGCTACCCTATGGATTTTGGATATGGCCAAATGGTTTAGGCCATGATAAATTACTGAATTACTTCTTAGAAATTCCAAGTTTATTCCTTATGCTATTCATGAATTTTACATGTATATATAATTGTGTGGAATTGGAGTTTATAGGGCCGGTTACACTAGAACTACCCTAGAGATTAAGGGTAGGCCGGGCAGGGGTACTTCCGTAATTTTAGAGACAACTACGACATTGTAGGATCTTAGCACACCTTGTCATGATATTATACACTCAAGGTTGATTATGAAAAAAATATTTGTAGGGTCACATGTACGTGAACCCTTAGGTTCTACCCTATACTATAGAGACAATACCGTAAAATATGAACTATTGGGAGGATGGTATAGATTTGATTTATCTACTTGGCATGGAGCTTATTTATGTTAAATTCATGATTAAAACAGTAGGTAATTGACATATTATGGGAGAAAAAAATATGGTTAAGAGTAGAGACATGACATGCATATTTAAGTTGGTTCCTACATCTACGGGATTTCAGGTTTTCTTGATAGCTTTGCATGTTTTATCATATATTTTAGAGCATTAAATTTTTAGATAAATTCATGAAAAACCATATTGTTAAATGTATGAATATTTCTGATTTTTTGGGTAGAATTTATGCTTTATTTAATCTCTATTCGGGTTATGTATATTGTGCTTCTATGGATTGCAATGACAAGCCGGGCTTGTGTTTACCTGACGTGGATTTTATTATGGATTTTTTTGTGATTATGGATTTGTATATGAGGTCCTTGGTTTGTGAATCAAGGACATGTGAGTTCCTCCGCTAGAGGATTGGAGCTTGGTTTGGGGCTGAGATGGGCACGTACATGTGCATGCATAAAACTAAGCAGTGTGGTGAATTCCTCTAATCTTGGAATTTTCTTATTAACTCTAATATTAATGTTGTATATTTTACCTGCCTGTGATGTGTGTGTGAATTATACTTTGTATGACTAGGTTCATCCTAGGGGATCAGATTGTGCCAATTTGGTCAACTGGTGATCGGGTAGCGCGTCGGTGAGACACACTAACGGCAGCCCCGGAGTGGCATTAGTGGGAGGGTCGCACCCACCATTGGATTTTATTTCTGGTTTTACCCCAGGAGACTCATGCTCGAGGGTCGCTAGTCTTGACTAGCAAGATGACCCCAACCATTCTTGGTTGCCTGATTATCAACATGAGGGAGATTGGCGTGGGGCGCCGAATTGTACAGTTTGTTTGGATGTATTGATGACTGGTTGCATGGATGTGTGTCTATGTGTGGTTGTACATGCACTTATTTATTTACTTCCAGTATTATTTGATTATGATTTATCATGCTGATTATAATTTTATGATGGTTTAGGGTGGGCTCAATTCAGGATGAGTCACTCACTAAGTTCTGTTGAACTCACCCTCGTTTTATTTATTGCTTTATTTCAGCTCGAGAGCAGTAGAGGTACTATGGCACTTGAGGCGCAGCTGGGGTGGCGAGCTCAGGGCGTGGATCTCATGACACAAAGTCGTAGTAGAGTCTAGGACAATTATTTTATTGATGTATTCAGACATATATGTATTTGGGACTTTCACTAGTGTTCAGGACTTGTTCATTTCATTATGGCATTATCTATTTTACACTTGCATGATTGTATATTTTATTTCCACATCTTTGGTCATGTCTGGTAGGCTTCGAGGTACATACGTGTACTATGGCCGATCACGTGACCTTGGTATTTTGGGACGTGACACCATTAGTTGGACCAAAAGGATCCATTTGGTACGTTATATTTTATTAACATGTATAGTACTAGTTTGTATTGGTGAATATTTAGTACTAGCATGTATTGTATTATTATTATTATACAGTATTTGGTGCATGCATGTATAATGAGCATGTATAACTTATAAATATTGTGTTTGATGTAAACCTATATAATGAGAATGTATAATATATGCATTGCTTTCTCAAACTTATACAAGTTGACTTTTAGAAATTAATAGATATTTAATTTAAAAATTAATAAAATTACTCCAAACATAAACATCAAAGCTAAATTTCAATCATAAATATAAAAAGTTAAATATAGCATACACCAATAGCAAGTCCACACGTAAAATACTTCAAACATAAACATCAAAGCTAAATCCTAATCATAAACATAAACATAAAAGTTAAATTTGTCACATAACAAGTCAAAAAAGGTCACACATAAATCTTCAATCATAGGGCTGAGCAAAACCCGATCCGACCCAAAGAACCCAAAAAAATCGATCCGAAAATTCATTTCGGGTCGGGTTATTCGAGTATATTGGATCGGGTCGGGTCGAGTTACATTTTTAAAATTTTCATTTACTATTTTGGGCCGGGTCGGGTTCGAGTGAAAATCCTATTTAACCCGACCCGACCCGCTTTTAAGTTAAATACATATTTATATTATATATATTGATAAAAGATGTTGTTGGCTTTATAGTTAGAAGGTTGGAGATAAAATTTAGGAAGTCTTGAATTCAAGTCTTATTAGAGTTATAATATTAATACAATTGTTCACTTTTTTTATCACCATTTTCAAGATAAATTTTATTTTTTTATTTTTCTAAATCGAATTCGGATTAATCGGGTCGGGGCCTGATTTTTTTGTGTTATTCGGGTCGGGCCCTGATTAAAAAATCGGGTCGGGTCGAGTATAAATTTTTTGAAATTTTGGGTTAATACTCGATCGGATCGGGTTCTGACCTGACCCGATCACCATCTCAATCACTTGATTTGCTTAAGTAGTTTTGTAAATTATTTTGATAATTATTCTGATGCTTGAGTATGTCATCCATTCGAGGAAGATTTAAACTCCTTCCATACAACTACTTAGTATTTTAATTAATGAAATAAATTTTAACTAATTAGTATTTTAGTTGATGAAATAATTTTTTTATCATACAAAGGATGTGATGTAGTTAAAAAATATATATTTTTATTAAAATATTTCACAGTTTTTAATTTAAATTTTTATTTTATAGACTTTTTACAAAAGTCTCTAATGTATTAGAGAGTTTAAAAAAAATCAAACTCTAACATCTTTTTTATTATAAAAAAATATTTCATAAATTAAATTTATTTAAGTTTATGACATCAATTAGAGACTTTGGTCGGAGATAAAATATGTATCTTGAACATTACGTTCCAAATTTATAAATTTTTATCTCTAAAATTCGGATGTGAGAATTTTGACTTTCCAAATTTTGATTTTGGAAAAGTGTTATTTTTCCTAATACAACCTAATGATGAGGTCTATTATTAATACACAATTTGAGGTACTATTTTTAATCTCTGCATTAGTTAATATCTCATTTAAATTTTTTCAAATATTGTATAGTATTATGATAATACTATACATGTATGTATAAGATGCTTATACGGGATACGACCCTAAGTGCACTACTTACGCAAAGCAAAAGCTTTTTTGAAAAATAAAAAAATGAAAAATGAAAGAAAAAGAAGAATCTTAGGATAAGAAGACTATAAATTAAATGATATGCAAACGCTAAGTTGAAAGTAATAAATTAATAATTGTTGTTATGGGCCAATTTAAGCCCATGTTTAAACGGACTAATTTATTTTGTTCATATGGAAGCTCATGAAAAATTGAGAATAGGTGAAGTTAAATTGTCTCTAATTACCTTATATTTGATCAACATATTAAGTCATTTTTTTTCGCTTGTGTGTCGTTTCGACTCTGGCGACACACAGGGCAGCTCCCATGGCAACGAAAAACCCTGGTTTTCCTTCGCCCCCACCGCCATCGCCTCGTCCGCCCGACCCCCCCGAATCGACCTCCCCGATCCTCCTCTTCTCCTTCCCCTCTCCAAAAGTCCCTTTCGAACCCTTCATCTTCGTCCATCCCTCCGAAAGTTGACTCCCTCCGCTCGTCGCCCTCGCCATCGACGATCCCGGCTTCCCCTAAAGCCTCATCTTTTCAGAATGCCTCCCAGAGAATCCAGCAGCCAGAATCTTGGGCGCAAATCCTCCGACAGGAAAACCCTAATTCTAAAATTAGGGTTTCGTCGTCTACCTTTTCCAAAATCAAATCTTCCACCATTGATAGGGTTTCCTTCACTTCAGATCAAATCAAATCATGGAGTCAACCGTGGAAAAAATGCTTGATAGGTAAATTTCTTTCAAAACCTCATTTTCAATCGCTTTCGTTGGAATTTTGGAATCGTGATTCGGTGGCTTCTATCGCCCAGCATTTTGGCCGTGTCTTGCGTTTTGACGATTGCTCCTTCCAGTATGAACGCGGAAGATATATCTGTGTATGTGTTGAAATTAATCTTTCAAGGCATCTGGATTTCGATTGACGATTACGAATTTTTTCAACCGATTGTATATGAAAATCTTCCAATAATTTGTTTGCAATGTGGAGTAGTAGGGCATTGGGATTTCAATTGCCCTTTTATGACAAAAAAAAAATGATTCTTCCCAAAACAATATTTCTGTCAATTCTTCGAACATTTCAGCCCCCCTCCCAAAAAAAAAAATTCCAAATTTTAATAAATCTTCTCCTTCGAATCTGGAAGCCCCTGTGTCTGGTTCTTCGACACCAGACCCTGTATGTGACCCATGGATTCAAGTCCAACGCCGTAGCTTTGCACGGCGGAGCTCTCGTAGTGCGCAAGTTTCCTCAGGGGACTTCCGTGCTCGGGCTAGTGAGCAGGACTTATCCAAGCTCGGGCAGCCCCGAAAATCCTCTGGCATCTCTCAAAGAAGCAGATCATCCCCTGCTCCTCCTCCGGATAAGGGTAACTTCCCTTCTAACTCTCTGTCTTACTCAAATACTGCTTCTTCTAAAAATAAAATGATTTGGAATGCAAAACAGTCAAACATTTCTGATAAAAATATTGCATTAAATTGCTCCTCATCAGACCCTGCTTTAAATATAGATGTTGTAGATATTCCTGTCACTGCTGAAAATATGGATTTTGTAAATGTTCCTATTTCTGCTGATAAGAACTCCATATCTGTGAATGAAAATCAAAATTCAAGTTTTGCTTTTCATCCCCCTATGACAAAATCTTTAGATGAATTAGCCAATCATGTGGATAGGATTTTTAATTCTTCTGAGGTCTCTATTGTAAATGCTCCATCCTCTTCCCACCTCAGGAAAAAAACTCCCTAAACCTACTAAGGCCAAAATCCATCTTGGCCCAAAAGTTGGAAAAGCTAGTAAACTTAAAAGGCAGAAGCCTGAGAATGATAATGACTCAAATGCTCATGAAGGAAATAATTCCCTCTCTGAGTTTCAAACTTCCAACCCCTTTTCATTATTAAATGAATATACTTAACTGTAATATTAGGGGGGCTGGTAGGAAACCAGCCAAGGAATTTCTTTTTCTCCAAATTAAAAATTCAAATGTGAAGGTAATCTATCTTCAAGAAACTCACCTTGATGAAGCCCAAGCTAAGAGACTAGTTAGAACCTTTGGTCGTTCTTGGCAAGCTATTATTCAGCCTAGCTCAAGAGCTTCTAGAGGCATTCTTGTTGCTTGAGACTCAAATATTATCAAAACTAAATTGATTTCTACTTCTGCTCAAATAATCAATCTTATTATTAAATTGGATAAATCTGAGCCTTTTCTCCTCTCTAGTATTTATGCTAGCACTGACCCTAGGATTAGGAATAATTTATGGAATTCTTTCTCTAATCTTGATTGTTGTAGCTTTCCATGGTTAATTATGGGAGATTTTAATTATATTTTGAATGCTGAGGATAAATTTGATGGCCTTCCTTTCAAATTTACAAAACCCATCCTTGATTTCTCAGCTTTCATTATGCATGCTGGTTTAATTGACCTTGAATTTTCTGGTCCAAAATATACTTAGTCAAATAACCGTAAGGGTTCAGCTAGAATTTTAATTAGGCTGGATAGTTGTTTTGCAAATGCAGCATGGCTTCACTTTTTTGGTAATTATTTTATCAATCATTTAAATAGATATATCTCAGACCATAACCCCTTATCCATCTTTATTCCCTCCTCCCCTCAAGCTAGAAATAAACTTTTCAAATTCCATTGTTTCTGGTTAGAGTATGAAGAGAGTCATGACATTGTTAAAAGGGCTTGGTCCCCCTTACCCTCTCAAAACCTTGACTCTCTTTTTAATCAAAAACTAAAGAACACTAGAGGTGCTCTAGCTCATTGGAATAAACTAATTGTAAAAAACTTAGAATCTCAGCTTCAAAGCACTGTGAGTGATATCTCCCTCCTGGAATCTCTAGATGATTCTCCTTATAGACCTCCCAACCTAGACATCAAACTTAGGGAATTAAATAATAGGTTTATTGCACTGCAAAGACAAATTTGCCTCAAGTGGTGGTCTAAATCAAAAGTTAAATGGGCTTCTAAGGGTGACCTTAATACTGCTTATTTCCATCGTGTAGTCACCACTAGAAGAAGAATTAACTATGTTCATTCTATCATCAATTCTGATAACACTATTATTACTGATACAAAAGATATCATGCTTGCCTTTGTTAATCATTATGCCAATCTTTGGAGTGAAAATGTTACCATATCAAATGTCCCAAATAATTGGCCTTCTGTTAATCATATTGATGATCATACAACTTCTTCTCTTATAACCTCTGTTTCCATGAATGAACTGTGTGAGACTATTAAGTCTTTTAAAAATGGAAAAATCCCTGGTTTTGATGGTTTCATCATAGAATTCTATAAGAACTATTGGAATACCATTTCAAATGATTTCCACAACTCCATTCTCTATCTCTTCCATCACTCTTCTCTCCCAAATGATTAGAATAAAACTCACTACTAGAAATTGAGTCTTCAGCAACGGCTATCAGCAACAGCCGCTCAAGTCGTTGCTATTTGCAACGACATTCTTACGGCCGCCCAAGCCGTTGCTGATAATTTTAATTATCAGCAACGATTTGCTAATGGACAAGTGAGCTGTTGCTGATGATAACTTATCAGCAACGGCTTTCTAACAGGCGAGTGAGCCGTTGCTGATAATTTTATATAGGTCGCAGATCGCGCCTGCCCCTTCTTCCTCCTGCTGCTACCGCCGCCTCCTCCTCCCGCCGCTGCCGACGCCGATGTCGCCGAGCTGCCGTCCGTCCTCGATCGCCGATTTCAGGTATTCCTCGCCGCCCGACCTTCTCTTCCCATTGCGGCCGGCGGCGAACGGCCGATGGCCGCCGCCGGAGCTTGTGCAGTGTCCGGACTCCGACGCCAGAAATCGTAGTTTTAGATTTATTTATTTATTTGTTGATTAATTATTTAATTAATTGTTTAATTTGTTATATTAATTTTTAGGGTTTAGATTAATTTTTAGAATTTATATTAATTTTTAGTTTAATTTAGTTAGATTAATATTTAATAATGGTAGGTTAATTATTTAAATTAATGAAAATGATGTAGATTAATATTAATTAATTAGTTAAAATATTATTAATTAGTCCAAAGTTGACCTCAGTGGACTCGCGTCGGAATTGTCCACTTCGAACGCGCGCCGGAATAGTTCATTTTGGACTCCCGTAGGAATCGTCTAATTTGGACTCGTGTCGAAATTGTCCAATATGGACTCGAACTTACTCGAAACATTTAGAAAATAATCATCCATCCGACGAATTGATATGTTTCACGTACGCATCGACGAGTCGGATATGATTTAGCAAAACCTTAGATCCGTTCGGGGATTGTATGTTCGTGTAAAAGAAGTAGATGATCTTTTATACGACGTACAATTCTTGAATTGTCCCTGATTGGACAATTTGGAAATATAGTTATTTGTACTGCACTTAAGTTTTTCTTTTAACCGTTAACTAATTATTCTAAATTTTGGCAGCATCTCTCTTGTTCTCCGATACGCGCCCAAATGATATGCGTATTCGGAGAACTGTAGGGAGATGCTGCCGAAATTTAGAATGAAGTTAGCGGTTAAAATAAGTACTTAGTGCAATATAAATAATATGAATCCCGAATGGAATAGGAAAATCTCACCTAAAGGCATTAACCAAAGAAATTATCATTGATTGACAGAATCATGTCGGCTGATCGAAGTTGGAAGTACCGACGTCTTGATCATGGAGCTTTAACGAATGAGTTTCGATTAGACGTAACGTACTTCCTAAATTTCGCCTATTCGAATCGGAATTTCGTTAGCATCGGTGATCAAATCCGATGTCTGTGCCGCATTTGTTTGAATGGACGATTTTTGGATCGGGAGACTGTCACTTTGCATCTATATAGCAAAGGATTTGCACCAAGATATTTTCTATGGACTTGTCACGGGGAGTCACATGAAGTCGGGACGTCGAGTAATCCTTTTGTTCAGACATATGGTGAATCTTCCTCTGCTGGTGCTTCTTCATCTAGTCAGTCTAATCCCTATAGAACTATGATACTTGATAGTCTTGGACGTCAATTTCACCTGAATGATAATGTTGATCGGTCAGTTCTTCAAACATCAGTCCCACCAGATACTACAGTGATTGATATCACACAAGTACAAACTACGGTAGAGATTGAATTACCGAATAAAGAAGCTGCAGAATTTTACGAGATGTTGAAAGCTGTCGATGAACCTTTGTATGAGAATTGTCCTAAATACACTAGGTTTTCAGCAATGCTACATCTCCTAAACATCAAGGCCGATTGTAATATATATCAGCGGGGTTGCGTATGATCGGATTGCAGGATTGATTAATGGAATGTTGCCTACTGATAACAAGTTTGAGCCAACTTTTTATAAGACTAAAAAGCTAATGAGAAAATTGGGGCTTGGGTACGAAAAAATACACGCGTGCCAAAATAACTGCATTTTATATTATAAAGAAAATGTGCAGTTGGATAAATGCCCTGTATGTCAACATCCTCGTTACAAGGAGAAGAAATCGGTCCGACAGAAAAATATTCCGTTTAAGGTGCTTCGGTATTTTTCACTAACACCGAGGCTTCAAAGATTATTCATGTCGGAAAAGACAGCCCCCTACATGAGTTGGCATGCAAGAAGTCATGATGATACAGTAATGACTCATCCATCCGACAGTGAAGCATAGAAATATTTGGATACATATTATCCTTCATTTGCTAGGGATACTAGAAATATTAGATTGGGATTGTACACAGATGGTTTTAATCCGTTTGGACATTCTGCAACTCCTTATTCAGTTTGACCGGTGTTGCTGATAGTTTATAATTTACCACCGTCAATGTGTTTGAAAGATGAATTTATTTATCTTTCGATGATTATTCCGGGTCCTAAGGGTCCGCGAAAAGAAATTGACATATTTCTCAGACCCTTGATAGATGAATTGAAAACATTGTGGACTGAGGGAGCTGTCACTTATGATTATCATCGGAAGCAAAACTTCAATTTAAAGGTCGTGGTCTTGTGGACAATCAATGATTTCCCAGCGTATGGCATGTTGTCTGGTTGGAGCACTCACGGCCGACTCTCTTGTCCGTATTGTATGGAACACTCTACATTAATCAGTCTTCAGAACGGACGAAAAATCTCATTCTTTGATTGTCATCGTCGATTCCTACCGGCTAATCATCAGTATAGAAGGAATCGTAATAAATTTACTAAGCGCAAAGTCGAAGGAGATGGGCCACCACCGATGTTGTCTGGTGAACAAATGTTAGCACGTGTTTCAGCACTTCCAGATATAGTATTTGGTCGCAATGAAATAATGTCAGGTTTTGGCCAAACACATAACTGGGTGAAAAAAGTATCTTTTGGGAATTGCCCTATTGGAGTTCATTATTGATTCGACATAATTTAGATGTCATGCACATTGAAAAAAATTTGTTTGATAATATTTTCAACACTTTGATGGATATTTCTGGAAAAACTAAAGATAATGGCAAAGCCCGACATGATATGAAAATACTTTGTAAAAGACCAGAGTTGGAGTTACAAGAGGTCAACGGACGATATCTGAAACCGAAGGCCCCATATATGTTAAATAAACAACAGATCAAAGATGTTTGTTAATGGGTAAAAGAACTCAGATTACCTGATGGATATGCTTCAAACTTATCTCGATGTGTGAACGTCGATGATTGTAAAATATCAGGGATAAAGAGCCATGATTGTCATGTATTCATGCAGAGATTACTTTTGATCGCATTTCGAGATCTTCTACCTGATAATATTTGGGGTCTGTTGACTAAATTAAGTATATTTTCTAGAAACATCTATGCAAATGTCCTTCGAGTCGAAGATATGTCAACACTTGAAAATAATATTGTTGAAATCATATGCAAGCTGGAGCAGTTTTCCCTCCTGCATTTTTTGACTCGATGGAGCATCTACCGATACACTTGGCATATGAGGGACAAGTTGGTGGCCCCATTCAATATCGGTGGATGTACTTATTTGAAAGATACATGAAACGTCTGAAGAAAAAAGTAAAGAACACCGCAGCTGTTGAAGGATCAATATCTGAATCGTATATCATCCAAGAAATTTCAATATTCTGCTCATTTTACTTTGAATCAACAGTACAGACAAGATTTGATCGTATTCCACGTAACGACGACGGGGGTGTTCGACATTCAGATGAACGTTTAAATATATTTTGTCACTCTGGTCGTGCTTTTGGTTCTCGTCCATCTCGACACTTAAGCGATGAAGAGTATCATTTTGCACACTTGTATGTATTACTCAATTGTCCAGAAATTGAACAATTCATTGAAATATTTGACATTGAGATGGTGCAAAAATACTCTATTCACAACGATCAAGAATTGGAGAGATTACGGAATCGTGATTTTCCTACTTGGATTCAGACTTACATCAAAGATCACAGAGCTGAAATAGATGAAAGAATATTTGAGTTTGTTAGTGGACCGTCGCGACTAGTGTCGTGCTATAGCAGATATTTTGTTAATGGGTACAAATTTCACACGGTGGAATATGCCTTTACAAAGAAGACGATGAATGTCGGGGTCTGCGTGAAAGGGACAACCTATGTTAAATGTGATATGGATTTTTATGGACTGGTGGAAGAAGTGATAGAGTTGCACTATTTCGGTTTGAAATCAGTGATCCTATTTAGATGTCATTGGTTCGATACAACAGAACGGGGCAAGAAAGTTCATCCAAAATATAAACATGTTGAGGTTAATTACAAATGTAAATTGGCAGCAAATGAGCCTTTTATATTGGCATCACAAGCCGAACAAGTATATTACGCGAAGTATCCGACTCGAAATAAAGATAGAGCAGATTGGCGTGTAGTCTGTAAGACTAAAGGTAGAGGAAAAATTGATCCGATAGCAGGAGAAAATGAGCTGATACCTGATATGACAAATGGTTTCTATCAAGAAGATGATCCTCCTGCTGTAGATCGTATTATTCCAATACTCGAGGATGTAGACACAACGTCAATTCAATTAGAAGTTGAATATGCTGATGATGACGATCATGAAATTGAGGAAGCTGGAGATGAAGAAGATGATAAAGAGGAAGAAAAGGAAGAATTCGAAGACTATTATTCAGATGATGAGGAATAATTGTAAAGTATATATTTTATTAAATATATCTCTACTATTTATACAATAATCTAATTATATGTCTATTCGACAGATATGTCTGGTCGTGGTTATCGTCGCTGGAGAGCTTCGGAGTCTCTGATCGGTGAGACTCCAGCACTTACTCATGTTGCTGATCCTCCTGTTGTTGATCCTCATGCTGATGATACTGCCGAGGCTAGTACATCCAAACGCAGGCGGCCACGCGGGCCGAATAGGTGGCAGCCTCTACCAGCCACAGAGTCACGTAGATTTATTAGCGTGATTGGGGAGCGGTAATATATCATGAATTATGAATCATTACAAATTCATTATATCATAATATAATATTAAAATTTATTTTTGTTGTGCAGGTTCGAGCAAGAAGAAGTATCGAGAAGCATTTCTTCTACTATTCGACAATACATGCACGGGGCATGGCCTACGTGGTCTCACGTGCCTAACGAGCACGTCGACATATTATGGCGTGAGTTTGAGGCACGTATTATTTTTTTTACATGCATGATGATTAATATTGGTACTGATATTATTATTCTGCAGGCTCGCTATACATGGGCTGAGGACTAGAGGCCCTTCATTTACGCTGCCTGGGAGGCTATTTCCCGGGCAAGGTACAACGGGCAGCTGGGGCAGGCCCGGTCCCAGGCGATGGAACGAGCTGAGACTACAAACATCGCGGAGACTCGGGGATACAGCCCCAATTGGATTACTCCGGATATATGGGACCAACTCGTGGGAATATGGTCGACGGATCGATGGCAAGAGGTTTCTAGGAATGCGGCTAGAAATCGCATGTCGGGGGGAGCAGCGCGTCATACAGGCGGCTCTATTGCATTTGCAGTGCACGCGAACCGTATGGTAAGTATACTTTTTAATTATATATTTTATTTGTTACTATGTGTACTAATTAATGTATTATGTTTTGTAAATGTAGACGGCGGTGTCGGATGATGGGACTGTCCAGAGACCCTCCCCGATGGCGGTGTTTGAGCGGACTCACCGTCGAGCACATGGGATGGGGGATTACATCGACAACCGCGCTGCATACATTATGGTAACTATATATTTGTTTAAATTATTCATTATATATTTATAATTTTAGTTTTATGATAAATATTAAACAAAAAATCAAACTCGAGTAGGAGACCTACAGCCAGACGGTGGTGCAGCGCGGGGGCACCCCCGAGGACTTTGACGCAGCAACGTGGGTCGAGGCCGTAGGTGGCTGGGACCATGGCCACGTATATGGCTTTGCAGATAGTTGTCATGCGCGAGCCGTGCTAGGGCCACTTGGGGCACCAACCCCTCCGGTCACTGGTGAGCGGTCGTCCACCTCCAGATTCAGTTATGACCACAGTAGCAGAATAAGGACTCTAGAGGACACAATCGTGCGTCAGACTGAGATGATGGAGCGCCAGAGTCAGATGATGGTGGAGATGCATGCTATGCTACGCAACATGTCAAGTCATCCCGAAGCAGGCATCTCTTCGGCATCATGTCATTTATCGTCCTCGAGTCAGTCCACGTCGGTGTACACTCAAGCACTTCAGACCCCGCCAAATAATCCAGGCCATCCTCCATCGTCATCGTGAGATTTTTTTATATTGACTTTGTTATTGAGATATTATACTTGTTTAATTTATTTTGTTTGGATATTGATACTTCAATTTTGCATTTGAATAGTTTTTATACTATTGTGGATAATTATAAATATAAATATAATTGTTTTAATGTATAACTTGGTGTATTTGTGATGTGTGAATGAATGTGTGTATGAGTGTATGGGTGTGTGAGTTATGTATCAGATAATGTATCAATGTATCAATGGAAATTTAAAATTTTAATTTTTTTCGTTTCCAGGTTCACATCATCAGCAACGGCTTTCCCACGGTCGTCCGTGGGGAAGCCGTTGCTAAAAGTCTATCAAAAGCCATTGCTGATGACCTACAGCAACGGCTTAGCAACGGTCTTTTACTAACGGCGTTGCTACGGACTCACTAGCCGTTGCTATTAATGTTTTCAGAAACGGCTCCATGTCCGTGGCAAAACCATTGCTGATAATATTATTAGCAATGGCCCGAGCGGCCGTTGCTAAGTTGTTGCTAAGTTATCAGCAACGCGCTTTCCTGCCACGGCTTCGTTGCAACGGGTAGGGCCGTTGCAAGCCGTTGCTGATGGTTTTCAACAACGGCCCAGCAACGGCTTGAGTCGTTGCTGATGCCCATTTTTCCAGTAGTGACTCTTCTTATCTTCATTCCTAAAGTAAAAAAATCTCAAATCTGTTAGAGACTATAGACTCATTGCCCTTTATAACATCTCTTATAGAATTTTAGCTAAACTCCTTGCAAACAGGCTCAAACAGTGTCTCCCCTCATTAATCTCTTGTGAGCAATTTGTCTTTGTAAAAGGCAAGAACATTCAGGATAATATTTTGATTGTACCAGAGCTTTTTCACTCCTTCTATGATTCTAAATGTAAAACTCCCTTTATCATTGTGAAAATTGACGTAGAAAAAGCTTTTGACATAATAAATAGAAATGTTATCATTGAGGTTCTTAAACTTTACAAATTTCCTAACGAATTCATTCAATGGATTAAAACTTGTATATCATCTCCTACTTTTGCTTGCTTAGTAAACTCTCAAACATCATATTTCTTCCCATCTCATAAAGGAATTAGACAGGGACACCCTCTCTCTCCTTTCTTATATATTTTAGCTGCCCAAATCCTTACTCATCTAATAAATAAAGTTGTCAACCTCAATAAACTTACCCCTTTTAGTTTCAAAAACAATCTTAAAGTAAGTCATCTCATGTTTGCAGATGACATCATTCTAGTGTTCAAAGCAAATTCCAAAAGCATAACCTCTGTGAAAAACATCTTTGCTTCATATGAATCTCTTACAAGACAGAAGATAAACTTTATAAAATTTGAAATCTTCTTCCCAAAGCATACCTCTCCCTCTGTTAAGCATAATATTTCCTCTAATCTAGGTATGAAGGTTGGTACATTCCCTTTTAAATACCTTGGAGTTATGATGTCTCCAAGAAGACCTACTTCCTCCATTAATTCACATATTCTTACCCAAATGAAATCTAAGCTCTCCAATTGGAAAGCCAATATTCTCTCTTAAGTTGGGAGACTTGTTCTTATTAAATCTGTCCTAAATTCTATCCCTACTCACTCTATCTCAGTTACCTGGTTAAGCAGTGAACTTAGCAATGAAATTGATAAATCTATTAGAAACTTTCTCTGGAACCACAACTCTACCAAAAATAGTATTCATCTCCTAAACTGGGATACTATTACCCTTCCAAAGAAATTGGGGGGGGGGGGGGGGGGGGGGGGGGGGATCTAGGTATCCAAGATATTCTATCAAAAAGCATTGCCCTTCAGGCAAAAAGAGTGCATGCTTACCTAAACAATTCCAATTCTTTGTGGGTAAAGATTGTTAAAGCAAAGTACCCTTTAATTTCCTCCTCAAATCTCCTCCCCCCCTCAAAGTCCTCTTGGAGCTGGAAATTATTCTGTAAAGCCTACTCCAAGCTATTTATTGGCTTCAAAAATATCATTGGTAATGGAAATAATACCTCTATTCTTAATGACTTTTGGACTCTTGACCTTCCCTTAGCTTTGAAGCCTACCTTCATTAATATGAACTTTATTAACACTGTCACTCAAGTTAATCATTTAATGTATGACTATACTTGGTCTGGCTTTCTGGGTTTATCTTTTTGCAATGCTGAATTGTGGGAGACCATTTCTAACATTGAGATTGTGGATTATCCTAATGATGATACTATAGTTTGGACAACTAATGACAATGGTATGGCAACTGCATCATCAGCGTACTTATTTCTGAAATCAAATAACCTGCTTTTTGATAGTATTAATCCAATTTGAAATTTGACTTGGAATCTTCCTATTGCTCCAAAAAATAAATTGTTTTTATGGAAACTTTTTCATGGAAGATTGCTTACTAAATCCAGATTATTGAGTTTTGGTTTATCAACAAATTCTTTATGTGTTTTCTGTGATAATGATGTGGAAACCATTTTGCATCTTTTCTTGGAATGTCCTTTTGTTTCGAATATTTGGTCTTCTCTGGGTCAAAATCTTAATTTGGATTTTTCTATTAGAAATGAATGGCACTTGGGTAGCTGGCTTAAGCCTCATATGAACTCAAAATTGAGTTTAGAGACTAAAGCTATTGTTGTCAATGCCTTATGGTATATTTGGTATTTTAGAAACAGTATAGCTCATGGTGAAGGACGGCCTGCTATTTCAACTGTTGTTATGAGAATCTTAACATTTTCTATGAATAACAAGCTTTATAATTCTCATGAGGGCAATATTCCAAATATCATAAATGTTATGAAATGGTCTCTTCACCCTTCCAGATGGCATAAAATCAATTGCGATTGTGCTTTTTTAGAACTAGAAGGTGGTGTTGGTTTTGTAGTAAGAAATGATGAAGGTAACTATACCTATATTTCAGCAAATCACTTTAAATCTTCTTCAGTTTTATTTTCGGAAGGTATTGCTATTTTGAATGTTATTTGTTGGGCAGCTTCAATAAATCTGAATCGTATCATTGTTGAGACGGATAACAAAATTCTGGTGGACATGATTAATGGGAAATCTTCTCCCCCTTTGCAGAATAGGAATCTCTTTAATCTCATTTGTAATCGTATCAAATGCCTTGATCATTTTTCTTGTAATTTTGTAAATAAATCAGTGAATGAAGCTTCCCATTGGGCAACAAACTATGCTAGAAAACATAAGGAATCCATTGTTTGGATGTCCATACGGTCTCCTGAGCTAGATAATATTTTGTATAACGATGCTCAGCATCAGATTAGTTAAGTAATCTATGTTTGTTTTGGTAAAAAAAAAAAAGCACCCATATTAAGTCAATTTACAATCTTCTTCATTATACTAAAGATTAAAAAATACCTTAAATATACCTCAGATATGCACACTACGCTATTAGGCTAGGCTGCTAGGCCTCGCATGATGTCTACTAAGTGTAGCAAATTTAATCCAAATATAATCTTAATTTAAACTAGAAGTAATTTAACTCAACACAATTGATGTACACAAACTAATGAGTGCTAGTAAGTATGAAAGTCAAGCCAAACGTGGGTAGCATAGTTGATGATAATATTTTGATGTTGTCTAAAAATTTAGGATTCAAATCTTAGTATGATCACCTATTGTGACTTTTTATCTTTGTAAAAAATATATATGAAAGTCAAGCAGCCCAAGGGGACTAGTAGATGATGTTTTGTGAAACATTTTAAATTCAATATAAATAGTAACAAAGAATAAAGATTTATCATCATGAAACTTATATAATTATCTATATATGTTACTTGTTTATTATAATTAAGATTTAATATTGTGTTTGGTACATTGCTTGGTAATGTTAAAATTATAATCCATATTATCACAAGATATATTGTCATCTTCAATTTATCAATATAATATTTTGTGGAACATTTTAAATTCAATATACATAGAACATTTCTGCCGCTCATAGAACATAGCTTATCGGGTACTCCCCAGCCCAAGCACGTAATTACCGTGTCATGATCGTGTTGTGCCATCGTGTCGTGCCCATTTCTGCCGCTCCTAGGTACACGTGGTGTGCAAAACAAGACAAACTAGTACAAACCTATAAAAGATAATGAGCTTTACATTGTTTGTTTCGCACAATAACATATTGACTAAAATTCTCTTTGTACTCAAAATTTATCAAAAAATATATTATATCATAAAAAATGATCAAAATAAATAAATAAATGATGCATGTAAACCTATTCTATATAGCATTTTATTTCAGACAATTTTATATGCTTGTTCTAGTTAAAGGCGGCAGAAATGGTCACGACACGATAGCATAGCACGAGCACGAGCATGATAACTGCGGGCCGGGCCGAAAAATTCAACCCGATATGCTTATCAAGTCGGGTAGGGCCGGCACGATTACATTGCGGGCCGATGCGGGCTAGCTCTTATCGTATCGGACCGACTCATTTGGCCCACTAAGAAAATTAAATTTGTTCTTGAGCAGTTTTTTCCATTCAGTTTAATCGTTTAACTAGAATATTAGAGCTTAGGAAATTAAATTTGTTCAACTCCTGTATCACCTACAACTCAAGCAATAGGAAGTGGAATCCAAGTGCCTCATGCCTTGGTTGTCATTTCTGGAGAATGAATAGTAGTGATTACTTGTAGGCTCACGGGCTATGCCAGGCGGCCCGTAAAATATTACGGGATGTGCCAAAAAATTTAGACCGATAAGCTTATCAGGCCAGCTCGGCACGATAACATTGCAGGCCGGCTCTTATCGTGTCGGCCCGGCCCGTTTGGCTCACTAAGGAAATTAAATTTGTTCTTGAGCTATTTTTTTCATTCAGTTTAATCGTTCAACTAGAATATTAGAGCTTAGGAAATTAAATTTGTTCGACTCATGTATCACCTACAACTCAAGCAATAGGAAGTGGAATCCAAGTGCCTCATTCCTTGGTTGTCATTTCTGGAGAATGAATAGTAGTAATTAGTTGCGGGCTCACTCGCAGGCCGTGGTGGGCCGAGAATTTCTAGCCCTCAGAGTTAGATGGGCCGCCCTGGTACGCTACCTTATCATGTAGGCCCGCGGGCCTATTTTGCCACCTCTACTTCGAGTACTCTTTTTGTCACATCATAATTTTTTACAATACAATAAATATATAAGTTGTATTGTGGATTTTATCATTTTTGTCCTATCACGCCTCAATTCAGGGTCACGTGACCGGCCAAGGTATACGTGCCTATACCCCGAAGCCTAACCCATGCACATGCCAACATCATAAACAACAAGTAAATAACAGCTTTTAATAATAAAAGAACCAAAATAGATTTTCATTTCAAAACAACAAGGTTTTAAATACATATCTCAAGTGCGGAAATAAATGGAAGAGCAACAGTTCATTTAATAAATAAAACTAAATAAAATGTGAATGTCCCCACGGGACTACAACACCAAATACCAAAATAAAAGTATATGACAACCTACTACAGACTCGACTACGACCCCTAACTAGGACTATTATGAGATCATGTGGCTCCTTTACCCTCCAGCTGCACCAAGTGCTCCAGCCCACCTCATTGGTCAGGCTCTGGAAAATAAAACAAAACAACGACAACGAGTGAGTTCAAAGAACTCAGTGAGCAGTTTTACCAACCCTCACAAATTAGCATCACAGAGATAACAAGAATATGTATATTTCTACAGAGGCAATGTCATAAAGGTGTGACTAGCTACCAGGCCAACAGGCCACCCATGCCCACGGCATCTAGTTCTTCAAAGAGATGCATCAGGCCGAAGCCCTACCATGCCCGAAGGCAACGTCACCTAAAAATGTGCATCAAGTCGAGCCCTACCATGCCCAAAGGCAACATCACCATCACAGAGGTGCATCGGGTCAAAGCCCTACCATGCCCAAAGGCAACATCACCATCAATGATGTGCATCGGATCAAATCCCTACCATACCTAGAGGCAACATCACCGTCAAGAGGTGCATCGGGTCAAATCTCTACCATGTCCAAAGGCAACATCACCATCAAGAGGTGCATCGGGTTGAATCTCTACCATGCCTAAAGGCAACATCACCATCAAGAGGTGCATCGGGTCGAATATCTACCATGCCCAAAAGCAACATCACCATTAAGAGGTGCATCTGATCGAATCCCTACCATGCCTAAAGGTAACCGCGCACATATCAAGATAATCGAGGGCCCTCCAAACTTATCCTGCATGTTGGGAATTAACATCCAACCACACATGCGTAGCCCGTAACCCGGCTCCTAAATGAGGCACTCTGCCATTCCCAAGGATATGGCGCATCAAGACCTAAGTCAAGATTCTCCTACGGTGTCCTAAGGGTGTCCTCACTATGAAGTGTCTCAAAACTTCAAACCCGACCCTTACCCCTTAGACCCGCAACGCCATGAACTCGTGTGGTTTTATTTCATGAATACCTTGTAAGTTGGTTCATAATAGATTATGCTCACCCTTAAATCTAATTTTAATTATAGAATTAAAATCTAGATCATCTCAATAAGGGTTTTGCTTTAAAGTTTTGTTTTAGGATTTTGTTCTGCCCAGAAGTGCTGTGTATACCCCGAATCTACTCTTCAAAGTGCATCCTATGTTTCCAAACTATATTTTCTGGTCAAAACGATAGGTTACACGACTATAATAAGAGATCAAATCACATAATAACAAAGAAATCGAAAATCAGCCCAGATTCAATAAACAGCACATAAATTTCAGAAAGCTGAAATTTCCAGCACAACATGAAATAAAATCCGAATTTTGCATAATTAAATTCTTAAATGTCTAACATCACATATTCAAGTTATCATGCATACAATCTCATAATTTTTGCAAAATAAAAGCTAGCACATATAACAAGAATTCCTTAATCAAGAATCAAGCATTAAGATCAAGAACCCCTTCTCAAGAACCCTTAATTAGTCATTATCAAGATCTTAATCCTACCACATGATTTCTACCAAAATCACAGATTTAATCCTAAGCATGGAATCCACAAATCAAGAAATCAAATTGGGAGAATAAATCATGATTTGCACATCAAAAAAACATGGCAAGAACTCGAAGAAAATCTAAGAACAATGCATAAATACCAAACCATCACGAACGGCTTCAAAAAAAAATTGATTAAAATCCCGAAGAGAGAGGGTAAACCACTCACCTTAATTTAGAAAAAATATTAGGAAAGAAATCCCGGACGACGGCCTCGAATTCGGCTTCAAAAGGCCGACGGCTCAACCCAAAAAAAATAGCTCCAAGGGGAAAGAAGGGAGGGAGAGGAAGCAGGCGGCTCGGCTCGGCTCCTCTCGGCTCAGCTCCAAAGAGAAAGAAGGAAGAGGGGAAGAGGAAGAAGAATCTGGCGGCTCGGCTCGGCTAGGCTCGGCTCTGGATGGCTGCGGCTCCAAGGAGAAAAGGGAAAAGGGGCTGGCGGCTTGGCTTGGCTTGGCTTGGCGGCTAGCTCCCTTTCTCAACTTTTTAGGTGGCTCCAAAATAGGAGCCACAAGCCATGAGGGGGGGGTTTATACACCCTCCTCAACCCTAAGCCCTTACACCCTTAATTCACAATCTGCATCCACCTTAAGCCAAAACCAAAATCCGCTAACCTGATAGACTTAAATAATTTAATTAATCTCATTCTAATAAATCATGAATAATTAATTAAATACTTATATGAACATAATTAGCAATTATGCGCACACAACACCAAATTAAATACTCTCAACTACCCAAGCCTAAAAATTTATAAATTTATATTCTACTTACCCGAGCTCGCAAGCTCGCTCCGGACCATGAGTCAACTCGACTCGACTACAAACTAGTCCGCTAGGCTGGCAAATATACATAAAAAGAAAAATAATAAATTTAAATATCTGAGATATTGCATGTCCTATATCATGACGCATTTTACCCACCAAACCAAACACATGACAGATCAAGTTATCTTGTCCAATATATTTTTAGTGATACCAAATGGACCTTAGAGGTCTTAATTAAGTTTCAAGTTTTATTAAAAATATTTAAATTTTATGAATATTTAAATACATATTATATACTTTTCTGGAACAATTTATATTATTTTTTATTGGCAATCAAATGGGTTATATGTGTATTACTTAGAAAACATTTAGTTTCTAGTTTTTTGGAGGAAGAAAACATAATATTTATACATCAAGTAGTAAAAACTAGTATGACACCCGTGCTACCCTTGCTACACACGATTTAACTATGCTATAAATATTATTTGAATAAAAATAAATTAATTAGTTATATGCATTTATAAATTTAATTATCTAGTAAAAGCAATTGTATCTAATTTTTTGAATGGAAATTATATATACTAAAACAATATTGAATTAGATATCACAATTGTGTTATAGTAAAAGCATAGATTTGGTTATATTTGTGATGGTATGTTAACTCTTTGTCCACGAAAAATAAACTATGTTATGTCCAAGTTGACATAGTTAACGAACTGTTACTGATAGAACTAAATATGTGCTACTGATCAAACATATAAGACTAAAAATACCGAAATCAAACTTATAAGAACGAAGTGAAAAAAAAACTTAAAATTTATAGGACTTCTATTGCACTTCTCTCCTATCACATTTATTAAATGAGCGGGAATGATCCAACAAAAAGCGAGAAAATACTTCCTTATTTACTCTTACACATTGTTAATTTTATTATATAAAGATAAGATAAGAATAGAATTGAAAATTAGAAAATTTGACATAAATAATTAAAAATAGAGTCGGAAATTAAGAAATTAAGAGTAATTAATTAGAATTTAAATCGACTTTATTTGAAAAATAACCATAGTTAAATTAAATGGATTTGGAATAGGGAAATTAAGCATAATAATATTAATTTAAAAAAATTCAAAATTAATTAATAAAATGTCAACTATATAGTCTATATTTATATTTATATTTAAATATAAATTAAATTTCAATCATGCTTATTAAAATCATATTCGTTATGCTCGAGTCACTTTTATGCAAAATGAAATATTTTTTCTCGCCCATTTTAGGGCCATTTACCGATTATTTCATGTATACTTTTGTAAAATTATTTTTAAAAGATTCATTCATAAAAAATCAAAAACTTATTTTTGTGAATGAACATTACATAAATGTCCATTTAATAATTTTATAGAAATATCTATGAAAACTTCTTTTTTTATTAAATGAGCGAGAATATCCCAAAATGAGCGGAAATTTATTATTATTATTATTATTATTATTATTATTAAATAAACGGGAATGATCCAACAAAGAGCGAGAAAATACTTTCTTATTTACTTTAGACTTTGTTAATTTTATTATATAAAGATAAGATAAGATTATAGTTGAAAATTAGAAAATTCGACAAAAATGATTAAAAATAGAGTCGGAAATTAAGAAATTAAAAGTAATTAATTGGAATTTAAACCAGTTTTATTTGAAAAATATCCATAGTTAATTAAATTGATTGGGAATAGGGAAATTAAGCATAATAATATTAATTTTAAAAAAATCGAAATTAATTAAGAAAATTTTAACTATATAGTCTATATTTATATTTATATGTAAATCTAAATTAAATTTCAATCATGCTTTTTAAAATCATATTTCGATGCTCCAATCACTTTTGTGCAAAATGGAATATTTTTTCTCACTCATTTTAGAACTATTTTCTGATTATTTTATGTATATTTTTGTAAAATTATTTTTAAAAGATTCATTCATAAAAAAACCAAAAACTCATTTTTGTGAATGAACATTACATAAATATCCATTTAATAATTTTATAGAAATGTCCAGGAAAACTTCTTTTTTATTAAATGAGCGAGAATAGTCCAAAATGAGTGGAAATTTTTTTTTAATATTAAATGAGCGGGAATGATCCAACAAAGAGTGGGAAAATACTTCCTTATTTACTCTAGACTTTGTCAATTTTATTATATAAAGATAAGATTAGATTAGAGTTGAAAAATAGAAAATTTGACATAAATAATTAAAAATAGAGTCCAAAATTAAGAAATTAAGAGTAATTAATTAGAATTTAAATCGACTTTATTTGAAAAATAACCATAGTTAATTAAATGGATTTGGAATAGGGAAATTAAGCATAATAATATTAATTTAAAAAAAAATCAAAATTAATTAATAAAATATCAACTATATAGTCTATATTTATATTTATATTTAAGTATAAATTAAATTTCAATCATTCTTATTAAAATCATATTCCTTATGCTCATGTCACTTTTGTGCAAAATGAAATATTTTTTCTCGCCCATTTTAGGGCCATTTACCGATTATTTCATGTATACTTTTGTAAAATTATTTTTAAAAGATTCATTCATAAAAAATATAAAACTTATTTTTTTGAATGAACATTACATAAATGTACATTTAATAATTTTATAGAAATGTCTAAGAAAACTTCTTTTTTTATTAAATGAGCGAGAATATCCTAAAATGAGCAAAAATTTTATTATTATTATTATTAAATAAGCGGGAATGATCCAACAAATAGCGGGAAAATACTTCCTTATTTACTCTAGACTTTGTTAATTTTATAATATAAATATAAGATAAGATTATAGTTGAAAATTAGAAAATTTGACATAAATGATTAAAAATAGAATCGGAAATTAATAAATTAAGAGTAATTAATTAGAATTTAAATCGGTTTTATTTGAAAAATATCCATAGTTAATTAAATGGATTGGGAATAGGGAAATAAAGCATAATAATATTAATTTAAAAAAATTCGAAATTAATTAATAAAATTTCAACTATATAGTCTATATTTATATTTATATGTAAATGTATATTAAATTTCAATCATGCTTTTTAAAATCATATTTCTTATGCTCCAATCATTTTTGTGCAAAATGAAATATTTTTTCTCGCTCATTTTAGGACTATTTTCTAATTATTTTATGTATATTTTTGTAAAATTATTCTTAAAAGATTCATTTATAAAAAAACTAAAAACTCATTTGTATGAATGAACATTAAATAAATATCCATTTAATAATTTTATAGAAATGTCCATGAAAACTTTTGTTTGTATTAAATGAGCGAGAATAACCCAAAATGAGCGGAAATTTTTTTTTTTACTATTAAATGAGCGAGAATAATCCAACAAAGAACCGGAAAATTCTTCCTTATTTACTCTACCGTTTGTTAATTTTATTATATAAAGATAAGATAAGATTAGAGTTGAAAATTAGAAAATTTGACATAAATGATTAAAAATAGAATCGGAAATTAATAAATTAAGAGTAATTAATTAGAATTTAAATCGGTTTTATTTGAAAAATATCCATAGTTAATTAAATGGATTGGGAATAGGGAAATAAAGCATAATAATATTAATTTAAAAAAATTCGAAATTAATTAATAAAATTTCAACTATATAGTCTATATTTATATTTATATGTAAATGTATATTAAATTTCAATCATGCTTTTCAAAATCATATTTCTTATGCTCCAATCATTTTTGTGCAAAATGGAATATTTTTTCTCGCTCAGTTTAGGACTATTTTCTGATTATTTTATGTATATTTTTGTAAAATTATTCTTAAAAGATTCATTTATAAAAAAACTAAAAACTCATTTATATGAATGAACATTAAATAAATATCCATTTAATAATTTTATAGAAATGTCCATGAAAACTTTTGTTTGTATTAAATGAGCGAGAATAACCCAAAATGAGCGGAAATTATTTTTTTTACTATTAAATGAGCGAGAATAATCCAACAAAGAACGGGAAAATTCTTCCTTATTTACTTTACACTTTGTTAATTTTATTATATAAAGATAAGATAAGATTAGAGTTGAAAATTAGGAAATTTGACATAAATAATTAAAAATAGAATCAAAAATTAAGAAATTAAGAGTAATTAATTGGAATTTAAATCAACTTTATTTAAAAAATAACTATAGTTAATTAAATGGATTTGGAATAAGGAAATTAAGCATATTAATATTAATTTAAAAAAATTCAAAATTAATTAATAAAATATCAACTATATAGTCTATAATTATATTTATACGTAAATTTAAATTAAATTTCAATCATGCTTATTAAAATCATATTCCTTTTGCTCCTGTCACTTTTGTGCAAAATGAAATATTTTTTCTCGCTCATTTTAGGACTATTTTTTGATTATTTCATGTATACTTTTGTAAAATTATTTTTAAAAGATTCATTCATAAAAAAACCAAAAATTCATTTTTGTGAATGAACATTACATAAATGTTCATTTAATAATTATATAGAAATATCCATGAAAACTTTTTTTTTATTAAATGAGCGAGAATAGCCCAAAATGAGCAAAAAAAATTTTATATTATTATTAAATGAGCGGAAATGATCCAACAAAGAGCGGCAAAATACTTGGCAACTGTGGGTAGCACAGTTGGTTGCAACATATTGAACATTACTTAGAGATCAAGGGTTTGAACGGGAAAATACTTCCTAATTTACTCTAGACTTTGTTAATTTTATTATATAAATATTAAAAAAATTCGAAATTAATTAATAAAATTTCAAATATATAGTCTATATTTATATTTATATCTAAATGTAAATTAAATTTCAATCATGCTTTTTAAAAATCATATTTCTTATGCTCCAATCACTTTTGTGCAAAATAGAATATTTTTTCTCGCTCATTTTAGGACTATTTTCTGATTATTTTATGTATATTTTTGTAAAATTATTTTTAAAGATTCATTCATAAAAAATCAAAAACTCAATTTTCTGAATGAACATTATTTTTAATTATAAATATTTTTTATTTATTAAAGTTTTTATTATTATTTTTTCGATTTTGAAATATTATTTTTTGGGTTTGATGTTGAAAAATATTATTTCGAAACCAAAAAATATATACAGTTTAGAATAATTTAAATATCTCATTTTTATTTTTTTCAACTTATTTTCTTATACTTATATTATATTTAATTTTTATCCACAAGAATCTTTTTTTTTTATTATTGAAATTGAAATAAATTATTTTTTTAATATATATAATTATTCTTAATATTACTTTCGTGTTTATGAAATATCATTTTTTTCTTTATTTTTCAAAAAACTAAAATAGTTTCAAATTTCTTTATATATATAAGCAACATATTATTCCCGCTAAACTCCCTCCCCTCAAATTTTTGCCACTTTCCTACCTAAATTTTTTCCTCGCAAATGTTTATCTCACTTAAATTTGAAACAAAATTGTTTATTCCACTTATTTTCTCTATATGCACCTATTTTAATATTTTTAATTTTTAATTTATTGTTTTTTAAATAAGAATTGTAAATATTTTTTATTTACTGAAATTTTTTATATTAGTTTTTCGCTTTTGAAATATCAGTTTTTGGGTTTGTTAATAAAAAATAGTAAAACCAAAGAAATTTACGTAGCTTAGAATAATTTAAATTTTTTAGTTTTTAGTTTTTTCATTTTGTTATCTTATATTTATATTATATTTGATTTCATCCATAAAAATATTATTATTTTTTTATTTTTTTATTTTTATCATTGAAATCTTTATAAATTAATTTTTAGTGTATATAATTATTTTTTGTATTAGTTTTGTATTTATGAAATATTATTTTTTTATTATGTTTGAAAAAAAAATTATTTTAAATTTCTTATTTTTGAATTAATTAGCTATGCTTATAAATTTTTAATTGATATACTTTACTTTATATTTGCATTATATTTGATGTTTACCCTTACAATTATTAATAGTTTGATTAGTTTCCCACCTTATTTTTTCTAGATATTTTTTCTATTAAAAACATATATAGTATTATTTGTTTTGAAATATTTTTGATTTTTTTTATTTTAAAAATTATTATATTAAATTTTTATTCAAAAATTTTTATTTTGAAGATGTATACATTTTGAAATAAATTAATATCATTATATAAAAATATTGCTACCACTTTTAGATTTATATCTTATTGATATTTTATTTTTTATGTCACACTAGATTATAAATTTATATATACAAATTTTTATTTTTTTTATGTTTTTTTCTATACAAGAATATTATTTTAAGCGTTCAAAATAATTATTAATCACTATTCTAAAATAATCTATTTTTTACATTTTAAATTCTTATTTTTATTTTAAATTTAATTATTGCTTATGTTTATTTTAAATTAAATTATACAAATATACATGCTATTTTTATAATTATATAAATCAAATCAAATTAATATATATTATTTTGTGGTATGTTTATATTTTATTATTTAAAATTATAATTTAATTTAAATATCTTACGATTGGTTTTTATTATCAAAAATATATATTTTTATAATTTGATAATAATATTGTAACTAATTTCTAAAAATATTGGGATAAAAATACTAAATTTTAATTATTTTGAATATTAAATTATTGCTACAAATTTAATTTAAAATTAAAATTAAAAAATAATTTATAATTCAAGTTTAAAATAATTATTTTCCTAAAAATATAAAAAATAATTTTAGATTTAAATTTATATAATTTTTAATTAAAATTATGTTACAAAATATAAAAATATCAAAAAAAATCGATAGACTATTCTATTTATATATAATAATATATTGAAAATACAAAATTTAATTTCAAACTTATTTTTAAAATATTAATAATATAGTAACTTTTTCTTTAAAAAGTTAGTATATAATTATTTAATTCTAAATTTTTTATTTAAGTTATTAAGAATATTAAATTATAGATAAAATTTAATTTATAATTTAAATTATAAATTAATTTACAATTGAAATATTAAATAATCATTTTCTAAAATTATAAAAATTAGTCATAAATTTAAATTTATATAATTTAAATTTAAATTTATATAATTTGAAATTAAATTTATATTACAATATATCAAAATATCAAAAAAAAATTTGATAAACTATTCTATTTGTATATAAATATATATTAAAATATAACCTTCAATTTTAAATTTCTTTATTTTTAAAATTACAATTTAACCGTGCGAAGCGTGGACACTTTAGCTAGTTAATTAATAAAATATCAACTATATAGTCTATATTTATATTTATATGTAAATGTAAATTAAATTTTAATCATGCTTATTAAAATCATATTCCTTATGCTTCAATCACATTCTTTTCTATACCCACATGAATTTATATTAAAATGATATAAAATTCTACTTTTTCCTATTAAATTAAAAATATAATTTTATCAAACAAAAATTTTAAAAATAGTTTTAAATTTACGATCCAAAATTTTCAAAAATAATATTTCCCATATTTTTAGGCCACATTTTTTTATACATCTAAAATATATTTTTACTATAATAAATACATTATATATATATTTTTCAGAAAAGTTTGTAACATGTTATGCAATTTTGTGCAAAATGAAATATTTTTTCTCGCTCATTTCAGGACTATTTTCCGATTATTTCATGGATATTTTTATAAAATTATTTTAAAAAGATTCATTTATAAAAAAATCAAAAACTTATTTTTGTGAATTAACATTACATAAATGTTTATGAAAAAAAATTATTATTAAATGAGCGAGAATAACCAAAAATGAGCGAGAAAAAATTTCTTTTTTTTAGTAAATGAGCGGAAATAATCCAACAAAGAGCGAAAAATTACTTTCTTATTTACTCTAGACTTTGTTATTTATATTATATAAAGATATATTATTTTACAACTATTTGTACTACAAGTGAACCCACTTGTAGCACAAGTGGTAATAACATTTAATACCACTTAATAGGTCTAAGGTTTGAACCTTTAGATAAATTGAATAACATGTCATTTCAGTGACTACATTGGGTTTGAACTCCACATCTATTAAGTTGCACTAGATCTTACTGTTACTTGTGCTACAGTGGATTCACAACATTTTAAATGCTTATCATATACTATTTTTAGAAAACTATATTATTTTCTTTATTGGCAATCAAACCAAACGGATTGCATACATATTATTTAGGAAACATAATATCTATATTTTTAAAAAGAAAAAAATATATTTTATATATATTTACCATGTATGTAATAATATTTAATATTTTAAAAAACAATTATCGTATCTGTTAGATTATATATGTATATTTTAAAAAACAATTATCGTATCTGTTAGATTATATATGTATATTTTAAATAGCAATTCTTCCAATTGAATCATTAATATGAACAGTGAACCATAGCTCGAATAGATCGATTATCAATTCAATTTTTAAAAACATTATATAAAAGACCTTGATTAGGCTAAGAGATTTTAGTGGAAGAATTCATCTGATTTTTCCTTTACCAATTCACTAACAAAGACTTAATTTATGCCCCTTGTATTACATTTGAGGCGTGCCATCAATCATGCTTCAAGCACACATATCTTTTCTCTTATTAGTGTCAAGTAATTAATTTGTACAATTCTATGCCTAAACAGTTTAGGGTGATTTAATTCATTGCGCCATGTTGTTAATTTAGTCCAAGGAATCAAAAGAAAAATAATAATTATTTTTAAAAATAATTAACATTTCATAGTGCTTGAAGATGTGGTTAGGGTTGTAAACGAGCCGAGCCGAGTCGAGTACTGGCTTGTTCGAACTCGGCTCGTTTATTTCAAGCCTTGTTCGAACTCGATTCGAGTATTTTAACTTATGTTCGAACTCGATTTGTTTGATTTTAAAATTGCTCGAGCTCGACTCGGACTCGGTTCGTTAAAGTTAAACGAACAATAAACGAGTACCTAAACGAACATATAAATGAGCCACTAAACGAACACATAAACGAACACCTAACCGAACAAATTAACGAGTTGTAAACGAATTTATAAACTATCATTAATCGAACACGTAAACGAGCCATAAATGAACAACAAACAAACAAACATTAAACGAACAACAAACGTACAACAAACGGGTATGTTCACGGACAATAAAACGAATATGTTCATAGACAATAAATGGGTATTTAAACGAGTATATTCACGAACAATAAATGGGTATTTAAACGAGTATGTTCGCGAACAGTAAATGAGCAAGTTCGCGAACATAAACAAGTCGAGCTTGTTTGTGTTTGAACTCGGCTCGTTTATTAAACGAGCCTAGAAATTTGGTTCATACTTGTTTATTTAATAAATAATCGAACATAAACGAGCCCTAAACGAGTATGTTCACGAGTTGTTAACGAGTGTATTGGTTCATTTATAGCCCTAGATGTGGTACAAGATGAATATTTTGGAAGCAAATGTGCCAAGAAAGGAGCTGCTTGAATTTTCGATACCCACTGGCCATAGACTTTCACTAGCCAGCATCTCTCTAATTAATTCTTACATTGATTAAGATCTTGTATTCTTTTTCTAGTTAGCTGTAAATACATTTGTTGTAACTCTAGTTGCTGTAAATATATCAATAAAATTATTAGGTTGGTTGCAAAAAAATTTTATAGCATTTTAAATTTATTAATTGTATTTCTAATACCTTCTGTCAGCTGCAAAAAAAAAATTACAACCAAACAAATCCGTAATAAATTAAAAAATTGTAGGTTGCAAATGCAAATAGCTTTTTCTTTCTTTCTTTCTGCGTCCGCGTCCGACCCTACCCGACGAACTGCAACCTACAATTCACGAAGCCTACCTATCAAGGGATAATAGAGATGGATATAAAGTTGGCGCTCCAAAAGAAGCCATGCTGCCATGGAGCTTGATTATGTGAAGAAATGTGATTATGTTGCAATATTTGATGCAGATCATGCACCTCTACCTGATTTCGTTTTTATGCACAATCTTGACATATATATCTCTTGTTCAAGCATGCATGTTGGTATTTTGTGCACTTGCTGGTGAATTCTTGTGCAGTGAATGCCAACGAGCTGTATAATGATAAAAATACAAGAGATGTCATGAAACCATCATTTCAAAGTGGAGCAACAATCAGGTTCATCAACTATATATATATGGATTTATAATTGGTAAGTTTTTGTTTCCTTATATATTTCTCAAAAAAACTGGGATATACCCTTTAGCACTGTACCATTGAAAAACACCATGATCTATCTATATGAGAAGTTGAATGATCAAGCAACAACATAAGTTGATGAGCATAAGAATAAGCTTTCATTGGTGAGAGGATGCTGTAAAAAGTTCTAGTAGAATTTCACTACCTAAGGACATAATATCTATGAGTATCAAAGTTAATGACAACCTTCTTTGAGAGAAAAGAAACTGTTTTATGTCCTTATTTTATTCTATCTCTGTATGAAGTAGATAAAGATGGATATATAGAAGCATATTCATGTCAAACTAATGCAGGCATTGGCTGATCGCCATCCTAAATTCAATTAGAACTCCAAGGTTTGACAATTTCATCATGCTCTTTTCTTTCAGTTACAAGTCAACCAATGTTTTCCTCTAAATTTTGGTAGGTCTTTGCAACTGGGTATTCATGGAAAATGTCATGTCCTTGCATCGATGCAAAGCTGTCTACATTGGCTTGCTTGGTTCGAGAAGAGTGAATGAATGAGTTGTCACAGAGAAGCTAGGGAATGCATTGAAGACTAATTAAATAAATTGCAGGGTGTTGCTAAGAAATTTCCAATGAAGTTAAGGGAATGGTAATTGATCTATTGTCATTTCCTTTAGAAAATCATTGGCTAATCTCTATCTAGAACTCCTCTTTTATGTCTAACAATACTACCCTTTCTTGGTTTTACAGGTATTTTTCTCTACTTTTTCTTTAGAAAAACTTATTTGTATATGATTTTTGTTGTATAATTTTCTTATTATTTTCTTAAATTTTTATATAAGTTTTTATTTTTTTTCAATTTTTATTATATGTGTTTTCCTATTTTTCTATGTTTTGTATTTTTTTTTTCAATTTTTAACTTATTTTAATATGAATTTTGGATTTAAGGTTTAGGGTTTAGGATTTAGAAAATAGGGTCTATCATCTCTAGTTTAGAATTTAGGGTTAGGGCTTAGAGTTGCATGTTTAGGTAGGACTTAGGATTTTGGGTTTAGTGTTTAGGTAGGCCTATCATCTATCTAAGTACATTTGCTTTTACATGCAAATATTTTTTAGAGCATTTGTATTTGCGGGAACTAACCCCCCTCCTATATATAAATTTTACCTTGAATTGTCATGCTAATGACATAATATGAAGTTTAGGGAAGACGGTGGTTGAGCTTTTGATGTGAGTATTCAAATGTGTTTTTTTTTTAAGGATTAATTACATAATATATATATATATATTTTAAATTTATCTCAATAATTCATTTGTACTAATAGGGTACTCGAACTCTTGATTTGTTTTAATAATATCATATCGTCAAACATACGTAAAATCAATCATTTCGATGTTGACGTGACATTGATGATATGAATCATCAGTCTAGACAGCATCTTTAAATGTAATAAAAATTTATACAAAATATAATGCCACATTCTTAATTTAATTTATTGAAAAATATGATTAATTACATAATATATCTGGACTTTATGATTTATCTCAATTTTATCCCACTCCCAATATTTCATTTGTACTAATGCCAATAAGAACATCATTCATCATGTCTTATATCTTCATGCATTTAAAAAAATTTCGACACTAACATTATTTTTTTGCTATAGTAGCATGACTAGTGGCAGAGCCAGAAATCAAGAAGAGGGAAGCACATATTTAATTTTTTTCAAGATAGGGAGCAAAACATAGACAAGGAGGACAAAATATAAATTGAGGGGACAAATATCCCTTATATGTATGGGGGTAAATTTGACTTTTCCTCCTATATAATAAGACAAAATGGGGGGGGGGGGCAATTGCCCCCCTCCCCTCTACATAGCTCGCCATGAGCATGATGTGATGTTCTATTTTTTTTTTTCACTGATTATGTTTTGCAATGTTTCTTTTGCCTAGGGGTGTAATTGAGCCAAGCTTGCCTCTGCTCGAGCTGAAATATTGAGCTCGAGCTTAATCGAGCTTCGATCTATAGGCTCGAACTCGACTCGAGTTATGCTCAAGCAACTCAAGATTGGCTCGTTTACTTTTTTCAAGATTGACCGAGCTCGATTAAGCTCGTCTTGAGATTGAGTTCAAGGGCTTGAACTCTATCGAGCTCATCAATTGAGCTAGTGAACATGCTCGATTAAGCTCGGCTCTAGATCGAACTCGGTGTGCTCGAATTCTATCAAGCTCAATTGAGCTTGTGAATGCTCTATTAAACTCGGCTCAGCTCGAGTTTATGGGTTCTAAAAGCCTGACCCGATTTGAAATATTAATATTTATATACTTATATATAAATATATGAAGCTCGATTATGCTCGCAAGTCACTCAAGCTCAACAAGATCGAGTCGAGTTTGAGTTTTCATCGAGTTGATCCCGAGTAACTCATATCAATTGAAAAAAATCACACTCTGCTTCATCGTATGTAGGAGGGAGAGATAGTTGTCATTATAAGTATGTAGTTGTAATATCAAGTAGTTACCTTGCAATGTATGCATTTCTCAAATCTACTTGTGAGATTTTATTCGTAATTGTTGTTAATCAGTAGGTCGTAGTGTTATACCGACAAAAAGGTGAAGATGTTGATGACTTTATACATATTTAATCAATCTCGGTTGCTATTAATTTTGATGTCATTGCCTATCGTCTGACAGTAGGACATTATTGAAACAAATCAATAGTTCAAGTACTCCATTTGTACAATGCCAGGATAGATTTGAAAAACCCATAAAAGTCGGAAATATTATATAATTAACCATATTTTTTAAGAAAATAGGACGGGTGACGTGACATATTTATAATTTTGTATTATTTTTAGATATGTTGACTGGATTTTTGATCCACGTCAATAGTGACATGTCTGATTGATTTCGCGTCTAATTGATTGTATGATATTATTAAAATAAAGTATCATATTAATACAACTAAATTATCGGGATATGTTTGGAAAAAAAATTAAAATTCAAAATATATTATGTAATTAACTCTTTTATATACTGATCGTCTTGCGAGATAAAACCTCATATCATTATTGCTCCAAAATTGCTAGTGCAGGTGTTTATCATCCTCACCTCACGATTATGTTGTGATATTTTTTACTTTAATATATTATATATTATCTTGCATTAAATATCAACTTTTAAAAAAAAATAACCAAACCGTAAAATCTAAATATAATATTCCAATTTGTAAAATAAAAAATCAATATTGAAAGTATACAATCATCCAAATACCAAATTAATACTAAATATTTGTAATTTGCAATTTGCAATTTGCTGCATGTCAACACTTAACACAAAAATCATATCTAAAAAGGAAAATGGTCAAATTTATCTATGAAGTATTGAAAAATATACAAATTTACTCATTAACTATATTTTTTATCAAAATTATTCACACTGTTACATAATTGGATCGATTTTATCATTTTCTTTACGGAAGTCCAAATCAACAAACGAAAGCCAACGTGGCAAATGAAACTCGATCACATAAAATGTCACAGTAGAAAATGACACGTGACAGTTATGTAATGACAAGGGTAATTTTGGCCCAAAATATATTTAAGAGACAAATTTGTACTTTTTTCAATATTTTAGAGGTAAATTTGTATCATTTTTAATACTTCAGGGGCAAATTTATCTAATTTTTTCTTTTATATACTATTATCATCAATGTTGTTCTAATTAACACTATAAGAATAATATTGGTACTATCTTTAGCAAAATCAAAAATATATAGATAAGTTTGACAATTATACTTTGTGTTGTAAGAATGATATTTTTTCTTAATTGTTTACTCAAAGATATGAATTATCAACTTTAGTCACTTGATATTGTAATTTGCCCTTGATGTATTGAAAAATGTATAAATTTCACTACTAAAAATATGTTATTCAACCACGGCCGCATAAGCCGTTGCAATTTCCAACGGCGTTCTTACGGTCGCTCGGGCCGTTGCAGATGTGATGTATTCCCAAATGAAGTTAGCGAGATGATATGCATATTCGGAGAACTGTAGGGAGATGCTGCCGAAATTTTGAATGAAGTTAACGATTAAAAGAAATACTTATTGCAATATGAATAACATGAATCCTGAATGGAATAGGACCATCTCACCTAAAGGCATTAATTGAAAAAATTATCATTGATTGACAGAATCATGTCAGACGATCGAAGTTGGATGTACCAACGTCTTGATCGTGGAGCTTTAACGAATGAGTTTCGATTAGGTGTAACTTACTTCCTAAATTTTGCCTATTCGAATCGGAAATTCGTTAGCGTCGGTGATAAAATTCGATGTCTGTGTCGCATTTGCTTGAATGGACGATTTTTGGATCATGAAACTATCACTCTGCATCTATATAGCAAAGGATTTGCATCAAGATACTTTCTAATGACTTGTCACGGGGAGTCACGTGAAGTCGGGACGTCGAGCAATCCTGTCGTTCAAACACATGGTGAATCTTTCTCTGCTGGTGTTTCTTCATCCAGTTCATCTAATCCCTATAGAACTATGATACTTGATAGTCTTGGGGGTCAATTCCACTAGAATGATAATGTCGATCGGCCACTACAGGTGTTGATATCACAAAAGTACAAATTACGATAGAGATTGAATTGCCGAATAAAGAAGCTGCAGAATTTTATGATATGTTAAAAGCTGCCGATGAATCTTTGTATGAGAATTGTCCTAAATACATTAGGTTTTCGACAATAATGCAGCTCCTAAACATCAAGGCCGATTGTAAAATCAGCGGGGTTGCGTTTGATCGGATTGCAGGATTGATTAATGGAATGTTGCCTACTAATAACAAGTTTGAGCTATTTTTTTATAAGACTAAAAAGTTGATGAGAAAATTAGGGCTTGGGTACGAAAAAATACACGCATGCCAAAATAATTGCATTTATATTATAAAGAAAATGTGCAGCTTGATAAATGCCCTGTATGTCAACATCCTCGTTATAAGGAGAAGAAATTGGTCCGATAGAAAAATATCACATTTAAGGTGCTTCGGTATTTTCCACTAACACTGAGGCTTCAAAGATTATTCATGTCAGAAAAGATGGCCCCTACATGAGTTGGCATGCAAGAAGTTGTGATGATACAGTAATAACTCATCCATCCGATAGTGAAGCATGGAAACATTTGGATACATGTTATCCTTCATTTGCTAGGGATACTAGAAATATCATATTGGGATTGTGCACGGATGGTTTTAATCCGTTTGGTCATTCTGCAACTCATTATTCAATTTAGCCAGTGTTGCTAACAGTTTATAATTTGTCACCGTCAATGTGTATGAAAGATGAATTTATTTATCTTTCGATGATTATTCCGGGTCCTAAGGGTCAGTAAAAAGAAATTGACATGTTTCTCAGACCCTTGATAGATGAATAGAAAACATTGTGGAGTGAGGGAGCTGTCACTTATGATTGTCATCGGAAGCAAAACTTCAATTTAAAGGCTACGGTCTTGTGGACAATCAATGATTTTCTGGCGTACGGTATGTTGTCTGGTTGGAGCACTCATGGCCAACTCTCTTGTATGTATTGTATGGAATACTCTAAATCAATCAGTCTTCAGAACGAGCGAAAAATCTCATTCTTTGATTGTCATTGTCGATTCCTACCGGCTAACCATCGGTATCGAAGGAATCGTAATAAATTTACTAAGGGCGGAGTCGAAAGAGATAAGTCACCACCGATGTTGTCTGGTGAACAAATATTAACACGTGTTTTGGCACTTCCAGAGATAGTGTTTGGTCGAAATGAAAGAGTGTCGGGCTTTGGTCAAACACATAACTGGGTGAAAAAAGTATCTTTTGGGAATTGCCCTATTGGAGTTCATTACAGATTCGACATAATTTGGATATCACGCACATTGAAAAAAATATGTTTGATAATATTTTCAACACTTTTATGGATATTTTTGGAAAAACTAAAGATAATGTCAAAGCTCGACATGATCTAAAAATACTTTGTAAGAGACTGGAGTTGGAGTTACAAGAGGTCAACAAATGATATCTAAAGTCGAAGGCCCCGTATGTGTTAAATAAACAACAGATCAAAGATGTTTGTCAATGGATAAAAGAACTCAGATTACCCGATGGATATGCTTCAAACTTATCTCGATGTGTGAACGTCGATGATTGCAAAATATCAGGGATGAAGAGCCATGATTGTCATGTATTCATGCAGAGATTGCTTCCGATCGCATTCCGAGATCTTCTACCTGATAATATTTGGGGTTCATTGACTGAATTAAGTATGTTTTTTTAGAAACATTTGTGCAAATGTCCTTCGAGTCAAAGATATGTCAACACTTGAAAGTAATATTGTTGAAATTATATGCAAGCTGAAGCAGTTTTTCCCTCTTGGCTTTTTTGACTCGATGGAGCATCTACCGATACACTTGGCATACAAGGCACGAGTTGGTGGCCCCGTTCAAAACCGGTGGATTTACTTATTTGAAAGATACATGAATCGTCTGAAGAAAAAAGTAAAGAACACCACAACTGTTGAAGGATCAATATCTGAATTGTATATCATCCAAGAAATTTTAATATTCTGCTCATTTTACTTTGAATCGACAATACATACAAGATTTGATCGTCTTCCACGTAATGACGACGGGGGAATTCGACATTCAAATGGACGTTTAAATATATTTTGTCACTCTGATCGTGCTTTTGGTTCTCGTCCATCTCGACACTTAAGCGACGAAGAGTATCATTTGGCACACTTGTACGTATTACTTAATTTGTCCAGAGATTGAATAATTCATTGAAATATTTGACATTGAGATGGTGCAAAAATACTCTATTCACAACGATCAAGAATTGGAGAGATTACGGAATCGTGATTTCCCTACTTTGATTCGGGCTTACAGCAAAGATCACAGAGCTGAAATATATAAAAGAATATTTGAGTTTCTTAGTGGACTGTCGCGACTAGTGTCGTGTTATAACATATATTTTGTTAATGAGTATAAATTTCACACGGTTGAATATGCATTTACAAAGAAGATTATGAATGTCGGGGTCTGCGTGAAAGGGACAACGTATATTGAATGTGATATGGATTTTTATGGGCTGGTGGAAGAAGTGATAGAGTTACACTACTTCGGCTTGAAATCAGTTATCCTATTTAGATGTCATTGGTTCGATACAACAAAAATGGGCATGAAAGTTCATCCAAAATACAAACTTGTTGAGGTTAATTACAAATCGAAATTGACAGCAAATGAGCCTTTTATATTGGCATCACAAGCCGAACAAGTATATTACATGAAGTATCCAGCTCGAAATAAAGATAGAGCAGATTGGCGTGTAGTCTATAAGACTAAAAGTAGAGGAAGAATTGATCCGATAGCGGGAGAAAATGAGTCGATACCTGATGTGACAGATGATTTCTATCAAGAAGATGATCCTCCTATTGTAGACCATATTATTTCAATACTCGAGGATGAAGACACAGTGTTAGTTCAATTAGAAGTTCAATATGGATGTTGATGATCATGAAGTTGAGGAAGCTAGAGATGAAGAAGAGGAAGAATTCGAAGACTATTACTCGGATGATGAGGAATAATTGTAAAGTATATCTTATATTAAATATATCTCTACTATATATATAATCTAATTATATGCTTATTCGACAGATATATCGGGTCGTGGTTATCGTCGGACGAGAGCTTCGGAATCACCGATCGGTCAGACTCCAGCACTTACTCCTGCTGCTGATCCTCCTACCGATGATTAATATTGGTACTAATATTATTGTTTTGCAGACTCGCTATACATGGGCTGAGTACCAGAGGTCCTTCATTTACGCTGCCTGGGAGGCTATTTCCCGGTAGAGGTACAACAGTCAGCCGGGGTAGTCCCGGTCCTAAGCGATGGCTTGAGCTGGGACCACAAACATCGCAAAGACTCGGGGATACGGCCCCGATTGGATTACTCCGGATATATGGGACCAGCTCGTAGCATTATGGTCGACATATCGATGGCAGAAGGTTTCTAGGACTGTGGTTAGAAATCGCATGTCGGGGGGAGGAGCGCGTCACACTAGCGGCTCTATTTCATTTGCAGTGAACGCAGGTCGTATGGTAAGTATTATAGCTTACTTTTAATTATATATTTTATTTATTACTCTGTGTAGCTAATTATTGTATTTGTTTTGTAAATGTAGATGACGGTGATGGACGACAGGATTGTCCAGCGACCCTCCCCGATGGAGGTGTTTGAGCAGACTCACCATCGAGTACATGGGACGGGAGAGTACATTGACAACCGCGTTGCATACATTATGGTAAGTATATTTGTTTAAATTATTCATTATTTATTTATAATTTAAGTTTTAGGAAAAATATGAAACAAAAAATCAAGCTCGAGTAGGAGACCTACAGTCAGACGGTGATACAGCGCGGGGGCACCCCCCGAGGACTTTGACACAGCAGCGTGGGTCGAGGCTGCAGGTGGCTGGGACCACGGCCGCGTATATAGCTTTGCAGATAGTGGTCATGTGCGAGCCGTGCTAGGGCCACTTGGGGCACCGACCCCTCTGGTCGCTGGTGAGCGATCGTCCACCTCTAGGTCAGAGTAGCAGGATAAGGACACTGGAGGAGACGATTGCGCGTCAAAGTGAGATGATGGAGCATCAGAGTCAGATGATGACGGAGATGCATGCTATGCTATGCAACATCTCAGCTCATACCGGAGCAAGCATCCCTTCGGCATCATCAGATCCATCGTCCTCGAGTCAGTCCACGCCGGTGTACACCCAAGCACTCCAGACCCCCACCATATTATGATCCAGACCATCCTCCACAGTCGTGAGATTTATTATTATTATTATTATATTGACTTTGTTACTTGATTAATTTGTTTTTTTTTATATTGATACTCTAGTTTTTAATTTGAATAGTTTTTTATATGATTGTGGATAATCATAAATATAAGTATAATTATTTTGATGTATATCTGGGTGTATCTGTGATGTGTAAGTGAATGGATGTGTGTATGGGTGTATGGGTGTGTGAGTTATGTATCAGATAATATATCAATGTATTAATGGAAATTTGAAATTTTAAAATTTTTCAGTTGCAGGTTTACATCATCAGGAACGGCTTCCCACGGTCGTCCGTGGGAAAGCCGTTACTGAAAGTGTATCGTAAGACGTTGCTGACGACCTACTACAACGGCTTAGCAACGGGTTTTCAATAACGGCCATGCCACGGCCGCATAGCCGTTTCTGATGTTCATATCTACAACGGCCCCGCATCCGTGGCAGAACCGTTGCTGATAATATTATTAACAAAGGCCCATGCTACCATTGTTAATCCATTGCTAAGTTATCAGCAACGTGTATTTCTGCCATGGCTCCGTTGCAACGGGTCGGGCCATTACAAGCCGTTGCTGATGGTTTTCAACAACAGCGCAACAACAGCTGGAGCCGTTGCTGATGCCTATTATTCCAGTAGTATTTTCTCCTAAAGTATTGAAAAATGTATAAATTTGCTCTTAAATATATTTTGGGCCAAAATTATCCTTGTTAGTACATAATTGCCACGTGTTAATTTCCACTATGACATCTTATGTGGCCAAGCTTCACTTGCCACATTCGCTTCCACTTGCTGATGTGGACTTTTGTTAAGAAAAAGGTAAAATTGATCCAATTATATAACGATGAGGATATTTTTAATCAAAAATATAGTTAATGACAAATTTGCACATTTTTCAATATTTCATAGGTAAATTTTGTCATTTTCCCTATCTTAAAATCTTATCGTAAATTTTCAATTTGCTTCACACCTTTAACAAATTATAAGAGTACTAATTATTTAATAAATATGTCTTATATATATTTATAATATAGAATGTAACATATTCTTAATTATAATCAACAGATAGTCAAAACATAGTCGATAGATATTATAAGAGTTAATTGATGTATCTAACTCAAATTATGATATTTTTCATAAATATAGCACGTTCTTTAATTTGTATCAATTACATCCTGAACTATCGAATTGATATCAATTCTAGCCCGATATCAAATGCCCGTTAATGCTACCTTTAGGTGCTAACGTGACATATGACTCGACATATTAAAAATAATATTTTATTAATATTGTTGCCAAGTCAGTATTTAATTACATATTTATTTTTTTAATTTTTTTAACTTATTGAATTTTTAGAATCTCTCTCTCTCTCTTACCATCCCTTTCTTTGTTCCCTTCCCCAGCAACCTCACCTGGGATGCCACCGTCCAACACTTCGTCAATCCCCTCCTCCCCTCCACTTCCTCCATTGTTGCCCTCGCTGTTGACGACCGCCAACGCCGCCTGCTCGTTGCCATAGCTAACCCCGCCACCTATGACCTATGCTCCCCACGCCATCACCATCGCCTCTTCCTCTCCCCTCAGAGCTTCCACCTCGATCCCCGCAGAAGAGGAACTTGAGCTACCTTCTTTTATTACGCGAGCTGGCAGCCCATCCGTAGGAATCTGTAGAGAAGGCTCATCCGGATGGGCCACGTAGCAGGCGTCCTTGGGCTTCTCGGCCACCACCACACTCCGACAGAACAGGCAGGTCGAGGGGGAGGAGAACCATGTGTCGATGCAGCCGAGGTGGAAGGCGTGGCCGCATCGGGGGAGCAGTCGTGCCGCCTCGCTCTCAGCTAGTTCGCAGAGGCAGACCGCGTAGTCGTCGGTGCCCTCCCCGCAATCCGCGGCGTGGACCACCATCGAAGGGAGAATGTATTGTCCGAGATATTATGACTAATTGTTATTATTCATTTTTTTATTTGTTTGCCAGTCTAGCGGGTTGATTCGAAGTCGAGTTGAGTCGACTCATGGTCCGATGTGAGCTTGAGAGCTCGGGTAAGTAGAAATATAAGTTGTGTATTTTCTTTACTTGTTAATAAAATTTGTATTGCATATGTTTGAGCATGCATTATTGATGCTTGTGGTTAGGGGGTTTTGGATTCGAGTTTGTGGAGAATGCGGATTAGCTAAAGGGGTAGAGTGTAAATGAGGATTTGGGAGGGGATTATAAAATCCCCCCCCCCCCCCCCCTAGGCCTTGTTGGAGCCGCACAAGCCATCAAGAGAGAGAGGAGACGCAAGCCGCCAATCCGTCGCCCCTCTCCCCCTCTCTTGTGAAGCCGAGCCGCTGAGGAGAAGAGGAGCCGCCGCCCCCTTTGTGGAGCCGAGCCTCCATCGCCTCACGTGTGGTCAGATTGCGGAGACCGCCAATCGAGAATTGTTCTTTTTCCTCCTTCCTAATCAAGTGAGTGGTTGTTCCTTCATATTCCGTTTTGTTTCCTTGTGTTCATGAGTCATTCTTTGGAACTTGAGAAATTTTATCGATTTTACCGTTTGAAATTGGGATTTCTCGTCGCTTTCTTGTGTTGCCATGGAAGAGGAGGCTCGAGGACCCCCCTTTGAGGTGCAGCAGCCCTAGGTCTATCCTAGGGGTGCTCGGCCAATGTGGGTGACAGAGCACCCTCAAAGTGTGTGAAATTGCCTAAGAGAACTTGTTGCGTTAAATTAGATTTAGAGTCCTTAATGATAAATCTTGGTATGATCATATGATGTTAGAGCATGTTTATTTTCAAAATCATAAATCTCAACGTATTAAATTTATGATTTCATATGGAAAGAATGGATATTGGTGGCATGTTTTATATTCTTGATGGTTCTTATTTTATGAAGCATGAATCTTGATGTTGATGTAGAATTTGATGCGTGTCTAATTATGCTTAGTGAATAAATTTATTTTTAATTGTTGTTTATGATGTTGTAATCTGGTTTGGCAATATTTAGGAATAATTGTTGTTGTGATTTTCGTGTTACTTAATTAGACATGCGGAAATCTAAAATATGCTGAAATTTCATTATGGATTATCATTAATGATGCTGAGATTTGAAATTATTGTTATGATATGTGGCGATTACTGAACATAGTCGTGTAATCTATCATTTTAACCAGAAAATATAGTCTGAAATCATAGGACACACTCTGGAAACAAATTCGGCTTGGGTACACCAAAATTGGGCTCAAACAGTAGGCTGAAAATAAAACCCCTAAAATAAAATCTAATTTCGGGAATTTAAATTTTAATTGCATAATTAAAATTTAAGGGGCAGAATAAACTGTTAAAGAGCCAACAAAAAAATTTAATTGCATGAAATAAAATCTCATGGGCTGATGATAATACGGGTTTGGGGCGTCGGGATCGAGCGTAGTGTGTAGCGGCATTTTCTCAGTGATTACACCCTTAGGACACCATGGATAACACTTGACTTAGATCTTGTGGATCCTATATCTTTCATGAATGGTGGAGAGGCTCGGGTAGGAGCCGGCTTGCGGGCTTGAGCTCGAAAGGTTGGATAGATAAATCTCACCCTGTGTTTAAAAAGGAATAAATTTGGATGGGCGAATCTCGATTATTCCCGTTTCTATCTGGAATAAGTTCGGACGGACGAATCCCGATTATTCCTTCTTCTTTTTTGAATAAGTTCGGATGGGTGAATCCCAATTATTCCCTTATTTTTTCTTTAAGGGTATGTTATGAGATAAGTTCGGATGGGTAAAACTCGATTATCCTCATAACCCTTGTAGGTGACTTGTGTGCCTTACGGCATGGGTAGGCAGATAGGTATATTGTGTATTCACTGCTATGTGAATAGGTTTGACTTTGGGCATGAGATGCCCTAGTGGCCTGTTAGTTAGCCATACCATCAGTTTTGCAATTCTCCCTGTGTGAGACAGGTGTATATATGTATATATATTCATTACTCGGTGGTTGGTTTGTGGTGGGGATTGATAGAACCGCTCACTGAGTTCCTTTGGACTCATCCTTGTTTATTTTCTTTTATTTTGTAGAGTCTGACCAGTGAGGTAGGCTGGAGCACTTGGCGCGGCTGGAGGGCAGAGGAGCTACCTTAATCTCATAGCAGTCCTAGTTAGGGGTCACAGTCAAGTCTTGTTAGTATTTGATCATGCACTTGGTATTATAGCATTTTTGGAGTTGTAGTCCTTTGGGACATTCATATGTTTTATTTCAAATTATGTTTCTTGATGTTGGCCTAAGGTTTTCTACCTTGGTCTTAATCTCAGTTTTGATGATAACAAACATAGATCTAATGTTTCATTGAGAAATCTTTCAAGTTCCAAGTCGATTAGTGCACGACGTCCGCGATCGAAAAAAATAGAGAAATCGGCAAGGACACTCGTCGACGCTCGGAATTCTTCGGAAAGTTAGAGTTTAGGTTTAGAGTGTCTAGTTTATATTGTAAATCCTCATGATGATGCATAAGAACCCAAAAACTATTCCTGAACCCCAAAACATGAAAACTCAAAAGTCGTCCTGAAATTCACTAAGCCTAGGGAGCTCATTGGAGGGCTATATGACCTAGATATTTTATTGACACAAAAAATGACGGTAATTATTCCTTGGGTAGAAACTAGATAACGAAGTATTTTTAAGAATTTTTTGAAAGCCTTTAACCTACCTATATTTGACCCGGGTGATTAGAAAATTTTTGTTTTTCGGAAATTTGTACTAGATCTCAAAAACTAGATTTTGATTTTTTAGATATTTTTATTGAATCCAAATGAGGGTAATCCTTATATAACATTTATGTCTTAAAGTTAAGAAATGTTATATAAGTAGACTTAGCGAAGACGGAACCAGAAAACTTGCAAACAAGCAAAAACTTCAGCCAAACCAAGCAATGTAGTCTGCCCAGTTTCAGTCGACTGGTCGATCGACCGAAGTGTGCCAGAAAGTGGCAATTTCCTTTCAGTCGATCGATCGATCGGCCGACGATCGACCGGGCATCGACCGAACAATGTAAACGACTAGTTTTTCGCCCGTTGAAGTGGTTGTTTCATGCCATCTCCTCAAGGCCTTTAAATAGAAGCCTTAGCAAGTCTTCCACCCTTCTTGTAACATACTTTGAGCCATATTTGATGATCATTGAGCTTGATTGAACCATCATTCTTGAAATCCCTAGCTTTGATCTCTCAACTCCTTGATTAAGCCTTGTCTTCATTGATTCACCATCAAAGGCATCAAGAGGAAGCTAGGAAACTTTGTTTTGGAGCTAAGTATAAGTTGTTTGATTTATTGCTCCATTAATTTGTGTATTTTCTTGTTTATTTCATTGTATTTGAGCTTGTGAAGACCTAGATTGTTAGGTCTTAAAATTGGGTGGTAGCCTTGGTGTTTGAAGTTTAAATCCATCGGTGTAAACGTATTTTGTTAGGATTATTTCTTGTTGTCCTTAGGATTGAGGTGGGAGAGTGCTCTCGGTAGGAAGGATGAGACTTCCGGATGTGGAAGTACCTTCGGTGTGAGAGCGGAGACTCTCAGGTGAAAACGTCCTCGTTGTAAAGAAAATAAGATAATCTAGTAAAACTAGTTTGGAAATTCTAAGCGGGGTGCTTAGGTAGTGGAGTAGGCATTGGGGCCGAATCACTATTAATCATTGTGTTTGCATTGTTTTCCTTGCATTTCTTATTGCTTATCACTTATATATCTTGCTTCCGCTTACTACTCGATTTGTGAATTGGCTAAGTAATCTAAGAAACGTTTAAAATCGAATTTAAGCGATAAGATTTAGTTAACATACTATTCATCCCCCATCTAGTGTGACTATTTCACCCAACACTTGAGAAAACTGAAAAACTTTTCATCATTTATTTCCGCACTCTACTTAGTTTGTTGAACTTTATTTCTTAAAATGAAAACCGATTTGATTTCTTAATTGTAAATAAAACTTGTTTCGTATTTTCGCTATGTTTTATTCTAAGTTGGTATGTGCATGGGATAGACTACGGGATATAAGCACGTATACCCTAGCCGATCACATGACCCTAAGATGGGGCGTGACAGAGAACCACGACAGTGATCACATTGAGGCTGCGCGACTGCGCGGTAGGCGTCGGCCCGGTGCAACCGAGCAAGAAGAAGACCGAGATGGCGCCCTAGTAGCCCCTTGGCACGTAGGAAGAGGTAGAAGACGAGGATAAAGAGCGCGAAGGAGGTTATCATGCCGACGATCATGATCCCCGTGCTTGCCCTTAGGGCCATCCTAAAGGTCGATCTCAACGGGATAGCAGCCGAAAGGGTGTTCAAGGTGGACGAGGACGACGGGGCGACAAAGGAGGTGAAAAAAATTGAAAAATAAATAAATAATTAAATACTGATGTGGCAACGAGATTAATAAAATATTAGTTTTTAATATGCTGAGTCACATCACACGTCAGCATCTAACGGTAGCATTAATGGACATCTGACGTCGGATTAGAATTAATATCAATCTGATAGTTCAGGATGTAATTGATACAAATTAAAGAATATATTAAATTTATGAAAAAGATCATAATTTGAGACTAGATACGTCAATTAATCCATATTATAAATAGTCAACCATTTTATTTTATTTTTTTCAAAAGTCAATCATTTTAATTTTGAGAAAGCAATTTTCAAGAATTTGACAGGTATAGCCGTATAGATATTGATTTACCATCACCTTCCCACCATCGTCTATAATAAGAAAATGGATACCATAGTTGCCTAATTATAATTTTTTTTTTGACTAATTATAATTTTTTCACCATCAACCATTCTTATTAGATTTAAAGATATAACATTATATTTATGCTGACAAAATCCACGTATAACTCAAATAAAAAGTATGCTGCATCATGACAATTAAGAAATAATTCTGATCTAACCTAAATTTGCAAAGTAATTAATTAGCAAAATAAAAATAAAAAAATCTAGTGCAAAGCAACCTTCATGCATACAAATTTGTTAGGTTGATTAGTATTCTTGCCTAAAATCGAAGTAATGCGAGCTTTTGCATCTCTTGGACCGACGCAGCTCCGGGTGTGACCGGCAAAGATACTTCAACTCTCAAGTAAAAAAAAATAATCTCAAATGGTGGATATATAATTGGAATTGAAAATATACCTGATGTGCGTTGTGTTTGTTTTATGCGTAGGACAGAAATGTCTCAGACTAGGGGTGAGCGGGTTCAGGTATCTTGTATTTTTTATAATACCCGGACCATATTTTGTATAGGACCGATTCCTAAATTTTGGAACACGACCCTACTTTGTTGGAACTTGGAATCGAACTCTACCCGGAACCTGATTTCGATTTCGGGTACCTTGTCAGGTTCCAGAACAAGTTCCAAAATAGGTTCCGGTAATTTCCAATAGGTTCCAAAACATGTTTCAAATAATTCCAGTATTGCTTTCAGATACCGATTCCGATTCCGATTCCGGATACCCAAAATGATGGAACTGAAACTAAAACCAAATTTAATCGGTTCCTTGATTTGTTACCTGGACCCTATCCAAATTTTTTTGGGTCTACTCAGAACCTACCTGATCGGGTAGGTTCCAATCGGTTCCGGGCTATTTGGTACCCATGCACACCCCTATCTTGGACGATGATGTCTCCCAGAATTTCACAAATGATATGCTCGAAATGAGTTGAGGTTTATCTCAAAGATGTTAGGCTCATTAATTTAAATAATCGATAATTAATTAATGATGTTGATATTCTTGTTTGGTTGGATGGAGTCTCCGAACTAAATTATGGTTGATTTGATCTGAGTCTGATTCATGAGTGTAGGCATGCTCGAGCCGGGTTCGATCCAGCCGGTGAAACTAGTCCGTCCAATTAGACTGCTCTGCCAGCCTTGAAGTAACAGATTTAGAATAATTACACTTGCATCAATAACACTGCAACTTTTATTATTTCTTGGATGTTAGGTCACTGCCAGAGATGAGCAACTTAATTTGCTCTCAGCTTCCTAATACTTTCCCTAAACCTAAGGGCACTTCATCATATTAAACGTGGTTGCTGATGTCATCCTGTATGTAATCACATAATAAAAAAAATATTATATCTTGTAAGCACTGCATAATCTCTAGTCCCAACATCACTAATTGTTAATTAATGGAAAGCAGATTTATTATTTTTTATTCATTAACATAAAATATCTGTGAATTTAATTCTAGAACCCAACTTTATTAAAGTTTGTCAACACTTTGACCGTTCCAGCTGTGTTCAATCTTATCCCAACTAATCTGAATTATTTTTTCTAAAATTGCTCCAATATATTAATGAATAACCCAAGAAAAAAAACACAACTCCGAGTCTTTCTTCAAGTACCAAAACAAAATTTAGGAATTTCCTAAAGTAATTTTAGGAGATGGAAATCTTTAGATTCAGAGTTTAAAAGTCAAAGCTTTTAAAATCGAACCTAATCGATTTGATACCAATTTTATTTTTGGGCCAAAGACTCTAAAGTCAAAGACATTGGTTAAAAATTTAAAATATATATATAAAATAATAATTTTAATTTATAAAAAGATATTAGAGTTTAAAAAATATATTTTTAAAATTTAGAGATTTTTACGCAAAATCTATAAAATTAAATTAAAATTAAAATTTATAAAATATTTTGATGAAAACTATTTTTCTCAACTACAATCCATTTTTTGTATTTTTTTAAAAATATTTCGTTAATTAAATTATTATTATTTTGAATTATAAAACTATTAAAGAATTTGGGCAAAAGTCTTTCGCACATCTTTTATATCATATATATATATATAATTAAATTTTACTTTTTTATAATTAAAAAATTATTATAAACAAAAGTCTCTAACTCATTAGAGACTTTTGTGCAGTTTATAATAGTTTCATAATTTTTAAAAAATATATTTAAATTCATGAAATAATTTTTTAATGATACAAAAGATGTATCATAATCTTAAAAACTTCATGCAAAAGTCTTTAATACATTAGAGAGTTTAAGAATATATTTTTTATACTTTAATATCTTATTTTTATTATAAAAAAATATTTTATAAATTTAAAATATTATTTTTATTATATATATATAAATTTTTGACCAAAATCTCGAGTAAAATGAGTGTCCAATCCACTAGAGTCCGATTTTGAGAATTTTGATCCTCAAAATTCAAATCCGAGAATTTCCCTCCCCAAAATTTGATTTTGGGAAATTGTTGAACAAAATTTACATCAATATAATATATAATCTCACTAATTCATTCAGGACCCGTTGGTACCCCTGTATAAGCATATTGTATAGTATTAGAATAATACTATACAGTGTTTAGGAAAAGTATTAACTAATACATGCACTAAAAGTAGTACCTCATAAGCTGACATAGACTGTATTAGTAATACACTCCCAAAGCTATTTATTAGTCTGCACTAGAACTTTTAATATTTTGGATACTCATTTTATCTTTAATCAAAATTTAAAATATATTTAAAATATATTTAAAAATATTTAAAAATAATTTTAATTTATGAAATTTAATGGTGAAATATATTATATTATAGGGTAAATTACACTGACCTCCCCTAAGGTTTAGTAAAATTACACTGATCCCCTCTCTATTTGTCCAGGTTACAATCACCTCCCATGAGTAATCTTTGAGTAATTTTTTTAGAGGATGTTTGTGTAATATTTTACAAAACTCAGAGGAGATTTGTGTAATCTTATTTCATAATAGGGGAGATTTGTGTAATCTTTTACAAAACTCAAGAGATTATAAGATAAAATTACAAATAGAGAAGTGGTAAGTATAATTTTACTAAATTTCATGGGAGGTCAATGTAATTTATCCTATATTATATTATATAAATTAGTTTATACAGATTCTATACAAGTTAGTATATACGTGCATTAAATATTATATAATAATAAAATAATTTAGACTAGTACTATAGAGATTAATCGATACAAATTAATACTGTACAGTCTAATAATATACCAAGTAACAAACGGATCCTTTAAGGTCAACTCTGCCCAACGCGCATTAATCATGAATCACGATGATGAATTGACGATAATGTCCTTCAAAGACTAACGCACATAAATCCACATCAGATGGTACCTAACCAATAAAGAAATGCCACCTCATCCTCACAAGTCTGATGTTTTTCTTTTAACAATAATAGATAGGGGTGGCAATTTTATCTGCATCTGCTAATTAAAAATTGTATTCGCACCGTATCCAATTCATATCCGCAAATAAAAAAGAATATGGATACAAATACGAATTTAAAAAACTTATATCCGCGCTGATATGGTGCGGATACGAATATGACTATGGATCTGCACCGTATCCGCACCGCCTATCCGCGTCTCTGAATTACTATTTTGTCAATATAAGTTATTAATATATATAAGTGCTCTATGGTAATTTCATGTCAAGATGAATTTTAAAATATATTATATATTTATTTTGGATCAATGAATTAATAATTTATTAATTTTTTTAATTAAATATATTATTTTAATATTTTTTTATTAAATATGATGCGGATACGAATGCGGTGCAGATATTCGTATTTGAGGCGGTGTGGATATGAATATTTATATTTACTTAATAGCGGATACGATGCGGATACAAATATACGAATATGAAGTGCGGTGCGAATATGAATAATTCAATATTCGTATCTTGTTCGATTCGTTGTCAACCCCAATAATAGATGCAGACTAATGTGAAACTTGTTGTGAAAGGAAGGAGAATATTGTGGGTGTCAATGTCACTCATGGTTATCCAAAAGTTGAGGAGTCTCTTGTGGTTGTGGAGGTCCAGATGCAACAAGTGGGCGCATGGAATTGGATCTTAATGCATCCGCGTCTTCCCAATAACTTTTGGCATTGTGTTTGCATGGCAGGCTGGCAGCTGGTGGCCAGAGTTGATTATCTCTCACCTCTTATTTTTCCTGTCCTTTTTGTATAATTTGGTCTTATTTGCAGGTTCACTGCATCCATCTCATCTGTGTTGACCGAGTCAACTAATTTGAAGTCAACCAACCCAATGAATTATCAACCTGCTTTTTCTAATTTTGGAATTTTTCCCAGTCCAATCAAAGTTTTAATAACTGTATATATTATAGTGTGGGATTAATTAAAAGTAATATTTTCTTACCCACTTGCCCTTACAATTATTGCATCTTCATTATTTCTTTTATTATAATTTTTGGCTCCGTTTGATTAACATAATTTTTTACAAAAAATTTTACTTTTTAAGAAGTAGCCAAAAGATCTCTTATTTGATTGACACACTTACCATAGAAAGTACAACTTCTTACAAAACACAAAAAATAATTTACCTAGTGGATCCTAAGTAAGTTGTACTTCTTACATTGTATTTGAAAGAAAAAATTAATATGATCTCACATTTATATTTAATATGAAATTTATAATTTATGTCAACATTATGATATTAGATAATTCTTGAATTATTCACATATTTATTTTATTTTATTTTATTTTAACGTAATTTTTCATATTATTTATAAATAAAAATTATTTGCAAATATATTATATATGCAAAAAAGTTATTTATAAATATATATTAATTATATATGCAAAAAAATATTAATTTACAAATATTTTTTTTTCATATATACTAATATATATATAAATTAAAATATTAATTTTTAGAAAAAAAATATATTGATCATTTCATATGCACTTACTAGGAAGTACTCATGTCAACCAAATATATTATAGATGAAAAGTTACACTTCCTATAAATTAAGTTTTTATCAACTAAATACTTTTTAGGTACTTTTCGATAAGTACACATAAGAAATTAATTCACGAGAATTATAACTTTGTATAAAAAGTTATTTTTCATGTCAATCAAATAAGATCTTATTTTCTTCTTTTACGTTAAGCTAATCAAATATAAATTATTTCCCAATATTTTTTACTGAGAAATTTACTTTAAGGAATTTTTTTACTTTATTTTCATTGAAAACTTGTCTTAAGGAATGGAAAAATTGATTAGTATAGCAACTTATTTTTATTTTCATAAATGGATGATTATATCACACATTATAATTTAAATAGTTTTTTTTTTTTTTTAACAGTGGTATTTTAGTCTTTAAAAAATAAAATAACAAAAATATATATGTGAAATTATTTACTATTTTTGTCTAATGAAAATGTTGATTCAGTGTTTCTTCAGGAGACTCATCTTAGTGTTAATAAGTTTTGTTAATTCATTGGGTAATAAGTGGAATAGTTCTGCGGTTAACTCTGATGGGGACTTCTGGAGGCCTTATTCTGTTTTGGAATGTGCACTCTACTTATGTTTAAATTATTTTCAGCTCTAAGTATATGATTAATGTTGTTGTCAAGTTTTATAATAATCCTCCATAATTATATTCTGGTGTATATGCTGATATTAATCCTGCTATTAGGAATGCTTTTTGGAATGACATAGATGATTTTAATTGTATTACTGATCAAAAAGATAAGTTTGGTGGTGTGCCTTTCTCTCTTAATAATAGTGTGTTGTCTTTAAGAAATTATATTTTTAATTGTGGTTTTATTGATGTTGGTTTTATTGGTCCTACTTACACTTAGTGTAATAATAGAAAAGGTTGTCATAGAATTTTGATTATGTTAGATAGAGCTTATGCTAATGCTAGTTGGCTTTTTTATTTTGGTAGCTCTAGAATTAAACATCTTTCTAGACTTGCTTCTGATCACTGTTCTATTGTTGTTAATATTAACCTCTCTTCTAAGCCTGGAAATAGGAATTTTAATTTTCAAAATTTCTGGATAGATTATTCTCAGGTTAGAGACATTGTTAGGAGTAATTGGAAACAGTTCTCTGATGGTTCTCCTTTGGATTTGATCATCAAAAATTTAAATTACCTTAGAGGAAAACTTTCCTATTGGAATAGACATCAGTTAGGTAAAATTGAGGAAAATATGGCTGAAAATAATAACTTGATTAATAAATTAGAACTTAAGGAGAGCAACATTGGATTAACTGATGCAGAAACTTTACAACTGACCTATTTTTACAATAGGGTCTATGCTCTCAATAGGCAATTGAACATTAAATGGTGGAGTCTAGCTAAAACCAAATGGGTTCAGGAAGGAGATAAAAATATCAAGTATTACTGGAATGTAGTCAAACTTAGAAGGAGGAAAATTTTCATTTCTTGTATTGTTGATGGTAATGATTGTTTTGTTACTAATGATGATATTTGTAATTGCTTTGTAAAATATTATTCGAGTCTATGGTCTTTTATTGATCCTAATTTTTTTGAGATCATATATTGTCCTACTATGAACAAGATTGAGAATAGTGTTCATGATAGTTCAACTGCTCAATTTACTAGCGAAGAAATTTTCAATGTTGTGAAGTCTATGGGCTTGGGTAAGAGCCTAGGGCCTGATGGGTATACTGTTGAGTTTTTCAAAGTTTATTGGGAAATTATTTCTACTACTTTTGTTTCTGCTTTCAATTGCTTCCATACTTCTGTTGTTATTCCTTCTCATTGGAATGATACTAGTCTTGTGTTAACCCTAAGACTGTTAAAGAATTCAGACACATTATTTTATGTAATGTTTCTTATAAGATTCTTGCTAAAGTTCTTGCTAATAGAATGAAGATATATCTTAATGATTTAATTTCTCCTAATCAATCTGCTTTTATTGGAGGTCGTTCTATTCATGATAACATATTGATTGCTCACGAGGTTATTCATGGAACAAATCTAAAGGCAAAAACCCTATAGTTATGATTAAAATTGATTTAGAAAAAGCTTACGACATGATTTCTTGGAGTTCCATTGCTAATATGATGCATTTGCTTAATTTTCCTGAGAAGTTTGTTAATTGGATTCATAGTTGTATTTCTTCTGTTAATCTCTTGTAAGGTCAATTGTGTGGCTTCTATAAATTTCAAGAGTAGTTGTGGTATTAGACAGGAAGATCCTATCTCTCCTTACTTATACATTGTAGTTAGTCACTTGCTTTCTGTAATGCTTAATCAAGCCGGCTGTAGTGGTAAGATTACTTCTGTGAAAATTAAACATGCTATGTCTATCAATCATTTGATGTACACTGATGATATTTTTTTTCTTCTTTCGAGCTAATGATAAGTCAGTTAAGCATGTCTTAGAAATTTTTGATGTGTACGAAAAAATTACCAATCAGAATATTAACCTTGCTAAATCTGAGATTTATTTTTCTTATGCTACTTGTGTTACTACTAAAAATAGGATTGCTAGGAAGTTTAACATGAAAATTGGTAGTTTTCCTTTTAAATACTTGGATACTTTAATTAGTCCTAAGTTACTCCCTGCTAGTAGTTATAATTTTTTGATTGATAAAATTAATTGTAAGTTTAATGGTTGGAAGAGATCATGTCTTTCTCAGGTTGGTAGAATTGTACTTATTAAATATGTTTTGAATTCTGTTCCTTTACACTCTATTTGTATCAACTGGATGCCTAATTCTATAATCAATCAAATTAATTCCATCCTTAAGAATTTTTTGTGGAGTTTTATGGCTAATAATAAAGGGATTCATCTTATTTCTTGGGAAAAAGTTACTTCACCTAGATCTTTTGGGGGTTTAGGTATTAGGGAGTTAGATAATATGAGGTTTGCTTTGGTTGGTAAATGGATTAATCTTCTTCTTACTAACCATAATTCTCTTTGGATTGATGTGCTTAAGGCTAAATACTCTGAAATTGATCTTTGGAATCTCATTCAGGTTAAAAATTGCAGTGGATTTTGGAAACTTTTAATGCTTGCTGTTAGGAAAATTAAGACTGGTTTCATAAAATTCATAGCTTCTGGTTATAATACTAATGTGTTCTTTGATGCTTGAATATTTGATTTCCCTTTGATTTACAAACCTACATTCATTAATATGGACTTGATTGATCTTAGCTGGAATGTTTGCTCCTTTATTAAAAATAATGTTTGGGATTTGAATTTACTTATTGATGTGTTTGGTCCTATTACTGCGGAGACCATTGCTAGAATCGTTTTGCCTAGATATCTCGAGGATGCTAACTGAATCTGGTGGCATGATAAAATTGGATTTGCTAGTTCAAAATCTGTTTATGATTTCATTACTAGAATTGATAAGACCAACCCTTGTAATCCTCCCAGGTGGTCCCAGGTGGGATTTGATTTGGAAAGCTAAGGTTACTCCTAGAGTTAAAAATTTTATGTGGAAATTTTTTCATAAAAAACTTCCCACTGCGGATAGATTACATCGCTTTGGCATTATTGATTCCCCGGAGTGTATCCTTTGCGGCAGCCTTCTAGAAAATATTTTTCATATTTTTCTGAAGTGTAAGGTAGCTAGGACCCTCTGAGATTTAATGAATGCTAAATTTGACAGTATTAAGATGCTAGTTTGGAATATTAGTATGAACTCTGTTCCCTCTCAAATTAAATCTATTCTGCCCTTAGATGTATTGATTGCACTATGTTTCAATACTTTTTATTTCATTTGGTGGGCTAGAAATCAAGTTATTTTTGAACATGCAAGACATTCGGTTTGGATGATTTTTGCTAAGGTTATTGCCTTGGTTGCAGATACTACTTCCAACCCAGCTACTGAGAGCAAGTCTTTGTTAAAAAATTCTGGTAATAAATGGTTTCCGCCTAATAATGGTATCTTTAAATAGAACATTGATGCCTCTGTGGATACTCATAATAATTCTGATGTTTTTGCCGCTGTTTGTAGAAACCATCATGGAAATTTGATTCATGCATCTGTTTTATTTAATAACCAATCATCGGTTCTTATTAATGAAACTTTAGCTATAGAGCATGCTATGAAGAAATCCAATGAGCTGCAGTTGAATAAAATCATTATAGAATCTGATGCAAAACTTGTTATTGATATGTGTAATGGATTTTCTACTCCTTTTTGGAAAGTTAGGAATCTTATTAAAGATATTTTTTTGGGTGCAGATTATTTTGATCATATTGTTTTCCAATTTATTGGACGGGAATGAAATAAAGCTGTGGATTGGCTAGCACACTATGCTAGGAAGAATGGAGCGCAATTTTGAATGGAATCATGATTGGCCGTCGGATTTGGTTAATTTAGCTTTGGGAGATATTTACCCGACTTAAGCTTATGTTTTTATTTTTTTTTGAAAAAAAAGTTATTTGCTATTATTATTTTATATTTTTAATATCTAAAATAGTTCTTAAACTAAGAACCTCAATCGTGAACGTGACAACAATTATACATAGGTTAGTTTCACTTTTTTTCGTGGAGTTATTAGGAGTGTGCATGTGTACCGAGTAGATTCGAAATCGATTGGAACTTACTTGATCAGGTAGGTTCTAGGTAGGCCTAAATTAAATTCAGATAAAATTCGAGGCAAAAGTTAAGGAACTAGTTAAAATCAATTTTAATTTCGAATTCAACACACCAGACATCCAGAATCGGAACTAGAACTAATACCCAGAACTGATACTCTGTGACTTATAAATGAACATGTTCTAACAGTGTATCTGAAACCAACAAATGGGCAAGTTTCAATAAGGTACCCAAAATTTGTATTCTGGAACTTGTACATGAACCTGTACAAGGTACTCAAAACCTATACTACACCATAGATTCTGAGTAAAATATATATGGTTCTAAGTCCCAACAGGATAGAGTCTCAGACTCTCAGGTCCAAAATCTAGAAACCAATCCTATACAAGATAGAATTCAAGTATCATAAAAATATAAGATATCCGAACCTGTTCATCCCAGACCCCCTCATCCCTAGGAGTTAAGTTGAAGTTTTATTTTAGTTCCTATTTTATTTTTAAAAAATATAAAATAGTCTCATAAATTATTATTTAGGTTTTATTTTAGTCATTTTGTTTCACTATTAGTTTATTTGGATTGAAATACATATGCAACTCATATTTTCTTAAATAGAAAAATATTAGGAAATAAATTGTCAATAAAATTTTATTTACTAATTTTTGTGAGAGGAAAAGAAGTAAATAAATTTTATTTAATATTTATTATGAAAATAATAATTTTACCCCTTGAATTTCTAATTATTTATGAAAAAAGTAAACTGCATATGTATATTTATCAAAATAAATTGAGAAGTAAAATTAGATTATAAATTACAGGTATTATTTTATATTTTTCTAAAAAATTAAGGACTAAGATAAAATTCGAACTAAATTGCACGTCTAAGATGAAATTAATCCTATAATAAAAATAACAAATTAAAAAAATTGAATATTAATGGAGAAGTCCTTTGAATTAGGGGTGAACGGATCTGGATACCCTATATTTTTCACGATATCTAGATCATATTATGTATAGGACTGGTTCCTAAGTTTTGGACCTGAATCCTACTCAGTTGAGACCTGAAACCAGATTCTACCCAGAAGCTATGGTGTAATACATGTTCTGAGTACCATGTTGGAACTTGAAAATGACATATTCCAAGGTACAGGTTTCAAAGTACCATATTGGAACATATTCATTTTACAAGTTCTAAGGTAGAAGTTTAAAGTACCCTGTTAGAATTTGTACCCTGAACCGCATGTTCTAAGGTACATGTTCCAGTTACAAGTTTCAGGGTACATGTTTCGGTTCTGGCCGGTTCTGGGTACCCGATGTGTTGGATCCGAAATTGATTGTAATCGGTTCCTTAAGTTTTATCTCCGACCCTATCCGAAGTTAATTCGAGTATATCCGAAACCTATCTAATCGAATAGATTTCAATTGATTCTGGGTTTATCCGATACTCATGCACACCCCTTAATTTCAATAATAGTATTATTTTATTTAGAGTAAATGCTAAAAAAATACGAACTTTAGACATTTTCTCATTTTTAGCATAAATTTTTTTCATTAACAAGAAAATACACGAACTATTATTACGTTACCCTGTTTAGCACGCACCGTCATTTTTTATGGATTTGGCTGATGTGTCACTTAAGGGCGACAACGTGGTAAGTTATTATCCTACGTGGCATTTATTATGATTTTACCCTTAGATCTATGTAAAACGACGAAGGGTAAAATTATAATTTATGTCCTCTCAAATCCCCCTTTCTTGAGGTCGAGTGGAAGACGAAGGTCGAGAGTGCGGAGGATTGCGCCGTGGCTGTGAATGAAGTGATGGAGGGTGTCGTTGTTGCCGCCGTCATAAATGAGAAGCGAGGTGAGGGTGCGGTAGTGGTTGGCCGCATGAAGGAGGACGCGGTCGGCAATGGAGCGGTAGGTGCGGAGCTCGAGGCCAAGGAGGCCAGAGAGGCAGAGCAGAAAAGTAGGGGAGGATGGGTCGTCGGTTCCATCGCAGGCGCATAGCTGCAGCCATCGAAGAGCGGTGATCTGGAGTGAGGTGAGGCGAGAGAAAGCGGCGGCAGAGGAGATAAGGGCAAAGGGGGAATGCTGGGAGGCAGGGAGGAATCAAAGGTGGGCGAGGCGGCAGCGATAGCAAGTAGAAGCTCGTCGGCGCCGTGAAGGTAGAGATCACAGAGAACCCAACTGAGAGCGTTTGTGTCAACGCATTTGTCACCTCCATTGAGTACTTAATGGTGGAAATTGAGAAACCTATCATCGGAAAAGCATATGCCCACCAAGCAAGAGAAAAAGCTAATAAATCCATAGAAACAAATCACCAACATAGACTTCAAAAACAGAACAAATAAAAGTTCTTCAACTTGACAAAAACGTACCTAAAATCTTGAAAAAAATTTAATACTCAGAGCCTGCAAAACACCAAATTCGTTTATAATTAGTTATATATATAAACATCAATTTGGTGCCAAAATTATCGTATATTAACATCAATTTCATGGGCAATCTCTAGTACAGGGTCACAAACAACACAATATAGTGCGCTAGTCCGATGGTGAAGAAGAAGATAAGACCTTCTTTGAGGCCCATGGAGGCGCCCACCAATGCACCCACGAAGCTCCCCACTATGGACAAGTGGTTCGACGGGTTCACCACCTTGGAGAGCCGTCGTTGGCCGCCAGACATCCACTGCCCGTAGATCTTAAGCTCGAGTCAGAAGATGGGCACCATGAGCCCGTACCAGAGGCAGGGCGCGGCTTCTCCGCCACCAACGACGACACCCCCTGCATGAGGAAGAGGTAGGCGATCCACGAAGCAAAGAAGAAGTTAACCCAAACCGGATGGTAGTACTCCCTCTTCATCGCTTCGATGTAGAAGATGATCTCTATGGACGAAAGCTCTTCGTGTTGTGGCAGCCGCCGACAGGGCGATGGGTGGTGTCGTGAGTTGTAAGGGGGAAGTGAGAACTCAGCAGAAGAGAATAATATTCTCTTTGATTAATATTTTGGTTAATAGTGGAGTATATATGGTATTATTTATCATACGTGACATCAGTTAAAGATAAATACTTGTCATGTCATTACCATTAAATGATATGTCAATTAAATTCGTCAAAAATAACGATACGAAAAAAATTTATGCTAAAAATAAGAAAAGATTCAAATATATATATATATATATATATATATATATATATATATAGAGAGAGAGAGAGAGAGAGAGGTATTTACTCTCTTATTTATTTACAATGACAGCGGGAGAGCTTTAAATAGAATCAGAGAACGTGCAAGTCGGCTTGTGCATATGAACCACAATTTTTCATTCCCACGTCACAATAATCGTTTAAAATATTTACCACCATCCCACTCGCAATATTTTTACCTTTTTCTCTCCATCTTCTCTCTTTCTCACGTGCACAGCACGCGCTATTTTCTCGCGCACACCACACGCTCTTTATATAAAACTGATTTCACCAGCTTCCGAGTCTCAACCCCTCTTCAAGAAAAAGCCTTGCTTTCCTTGTGCATTTGAGGAGAAAGGAACCCACAAAGGTGGACTCTTTGATGCGGCAGTAGAGAGATGTGTGGAGGAGCGATCATTTCCGACTTCATACCGGCGGTCTCTCGCCGGGTGACGGCGGAGCACCTGTGGCCGGGCGGGAAGAAGCGGAGGGGGAAGCAGCGAAGGGTGGAGGCGGAGGACGACTTTGAGGCTGATTTCCAGGAGTTTGATGATGAGTCGGAGGAGGACGAGTTCGACGACGAGGTCGAGGACGAGGACGATGTAAAGGCCTCTGGCTTCGGATCGAAATCTCCCTTCTCGCGAGGTATTTAGAAGAAACTTGTGAAATTTTTTTGCGACTATTGCTTCTATGATCAGTACTTTTTACCAGTTCTAGTAGTAAATCATTTTCTTCTGGATCAGTTGTAGTCCTGTTTTGGATTTCCAAGAATTAGGTTCATGAATAGTGGAGTAGTACTTAGATAAGTGCAGCGAAGGGAGTTTCTGATTGCTTATGTTCTTTCATATTAATTTTGATTTTGAAATCAATTTATTAGTCATTCTTTAATTGAAAAAATTATGTTTTTTTGGTCTTGGATATGGACATATAACATTATTAACATGTTAAAAATTCGAAACACCAAATGAATTTGCAACCGCGGATGTTCTCATGTTTTGGAGTAGCTTGTATTTTTCTTTCATCAAGTTTGCAGCAACAACTTTTAGCTTGATCTTTGCTTTGAGGGGCATTTTATTTTTCGAAGTTCTAATTAGATTTCTAAATGTTAATGAACGATGAGTATTCTATAGATCTGAAATTTAGTTGTTGTAATCTTGAATTTGGCAACCAAAATTTTACGGCAACTATGAAGAGGCGACCAGTAGCATTAGATGTTGCCCTTAGGTTGTATGTACATATTCAGAGGAGGTCTATGGACGCCTTAGTTGTATAGTTATACGGTAAATGAATTATGGTTAAGGAAATAAAGAGTGGATTGAGGGAGATATGAGAAAATTTTGCATGAAGCTGTAGAAACCGATTTAAATGACTTTAGTATAATATTTGGCTTCACAGAGCTTATTGGTAGAAGAAGATCCATCGAACCGACCTTAAATTGTTATGACTTAATGCTTTGTCCTTGTCTTTACAACGAACGAAAAGGAAGAAAAAAAGCTTTTACGTGAGATGAATTTAAATAACCATGATTACTTGTTTTCAATAATATGATTTTCTTTTAAATGGTCAGATTTATGTATGGACAACACTGTTAGTTTCTTCCAAATAATTTGACATATTAATAGATGTAAGGAAAGTAAAAGTGGGATGAACTTGCTGTTTAACTTTACTACAACATGGGCCTTAATCCCTTCTATATGTTTTGCAGAGGGCTCAACCGCACTAAAATCTAGAAACTTTGCTGGGGCTGCATCTAAGTCAGCTAAGAGGAAGAGAAAAAATCAATTCCGTGGAATCCGCCAGTGCCCATGGGGCAAATGGGCAGCTGAAATCAGAGATCCCTGCAAAGGGGTTCGTGTTTGGCTTGGAACATTCAACTCTGCTGAAGAGGCTGCAAGAGCTTATGATGCTGAGGCTCGTAGGATACGTGGCAAGAAAGCCAAGGTAAACTTCCCAACAGCAGCAAATTCAAGCGCCAAACGATGTAACAAAAAATCTACTGCTCGGAAAGCACACACCCTGAATCGGTTAGGCAAACATGAATTCGAGCAGTGGAACAATTTGGACAATTTGCATAACCAAAATTGCGATTTCTATCCTTTCATGGAAACCAAGCCCGACTTTTTGAATCCCTTTGCAACAAAAGAGACTTCTGCACCTTGTCAAAGCCTTGACTTTCTCTCTGATGAGGGAAGTAACTCTTTTGGTCATCCAGAGTTTGTGTGGGAACATGAAGGCAAAACTGCTGAGATTATGTCTATTCATTCTGCCACAACTACTGAGGGCACTGGATCACTGGGAGAAGATAGCCAACTGAAGAACTTAAAAAGCAATCAGGGTGTGGAAATTTCAGCAGAAGAGACCTCTTCAATCAAATTATCTGAAGACTTGTCTGATTTCGACTCATACATGAAATTCCTGCAGCTTCCTTACCTTGACGGGAGCTCTAACATGTCAATCGATTGCCTATTTGGCAGTGAACTGACTCAGGATGAATTGAGTGCGGTGAACCTTTGGAGCTTTGATGACCTGCCCATGGAGGGCAATGTTTACTGAGAGGACTGCAGCCTGGGCTACTGGTATTCTGTAAATAGGGAAATAAGTAAGCATTCCATATATATATGGCACAGTTTTTATATTGCCATGTTGGCTTTACAGTTATTTCCTAGTTTGAAGAATGAATTGGTTCTCTCGCTTACAATTTATTTACTTCCTCAGGAACATATATTGATGAAGGAAATGAAGGACCGGATTGTTTGTGGGCTGTTATGAATCTAAATGGAATATAGTTTGCAGAATAAATCTTCAGGAACAGCATCTCATTGCTGGCTTGTGAACTGTTTCAATGTTGAAGCTTTTGGACTTGAATTTGCCATTAAGTTGGCAATAGCTGTATTTAATTTAAGTTAATGAACATGCTTTTGATTACAACTGATTGTAGTCTAAATTGATGACCTATGATGATTGTTGGATAGATGCAAGTATGGATGAATATGCATGAATGGCGATGATGAATCCAGTTACTAGTTTATAAATTGTGTTGAATTCCACTCTGATGATCTTTTGGAGAGATCTTGGCCAACTACTGTGCCTATCTTGCCGTGTATCGACTATCACGTCGGAAGAGGAGACATGATCAAGCTTTGGGCTGACAAGCTTTGGGCTGACAAGTGGATGCAAGGAGTTTGTTTGGCTCAAAAATATTCGGATTTGTTTTTGCTTACAGATCAACCGCAGATATCCATTTCTGATGCCAGAATTTGTAATGCGGCGGGCACTTTTAGCACTTGGAATATTACCTTCGACAGCCTTGTGGATGAAGAGCGACTAAGGAACTTGGCCCTTGACTTACTTGCCGTGCAGCATTCCAGTGGAGAGGATCGTTTTTACCGACTCCTTTGGCAACCTAAGTTACCTCTCAAATTTTCGATTTTTGGTTGGCCTAATGGTGAGGCAAAGACTGTTGTCTTTGCTTACTAAGAATCAAGTGGCTAAATGGGGTCTCACCATTGATGCATCTTGTCTGCTCTGTCATGATGGGTTGACACTCATCCACATTTGTTCAGATCCTGCACTTGCACACTTGAGGGATGGTGGCACCTACTTCATTTCCTTGGAATGGATTTCTTCTCCATTTCCTCTTTCTCTCTAGGTGGAAGACAACTACTCTTGCAAAGAAGCACGTAGCAAATTCCGATTTTCACTAATTTGGTTTTGGTTCATTTGGTTTGAGAGAAACTGTCGGGCGTTCAAGAATCAAAGCTCGTCAGCATACTTGACTGCAGTTTCAACGGGCAACTACTTGAGACTTCTCTCTTCATGACCTTCTTCGTGTACTCCTTGGGTGTTTTCTTATTTTGAGTATTTGTTTCTTCTGAATCTCTTCTCCCTGTTACTTGTACTCTCTTCATTCCTGAATGCATGTTGCTTTTCTCCCAAAAAAAAAAAAAAAAAAACGAATTCCACTCTGATGATTTTTTTTTCTAGACGCATTCCCTTTAGGTATCTGTTAAGCTTTGCTCTTGTAGACCAGGAAAGTACTGAATACTGATCAGTGAAACTTGCTAAAACCACGGGACAACGGTGGGTGGATATTTTTTGTAAGTGGTTTCGGGAATGAAACTACAATTCCACATTTGAAGATGCAAGAGAATCGTGATGCTAGAAAATGTGTTGCATTGTTTATGCTCATTCGATGGAACTGTGTTATGGGAAAATACGGATAAATTAAGCATAAAAAACTCTTATATTCAAGAAACAAATTTATTTTGTAAATGTTATTAAGTAAACATAAATACTACTGCATGAAGTGATTAAGGAGCAATAATTCATCATGATGGGGAAATTTTCAGCCGAAAGCATTCATTCTTTGACCACATAAGATGACGATCTAATGACTAAGCAAACAATTTTGAAACATGAACATGTCTGTTAGGTGTTGTCACTTCTTTTAATCACTAATTAATATCATGCTTATCTCTGTCAAATTGCTCATGCTAAGTTATTTGTACCTGTTACTATCATGTCTTTGATCTGCTGAAGGTTTGTTCAGCTGTTCGTAGCTTCCTAGAACACTAGTGACATGATGATGACATGAAACATAGCATGTGGGAGTCGGGTAGGCAGATAAGCATAGTAGGTATAAGACTCAATTCTTGACAAAGCATTACGGGGTCCATAATCTAATTGCAACGTCCCCCTATTAATTATAGTGTGTTACTAAACGATCACCTTTCTATTACAACGTCTTTAATCTAATTGCAGACAGTCAAACAAGCCTTGTGTGAATATCACATTCTTTTTCTCTCTACTCACCTTATTATAGAGCAAATAATTGAAAATTAATCTTAAACTTTCCATTTTAGTTTATGTCCACATGGACCACATGTATACAAGGCAACTCCTTTTTTACATCTTAATTTTGCTTCAAAATCCTTGTCTTCTCAAGTTCATCCACAATTTTTACTCATGCTTATTTTAATAATTATAAAAATGTTATGAACTAACAATTAATGCAAACGAAAACTAAAGAATTGTGTTCCAATAGATCAAGTGAGCTTGCCAGTAAATTATATGGCTACTCAATAATTCAAAATTCTCTTTCTTGGTACAATGTTATCATTTAAGTGTGTTAGGAAACGAGGAGGCATTGCGGAGTTTGGGCGTCTCAAAATGGATGTAGAGATTAACTACTCAACTACCTTTGGTGCTTGATTGTACAGAGGATTAAGAACCATAATCTTTGCTGCAGCTATATATCTATAATATATGAAATCCTTTACGATATCAGTCACTTGAAAGACTCCACAAACTGATCTTGATGTTATTAAGCCTCGTGTAATCTTAGTATATAAAAGAAATACACAGAGAGCAAAGAAATAAGAAAATACATAATTTATCTATATTTTTATCATTTTTGTTGTTAGTTATTTTTGTTATTTGAGATTATGATTGAATGTGGTAGTAGTGGGCCTAGTGGCTCAACTTTTTGGGCAGTTATGCTCAAGGTTAGGAGTAGTACGCAAAGTGTATATGTTCTATTTCCTAAATACTAGAAGAAATAGTGAGCAGTTGTGCTTAAGTTAATGAATAGTGGGTAAAATGCATATCTGTAAGGAAGTTGCTTCTCCATAGATCTATTTTACTTGTTGATGTTGAATGAGAATAGATAGCAGAAAAATCCAACTTTTTGAGTACTTAACTCGGATGATCTTAGGTTCTCTCCATCGAACCTAAACATACGCCGGAAAAAGAAATATGCTTCTCTTTCCACTGAATCCCTTCACACGCCTACACATATTTCTCTCAATCCATTATTTCATAGACCTATAACTTGCTCTTACTCTCGGGACCATAACACATGAATACCAACACCACTGGAGCATATTTAGTTGAGTCATAAATGGATGCATATGGATCATTTTATGGAAGAAAATGACCTATTTTTAGACCCATTACTTTGCTGCAAATGATTTTACATCGTAACCAACTAAACATGGTGATATATATTATATATATATATATGCGCTAAATCCCTTTACAACTTCAGAGTCATGAAGCACAATAATTAATTTACAAAGTAACATTTTGACTGTTTTTTTTCGAAAATGGAGTGTGGAGTTTAACCGAAATTTTTTTATATACCATAGAAAAAGATTGTTTGAAATAGAAGATGAAAAAGGAAGGAAAAAGTTTTACGAAATTACAAAAATTCCCTGCTTAGAATTGACAAAATTAAACCAAACAAAGCAGAAAATGAAATATCAAAAATGGCAAATAATACAATAGACATGTGATTTTATAAGGGTTCGATCTTATTGATTTTATCAACATAAAATATAGTAACCAAGCAAATGGCAACAATAGTTTAAACTCAAGGATAATCTATTTGAGTGTTGTTTCTGCCTTGAAGTCGAAGTGTTAGGTTCACTCATTCACAACATATTTTCACTTTTGCTTTAGGTTTAATCTTAATAAAGGAAAATTCACTTTTAATAATACTAGATTCAACCCAGTGCGGTGCTCTATAGTAGTTGCACCCTGATCCAAATCTACTACGAGCAGAAGATGAAGATGGCACAACAACGCCTCATGAAAACATATAAGATTAGAGTTGGCAATATATGACCCGACCCGATAACCCGAAAAAATATCGGGTTTGGATTGACCATTATCGTGCTCTGACCGTTATCAGGCCAGCCCGATAAGGCTCGAAAAATTATCTGGACGAGATGGGCTAGGCGGTGTAGGCTCGGGCCGATAGCTCGGTTCTAATGGATCGATAAACGATTTGGCCCGATAATCCGATTTTCTTTTTCGTGTTATCAGGCTAAAATGGGTCGGGCCATCTCGATCCATTATTTTTTGTGTCGTGCCGGGACGGTGAATCTAGGCCTGAATATTTTTTTCGGGCCGGCCCAGCCCAACTCGATAACACGGCTTGGAACGAATTGACACCCCTATCTAGGATAGACCGCCGACGGTATAAGTTAAATGGAAACGTTCAAAAGATGCATATGGACCCTATTAAGTGGAAATAGGCCCAAAGGCCTATTTAAAATGTAAAGATCTGACGCACCAACTCTCATAAGTTGGTTTTTTCAAAGTTGAAAATTATTCAATCAACTCTGATTTGAGTCCGATCAAATTTCTTGGATTCCGTTCTAACTGAATTTGAGTCAAAAGTCAAAACTTAATCAAAACAGGAAAAAAAGAAATCCAAACACTTGGAGCATGTCGGTGATTTTTATTGAACGGTCAAGATTTATGGCGCTCTTTACATATTTCATGGCCCAATATTTGAGTCAAAATTTAATAAAAAACAATACGGAACCGGCCCATATTTCATGTCGCTCGAACGGTCAAGATTTATGGGTATTTTGGTCATTTCAAATACGATCTATTAGGGTTCTTTGCTCAGATATAAGTAGCGTTGCCTCGCACCCTCTCTCACTCCTTAGCAGCCGTCGCCACGCGCGAGATAGTAACAAGCTTGGTTTTGCGAGAGGAGAGGCAGCTTGTTAGATTCAAGCCATGGCGACGCGGACGCTTTCCCAGAAGGAGCAGGACATACAGATGATGCTCGCCGCCGACGTCCACCTCGGCACCAAGAACTGCGATTTCCAGATGGAGCGCTACGTCTTCAAGAGAAGAACTGATGGTAACTTCCTTATGTCGCATTCAAAATCGTGTATCTCAGATGCCTGCTGTGCTTATCAAATCTCGTGCCTTTTGCTCGAGAAGGCGCTTTCATGTTTCTTGAATCTGACCCGAATTTTCTTCCTGTTGGGATTTTTATCTTTAAAACGGAAGTAAAACTCTTAGAATAGTTACAACAGCGCAGGTGAACACTGTCTATTTCCAACATGAATGATGGAAATTGTCTAATGTTGATGTTTTGAGCGTTAGAATAGGCCCATAATGTATTAAAGAAACATAATCGAAGACTGCTGCTATTGTTAGAAAAACCAGATGGGTGTTTCTAATGGGTACAACACAGTTTTGTCCATAATATCGATGTTATAGATATAGATGTTGATATCTGATTAGGTCTATAATTGTATTTAATGGCGAAAGAGAGTGTAAGTCAACAATGGTTTATCATCAAGACAATGATGCTTGAGAGCAAGGAGGGAATAAGGGACTCTGTAATATGAGAATCACATTGAGTAATGGGTTTTGTTTCTCATCGATGAGAATAGTTGGAGGCATGATGTATAGAGACATGATCTAAGAGTACAAAACATTTGTAGATGCATGATCTTGATGTATCGTTGCCTAATAAGTGCACAAATAAATGTCTAGTAACTTCGGAACTAATTTCTAATTTTTTCATTAGTTTAGTTGAATAGGCTTCTTCCCTGAGAATGATATTTTCATAACTTTATTTTTATATCAAAGCTCAAATAGTATTATAATTTAATGACACAAAAGTGCAGAAAGAATTAATTATTTAATTGTTATTTGTATGTTTCAGAAGTCGTTTATGTAGACATGATATGCCAACACATGAGAATTAGTATGATATTTGCAGCAAAAATTGAATATTCGTATGAGTATTAACCCAATTGTTAATCTTCTTATTACAATTCGTTTATGTGCAACTGTGACTATTACATTATCTGCTGAGCTATGTTTTTTTTTTGACAACTCATGAAAATTCAGGTATTTACATTATCAACCTTGGTAAAACTTGGGAAAAGCTTCAACTGGCAGCAAGAGTCATAGTTGCCATAGAGAACCCTCAGGATATTATTGTCCAATCTGCAAGGCCTTATGGCCAGAGAGCTGTTTTGAAGTTTGCTCAGTACACTGGTGCCCATCCCATTGCTGGAAGGCACACACCCGGAACCTTTACCAATCAGCTACAGACATCATTTAGCGAGCCCCGCCTCCTTATCCTTACGGATCCTAGAACTGATCACCAGGTAAGAAAGTTATAAGTAGGATAATGTGTTTTTAGTGCGGATTAGTCTAATAAAATGTCATTATCCATATACCAACAGCCTATCAAGGAATCTGCTTTGGGTAATATTCCAACAATTGCCTTCTGTGACACCGACTCTCCTATGCGATATGTTGATATTGGAATCCCTGCTAACAACAAGGGAAAGCTTAGCATTGGCTGTCTGTTTTGGTTGTTGGCAAGGATGGTTCTGCAGATGCGAGGCACTATTGCTCCTGGCCGCAAATGGGAAGTAATGGTAAGCATGGGTAGATTGTTTCACTTGTCTTTTCATTCATTGTTTATCAGTTCATCCCAAGACAATCATTTTTATATTCCTAATTATCATTTTTTGTCAATGAGTGTCAAAAGTACATTGTCTTTGTTTTGCTACATATAAAGAATAACTAGAAGAATAAAGTTATCATCCCATATTTTTTGAAGTTCTCTTTTATATTTGTTTATCATCTAATTGAGCTATGGTATTGCAGGTTGATCTGTTTTTCTACAGAGACCCTGAGGAGGCCAAGGAGCAGGAAGAAGAGGAGGCTCCAGTTGCTCCTGATTTTGGTGCGGTTCCTGAGTATGGTGCCATGGTACCAAATGATCAATGGACTACTGAACAGTGGGTAACTGATGCTGGAGCTGTACCTGCTGTCCCAGCTCCAGTTGCGGGGGTTGAATGGGCTGCTGCACCAGGTGACTCCTAGCTATCACCTACAATTAACAATGATGAATGCATATATTAACAATCTTATATTGTATTATATACTACATTTTGAACCATCTGATAACAAAGTATACAAGGAGTTCAAGTTCCAAGTTTTTGGTCTGATGCTTCTGTCTTTCCTATAACAGCTCCTGTAGGTGCAGATGGATGGGATGCGGCTGCTGCTCCGCCTGTTGATGGTGCTGCTGTTGCTGCTGCTGTTCCTGTTCCTGTTCCTGTTCCTACCGGTTGGGAGGCTGCGCCACCTGCTGCTCCCACGGGCTGGGAGTAACTGAGATGATATGCTAGTACCTCATGAGTTAATGATAAATAGGTTTCTCTTACAAGGATTTAAATTTTATTAGGCATCAGTTTTAGTTTCTCGAATGGTTTTGTTCACTGTTTGACTATCCAGTTCTGAACTAGTTGAAGAAGTCTGCTATTTTTGTATTCCTTTTTGTTTTTCTTTGCTTGAATTGTTCGGTTAAAACTTGGAAAATGATCCAATGCATTTTCTCATTCTATTTTATCTGCCTTGTACTCGAGATTCGAGAAACATTGATGATGATCTATTTATCCATGGATGATCGATCTTTTGAAGGAGGAGATGCAATAAAATTGACCAGACGCATTTTCCAGGTGGGAAGATGCAAAGACAAAGAAACTGAAAAGTGAACAATGCTAAAAAGTTTTTTCCGCCCCCCTAGTTGTGTAAAATTCGGACATAAATCTTTTCAAGTTCATATATAAAATAAATGGACTTTAAAATTTAGTTATTCATATTCTAAATTAAACTGGTCAATTTAAATTGAAGGGGCCAGCTTAAACGAAATTTATTTTAAAATAACTTTTTTCATATCATTCAATTTGTCAATTTTTAATAATATAAAGAGAAAATTAATGTAAATATCTTGAATTATTGAGTTTTTAATAAATTTGTATTATATTTTTATTTGTAATAAATTTGTACTCGAATTTTTATCGTATCATTTATATATTTTTGTCAGTTAAGTGTTAAAATAATTGTTATATGCTGACATAAATAATTATTATATACTAACGTGGATTGTTGTCAATATAAATAAATAAATTTTTTAATTAAATTTATCTGATCATCGAATATTTGATTTGAAATTCTAACGTAGTCATCCAAGTTTAACTTGTATATGTCAGTATTAGAATTTGATAATTTATAATCATTTCTTTTTTCCTCCATTTAGGAGGAGTTGTTCTGATCTTTGGCTGCTTAATATTTGTATTCATATAAAAATGTTATTCTTTCACTATAATTTTGCTTCCTCAAATTTGGTGTGTTTTGGATTAAAAGCTCTTGTTGGATTTCTCATAGAATTACGTGGGTTAGCAGTGATTGACTCTTCTTTGTTGGGAATTCCTCCTAGAATTGCTTCGGTAGACTTATTATTGCTAATATCATCTGGCTCATTTAGTATATTAAAAGATAATAAAGATTTCTCTAGACGTATTCTAATATTATTGTTTATCATATGTATATTATAATATTATAATAATTCATCTTTTGTTTTATTGTGAGAGAATGCAATCAAACTGCTTATTGGACAGTAAACGTGACTAAAGTATACATTCATGATATGAAATGTATCATTATAAGGGATCATTCTAGACCTAGAGTTTTTTAGATTATTTTTTTTCCTTTTTTGAGAAAATTATCCTATAAATAAATAGTTATAAAGATAATTAATAAGTTAATGCGTCAAGAATATATCACAAATAATTATTTAACTAAATGATCAGATTCAACAGATTTTATTATTGATTAAATATCTCTATAAATAAATAAATAAATAGTTTTATGGTCCATAGTAATTAAAGATTCTTTCTTTCTTGTTGCAAGTTGCAACACCTGTCTTTGTTCTTTTTCTTTCTTTACATGCTATTGAAGAATTAGCCAGCCAAAAACTTGTATCCTTTTCCACAATTTCTTTTTTATTTTTCTTTTTTCTCCTTTTTAATATAATATATATTTTTTCACAAGAAGCATGAATGCGCGTTGTATGAATTGAACGAATAATATGGTTCGCCGTTTCGCCATCACCGCCTTCAATTAATTGGTCCCCCTTTAATATAATTAATTGACTATTTCTTTATTTATGCATTTAACAAAAAAGCCAACATGTATCTGCTTCGTTAAAAATATTTGGGCAATTTAATATATATCTTATCTCATTTTTTTAACTTTATGGAATTTCAGGAGGATAAAATTAAAGAAGGTTACAATTTAAAAGAATAAAATTTACCTTTTTTTAATCCATTCAAATCTATGTGGAGTCAAAAAAATCAAAATTGGACGGGGCAGACTTAAAACAACACATGATCAATATAATTTTCAAAAGATAATACATTGTATGATGTATAAAAATTCATACATAATTTATAAGCATAAAAAGTATATCTATTTTTTTTAAAAAAAATTATAATTATTCTTTGACAAATTTTGTGCATTGATAACATTGAATAATAATCTCATTGTCAATTATATTAAAAAATCTCTCTTAACAAATATACAGTTGGGGGTTGGCGGACTACGTACCAAACTGGCGCGTATGACTGTGATCGTGCATGGATGAGGGTTGTAGTTGCGTGTGAGTGAGACTTAGGTGCAAGAATAAAAATGTACGATAGTGTGAGCATAAAAGATGATAAAATGAATATATTAGCAATTTTAGTTATTAATTTTTGAATTATTTTAAAAGATAAAAAATAATAATGTAGAGCTTATTTTCAAATAAATTATTTTAAAGATAGAGATTATATACATAGGGGCAAATTTGATTTTTTCCCTTATATAAGTAAAATAAATCGAAATGAAAATATATGCACACATGAGAAATATACACACAAGACATATTACAAGACGTACACATAGACGCATAAAAAATTACAACTTAGGGATCAAACTCATGATCCATTAGCAATATATCTGGATGTCTCACTACTAAGTCTATTAAACTACTAGTGGGTCAACATATGCATCGGTATTTTTAAGCTAAAAGTATTATGAAATCAAATGATGATAATAATATTTTTAGTGGCACAATAAATAATAGGATATAATTGTAATTTAGTTCTCGTAATTTAATACGAATTTTAATAATTAAAAAAACTCTACTTTAATTTATTCTTATTTATCTAGGATCTCACAAATAATGTTATTGATCAGTAGATTCAATAGGACTTAAAAAGTCATTTTTTATCGTTCAAATCTACAACTCACATGCATATTTTGATAAATATAAATATTCATCAGATAATTAAATTGAAACTAAATTTAAAAATCATGTGACTATGGTATTTCAGATTTCTTAATTTAAACACCGAAAATTAAATTAAAATTCACATTACATAGAGACTCAATTAAAATTACTTAAAATTGTTTTGTTTAAATAATTAATCAAAAATAAAAAATCTTGTATGCATGATTAAATAAAGTTTTTTTAAACAAAGATAAAAAATCACAATAGATGATTATATTAAGATTCGAATCCTAGATATCTAGGCAACATTCAATGTGTTGACTAAATAAAATTTAAATGATATAACTAAGAACATAAAACGTTAAATTTGTAGGAAGAAGATTTTGATCTTGTAAACTATCAAATTAAAATAAAATAGATTTATTTAACTAGCGCTCAAGACCAAGATCATTTTTTATTTAATTTTCATATTAACTGATGATTTCATTCAAGTTGGGAGGCTAACTTTAATAAATTCAATGACTAATACAATACAAATTTACAATAGGATGACATCTTGGATAGAGGACAAGACTGTAAGCAAGATACAAAGCATGACCAGGAACTTCTTCTGGGGTGGAAGTGAAAAAAGAAGTGTTAAGCTCGTTAATTGGAAATGGGTGACGGCCAACAAAGGTTTAGGTGGGGTTGGAATTAGAGACCTAATAATTATGAAGAAAATCTTATTGGCAAAAAGAATTTTGCCACTCTTGAATGATGAATTTAGTGTTTGGAGTAATTTGTACAGATGTAAATATGGGTCTTTTCATCCTTGGAGCAGGAATACAAAGAGAAAATTATCTGATCAAGCCAGAATGATTAGATATAATATGGAAAGCTTAAAAGGAGGACTAATGAAACAAATTGCGAAAGGTAAAGAGTCTAATATCTGGAGTGATCCATGGATTGAGGTTATTCCTCTCAAATGGTGACCAACTTATATAAATGTTGAGGAATTATGTAAGTATGAAAAGATGGAGGAGTTGGTTATTAATGGGAGATGAAATTAGAATATTTTGGAGAAATGTTTAGGATCTGAACTAAAGTTGAGGGTGGCAACAATTCATTTAAATCCAAATGGATTGAAAGACAAGTGGTGTTGGAAAAACAGTAAGAGTGGTTCATTGACTGTGAAAGATGCTTATGCATTTAAAAAAAAGAAAGAGACTGAAGCAGACAAAGTAAATTTTAATTGGAGAATGTTATGGAAGCTGAAAATTTCAGAAAGAGTAAAAGTTTTTTGTTGGAAGGTTATATGGAAAAGATTACCAACCTCTGAATGGTTCAGTAGGTTCTTAGGGGTCGAAATTGATGAATGTGTAATGTGTAGGACTGAGAAGGAATCTATTGAGCATATTATGTTCAAATGTAAGGCTGCAAGGGAGTATTGGTGTATGGTAGAACAAAAGCAAAACATTGGGTTTCAGTATATGGATGATTGGAATGAGGGAAGATGGTTTAAGGAAGCTGATGGATTTGAAAAGAGTTCTGCAGAAAGTTTATTGGCTTTCATTGCAAATTCAATTTGGCTCATTTGGAAGAATAGGAATAGGAATAGGTTGAAGTTTGAAAACAAAAAATGGGGAATGGTTTATATCTTCAATAAGGCGTTGGCTGAAACTTTGAGTGGGGTGTGGAAGAAGGAAGATAAAGTTTGGTAATTTAAAAGACAAGTAGAGAAGGCAGTTAATGACAGTGGGACTGAAGTTGTGCTCTATACTGATGCTGCTTGGAATAACCATTTTAGAATGGGTTATGGGACTGTGTTAGAAGAAAAAGGTTTGGTAACCTAGTAAGCAGAAGGATTAAGTTTGGCTAGTAATCTTCTACAGGCAGAAGCAATTGCAATGTGGTTTGGTTTGGATAATGTGAGTAAAAAAAGCATAGAAAACTTAGTGGTGAAATTAGATTGTGAGACTCTAATAAAGATTTTAAAAAAGGAAATGGAATGCCCATGGGAGATGAATGGTCTAATTCATGAAATATGGAAGGTAGCTGAAGAGGCAGTAGTGAAAGATTGGAAGCACATTGCAAGGGAGAAGAATTACAAGGTTGATGCTTTGGCAAAAAGAAGCTTGTTGAACAAATCTGTTTCTAATAAACAAATTCTGGAACGTGAATTTTATTATTTTGATTTGAGTTGTAATCACTGTGATGTTAATTCAATAGTGAGAAGTCATCATGTGGGTGAAGTAGAAATAAATTGTAGGAAATATGATAGCTGTAGAGTGTTCATATCATATGTGGATGATGTAAGTTCATTGTTGAATGTTAATAAAATGAGTATATCTCAAGGAGGAATATATTCTTGTTTTATTGTTGGCGAGGAATGTACGGCTAGTAGTCTTCTACATCCTCTACCCTTCTAATTGAGTGAGGAGTGACCTTTTTACTTGAGATGTTTTAGGAAAAAAAAAGTGATGATTTCATTGATGGAGAGGAAATAAAATTAAGTGAAGAGCATTAAATTGAACATCGACCATGATATATATTTTTGGGAATGAATGTGAATAGTAAATAACAAATTGGAATTAAAATTTATTGGTCGAATTTTACTAACATATGAATGGAGATGAGAACCGATCGGATATGATTTTGATACTACATTATATATGTATTTGCACCGTATTTTACTAAAAATAATAAAATAATAGATTTAATAAAAAAAATTAATGAGGGTAAAATGGAAATGACAATTGAAACTTATTTTTGCATAATATAATCATCGTAATCAAAATAACTAGAACAATAACATAATATAATAGAAAAACATAATGTTATTTTATAACACAATTGTATTCTCAAAACTAAAAGTTAAAATCAAAATCATGAGTATTTTTTTTTTAAAAAAATGAAGTTATTGAAATTTTTTCATATTATTGTCATTGTTTTTCATAAAAATAATTCATCAAATATTTTGAGTACAAGACATGTTTTCAAATTAAGATCGACTGGTATAATCATTAGCTACGCTTATTTTAGTTTTCGGCAAAAAATATTGAATCCAAATTCTAAAGACAAATAAATCTAAAAATATTAGGGGGGGTCTAAAAATATTCGTCTTTAGACAAATAAGTCTAAAGATAAATTCAAAATTCTAAAAATATTGAATACAAAAAATATTGTATTCTAATGACTCAAAAGACATTCCTTCAAATGGTGATCCAAATAAGTCTCAGGATATAAGTTCTCATGACATGGTGAATTAATGAAAGTTCTCTCATGGAACATTAGAGGGTCTCAAAGAGACAGCTTGGGACCACCAGCTTGGGACCACCTTACTATATTGCTAAAAGAGCACAATCTTGATTTAATTTTACTTGTGAAGACCCATTTGAATGAAGAGAATTCTCTGCTGTGCATTAATAAATTTGGACAGAACTGGTCTGGACTCTTTGTTGCCGCTGAAGGGAGATCTGGTGGTATGGTGTTTGTTTGGAAAAAACTGTACTATGAGGCCAAGATTCTCTTTAGCTGTAATCAGCTCATGAACATCCTAATCCAACCATTGAACAAGAAGCCTTGGTTATTGTGTAGCATATATACTAGCAACATTCCTAAAGAAAGAAGTGTCCTTTAGAAGTTTTTAAGGAGAATTGATACTCATGACCTTCCCTGGCTGTTAATTGGTGATGTTAACTGTGTTGATAAAAAAGAAGATAAAAGAGGGGGTATTTCTTTTATTGGAGACCAATCTGCTAACAGCTATAAGGAATTGCTCCTTGTAGCTGGCTTAAATGAAGTCAATTTCATTGGCAATAGGTTTACTTGGTGCAACAACAGAAAAGGAAAGAATATGATACTTGCTAGATTGGATAAAGTCTTGACAAATCTAAACTGGATAAGCCTCTTCAGTTATAATAAGGTCAAACATCTCAGCAAAATTGCTTTAGATCATAGACCCATAATTTTTCAAGCTGAAAATAAAAAAAATAACATTACAAGGAATACGAAGTTTATATTTGAACATCACTGGCTGGATTGTTATGAAATTGAGAAGCTCATTAAAGATAACTGGAACTGTTGCAATAGTTCTCAGCATATGCTTGGGGTCAGCCAGAATTTGGTTGATCTGAGCAAAATTATTTCCTCTTGGACTAGGGACAACTTATGCCCTTTAGAGGAAGAACTCAAATCCACCAAGGAGTTAGATGCACTTGATCTAAAAGATGAACATGGGTTGTGTGATGAGGCTGATATCTACAAAATGAAATATCTTTCTAATAGAACAAAGGCTCTTAATAGACTACATATCAAATGGTGGTCCAAGGCGAGAACCAAATGGCTTGAAGAAAATGACAATAACACAAGATTTTTTCATAACCTAGCCAAATTTTAAAAAGGAAGAAATGTTATTTCTTGTATCAATGTGAATGACACTTGTTATGAGAAGCCTGAAGACATTGTTGAGAATTTTGCCATATGGTATAAAAAATTATGGAATAATGAAAGTACTGATGAATTGGTTCAAGACTGGAGGCCACTCTCTAATCTGAATTGGAAAAGACTTTCTTCATATAGAGGAGCTGATCTTTGTAGGGATTTCTCACATGTTGAAATCTGGAATGCAGTGAACAATCTCGGAAGGGGGAAGGCACCTGTGCCAGATGGCTTTAATGTTGAATTCTTTGTTAAGTACTGGGAACTTCTAAAAGATTCAATGCTTATGGCTTTCAAGGAATTTGCAAATTCTACTTCTATACCAGAGGATTGGGGCAATACAGACCTGATTTTTATTCCTATAAAGATGGAGCATCAAGAATTGTTGACTATAGACCTATAGCCTTATGCAATGTATTATACAAAATATTGTTTAAGGCCTTAGTCAACATATTGCAGCCTCATATTAGCCACCTCATTTTTGAAGAGCAATGTGCATTCACCAAAGGGAGGAAAATGCATGACAATATCCTTATTATTAATGAGGTGGTGAATGTGATCAGTAAATCCAAAAGAAAATGACCTTATATTATCCTGAAGCTAGATTTGGAAAAGGTTTTTGATAGGGTATCTTGGAGAGCAGTTGACAACATACTTACTTTCATGAACTTTCCAGCCACCTTCAGCAGTTGGATACAGGGTTGTCTTAGTTCAGCAAAATTCAGATGATCCATAAATGATATCAAATCTGAGAAATTTTCTAGCTACAAAGGAGTGAGGCAAGTAGATCCTCTCTCTCATTATATCTTCATCATTATGCATGAAATTCTCACTAGAATCCTTTATATGCATTCAGAGAAAGGCTCCATCAAATTTTTTAAGTACAAAAATCTTAAACTAAGTCACCTTTCATTTGCGGATGATGTGTTGATTGTCATAAAAGGCAACATAGATAATTGCATAAGGTTGCAAAATGTCTTGGACTAGTATTGCAGTTTAACTGTGCAAAAGATTAACAGACTCAAATCAGAATTATACTTCCCCAAACATTGTCAAGATGACATGAAGAAAAAAATACAAAAAGTGTTTGATTTTAAAATAGGAAACTTTCCTATGAATTACCTAGGGTCATTCATTTGCCCTCAAAAGCTTGATTTAAGCCACCAAAGCCTCCTCCTTCATAAGGCTCTGAAAAAGGTTGAAGGCTGGGATGGGAAAGAGCTCTCACAAGCTGGCAGAATTACCTTGATAAACTCTGTCATGAACTCCTTGTCTGTGCATACTCTTGCATCTACCTGGGTCAATGACGGTATAATAGACAAATTTCAAAAAATCTCAAGAAGATATTTGTGGCAATCCAGCAAGGGTAAAAAAGGATTTCATCTCATTGGTTGGAAGAAAGTCATTCTAAGAAAGAACATGGGTGGCCTAGGCATCAAAGACATTGGACTATTCAAATTTTTCATTCAAGCCAAAAGAATCCTGCCATTCCTAAACAAAGAAAAGTTTTCGTGGACCAAGTTCCTTATTGACAAATACAAGGATTATCATCCATGGTTCTCCGATAGCAACAAAAAAATTTCTTGGGCTTTCAAATGTATCCATGAAGCTATTTAGCATCTAAAAGAGGGGCTCAGGAAAAGAGTTGGCAATGGGGCTAATATCAACATATGGCAAGACCCCTGATTTTCAAACATTCCTATCAATAAATGACCAACATATATAAATATGGAGCTCTTGCCAAATTTTACCAAGGTAAAAGACTTGATGTTGAATAAAAAGTGGAATTATGAATCCATTTTGAATCTATTTGGGGGCTTTCACATTAATGATATCACTCAGATTTACATCCCCAAGAAGAACTTAAGAGATAAATGGGTTTGAAAAAGTAGCAAAATGCTTGACTGCAAATCAGCTTATAATTACATGGCTGAGTTGAAACACAAGGATGGTGGTTGTAGTGCAAGCTGAGATAAAATCTGGAATCTTGAAACTATTCCTAGAGTAAAAGTCTTCTTATGGAAACTCCTCTGGGAAGACTGCCTACCTCAAGATACCTAGCACAATTCAGCAAGGTGGAGGAAAGCAAATGCTTTGTACGTGGGGAAGGTAATGACACGGCTCAACATATACTATTTGAGTGTAAGGTTGCAAACGAGTATTGGCACAAAATTGAGCATGAATTTAAATTGAACTTCAAGTTCAAAGATAATTTGAAAAATGGTACATGACATTTGGAAAATAATGTCAAGATGAAAGGCTTTAAAGATTGGTCTATTGAACTCATAGTTGCTTCCTTATGGCAGCTATGGAAAAATAGAAACTCATCATGCTTTAACAATAAGAAGTGTGGCCTAAACACTATTCTCTGCAGAGCAATTTCTGATATCCATTAGAATAAGCAACAACCAGACTCACATGTTCATAATGCAATGACTAAGGCAAGTCTCAACTTACCTGATATCACTCCAAGGGCTGACAGTAATTTTCTGATATACTGTGATGCTGCATGGAGGACCAAATATACTGTTGCAGGGCTAGGTACCAAATTAATAGATAAAGCCACTAATGAGACTATTGAGGTGAGCAGTTGTATGATAGCTGATTCATCTTTAACAGCTGAGTTGTGGGCAATCTGGACTGGACTAAATAAAGCAAAGGAGCTGGCTTTGAAGAACATTAGCATTTATTCTGACAGCCTGCAATGCATAAATATACTGAATAAACTGAACAAATCCCCATGGCACTTGCATGGTATTGCATTAGACATTCTTGATCTTGGTAAAGAAGTGAAGGTAGTTGAATGGAAGCATATTATGAGAGAATTTAATAAAGATGCACATGAGATTGCAAAAAAGGGTCTTCTCATTACTACCACTGCCGCAAGCAATAAACCAATCATAACAAGCACTCATAGTAGTATTTCAGGACTTTTGAATACTTCAAATCTATGCAATGTACATAGTTTTAGTCCTATTACTTGCAATTCTATTCCTGTTGTAATAGTAGTAGCAAAAATTTCCTACTCGAAGGCAATCCTGCCTTAGAAGTTGTAAATTTGTTCAAGTTAGCTAATAAAAGTCTGAAAGTTCAAGGGGAATATATTTCTACTTGTTATGAAAGCGAGGAGTGCACAGCCGCTGGCCCTCTGCCTTCTCTACCTTTCTAATAGGTAGAAAGTGACCTTTGCCTGAGCTCTTTTGTTTTTTAAAAAAAAATTCTAAAGACAAAAAAAAGAAGTTTGACAATTCAGATGGATCAATATTTCTTGCCATGTTTTATAACACAAGAAGAAGAGATTCCCATAATTATAAAAATATTCATTGATAAGGATTCTAAAATCTTTTAATTACTAAGCAATAACATAAAGATAAATAATAATATTCCACAACAAGACGTGTCTTCTCTTTGATTCCATTTCCTCCTTTCTTCTCTCTCCCTTTTCAAGTTTCAAATTTTTTCGTCATCCTTTTTTGCTTTCATAACTATTATGATCGCTAACAAAATTACAATGATGAGTCACAAACTAGTGTCATCCAGTGTGGTAGTAGAAATGGAACATGATTAGCTCCGATCAAGATGTAAAGAGCACAACATCCTCCATGGTATTTTGCAAATGACGGAAAGAGAGGGCAAGGCAAGATGCTTGGTTTTCATTTCCTAAATGAACTCGATTGTACCTATTTTGGCCCTTAATTGGATATTTTATTTATCATTGCCCTCCCTTCCTTAAATTATAAAAAGCAAGTAACGAAAAGTTAGGCGATCGAGAACACGAAGATGCATTAAGAGAGGAATTGAAGAGAAAAATGTGCAAACAATGAAAATCAGTAGCTCAGTTTGTATCGATTCAGATGGTTTATAATTCAAAATTTGAATTGAGTGCATTTCGGGTATACTACATAGGTTGATTTCGACTTTGGCCGATTTTCAATGTTTTTGATTCCTATCATTTGTTGAATAATAAATGTTGTTTATCCGGTGGAAATTAATCCATGTAAAATGTAAGGAGATATATAAATAATTTATAGTAGTCAAATTGATGATAAAAATACAAAGGTCAAATCTGAAATTGATGTTCAAGTATAAATGTTGCTTGAACAATGGGGTAATATATACTCTATTCCGCAAGGATGCATGAACTCAATTAATCAAAGGCATTAATGCCTGCTCAATGAATCTTGTGTGCTTGGTATGTCGTGTACTCTTGGATTGGTTGACTTTGTCCTCTTGCAAATTGCAATGGCATGTGGGACCCAATTGACCTTATTAGAGGCACATGGATGGACTCATGTCATGCAAATTGGGTCCCCATAACTAAGCAAAGGTGGTCCCTCTTACCGAGCTCACAGGGGTAGGGGTTGGGGTAGGAGGGTAGGGGCGGCAAACCTACCCACCTCCCTTTTCATTATTTCTACTTTCTAGTATGTATTTTGATTATTTTTTTATTCAAACCCACGAAAAAGTTTGAAAGATGCATGTCATGTCGGCTTTAGATTTTAGAAAATTCAGAATTGTAAATGTCCAATTAGATACCTTGAATGCGTGTGAATATGGATTACTACATACTACTTACACTTCGTTGTTATTTTGTATTTTGTAAAGGGGAATTATTTGATTAAAAAAAAGGTTGTGTATATGATCCAATCTTAGGCATGATAAGAGAGCTAATGGGGGTGTGGTTGTAAGCTAAGCATTTGACTTGAATTGGATCTTAACGAAGATATTAAGTTTTAAGTGAAAAATATTTTAACATCCTATCTTAATTTTATAATAAGAATTTTTCATTGTCCTTGTTAGTAATATTACGATGACTATTCTTCATCTTACATCTCAATGCAATCACTAGCAAGACGAAGATAAACATCCAAAGTTGCTAATCACTTTTTTAGCTTGACGTCAATGTAAAAATTGAATTATAATTGAGTTCCTATGACTTTATTTATAGGGACAATCATGACCATCGTAATAGTGCAAGTGGGGATTTGAAGTCACGTAATTTTATTTTATTTAGTGAAATATTTGCTATTAAATTGATTATCACTCGTGCTATTGAAAGAAGTTTGGAGATATTATTGTAGAATTTGATTTTAAGCTGATTATAAACATGTATAATAATAATAATATGGAGCCTTTTTCGTGCATAAAAATATTATTTCTAATATCTATTATCTCATAGGAATATAGGATGAGCTAGAAAAACAAAGTTCCAATAAAAACAAGACAACTAATTGGATAACGATCCACACTATGAAGCTTATATCTTCTTTTATATAAAAGGACCAATGGCCTCTAATTTAATAAATATTGTAAAGCAAGACTTCAATGAGACCCTTGAATTAGTTAATAATTTTTTTTTTCGTACAAAAAAATAAATAATAATTAATTACGAAATTTGTACAAATAATTTGTTAGAACCTTTAAAGTTTGTATATAAATTAGATAAAAATAAAATAAAATCAATTGAAATCTTGAAAGGTGGATCATATTTAATAATTTTCTCCCAAAAAATTGATCAAAGCGGTAAAGCTGCATGCTAACCATTTTATTCATAAGTCAATAGAGAAATAAAATATCAATATAAAACACCTAAATCACAAATAGAGAAATTATAGCTGGTCTCTTTTTTTTAATAATAGCTTTCGAGTACGTAATGCACACGCAAATATTTTTTATAGTTATTTTTCGCATCAAATAACAGTAATTATGCCCCCTCTATAGCTCCAATTAATTTGCCAAGTGAGCCTGGGGATGGCAACTTAACCGGCTAACTATGTTTAACGGGCTAATCGAATTATAAAATTCAATTATAGATGATAATTTTACTATTTGATTTCAGTTCCGATTAGTAAATATTAAAAACATTTAGTTTTGGTTCAGTTTGGATTATCTCCTTGTGGATAATCAATAGCTGAAATTGATTATATGTATTTTAATAAAAATATATAATTTTATAATATATTATTAATAAAGTAATTTATATTATTAATAATTGAATCAGTTACCTTATTGTGAATTATCAGTAATCGATTATATATACTAATAAAATATATTTATTTTTTATAATTGATTATTCATTATTCAAATTTTTAGTAATCAATTATTCAAATTTAGTAATAGGTTATTCAAAACTTTAAACAATTTTAGTTTTAATTATATATTTAAAATATGATTAATCGAATCATTATCCTCCTAAATGAGAACGAGAAAGAAAAGCAAACCATTAATTAATTAACTTTAATATATGATCACGACGATGACGATGAGAAATATTACCTATGAATATATGATCAACCTATTTGCTTACCCTCAACTTGTACAATGCATGTTTTAGAAAAGTGATTTTATGAATATATTTTTTGGAATAAAATATTTTTAATATGTATTTTATCAAATATTATATTTTACTGGTATTTTAATGCACTTTATTTATTTACCACAAATTCTTTAGCAATGTAATTCTAAACAGAGCCTAAGATTAACTAATTTTCATTTTCGTTAATTGGATATTACCATATTTCATTCGAATTTTGACCATAAGTTGGAATGGTAATGCTTAAATTATTACGAATTTGATTTCCACCTACCTTATGAGAAATTCTTTGGTTGCCAATTAATTGTTATTTATTTTAATCCGATTTTTATTTTATTAGTGAATTTTCGATTGTGTATTGCCTATTATAATACCATACACGCCTAATCTTCTATTCATCATGCATGACGAAGCCTCTTATTTGATTATTTGGAGTGAACACGGTGGAACGAAATTTTGCGAAGTTGTTCTCTAATATTTGGAAATTTGAATAGAAAGAATAATTAAAATTATAGAAACCACAATGAAAGGATAATGAGATTGTACGAAGAGGAATGAATTGGTAATTACTTTTTTGATTTTGTTTTTGCAGTAGTAATTACTCATTTTTTATTGTCCAAACAAGACATTCTCATCCAAATGATTGAACACCAATTCAGAAAATGATATCATACGCATCCCATCATCGATAGAAATTGATTACAATGTTCATAAAACACCTATCGTATTATTGGTATTTCCATAATGCCCACACACATAATATTTGGTGAAATTATAAAACTCCAATGAATCAACAGTAGATAGTAGAAACTACTATAAAGATGTTTTTTTAGACTTTAATAGGTCCAGAACTCTATAGTCCAAGATGAACCAACTGTAAATGCCATTTTTCCTTATAAAAAAGAAGAAGATTTATTGCAAACACCTAGATAATAATAAAAAAGGAATCATAAATTGAATTCTCTTGTATTTCAAACCTCATCTTTGTGGTGCTCTTGGACTACTGTGTGCTTTGATTAAATGATGGCCTGGTGGGATAATGGTCCCACTCATAAACTCCAGAGTGAATAAATTACAAGGGATTGTAAATTGCAAGTTTTTACAAAGACAAATACTAGATAGTTTTGCTTGCCATATTCAGCAAAAATGGCAAAAGCCTTTTACTATTTATAGCATCTCACAAGGCCTTGTGTTCTTGCCCTCCTCAATTACTAGGAAACTGCCTAGTACTTGAGCCTCCAAGAGAGAGATGAGAAGCCACTCCTCTTCCAAGCAATTCAACGGAAGCATGGAGTTGGGGAAACCAAAAGTACACCAAGAAGAAGCTCATCTCTCAGGCGCATACATTCGCACACTGGTCAAGCAACTCAGCTCTTCAAGGTCAAAAGATCCAACAAGTCCATCACCGGCGAAAATGGCAATTGAAGATGGCAATCTTTTTCACGGAACACACCAACCACAACAACAAGAACAACAGCAGCTAAAATTGCCATCAGGATCACCCAAGTTGCGGCCGCCGAAGAAACAAGTGAGAAGAAGACTTCACACAACTAGGCCTTACCAAGAAAGATTGTTCAACATGGCAGAAGCAAGAAGAGAAATTGTAGCTGCCCTCAAGTTGCACAGAGCTGCCATGAAACAAGCAAATCATCAAGAAGAGCAGCAGCAACAACAACGGCAGATCATCACACCAACATCAACTTTACTAGAGCTGATGGATTCCAAAGGAAGTTCCTTAAACCACCTTCCTAATTACACCTACGCAAACTACTTCCATGGCACTCCTTCCTCACCCATAACCTTTCCTTCCCCCTTCTCCTGGACTTGCTCATCAATTGCACCTTTTCCAATCTTTGATCATCTAAACTTCCCTTTGCCTGAGCACCCATTAGGCCTAAATCTCAATCTCCAAAGCTTCCAAAACATTGACACCTCCATTTACAGCAGCCCCCAGAATCAAACACTGGTTGAGCTACCATCACCGCCAGCTTCATCATCTTCTTGCTCGAATTCCTCTCCTAAAACGATATCGGGTATTGGAGTATCAGCCCAACATGCCTCTCCAGTGCCATTGCACATGGCAATGGATGATGAGGAGATGGCGGAGATGCAATCAATTGGGGAACAACATGATATGGAGTGGAATGATAAGATGAATCTGGCAACATCAACATGGTGGAGCAAGTTCCTGAAGAGCATGGAAGGTGGACTAGAGGAGAGTTATGGCGGAGTTGAAGGAGACAGGCTTCATGCCTTTGATGAGTTCTTGGATTTACCATATTGGTTAAGTGATGGTGTCAGAGGGGATGCAAACGGGAGTTCCTTGCTTCAGCAGCACTTGGATGAGTATTTTCATGTTGAGGATTACCTGCAAGATGCAGCCCTGGATGGGGTAAGTGAAATTATAAAACAATAACAACTTTGTATGATTTACAAAACTTGTTGAATTTATTAACTTCTTCGGGCAACCATGAAAAAGGAATTGTCAAGACTCTTCCAAATATAATTTGGCAAGATTGTTAGTTAGTACAGAGTATTTGAGCACTGATTTTTTTTAAAAAAAATAAATGAATTGGTCTTTCTACTAAACTGAGGGCAACCCTTGACAAAATGGTAATGTTGCCCTAGCCCTCAAACATATGAGTATAATTTAAGTCATAGGCTTCATTATCAAGGTCTTCGTTTGTTTAAGTGATGCATTATCCTATGACTTACTAGTTGGTTTTATTTCTTTTTCTTGGCAGTTTGGATAGTGGAGAAATTGAATATGAGGAAGGAGAATGGTTATCACAAAGGTAAATGATTTTTCATGAGGATGTTTCACCCGTGCTCCAGTAAGATAATTTGGTAGGATAAGAGGCCACAATTTTGAGGAGACCTTCCTTCATCATGTCTCAAATAAACTGAATTCTAGGATATTGAATAGCAAGCTCAAGAGCTGGATAAAATGTAACAGGGAACAGTTTGAATTTTAAGATAAAAACCAAAGTTTTTTTTTGACTTTTGATAATGTATTGTGATGGATGTCGAGTGGAATTACTTCTCGTGACTAACAACAGGCTGAAATGATGTAGTATCCTTAAACAAAACATAATGAAGCATATCATAATCAAGAGGCAAGGATGTTGGATCAAAAGAATGAAACTACGGAATTAAATAAATGTATGGAAATACAGTTTTGATCCTCAATTTTAATGGACTTCTTTTTTCTACATGTGCCGCCTAATATTATTTCTACGAGAGAAAGACACGAGAGCATAGCAGAAGGAATGAAGTTTAGGCATGATAAAGTGGCATGACAGTAGGACGATAGAGGTATTGGAGTTTAAGGCGCACACTTACATCAAACCCTAAATAGTTGGGCCTTTGCTGCTTATTGTTATTGTAATCCTCACCAGCCAGCCTGAGGACTCAAATCGTGTACCTCTATTAGGGATCCTAAGGTACTATCTCCCCGAATAGGTGTAATGTGAATGGATCAGCTCTAATAAAATATGAAACTAGATTGATTTATCCTACTAGTAGAATAGAGATGCATAATTTCATATTCTATAAGAAATTATGACCATTGCAGAAGTTATTTTCATTTTTGGGATGTTTGGTTGCCTGCAAGTGCAAATATTGTAAAAAGCATTTACATGCAAAAGCAAATGTCCAGGAATAGAATTTGTAGCGTACTGTTTGGTTGCCCGCAAGCAGTGTTGTCATAAGGTGTTAGGCGCCTCAAGGCGCCAAGTTCCTTTATTGCCTAAGGCGCTAGGCGCTAGCCCGAGTGAAGCAAGACACTTATATTTAAGTATATATAATATTATATATATTATTTAATGATAAATCTATGAATAGGAATAGTGTCAAAATAACATGACTTTAAACTAAAATATGTGTCATCATTTTGTAAACTAAAATATCTAAAATGACACTTCTAACTTCACAGTGAAATCAGATCTCTAATTTCAAAACTTCTTTTGAAATCAAAAGTTCTCAAATCTCATCTTGATTTACTTTCTGAAATGAGAACTTGATTCAGTCAATCAGAACTGAGAACTTAATTTCAGAAAGTTCTCTTATTTGAGTATTTTTTGTCTAGGGAGGATCAAGTGAAGTTTGACCCATTTGGGAAGAAGTTTACCCGATCGGGAATACCTCCTACCCGATTGGTAATTTATTCTACCCGACCAGGAATATCTCTTACCTAATCAGGAAAGAAGTTTAGCCGATCGTGAATACCCATACCCAATCAGGAATACCTCCTACCCGATTGGGAATTTCTTCTACCCTATCGGGAATCTCTCTTACCCGATCGGGAAATTCTTTCAAAACTGCAATTTTCAACCTCCCTCCGACAAAATCGAAGGTTCTTTCCGACGCATGATGGCCCAGCCTTGCTCCTCCGGAGCTTTTTTTTATAGGCGCTGCCTGGAACAATGCGCCGCCCAAAGAAAGGCACCGCCTCATTCAAACCGCCCGCCTCACATACTATTGAGGCGCTCGGGCCTCGCCTCGCCTAGGCAAGTGTCCGAGCGGCTCTTGATAACACTGCCCGCAAGTAGAGTTGCAACTTCTATTTGGAAGCGTTTGGTTGGCTGCAAATGGAAGTTGCAATTACATTTGCAACTTGCACCTTCATATCTAGGTATGATAATTTTGGCCTGGCCCAATAGCCCGACACGATAAAATCGTGCTCGGGCCCGGGGATGTAGGTCTGGCCCAACTTGATAGCCTGATAACCAGAGTCATGAAAGGGGTGGCCCGTTTAGTTTTTGGTAATCGTGCTAGCAGGCTGAGCCGTCACGACCCATTTAGTTTTCATGTCGTGCCGAGCCCGGATTCTCAGGCCCAAAATTTTATCGAGTCGGAGTAGGACGACATTGGATGAGCCCGAAGGATTGATGGCGCCCGAAATACCCGACATTTTATCTAGATTTGCCACTTCAAGTGGCGGTGGTTGCTCACATGGATGTTTGAAAGGTGTGATCTAGAATCCGTCTCGAGCACAAATCGATCCAAGAATCACCGGAGGAGCAAGCAAGGGCCAATGAGCGCCGAAAAAATCTGTGATCTAGCCAAAAAAATACCAGAAAAATCGCCCAAATCGATCCAACAATAATATGCAATAGAAGTTCAACGGAATTTAGAAGTAATAATAACAAGCAAATAGAGGCAAAAGGGTAAATATGTCATTTTACCCCAACAATAATTCATCGTCCACAACAAAATCGATCAGACCTAGAATAATATTATTTTATACTCTAAATCACTATTTAGTTTAGTATAATATTAATTTTATATTATTTAATTATTTATCAAAATAAATTAATAATTTTTAATTACTATATAATACTGAAAAATATAAAAATTCTACCAAACGAAAATCTGACACTACCATCGCATTCAGCACTCGAAAATCTACAACTTTAGTATTTATCTCGTCTCCATCCAACGACTAAGTCGCTCAAATTAATTATTTTCTAATACTTAAATTGCATTTGTAGCTTGCAATCTTGTATTGCAGACTTTTTAGGCTGCAATAATTATTGTAGTAAAAACTAGGTCATTCACATAAATTGGGAACATAAAACTTGTGCTAATCTAGCCTAATAGGGGTAGGCATAAGTTCCACATATATCTACAACTAATTGTAAGTAGCATTAGTGGGTAGGTTCCGTGTTGTTTGGCAACTAGCTTTTTAAAGAGCGTGTAGTGGTTTGAGGTCATTTTAGAGGTTTGATCAAATCAATCGCTAATTTCAATGTTTGATAATCAACTTTTTCAAGCAGCTAATTTTTGAAAAAGCTAATCATGTAACCTTTTCATGAGAGAGGGCTGAGATTTAAGACCAAATGATAATTACCTTTTAAGATCATAAAAATTACAATCATTATTCAAAACTATTAATCAATTGGTTTGTGAATGATATATTGATCAAATGAAAGTCTAATAAATAGAAATTTTGTTTATATAAATTTAATATTTAAAAAAATAAAAGAAAACTAACTTATGTTAGTTATTTGAATGATATACTAGACTCGTTTGGGGGACCCATTTTTGACAATTCAGGCATCCAACGAATCACCAGTGAATATTGATTTTGGTTTCAATTAGAAAATATTCTATTCAACTGGTTTTGAATATGATTTTGGATAATGAGTTGGTAAACAATTTCCGTTCTAGACATATATGGAACATGTGGATATTCGACCCGTTGTCATCCCTAGTTCTACTAGATTACCTAGAACCAACTAGTTACGACAAGATTCATGGTAAATCAATTGCACTGATAAATGGTCCAAAAAGATTAGGTCCCTAGTTTCATCTAAGAACAAGAACCAACCGGTAACCAACTATTGGGAAGATCCAAATATAAACATCCTCATTAGAAATACAAAGTATCTTTGTTCTTCAACACAAGCAGACTTCATGAGAGTTTTTTCTCTAGTGAAACAAATTGGTTTTTGTATAAATGGATCAATACGAATTTATTTCTCTCACTTTTCCAATCTCATAATACTAGTTCTGAGTTCTGACAAGATATGGTGTCTCTGCAATGTTGTCAGTTGTGTAGCCATGTTCAGGCAATCAAACAATTCTGCACCTGAAAACTTCTGTCATGGGACCAAACTACATAGGATCTGCCATTCTGACAGGAAATTTGTAATTCTCCTCCAACTCTCTAACTATTTCTTTTCTCCTCTTCTTTTCTTTGAAGTTAAATTTCATGTCTTTGATCATTTACTGCTAGGTTTACCTAATTTAACCCATTCAAAATGCATCTCAAGTCAAAAGGCATCTCAAGTCACAAAGAAGAGAAACAACAAATCCTGAAATGGAGCTTTTCTTTTGGCAGCTGTTTACAGTGCAGAAGTAGCAGCCAAGCAGAGGATACCAATATATAGAAATAGAAGACTACCCCCTCCCCCCCCCCCTCCCCCCTAATTTATCCACAAGATATTTGAACATGCTCATATGAACACATATAAAAGTTATTTAGTTCTCATATTTTGCAAGAATTTTAGTGAAGTGAGGAAACAACCATGGTAATTGTCACCAAGAATCTTAGGAAATGTAATTGGAAGACTATTCTCAAGAGATTAAGCTGATGCCAACATAATGCAACACACAAAGTAATACTCTACACAACAAGAAGAATAAAAAGCCATAAAGTTCCAACTATATATGGCTGACTAGAACTACATGAATCTTTTTAAGCCCAAGGCAATGATTCTCCAATGGCCCAAAATATCAAAAACTACACCCATGTGCACAATCCAAAGTGTAATTTTCTATTTTCTTAGCAAGGCAATATTAATAAACCAACCAAAATTGTATCACAACCTCAACCTATATAACACTAGTTTTTAAAAAACAACATCAATTTTAAGATTGCATTATAATACAAGTTTCTTGCGACAATGACTATCATCGAAAAGGCACTAAAATGATAAACTAGTTATCAACAAGGTAATGAGAATCTTTATCGACTACTCTTGCTCAAAGATTAAAAAATACAGCAAGAATACATATACTATTGTAATGTTAGATTTAAGTGCAAGAGTTTCTTTGTTATCGTTTGATGTCATTCTTTTTTTCTCCACTAATGCTAAAATCCTTCTACTCCAATTAAAATGATAAGGAAAATGAAATGGAAAGATCACTAGGGTTTTACAACATCGTTTACCAATTGGAAAGGGAAATCTAGATGAGGCATGAGGATAAAAAGAGGATAGATTCCCATGGTGAGAGGATAATAACAAAGTAAAGGCGGCATGGACTTGACTTCTGAAAGAAAGAAAGAAAGAAAGAAAGAAAGAAAAAAAGAAGAATAATGAGAGGATAATAGCAAACTAAAGGGGATGGATTGCATGGCCTTACTTCTGAGAGATCGGTTCCCACCAATCTCTTCCTCACCAGTCCTGTGGGAGAGGTGCAGCAGGTTGGCCGCCAATCCCCCCAAATGGAGAACTCCCTTGGACTCTCCCAATCCCCGCTTCTTAATCTTTTTCACTCCAGCAATGGTTAAAGTAAACTCTATATTTTTATAGCAGAAACCCAGAGGGGAGGGGGGATGGGATGTTATTTTTATTTTCTTTCTAATTAATAATATTATTATTATTTACTAGATAAATTTAAATATTAAAATATATACTTTTTATTTTATTTTTAGAAAAAAAGCAAATAATTACACCATTTTTCAAAATTCAAATTGATTAGACATAAAAGTTTTAATGTTTTATAACATTTAAACTTTTCTAAAACACTTAACAAATGATGATATTAATTTTTTAAATGCCATAAATTATTTTGATGATTTTACAGCTTAATTAAATGCCTACTTACTCGGAAAGGAAGATGAGCGTAGTTAGTTACTGGGAACTAATGTTAAGTACTTAAGTCACGAGTGATTTGGCACCACCATATAGATATATATAGGTTCCAGCCTAGTGGGGAAGGCTTCTTAAAACTCTAGAAAGATCACTGTATCATCTCCCGTGGTGGACCAAATAATACATTTATCATTTCCACCTATAAATCTCAAGCGCACAGAAGAAGAGTAGGAAGTGGCCCCCACTTTGCACTTGGCATTTGGCAATAAATTCTGAATTCTTCCCCCACCAATACTAATGCAAAAAGTTGAGGCAGTTAAATCAACATAATAGGAAAAGCAAGCTGCGTGCGATCGTGAGCTTAGATGTGTCGATGGTCCGAGCCAGAGTCGTGCCTAGACCAAACACGACTCATTAACAGGACCTCTAGTAAAGACTACTTGTTCATTCTTTATTGTTGCATTTGATGTAGCAAAATCATCTTTTTCATGGATGCTCTATATATTTATTAATGTTTACTGGGCTGGCTGGCCCTCCAGCCCAGTTGCTTGTATAATAGGCCTTTGATTTGTCTTTTCTTCATAATTCGCAGGAATATTACATGTGGGCCTTCTTTTTGGATCCAACAGATCCAGAAGCTGGCCGATTAAAGAACCTCGCGGGTCCCGTTTTTGCCCAATGGGAGATCTATTTCAGCTTCATTTGACTGGATCGACTTATTCTTGGGCTCTAACTTGGTTGAGATGAATACCATTGGAGTCCAGACAAGCATGAGTTGAACCAACAAACCAAAACTCTTCTCCACCAATTACATCTTTAATATATCTTTATTTTATTATATTATATACTTTTGTAATTTTTTTATATTTTACACATGTATATATATTAGATATATTGTGCAAAATAAAAATTTCCAGTGGAATTTAATACTTTCTATTAATTTTCAATAATTGATGTACAATTAAAATTGGAAATATATGGCCGTGGGATCTATAGTGAGCTAAGAGCTCTCCACGCAGATATATATATATAATTTTTTTCATTTAATTTTTATAAGAGCTCTCTCTGCTGAGCTCTTTTTATTTAATTTTTTTGTTTGGTGCGGGCTTCCGCGCCCGCGTGCCCACTGGAGTGGAATACCGGTGCCATATGCATCGGTAATCTGGCGCCAAAAATTTTCGACGCTAGTACCGTGCCAGTACGGGCACCAGAAATTTCCAGCGCATGGTTGCTGGCGTCAAATTTTTTCATTTATTATATTCTTCTTGTCTTTACATTCCGGCACCCGCTTGTTGGAGTCGGAATTTTTCCGCCAGAATAAATCGAGTTTGTTGTAGTGTCTCTCAAGTTGATAATTAATTCCAATTATATATTCAGGAATTTCTCAAAATCGAATTTTAGGAGAGGGAAATTCTTAGATCCGGATTTTATGGGTCAAAATTTTCAAAATCGAAACTTAGTGGATTTGATACATATTTTACTCCTAGGCCAAAATCTCTAACCAGTTAGAGACTGGTTAAATTTTTTTTTTAAAAAAAATACTTTAATTTATAAAATAGTTTTTTATAATAAAATGAGGTGTTAATGTCTAAAATATATATTTTAGAGAGTTTTGCATAAAGTCTATAAAACTAAGTTTAAATTAAAAATTATGGAATATTTGGATGAAAAATATTTTTTTTAACCACAACACATCATTTATATTTTAAAAAAATATTTTATTATTATTTTTTAAAATTATAAAGTTATTATAGACTTTGGACAAAAGTTTCTAGCAAAAGTCTTTACTCTTTGATGCATTAGACACTTTTGCACAAAGTTTATAAAATTAATTTTTAATTTAAAATAGTAAAAAAAATTATCCAAAATATTTTGATAGACTCTAGCACATCTTTTATATCACATATATATTTTTTGTGAATTAATTTTTTTTTTTATAATTATAAAATTATTATAAACAAAAATCTCTAACTCATTAGAAATTTTTGTACAAAGTCTACAATAATTTCATATTTTTTTTTTGAAAAATATTTGAATTCATGAAATATTTTTTTAATAATACAAAAGATGTACTATGATCCAAAAAAATATTTTACATCAAAATATTTTATAATTTTTAATTTAAATTTAAATTTATAGACTTTGCACAAAAGTCTTTAATAGATTAAAGAATTTAAAAAATATATTTTTTATTCTGTATTACCTCATTTTTATCATAAAAAATATTTTATAAATTTAAATTATTATATATATATATATATATATATAATTTTTGACTAGTTAGAAATTTTGTCCAAGGAGCAAATAGATATTTGATCCATTAAGTTTCAATTTTGAAATTTTTCCTTCCTAAAATTTAAATTTGAAAAATAGCTGTTATATATTCTCTTGGTCTTAGTTTGAAAATTGGACTAGCATCGGAGTATAATACAAACAACAAAATAATTTATACAAACAACAAAATAATTTAAACTTTTCTGGCGATGGCACTTAACTTAAAAGAAACTTTAATCTTACGCTGTTACTTAAATTATTATATTATTTTTACATATACCTAGGACTTGACGGTATAAAAGGAGACATACATTTGCACATAAAAGACGAAGAAATTGTTTGATTTGTAAAACCAAAGCTTTCAGTTTTCATTTCCACGGAGAAATGAAAACTTGTCCTGAAAATATATTTTGTGAGCTTTTTTCAGTAGAAGAAAACTTTAAGAAAATGCAAAATATTTTTAGTACTTTTAAAATTAAAAAAATACCACTTTTTATATTTCTTTTTTTTTCTAAAAACAAAAAATAAATTATCTCATCTAGTAGCGAAGCCACGTGTTTGAGACTTGAGAGGGTCAAAATTTTTTCCTTTATATAGAAGAAAAAATCATGTCCCCCCTCGTATATAATATATTCTTCTTCTTCTTCTTCTTTTTTTCTCAACAAATCTTTTGTATTATTATTTTTTATTTTGTAAAATAATTTAAAAATTAATAACTAAAATTATTAAATTCAATAAGCTTTTATTCTCATTTTTAGTCCCTTTTCTTTCTTTCGACATTATCTAAGTTGTCATATCCTTATGTTCACATCGACACATCGTCACATATTGTAATCTTCGCACATAGGCCCCATCCACATGCAACTATAGCTATTGCCCATGCATGATCACGATTCGATGGGTCAAAAACGCGTAGGCCATTGATCCCCAACACATATTTATTAAAAGTGATATTTTTCAATCACCACAACACAATCGACCTATAGAAACATAAAATTAAAGATTAATTATATTTGTATTTCTAAAATTTCACATTTAAAAATTAATATACGCAAATTTCATTCCAAATTAATCTTTAAAGATATATAGAAATATCATTAACATAGTCACTTAATTGATCATACTTTAAAAGTATATTTAATTTAATATCTCTGTATGCTGATTATTTTGTGATGAATACAACTAACAATGTGATTATTATGCAATATTATCAACACATAGAGTTCGTCAAAAAAATTTATAATTTTTTAAAATTTAAGATATATTTTAAGCTTATGAATTTTGTATTAATAATATTATATATATAATAATAATAATGAATTATTTTTAAAAAACATTGATCTTATCAAATATTTAACTGGCGATGAAGATCATTAGACCAAACCCAACGCTCCGGAACAATCAAAGAATCTAAACTCCTACAGTCCTACTCAATCCAAATCTACATCAATATCTTCTATCTCCATTTGTTAACATATCTGTCTCCCACTAACTTTTCTCTGAACTTGAGATTAGCTTTAACCCATTTTCGCCATCAATATTAATTATCATGAACTTTGGTTGTGATGAGTTCCTAATTTATCTTATCATCTACTCCACTTACATAACTTCAACTAGTTACTGATTCACTAAATATATATTTCTCCCCCACCCACTAAAAGGATTAGCTGATCGAGTAAATTATATATTAATTTATACTAATTAAATCTAGCTTCCCAAAAGTGGATCACATATAAATTAATAATATTCTCTCCCTGTCAATAATTAAACAAATAATTGAGTGCTGGATATATTTAAAGAATATATGCTAGTCATCAAAATTCTTAATTGATTGATTATCCCAGTGCCTGTCACCCACAGAATTAATTAATTTAAACAAGAGGACAAAATCATGATGGTAATTGAGAAGACTTAATTAATTATTTAAAATAATTATTGGACCCATTCATATAATTAATAAATTCCCAAACAAAAAGCAAAATGTCGACATTTGCATTAACACAAAGATTATTATGAGGAACCAATTAATTAAAATAGAGCATAAGAAAGAGACCTCTCATCTACCACCATCTCTTCTTCTTCTTCGTAAACACGCAATATGATTTCGCTGTCAAGTTGTCAGGTTGAGGTCGAGCTGACTCAACTACACGGAGATTCAAACATCAGCTAATTAAGCCCATCCTGTCATCTCCATCAGGTCAACAATAATTGAGTAGCTCGAATCTTAAAGCAAATCGAATAGATGACTCAGTTCTAAATCGAACAGAGACCTTTGATAACTCGGAGAAAAGATCAATCCTCTACAAGGACTTCTATGCATATTTCTCTAAATTTTTTTTCTACACATACATTCACCCAACTAGTCAACAAATTATGCAACCAATTAGATATTTATAAGCACTTGAACTTATACCAAATCATTTTTTTAACTAATTCAATCTCGAACCATTTCCTAATTTAAATAATTAGGATGATCTTAATTTGATTAAAGCACGAGAAAATCAATTGAATCAGTCAATTTCACTATACTTGAATCAAATTTAAAAATGTTAAGCATATTTGATGCGTAGTGTTGAATTGCTAGTGAGAAAAAAATAATTACATTGAAAAAGTACAACAACATGTATTAGTATTCATATGTCACTAAATTTATATAAGTCTTATAATAAAAACATAAATAATTTTTTTATTTAGATGGACTAAATTAGTAAATTGATGATACAACTAGTTTGATATATTCTTTGTTATTTAAAAACGACGGCTTAGGTCTTATTTGGATGAGTTGAAGCATGATTTAAAAATGTATAATATGGTATTGTAAAAATTATTATCTTATTTGAAAGAATGATATGATATGATATGATTAAATGATAGCAGTTATGGAGGAGAACGACGTCTCGACTGAGCCGATCAAAAATAATAAATAAAAGTCTAATATGATATGAGTATATAAAGAGCATAAAAAAAAGTATAAATTATAAATGATGATATTTTTTTTGAAAAAATTTATGAAATCATGAGAAATTATCAAATCTATGATTTAAAAATTTGACCAAAATTTATAATTTTTAAATCATGAGATTATTATACCATATCATGATCATTTATTAGAAGTCTTTTCAAATATAAAATTAAATTATATTATACCATAATAAATCATATTTTATCATGAAACAAACAAGATCTTAGACGGAGTCGAATCGAGATCATTGAATCTAATATGTATCAAAAAAATCCCTAGTTTTGTCGAAGTGGAAAATGTTTTGTGAAAGATATACGGGGAAATAGTATCCTGATTTGAGGGGAGATGTACAGGAAAAGTCAGCTATGCAAGACTCTCATAAGATAAGAGCTTCAATATTAAATTATAAATCGCAAACTGACACCCGTTATTATCGAATAAATATGGAAGCTAATATTTATTTTACTGGAAAATTAATAAATAAATGCCTATTTTTAGTCGGGATGCCTATTTTCAATCGATCGATCAATCAAATTAGCTAAAATTAAAGGGTTTATGAGGACCCTCCAAAAAAAAAAAGGAGAGAGAAAAAAAAAAAGGGGAAGAAAACGACAATATTATCGAGGAGAAAAGAACACAAATTGGGTCCCCACGCCTTGAAGGAAAAGCCAATCGCCAGCGTACCTAACACGCCCACTCAACTCAACTCAACTCACTCACTCATCTCCCTTCTTATTGGCCCGCAGGGTCTCTTTCACTGGGCCCCGCGTGCCCCCCCGCGGGACCCGCGGTAAAGCAACCACTTCTCCACATTAAAGACACCAAAGACACTTCACTTCAAGTGCCGTCATGGGCCCTCCATCGGAAACGAGGGCTTGACTTCCTGTGTTTTTTTTAGCTCACCATACACTGAAATAACCCTCATCATCGGCGTCAGCTGTGGGACCCACTCAAACGACCCGGTTGAATCCGTGGTTTGTAAGATTAAAAGCTTGAACGGGATCTACTAAAAGGGACCCACATGGGCCAGCACACGACTTGAGGGCCTCGCGGACCCAGCGCACGATGTTTGTCCGAAGGGCAATTAGGTCATTTAAGCAAGATGCTTCCTTGCCCGTTAAAATTCACCACCACGTGCCGGTCGCTCTACGCACCAATACGTCCCCCACGGCCCCACTTCCATATCGCGGGCCCCATTCCCCGGTCACCCGGTCTCAATCATTGCAGGCGTCCACTTCCCCCCGACAGTTTTGTGCCCCGTAGTTTTCACATCACCCTTCCGTGTGAGTCTCTCACACACATCCGAACTCTGTATGCACTCTCCTCTCCCACTGTTCCCCTAGCATTCACCGTCCGATGTATTCATCTGACGGATAATATTTGATATCTTTAGAATTTCCTCCACATGCGGTTTCCATGTATCGGACTCGCTCACTTTGTACGAGTCCATAGATTTCAGCACCCAATCATTCTAAAATAACACCTTTTATTTAATATATAAAACAAATAATGGAAAATTAAAAATAGAGGTATGGTGGCCTTTAAAAAGAGAGCACAAATCCCAAGTGCCAATCTCCTCCAACTAGCTCAAGAATTGGGGAGAACTCCGGCCAAGATGGTGCACCAATCTCGGCCATTTACCCGGCAGGTACCTGATCCGATAAGAACCCCGGGCAACCAGCCCCGGCCTGCCGATGCTGCCCTTAGCTCTGCGCCATCGCCGAAAGGCTGGAAGAAGCACGAGCCTGACTGCGTCGGACTAGCCATCGTGGCGGCCCTCGAGAGGACATCGGGTGAGAGTACCACGGCAAACGTGATCGTAAGCTCGGCGACATCGCCGATCGCGATCGCCTCTCCCAGGAGACGGTGCCCGGAGGCCGCTGAATTGTGCTTGAGCGGGAGGTTTGCTACAAGTGTGTGCGGTGGCCGAGGTTTGAGAGACCAAGAAGAGGCGGATTTGTACTCCGACTTGCCGCCGGAGGTGGCGGGGGGATTCCAAGTGGCCGATTTCCTTAGCTATTGCTACCTGTGTAGGAAGAGGCTCCATGGGAAAGATATCTACATGTACAGGTAAAGATCTTCTTGCTGTTGATTTCGGTGAACAAGGAGCAACCTCTTTCTGCTGTTTTATGAAGCTAATAGTGATTAGTTTCATTTCACAGAGGGGATAAGGCGTTTTGTAGCATCGAGTGCCGGTGCCAGCAGATCGTCAGCGATGAGTACCAGGAAATCTGCGGGTCGGAAGCCTCGAGATCGGCGACTGCGGCAGAGGCGTCGAGTTCGCCGTACTCCGGCGGCAGAATCTTCTATCCTGGCATCGTTGTGTCCTAAAAGGGGTAATTTGATGATGAAGGCATCAAAGAGCTTGGAGCTGCAAAGCTTCTTACTCTGTAATCTACTGTGTAGAGAAGTTTTGATACTTGAAATCTTAAACTACATCTTTTTTTTGATAAAAAACGATCCTTTTGTCATCAAATAAAAATTGGGAATCTAAAAATGATGCCATGAAGAAGAAAATTGATTGGCCTGAGATCTTCACAGCATCTACAAATAGATAAGATTTGGAGAACTAAGTAAATAAAAAAGTTTATGGAAAATATATACATTAAAAAGGTATTGTCTCAAGATTCTAAATTATTTTATTTGCCATTTATAAATCCATTATTTGCACAAAGTTCTCCTAATAATGAGGTTGAATTTGTCTTGGAGTAGTATTGATATATTAAAGATGAAATTGCTTGTATGGACCATCTTGGGATAAGTGTTTAAAAAAAAAAATGATCCTTTGCATTATTTTTTATCAAATTTTATACGAATGGGTAAAAATATTATTCATCTTTATTTTCTTTCTTTTTTTTGTGATCCCTTGCTCATTTGTCTCCCTCCTTTGTTCTCCCTCTTTCATTGGATTTACCATGGTCTCTTGCTACTCTCTCACCCCCTCCTCTCACCGATCAACGTGCAATCACATATCGTGATTTCATCGATTCATCTTTGGCATCTCGCAATCATCTTTGGCATGAATCATATTCTCCTATTCCTTATAAGTGATCTGTAACACAAATAGAAATCACACAAGCAACATAAACATATATGAGTGCAGCATGTTTTGTCTTTGTACCAAGTTATTAACTCCATCGACAGGTTGTCTTGGGTTGTTGACATCTAGAGCGAGGTGTGTTATCTTTGTCTCTTGTTATTGACATATGGACATGGTGTTCCCTGATTGTCTTGGGTTGTTGACATGCAAGACAGTGTGTGTTGTCTTTGTCCATTATTTGTTGGTATATGGACGGGTTGTCTCGGATTGTTGACATTGGACGGGTTGTTGAAACAAAAACATATAGCATGATTTAATGAAGTTAACTTTTGCCCAATAAATTATTCTCTTGATTATTTTTTGTTAAATTTATAAAGATGAATCACTTTTTAAAATATATCCCAAAAAGGTCATAGAAAAAAGTGCCCCTATATTAAAACAAATAGAGGAAACTAGTCATTGGGGATACTTGCATGTCCTATCTGGTTAATGTTGATAATACTTTGGACAATTTATTGGGATGGAAATAATACAAAGATTTTAATTTTATAGGTTCAATGATTGAAGTCTTGCATGTGAGAAGAATTTAAGAGGCACAAGTTTGTAGTTCGCGCTTCTTGACTTAGAAAACGAAATGATTGAGCTCTTTATTAGTACTGATTTACACTCCTATTGAAAAGTAATACAACTTTGTTCTTTTTTAAAAAAACTCTAACATTATTAGTTTCTTTTATGTTTCTTCCTGTCTATGTACAAAAGTGATAATGGATTAGTTCGAATTAGTATAATAGCATGTGAATTGTAATTTAGTATATAATATCCCGGTTTAATTTCAGGGAGTATATTGGATATTGTATTGATTTATAAGGATTGATGAGTGTGCTATCATAAATTTTCGCTTAAATATTAGGCTAATAACTAAGGTCTAGAAAACTGATAGGTGGAAGATGGTATTAAAGTAAGATATAATTCTTAATTTATTGAGAAAGCTAATGTGAGAAAAGGCTGCTCAGTTGGGATGGAACCACTATTATTCTAGGCCACACATGTCATTGACTAAGATGTGGGCAAGTGAGGAAGATATTATAAAAGAGTTTGAGGGGTGGTATAGAAAACTATGAGAGAGAGATGGATGTAAATATCAGGATTGAGAACATCTCAGTAAACTACAATGGAAGAAGATATCAAGGGAGGATCACAGGATGTTGATAAAAAAGTTTACTGATGAAGAAATTTTTAAAGCTCTGAATAGTATGGGTAGAGGCAAAGCTCCGGGGTCATATAGATACAATTTGGAGTTCTACATCAATTTCTGTGAGGAAATAAAAGTGTCTTTTTGTGCAGCTTTAAGAGAATTCCAAGAAAGGATACATTTGCCAGCTTCATGGGGGCAGACAAACCTGATATTTATATCAAAGAATGATCAGTCAACTACTATTAAGGAATTTAGGCCAATTGCCCTATGCAATGTGGCTTATAAGGTCATTGTCAAGGCTCTAGTGATCAGATTGAAAACTTGTATAAAACATATCATCTCATGGAGCATGTGTTGGTCATTTTCGAAATAGCTAATGTGGTGATGAAATCAAAGAGGAGGTATCCATACTTTATTGTGAAACTAGATTTAGAGAAAGCCTATGACAAAGTATCATGGTACGCTTTAGAAGAAGTGTGGAGGTTGATGAATGTGTCATAGAAAATGAGAAGATGGTTATTAGTATGTTTGAAGTTAGCAAGATTCAGATGTGGAATCAATGATGTTCATTTATGTTGGTTTAAAAGCTCAAAAGGGAGGATAAAACCCCCTACATGTTTATCATGTTGCAGGAGCTATTGTCACTATTAATAAAGAAGGAGGTGACAGAAGGGAGGATAAAACCTTTCAAGTATAAAAATGACATCATCAGTTATTTGTTTTTTGCAAATGACATCATCGTTACAAGTAAATGTCGTGAGAAGTCTTGTGAAAGTCTAAAAAATACTCTAGAGCTGTATTGTAAGGTGACAAATCAAAGATGAATTTGGATAAGTCAGAATTTTTTTCCCCAAAGGGATCTGATAAGAAAGTAAAGGAGAAAATATGCAACATTATAGGCATGAAAGAAGGGAAATTACCTTTTAAATACCTTGGCGTCTTCATTGATAAAGAGAAACTACCTATTAGCTATCAAAGACAGATTGTGGAGAAAGAGGAGAGAAAAATGGAAAGCAGGGCTAGTAATCATATATCTCAAGCTGGGAAGATTGTGCTAATGAACTCAGTAATAAACTCAATGCTCATACACACATTATTAACCTCACAGATTAGTGAGAAGGTTGTGCACGAGCATAAAAAAGAAAAGTAAAAGATTTTTATGAAAAACAAGCAAAGGCAAATATGGCTTTCATCTTGTAAAATGGGAGAAGGTGACACTAAGTAAAGCAAATGGGGGATATGGAGTGAAAGACCTAAGCACAGTCAAGGTACGTAGTTGTTCAAGCAAAGAGGATACTACCATTCCTGAACAATAAGAGTAGGCTTTGGGTGAAACTGTTATGGAGCAAATATGGAATGGTTCATCTATGGAAACAAGTGAAAACAAGAAATTGGTCTTGGCCATTTAGAGGTTTAGTGGAAGCTATCATGAAATTAAAAGATGGATTGAAAGTAAAAATAGGCAATGAAAAGAAGACCAGCATATGGGGTGATCCTTGGATAGATAATGTGCCATTGGACAGATGACTCACATACATCAATATGAGTAATAATTTCAATGGGAAAACAGTTGATTCTCTTCTCAGAGATAGGGAATGGGATCTGGATTTGTTGAGAGAGGTGTTTGGCATGGAATTAGTAAAGAAATTATTGCAAATCTATGTACCCAAAAAGGAGGTGGATGACAAATGAATATGAGGGTTGAATGAAAAGGGGAAGCTGAATAGCAAAACTGCATATAACTATCACTACTAGAAATTGGATCTTCAGCAACGGCTATCAGCAACAGTCGCTCAAGCTATTGCAGATATGCTGTATCTGCAACGGTGTTCTAACGGACATGCGAGCCATTGCAGATATTAATTACCTTAGCAACGGCTTTCTAACGGACACGTTAGCCGTTGCTGATGATAAACTTATCAATAACGGCGTTCTAATGATTAAGTGAGCCGTTGTTGATAAGTTTATATAAGGCACGCGATCGCGCTCGCCCCCTTCTTCCTCTTCCTATGTTGCCGTCGCCCGCTGCCCTCTTCCGACACCGCCGCCGATGCCCCATCCTCGACCGTCGATTCCGACCACCGATTCCCCATTTGTTTCAGGTATTTCTCGCCGCCCAACCTTCCCCATTGATTCCTAGGTATAATTTCGGCCGAAACCCTATTTTTAGGTTTCGGTCGGCGGCCGACGATCGGTGGCTACCGTCGGACCTTATACAATGTTCAGACACAGTGTCCGGACACTGGACGCCGACGCCAGAGTCCACCGAACTCCGGCACCGAAAATGCCAAAATATTAATTTTGTATTTAATTATTTAATTGTTAATTAATTATTTAATTAATTGTTTAATTGGTTAGATTAATTTTTAGATTATTTGTTAGAGTTTAGATTAATATTTAATAATGGTAGGTTAATTATTTAAATTAGTTAAAATATTGTAGATTAATATTAATTAATTAGTTAAAATGTTAATTAGCCCGGAGTTGTCCTCAGTGGACTCGCGCCGGAATCGTTCGTTTCAGACTCCCGCCGGAATCGTCTAATTTGGACTCATGTCGGAATTATCCACTATGGACTCGAACTGACTCGAAATATTTAGAAAATAATCATCCATCCGACGAGTTGATACATTTCACGTACGTATCGATGAGTCAGATATGATTTAGCAAAATCTTAGATCCGTTCGGGGGTTGTATGTTCGTGTTAAAGAAGTAGATAATCTTTTATACGACGTACAACTCTTAAATTGTCCCTGATTGGATAATTTGAGAATATAGTTATTTGTATTGCACTTAGTTTTTTCTTTTAACCGTTAACTTAATCTAAATTTTGGTAGCATCTCTCTTGTTCTCCGATACACGCCCATATGATATGCGTATTCAGAGAACTACAAGGAGATGCTGCCGAAATTTAGAATGAAGTTAGCGGTTAAAAAAATACTTAGTGCAATATGAATAACATAAATTTCGAATAGAATAGGACCATCTCACCTAAAGGCATTAACCAAAGAAATTGTCATTGATTGACAGAATCATGTCGGCTGATTGAAGTTGGATGTACCAACGTCTTGATCATGGAGCTTTAACGAATGAGTTTCTATTAGGCGTAACTTACTTCCTAAATCTCGCCTATTCGAATCAAAAATTCGTCAGCATTGGTGATAAAATCCGATGTCCGTGCCACATTTACTTGAATGGATGATTTTTGGATCGAAAAATTGTCACTCTACATCTATATAGCAAAGGATTTGCACCAAGATATTTTCTATGGACTTGTCACGGGGAGTCACGTGAAGTTGGGACGTCGAGCAATCCTGTCGTTCAGACATATGGTGAATCTTCCTCTGCTAGTGTTTATTCATCCAGTCAATCTAATCCATATAGAACTACGATACTTGATAGTCTTGAGGGTCAATTCCACCTGAATGATAATGTTGATCGGCCAGTTACTGAGACGTCAGTCCCACCAGATACTACAGCGGTTGATATCACATAAGTACAAACTGTAGTAGAGATTGAATTTCTGAATAAAGAAGCTGCAGAATTTTACGAGATGTTGAAAGCTGCTGATGAACCTTTGTATGAGAGTTGTCCTAAATACACTAGGTTTTCAGCAATGACGCAGCTTCTAAACATCAAGGCCGATTGTAATATCAGCGGGGTTGTGTATAATCATATTGCATGATTGATTAATGGAATGCTGCCTACTGATAACAAGTTTGAGCCAACTTTTTATAAAACTAAAAAGCTGATGAGAAAATTGGAGCTAGGGTACGAAAAAATACACGCGTGCCAAAATAACTGCATTTTATATTATAAAAAAAATATGCAGTTGGATAAATGCCCTGTATGTCAACATCCTCGTTACAAGGAGAAGAAATTCGTCCGATAGAAAAATATCCCGTTTAAGGTGCTTCGGTAGTTTTCACTAACACCGAGGCTTCAAAGATTATTCATGTCAAAAAAGACGACCCCCTACATGAGTTGGCATGCAAGAAGTCGTGATGATACAGTAATGACTCATCCATCCAACAGTGAAACATGGAAATATTTGTATACATGTTATCCTTCATTTGCTAGGGATACTAGAAATATCAAATTAGGATTGTGCACAGATGGTTTTAATCCGTTTGGATATTCTGTAACTCCTTATTCAGTTTGGCCAGTGCTGCTGACAGTTTTTAATTTGCCATTGTCAATGTGTATGAAAGATGGATTTATTTATCTTTCGTTGATTATTTCGGGTCCTAAGGGTCCGCGAAAAGAAATTGACGTGTTTCTCAGACCCTTGATAGATGAATTGAAAATATTATGGACTGAGGGAGCTGTCACTTATGATTGTCATCGGAAGCAAAACTTCAATTTAAAGGCCGCGGTCTTGTGGACAATCAATGATTTCTTGATGTATGACATGTTGTCTGGTTGGAGCACTCACGGCCGACTCTCTTGTCCGTATTGTATGGAACACTCTAAATCAATCAGTCTTCAGAACGGACGGAAAATCTCATTCTTTAATTGTCATCGTCGATTTCTACTGGCTAACCATAAGTATCGAAGGAATCGTAATAAATTTACTGTGGGCAGAGTCGAAAGAGATGAGCCACCACCGATGTTGTCTGGTGAACAAATGTTAGCACATGTTTCAGCACTTTCAGAGATAATATTTGGTCGAAATGAAAAAATGTCAGGCTTTGGTCAAACACATAACTGGGTGAAAAAAAGTATCTTTTGGGAATTGTCCTATTGGAGTTCATTACCGATTCGATATAATTTGGATGTCATGCACATTGAAAAAAATGTGTCTGATAATATTTTCAACACTTTGATGGATGTTTCCCAAAAAACTAAAGATAATGTCAAAGTCCGACATGATCTGAAAATATTTTGTAAGAGGCCGGAGTTGGAGTTACAAGAGGTCAACGGACGATATCTGAAGCCAAAGACCCCGTATGTGTTAAATAAATAATAGATCAAAGATGTTTGTCAATGGATAAAAGAATTCAGATTACCCGATGGATATGCCTCAAACTTATCTCGATGTGTGAACGTCGATGATTACAAAATATCATGGATGAAGAGCCATGATTGTCATGTATTCATGCAAAGATTGCTTCCGATCGCATTCCGAGATCTTCTACCTGATAAGATTTGGGATTCGTTAATTGAATTAAGTATGTTTTTTAGAAACATTTGTGCAAATATCCTTCGAGTCGAAAATATGTCAACACTTGAAAGTAATATTATTGAAATTATATGCAAGCTGGAGCAATTTTTCCCTCCTGCCTTTTTTGACTCGATGGAACATCTACCGATACACTTGGCATACGAGGCACGAGTTGGTAGCCCCGTTCAATACCGGTGGATGTACTTATTTGAAAGATACATGAATCGCCTGAAGAAAAAAGTAAAGAACACCGCAGCTGTTGAATGATCAATATCTGAATCGTACATCATCCAAGAAATTTCAATATTCTGCTCATTTTACTTTGAATCGACAATACAGACAAGATTTGAATCGACGACGGGGGAGTTCGACATTCAGATGAATGTTTAAATATATTTTGTCACTCTGGTCGGGCTTTTGATTCTCGTCTATCTCGACACTTAAGCGAGGAAGAGTATCATTTGGCACACTTGTATGTATTACTCAATTGTCCAGAGATTGAATAATTCATTAAAATATTAGACATTGAGATGGTGCAAAGATACTCTATTCACAACGATCAAGAATTGGAGAGATTATGGAATTGTGATTTCCCTACTTGGATTCAGGCTTATAACAAAGATCATAGAGCTGAAATAGATGAAAGAATATTTGAGTTTGTTAGTGGACCGTCGCGACTAGTGTCGTGTTATAACGGATATTTTGTTAATGGGTACAAATTTCAGACGGTTGAATATGCATTTACAAAGAAAACGATGAATGCCGGGGTCTGCGTGAAAAGGACAACCTATGTTGAATGTGATATAGATTTTTATGGACTGGTGGAAGAAGTGATAGAGTTGCACTACTTCGGCTTGAAATCAGTGATCCTATTTAGATGTCATTGGTTCGATACAACAGAAAGGGGCATGAAAGTTCATCCAAAATACAAACTTGATGAGGTTAATTATAAATCCAAATTGGCAGCAAATGAGCCTTTTATATTGACATCACAAGCCGAATAAGTAGTCTGTAAGACTAAAGGTAGAGAAAAAATTGATCTGATAGCAGGAGAAAATGAGTCGATACCTGATGTGACAAATGGTTTCTATCAAGAAGATGATCCTCCTGCTGTAGATCGTATTATTCCAATACTCGAGGATGCAGACACAGCGTCAATTCAATTAGAAGTTGAATATGCTGATGATGACGATCATGAAATTGAGGAAGCTGGAGATGAAGAAGATGAAGAAGAGGAAGAAGAGGAAGAATTCGAAGACTATTACTCAGATGATGAGGAATAATTGTAAAGTATATCTTATATTAAATATATCTCTACTATATATATAATAATCTAATTATATGCCTATTCGACAAATATGTCTGGTCGTGGTTATCGTCGTAGGAGAGCTCCGGAGTCTCCCATCGGTGAGACTCCAGCACTTACTCATATTTCTGATCCTCCTATTGCTGATCCTCCTGCCGATGATACTACTGAGGCTAATACATCCAGACGCAGGCGGCCACGCGGGCCGAACAGGTGGCAGCCTCCACCAGCTGCAGTGTCACGCAGATTCATTAGCATGATTGGGGAGCGGTAATATATCATGAATTATGAATCATTAAAATTCATTATATCATAATATAATATTAAAATTTATTTTTGTTGTGCAGGTTTGAGCAAGAAGAAGTGTCAATGAGCATTTCTTCTATCATTCGACGATACATGCACGGGGCATGGCCCACGTGGTCTCATGTGCCCAGTGAGCACGTCGACATGTTTTGGCGCGAGTTTAAGGCACGTATTAAAAATTTTTTATATACATGCATGATGATTAATATTGGTACTAATATTATTGTTTTGCAGGCTCGCTATACATGGGCTGAGGACCAGAGGTCCTTCATTTACATTGCCTGGGAGGCTATTTCCCGGGTGAGGTACAATGGGCAGCTGGGGCAGGCCCGGTCCCAGGCGATGGCCCGAGCTGGGACCACTAACATCGCGGAGACTTGGGGATATGACCCCGATTGGATTACATCCGATATATGGGACCAGCTGGTGGTGATGTGGTCGACGGATCGATGGCAGGAGGTTTCTAGGACTGCAGCTAGAAACCGCATGTCGGGGGGAGGAGTGCGTCACACTGGCGCCTCTGTTGCATTTGTTGAGCACGCGAATCGTATGGTAAATATACCTTAATTTTAATTTTATATTTTATTTGTTAATCTGTGTACTAATTAATTCATTTGTTTTGTAAATATAGACGACGGTGTTGGACGACGGGACTGTCCAGCGACCCTCCCCGATGGCGGTGTTTGAGCGGATCCACCGTCGAGTGCATGGGACGGGGGAGTACGTCGATAATCGCACTGCATTTATTATGGTAAGTATATTTGTTTAAATTATTCATTATATATTTATAATTTAAGTTTGATGAAAAATATTTAACAAAAAATTAAACTCGAGTAGGAGACCTACAGTCAGATGGTGATACAACACGGAGGCACCCCCGAGGACTTTGACGCAGCAGCGTGGGTCGATGCTGCAGGTGGCTGGGACCACAGCCGCGTGTATGGTTTTGCAGATAGTGGTCATGCATGAGCCGTGCTAGGGCCAGTTGGGGCACCGACCCTTCGCATGCTGGTGAGCGATCGTCGACCTCCAGGTCCAGAGATGATCATAGTAGCAGGATAAGGACACTGGAGGAGACGGTCGCGCGTCGGACTGTGTTGATGGAGCATCAGAGTCAGATGATGATGTATATGCAAGTTATGCTACGTAACTTGTTAGGTCATCCCGGACCAGCATCATCTGATCCATCGTCCTCGAGTCAGTCCACGTCGGTGTACACCCAGGCACTCCAGACTCCGCCATATGATCCAGACCATCCTCCATCGTCATCGTGAGATTTATTGTTTTTTTATTATATTGACTTTGTTACTTCGATACTATATATATTTCAATTTTGTTTTGTTTGGATATTGATACTTAAATTTTGCATTTGAATAATTTTTATTCGATTGCGGATAATTATAAATATATGTATAATTATTTTGATATATATTTGGGTGTATTTGTGATGTGTGAATGGATGTGTGTATGAGTGTATGGGTGTATGAGTGTGTGAGTTATGTATTAGATAATGTATTAATGTATTAATGAAAATTTGGAATTTTGAAGTTTTTTCGGTTTTAGTATATAGTAATCAGCAACGGCTTTCCCACGGCCATCCGTGAAAAAGTCGTTACTAAAAGTGTATCGAAAGCCGTTGCTGAAGACCTATAACAACGACTTAGCAACGATCTTTCACTAACGGCGTTGCTACGGACACGCGGGCCATTGCTAATAATTGTTATTAGCAACGGAACCGGGTCCGTGGCAAAATCGTTGCTAAATTATCAACAATGTGTTTTTCTGCCACGACTCTGTTGCAATGGGCGGAGACGTTGCACACCGTTGCCGATGGTTTTTAGCAACGGCTAAAGCCGTTGCTGATGCCCATTATTCTAGTAGTGTATATAAAAGGCAAAGAAACAGGAGAGGAGAATGGGCATGATGCATGGAAGACGATTTGAGAGATGAAGGCTATTCTAAGGGTAAAAGTATTTACTTGGAGACTGTGGCATAAAAGGTTGCCTACAATAGACCTACTGTCCAAAATCAGTACGATACAAAAACAAAAGTGCTTTATGCGCAATGAAGAGGAGGATAGTGCTGTCCATATTTTTTATAAATGTGAATTAGCAAAAATGTTATGGAAGAAACTGTAGGATGTTTGCAAATGTAAGTTTGAGTATTTGAGTGAATGGAAGGATGAAAAGTGGATAAGGAGGGGTCCAAATTGGGGATAGAAGAGAGAGCATCATTTATAGGCATGATAGCTGCAAGTCATTGGGGTCATTGGGCACTGTGGAAGAATAGGAATAAAAATTGTTTAAAAAATCATGATCAGGGAGTGAACACTATGGTGTTCAGGATATTGGTTGATTGTAATCACTTGCAAAGCAGTAAAATGGGCAGGAATATTGAAAATAAGAGTAATCTGAATGCTGGCAGCAATGGTGTAGAAACCAGGAGGAGTATGATTTCAGAATATTGAGTGATGCAACATGGATGGAGGAGACACATGAGGCTGGATTAGGGGTTTACAGTGAAGATAAGCTGGGAAGGAAAATATATGAGTCCTATTGCTACAAGATAATTGAAAGTCTAATGGTTGCTGAAGCTTGGGCAATATGGTATGGGTTAAGCAAAATAAAAGGTATGAATCTTAAGCATTTGAAAGTCTTTTCAGATTTCTTTAATGTAATTAGCTAGAATGCTAAACAGAGAGAGGAAAGTGCCCTGGTTTCTGAAAGAGATGATAGCTGACATATCTGATATAGCTAGAGGAATGAAGATTCTGAATTGGAACCATATAAGGAGGAATGGAGATGGTAAAGCTCACTGCCTTGCTAAAGCTAGATTATCTGAAAAGAAGAAAAGAGCAGGGAGAGATCTGGATACTGATAATAAGGTTGCAGAGGTGGATAATGATGAGTATGTGCTTACGGGAGATGAGGGAGTGAGTCATATCATATGAGAGCATGGAATGTAGTAACTATGTATAGAAAGACGGATGAGTTTGTCTCAAATTGTAATAAACATATAGTTGAGTATTTGGGTGATTGGGACCCTGGTGGAGGTAGTAGAACTAGTGGTGGAAGTAATGTGATTTTTTCAAATGTAATTATTGTAAGGTTTTTTTGATGAAGTTAATAAAATGAGAGAGACTCAAGGAGGAATATATTCTCATTTATATGAAGGCGAGGATTGCACGACAAGATGCCCTCTGCATTGTCTATCCTTTCATATAAGTGAGGAGTGACTGAGCTCATTCTTTTTTGGAAAAAAAAGATGTGTGCAGTTTGATATTATTGTGTTAGTTCGATTTCAGTTTTAACATGACATCAAGACTCAAGTGATATGAAGACGATTAATTTTGGCTTAAATATTTTAATTAAGTCAGTGATTTGAATCTATGAAGTTGATGAATTAATTATTTTATAGTAGGTCGTTCGAAATTTAAATTCAATTACTAGATTTTTTTAATTTAAACTTTTGAGAATTTAAATTCAGTTACTAGATTTTTTTAATTTAAATTTTTTAGAATTTAAATTCGTTTTCAATATAGTATTTATACCACATTGTCAATCTTTTTTTTTCCAAAAATACACACGTAAATTACAAGTATAACATACAAAATTATTATTTTTAGATCATGCCAACATAATTTGTAATGGAGAACAAGAAAAGTGTGGAATCCATTGACCTACAGTAGTATTGGTGAAACTATTGACATTGCATCAAATTATAAACACTAAACTAAAATTAATCCTTAAAAGAAATTGACGTAGGAAATTGATACAAGATGCTTATATATATATATTTTTAAATAATCCTTAATGGATAAGGAAAAGGGGCTTTCCATTGAGCTATATTAAGTACTTTAACGGGAGAAAGTAATAATTTCTCCCTAACCTTTATAAGGAAGAGCTTATTTGCCCTCCAAATTTTTAGCCCAAAATTATTCAAAAGATTTTAAAAATTATTATTATACTATCTCATTTTTGGAACAACGTCAAGAACTCATTAACTGAGTTGACATGTAAAGTTACGTCTATGGTTAGTAACACATTATCATTAAATAGTTAGAAAAACATACTACTTTGCCCCTATGTTGTCTAGAGGTTCTATTTTACTCCTTAATTTTTACGGAGCAAATATACACCTACAATAATGAAAAAGGTACAAAATTATCTCATTTTTTAAACGCCGTTCATGTTTTGTTAACAATGCTAACATGACATCTGACGCGTCGAATTTTGACTAAAATATATACCGTGTTGAATTTTGACTAAAATCCTCATCTTCCCGCCTACCTCCCATCTAGCTCCCATGGCTGCTCCGTCCCCTTCCACTAGACACTCCAATGTGAGCGTCTCCCCATTATTGACTTATTGTCCAGTATTGAATCCAAGTGCACCATCTAAATCAGCGCTGCGTTCAAGGTCGTCGACACTAGATGTCAAACTGGCAATGACATAAGATGTTGCCTTATTATTAGCCACAATGCAGCACTCAGTGCCTGCGTCAACACGTCATCATCATCATCCATGTCGCCATCTACCAAATCTCGCAAGGGGTAATCAATTCCTTGGGCATCGCCGGAAGTTTCATCCATAGGGTGTTGGATGTGATTTATAAATGCATGGTCCACATCATCATATGATGTGGGCCACATATCTTCACGTGTCTATCTTTATGTGGCCCACATATTTTATGGTTTTACCATTTTACCCATGTATTTCTAAAATCCGGTTCAAGCCTATCTTTTCACCTTTGATGACAATGTGCATATATAAATAGGCCGGGATACTCATAGGTCCTAATACTCATTCCTATCTTTCTACACCATCTATTGAGTGTTCTAAAGAGAATACTGGAAGGCCTATTGAGGAAGATGCACAGGAGCAAAAAAGGAACCGGAGCAGCTTATCAACACGGTATCAATGGCAGGAGGTTAGTCTCGATCCTACGCTTCCGCAATTTAAGATGTTTATAGATTTATGCATGTTCTATTTATGATTTCATTATGTCATCAGTTAGATCATGCTGTGTTTCTATAAAATTCTAACACGTGGTTTCAGAGCATGTTTTCCTTCGCCTTGTGTGTTGTTGTCTCCAAATTTAGTTTCCGTTTTTCTCCTTTTTCCTCTCTCGTTCATGCTTTTGTTGTCGTCGACACCAATAATGATGCATGTTGCAATCTTTCCCCTCATCAGAGGAAGAGAGTCAGGTTGCTATGCTATTGCTCTCCCGCTCTCCCGTCAAGTGCATGGCTTCAGCCATGGGGAAGAGAATGGAAATGCTACTGCATAGTATCCGGCATCATCGGTCGGTACAATCGGCCGACCCCTCCCTCGTCAAGGAACGCTGCATAAGAATCCCTTGCACCAAGCTGGTCTCATCAAGCAGTGGACAGTGGCAAGATTTCGGTAAACTTGCCGCTGTGATGGTCAGCTAGGTCCATGCTCATGACTCCTGGAGGTCGATGGCATGCATGGATAGCAGGTTGCGGCGGGACTTCTGGGTGGACGACGACTACGTTGATCTCTCGACGGGAGAATATTCGTCGTCTCCGGATGGCAGGCATTACTGAAATCACCGGCAGTGGTCGGCGGTTTAGGTGGCTGTATGCGGCAATCGCAACTTCCTTATTGCCTTGTGCCGCTCTCCTCTCCGTCGCCGGCATCTCATGATGGCAGGCGGTTGAAGAGGGTCCGCCGACGTTTCCGGATGGGCGGCGGCACTTGGGAAATGACTAATGTCGACTGCATGCATGGGGCGGCGGTTGCAACATGAAGAAAACTCGGGTTTGCTTTTTATTTTGCACGCTGTTCGTGAGGGAAGGAGGAGGTTAATGGGTTTTTGACCCATTAAGCACCCATTCTTTTAATCATAATGGATAGTTATTTTAAGTGGTATTGGATCCGTTTCTTTTATACCCGTTTTTATTGTTTTAAAGTTAAATGAATATGCATCTTTAAACCCGGATCCATGTGCCTCTTTCACCCGATCCGCATTTTAAGTGATTTCGGTTCAATTGGGTTCATTTCAAAATTTCGGTTCAATTGAAAGTAGTTCAACTCAATTTAATATAGTATTGGACAGGGTTTTCAAAACATAGCATTGTTCTGGTTCAAATCAATTGAACCCGGTCCAATTCCTTTGTTTGGGTTGATTTCAATTTTTGGTTTGGTTTATTCTGGTTCATATCTGGTTTAAATAAATCTTCTGGTCCGGTTCAAATAAATTGAGATAAGGTCCAATTTGATTTAATTTTTGATTCATTTGAAATTTCTCATTGGTTTAAAGTTGGTTGGGTCAACTTAAATTTAATTTGGGTTTTAAATTTGATTTCTTTTGAAATTGTATAAACTAACATAATCTAAAATTTCATGAACTAGAAGAAGTAATATTTCCATGATTGAAACCAATTAGTAGTAAATCATTTTATATATTGTGTTAAATCATGTTACATGAATATAATTATTTACTGTTTCAATTGTTGCATTGATATATTATGATCTTGCATCTATTTGTCATATAGTGCTTGTTACATTAATTAACTATATTATGTTGTAGTTAATTATAATGCATATTATAATGCCATGTTGTATCATATAATTATCTATGCAATATTATGATGTCATGTGACCCATAGAATTTGACTAATTGAGGAGTAGCCACAACATCCTTAGTTATGTTAAATTATATATTAGGTAATTGACAACATAATTTTAACTAATTAAGGAGTAGCCACAATATCTTTAGTTATGTTAAAATTATATAATTGATAATTTTTTAGGTCACATATAGATATATATGACATCAAATTGTAATTAGCTATTTGGAGTATGATAAATCTCATCCCACAGGAATTTTTGTCATACTTATATAGTTAATTAGTGTGAAATAATAAATTATTTTTTCTAATTAACCCAAAGGTATTAGGAAAAGGTATATAGTTTGTTAGTTTCACGTAAAGTCTAACACGAGTCTTAAAATAAAAGCTTAGCCCACAGACAGTTTTTATTGTATTGACCTATGTTATATTTATTTCTTATTTACATTGGTAAAACTAGAATCTTATATGCCTCTATTTAGATTATGAGCATTAATATATGGTTTAAATATACAACAATTTAAAAATTTTAATTACTCTGACTTTAAGACTATTTTCCCGAACTAACTAGGGACAACTATAGAATCTAGAGGAAAAAAATTCTCTTTCATTTAGGGTGCATGAATATGAATTACGCTATAAGAAAAGATGAACCACCTACATATATAGATACTAGCATTATGATTGAGGTCGTGCTTTATGAACAATGGGAGCAATTGCATTGCCTCAGTGTGACGTTCATAAAAATCGTACATTCTTACTAATATTCATGGTTCTAATTGAGAGTGCAATAATGTAAGGAATCTACTGAAGGCTATAAATGAATAGTTTTGAATCTTCATATAAGGTCCTTGCTAGCACCTTAACGACTAAACGATCATCATTAAAACTCACTAGGATTAGAGGTATGCATGGGCACATCATGTAGATGAGAAATATAACGACCTAACTTTAAAAAAAACTAGAGGTTGATATGTTTGAGTCTTTTCAAGTTCATTTTTATTTTTGAATTCCTTATCAACAATAGAGTCTTTAAAATCTCTTAAAATACACATAAAGAGAAATGGTGAGTCAATGAACTTCTGACCATGTGTGTACAAGAAGATAAAAGACTGCTTGCTGAAATGGAAGGAAATGCACATTCAATCTCTTGGTTTGTTATGAATCTAATATGGTTAATATTTATTATAACACTTAGTGGATTGATCCAGGTTCTACAATCCATATTTCTAATACCTTATAAGACTTTCAAAACCACATTAAGCTAGTGGGAAGTGAGCATTGCATCTATATAGGAATCAGAGTGCGCTCACACGCAGAAGTCGTTTGAACATGCATGCTTATTTTAAGTTCTGGTTTTATTTTGCATTAAAAAAAAACTCTTATTGAGTTGCAAGATAATTCCACTTATAATGCATTGCATGTTCAATAAAGTATGGGTATTAAAGGATGTGTTATAGATGAAAGCTCTTTTAGGTTATAGCACCAAAGGTTAGGACTTACATCCATTAAGAAAATAAAAGAGTTGGTAAATGAAGGAGTACTTAGTGCTTTGGATTTTACTAACTTTGAGACGTTTATAGACTGCATAAAGAGAAAGTAGACTAACATGTCAAACATAGGTGCAAATAGGAGCTCAAACATATTAGTTATTATATATTTAGATATATTGTAGTCGAGACATAGACTCATATGATTAGAAGTATTTTGTCTCCTTCATAGATGATCACTCACGCTACATGTATATCTACTTGCTACATAATAGGAACAAAGCATTTGATGCCTTTAAGGTTTTCAAGGCAGAAGTGCGAGAGGCAAATAGAGTTCGTGAGATTAGATAAGGAGATGAGTATTATGGATGATACACTGAGAATGGACAAGCACCTTGGTCTATTTGTTAAGTCTCTTCAAGAGCATGAGATAATTGCCCAATACACCATACCGAGATCTACAGATCAAAATGGTGTTGCAGAAAAAAGGAACCAAACATTATAGATATGATGCAGAGCATGCTTGGCAGCTCCAAGCTTCGCAGATCTTTGTGGTCTGAAACCCTTAAGACGGTTGTGTATATATTAAACCGAGTTCCAACCCAGACTGTTCCTAAAACATCATTCTTGTTATAGAAAGGTTGGAAATCGAATTTGTGACATATGCGTGTATGAGGTTGTCCGTCTGAAATAAGGGTTTACATCCGCAAGAGAAGAAGCTAGACCCAAGGACTATCTGTAGGTATTTCGTTGGATAAACCAAAAGTCTAGAGGGATATAAATTCTATTGTCCATCTCATACCATTAGGTTTGTGGAGTCAAGAAACGAAAATTTCTTGAAAATAACTTGATTAGTAGGAGCGATTAATTTCAGAATTTAATTTCTGAGAAAGATTATTTGGAGGAGTCCACTCTTGACTCAAGTGAAAGATTGGTTGTTATTCACAATGCGCCTCTTCCAGGTGTTCAACAACTGATCATTGAAAATCCATAAATAGTTGATAATGACCGAATAGATCCTGGTACTCAACAATTACCAAAAAATATTGAGCAACCAGTTGTGGAACAGGCTCCTCAAAAGCTTGATGACACAACGTTAAGCAAATCTACTAGGATAAGGAAGTCAACTATTCCTAGTGACTATGTAGTGTATCTACAAGAGTCTAACTACAATCCTGGGATTGAAAATAATTTAAAGACATTTTTCACAAACTATGAGTTGCGGTCAATCTGAGTTATGGCATAATGCTATGAAGAAAGAGATGAGTTCAATGACATCAAACATGGTCTAGAATCTTGTCGAGTTGCCTTAAGGTTTAAAGGCCACTGGTTATAGATGGGTCTTTTAAATCAAAAAAGTTTCCCTAGGCAACATCGAAAGATATAAGGCTAGACCGGTGGTCAAAAGATTCACTTAGATGGAGAGAATCGACTATACGAAGATCTTTTTCTCTTGTATCTAAGAAAGATTCTTTCCATGTCATCATAGCATTTGACTTGAAATTGCATCAAATGGACGTGAAAATGTCATTCCTCGATGGATGCATAGAAGAGAAAGGTTTATATGAAACAATCTAAAAGGATTCTCCTCTAATAACAGTAAGCACTTGGTTTGCAAGCTCAAGAAGTCCATATATGGATTGAAACAAGCCTCCCGTCAGTGGTACTTAAAGTTCCATGAGGTGATCTCTTCATTCGATTTTATCGAGAAACATCATGGATCAGTGTACATATCACTTGATCAGTGGGAGTAAGTTTTGTTTTCTTATCCCATATGTGGACAATATTTTACTTGCAACCAATGATAAAGGAGTTGTTATATGAGGTGAAACAAATTTCTCTCTAAGAATTTTTGATATAAGTGAGGCGTCTTATGTCATTGACATTAAGGTCCATAGGGACAGACCTCGAGGCATTTTAGGTCTATCTCAGAAGATCTATATCAATAAAGTCTAAGAGAGATTTCGGATGAAAGATTGTTAATCGTATGTAGCACTCATTGTGAAAGGTGACATGTTTAGTCTTAACTAGTGCCCCAAAATATTTTGGAAACAGAACAGATGCAGAACATTTCATATACTTCGGCTGTCGATAGCCTTATGCATGCTCAGACTTGTACAAAGGTCCGACATAGCATTTGTTTTTGGAATGCTAAGTAAAATTCAGAGTAATTCAAGAATAGACCACTGGAATATTGCAAAGAAAGTGATGAAGTACCTTAAAGGTACTATCGATATCATGCTCATGTATAAACGAACTGATAACTTGACCTAGTTCGTACCTTGTTTTGAGGCTACCTCAGATGGTGTGTAATTAAAGAGCTTCATTTCGGGTCTTGGAATCGTGGATTCCATTACTAGACCCATGAGGGTATACTATGACAATTCAGCTGCAATTCATTTGGCTAAAAGTAGAAGTCGAATCAAGCACATCAACATAAAGTATTTAGCTATAAATGAACGTATTAAAGAAAATTAAGTGGTTATTGAACACATTCATACTGAATTGATGATCGTCGATCCTTTGACAAAGGGCATGCCGCCAAAGAATTTCAAGGATCATGTAGACCGAATGAGACTTGGTCCCATCATGTAATTATTGTAAAGACATTTTTGTCTTTAATAAAGCTCCTATTTAATTTGTTATTTCTCATTTTATGGTGTACACATATAGTTCGAGAATAACAATTTAGTTGGACCTAGAATAAACATAGGGTTTATTCATAAAGTTATTTTGGATTGAAATGCATTGTGATACATAGAAGATAATACTCGCTCAAAGAGGACTTGTCGCTATGATTCGTGTGTTTTATTCTATCTAAAGCACATATGTGATTTTTGGTATGATAATATATGAACCAAGTGAGAGAATGTTGGACGTGATTTATAAATGCATGGTCCACATCATCATCTGATGTGGACCACATATCTTCACGTGTCTATCCTTATGCGGTCCACATATTTTGTGGTTTTACCCTTTTACCCATGTCTATCTAAAACCCGGTTCAAGCCTATCTTTCCACCTTTGATGGCAAAGTGCGTATATAAATAGGACGGGATACTAATAGGTCCCCATATTCATTCCTACCTTTCTACACCATCTATTGAGGATTTTAAAAAGAGTACTGGAAGGCCTATTGAGGAAGGTGCACAGGAGCAAAAAAGGAACTGGAGCAGCGCATCAACACGGTATCAATGGCAGGAGGTTAGTCTCGATCATACGCTTCTGTAATTTAAGATGTTTATAGATTTATGCATGTTCTATTTATGATTTCATTATGTTATCAGTTAGATCATGCCGGGTTTCTATAAAATTCTAACATAGGGGAGCAGTAAGCGGCAGATGGAGCAATAATTGTTGTGAAGGGATAACGAAAGGGACGATGCAATCAGATTGGTAGAGGTGGGAGCACCTGCAGTACGTAGGCGGCGAGGGGGGGGGGGAGTGGATGGTTAACTCATCCTTGTAGACGATGCAAGTGGGGAGGGCACCGACGTCGGTATTTGAGACGAAGATGGTGGGGAATGCGCGCATCGATGGAGGCGGCATGAGCAGAAGAAGGACCAAGGCGACCGGGACTGGGGAGGGGGAGGGGGAGGGGGCCGCCACCATCAACAAGTTGATCGATGAGGTGACAAAGGCGAGTATCTAGGAGAAGGCAATTATCAAAGTCGAGACTGAGTCACTGCCATCATCGTCCTTATCATCAGAGTCGGTGAGGGCGAGGGGAAGGGATTGGGGAGGAGGAGCAAATAGAAAGAGGAGGAAGAGGAGGATGACATGTGGAGAGAGAATTGTGAAAGCATAATGCAACTTCAGGAAATGTAATTGTTAAATAAACTATAGTCTGTGTGTGGATATATAGGGATGATAAGGTATCCATTATTTTTCAAATACCCATACTACTTAATTTTTGAATTTTATTTTCATTACACTACTAGAATTGTGGTCATCAGCGACGACTGATACCGTGGCTGAACTGTCGGTGATGCATATCACGAACGACGTAAACCATGGTAAAAAACCATCTATGATGTGCGCGTCTCAGATGTTTTGTGACGGCCGCGCACGATCGTCACACATAATCATCAACGACAACCTCGTGGACTGTCACTGATTTAAAATCATCAGTGATGGCTCTGGGCGCTGTCACTGATACCAACACATCAGCCTCGGCGCACAGCCGTCGGTGATACTATTAGCAACCGTGATATTTGGTTCTGTCAAGGCCATCAGCCATTTACTATAGGCTTTCAGCCACGGCTTAGTGACGGTGAACCGTGGGTAAACCGTGGCTAAAGATGTTATCCTGTAACTGAAACTAAAAAAATTGTAAATTCCTATATACAATGATATATCGACTACAATCTATTTTCAATCACATATTACAATTAGAAAACATCATACACATGCATTTGAAACCAAACATACAAGTTTTACATAAATATCATCAATCTCAGCCTCAAATCGGAGGCAAATAATTATCAAAATATCATATATATATCCAAGTATCAAAATATCATCTATATCAAGTATCAAAATATAAACAAAATACAATTAATCAAAATCTCACGACGACGGTGGAGTCGACACGACTGGGTCAGGAGCGTCGATTGGGTCGAGGAGGACGATGGCTGCGACATCATAGGTAGAATGCCGGACTGAGACACAATTTGAGTGAGGAGTGTCTGCATGTTCTGGATCGTCTGTCTCAACTCGTCATTCGACCGTCTCTGCCCCTGCATCTGCTCCTCCATCGTCAGCCTCTACTCCTGCATCCTCTCCTCCTTCGCGTGCCTCTGCTCCTCCATCGTCTGTCTCTATTGGGTGAGCTCCAACTCCATGACCGCTATCCGGCTCTGGTCTTGCGCTCGAGATGACGAGGGCCGCTCACCCGCAGTCGGAGGGGTCGGTGCCCCAAGTGGCCCGAGCACGGCGCGTGCATGGCCACTGTCCGCAAAGCCATAAACACGACCGTGCTCCCAGCCACCTGCGACCTCCACTCAAGCTCCTGCGTCGAACTCCTCCGGTGTCCTCCACGCTCGATCATAGTCCTCGAATAAGTTTTCTACACTTGTTTATATTTTAAATATATATAAACTATAAATAACAATTGTGTAAATCAAATAGACATATAAATACTTACCATTCTATACAAGGCTCTGCTATCAACGTAGTCCCCCGCTCCTCGTCGACGATGGTGGGTGCGCTCAAACACCTCCATCATCGACGGGCGTCGGACTGTGCTGTCCTCCGTCACGCGCATCTTACATTAGAAAACAAATACATTAGTATCATTACACACAATATATAATTTAATTAAAAGTAAGAAAATTATACATACCATACGACGCTCATGCACCGCAAAAGATATGGAGCCACCAGTGTGGCGCGCCCCCGTGCCGTCCCCCACGGACATGCAGTTTCTTGAAGCAGTCCGGGAGACCTCTTGCCACTCAGGAGTATCCCACCACTCAACGAGCTGGTCCCACACAGGGCCATGAATCCACTCGGGGGCGTGTCCCTGAGTCTACCCTATCAGTGTGGCCCCAAGCCGTCTCATCACGGTCTGACGGGCCTGCTGAAGCAGCCCATTATAGCGAGCACGGGCAACATGCTCCCATGCAGCATCCACAAAAGTGGTTTGGTCCTCCGGCCATGTATAATGACCCTGCAAAAAAAATTATTATTACTGATCAATATTTAACATTAACATTAATTTAATAAATATACTTACCGTGAACTCTCGCTATAATAATTCTATATGCTCACGGGGCACGTGAGACCATGTAGGCCACGCTCCGTGCACAAACTTTCGGATCGTCCCCGCTATCGTGCAGGGGACGTCCTCCTGTTCAAATCTGCACCATATATAAATTCATATTATGATATTTTGAATTATAAATAAATTATAAGAAATAATTAATGCATATACTTATCTTCTTCCACGCACAGTAACTGCTTTGCGCAGTTGTCCCTCGGGTGGCGGAGGGAGAATTCTATTAGGCCCTCGTGGCCTATGTCTCGATGTCGACGGGCCTGGATCGGCTGAAGGTATGGTGGCTAGAGGTGGGGGGATGGTGATCATATCAACTGGGGGAATAGTGGATGGATTAGGTGGGGGAATGGTGGCCGGACCAGGTGGGTGGATGGTGGTGGAGAGCGAAGGGTCAGTGGGTACAGGTGGGGAGGGTGGTAATCGTCGAGGGGTCCTACGAGGAATGCCTCCTCGAGAACTGATATCTCGAACCATAGCTGTAAAAATTTAATATAATTAGATTATATATAATAGATATATTTAATAATTGAATATATACTTCACATTTACAATTATGCATCATCGTCATTATCATCATCCGTGTAATACTCTTCTTCTTGTTCTTCTGTATCTGAATCTTGAAATTCTTCTTCGTCTCCCTCATCTTCAAATAGTCCTTTCTTAACTTCATTATCGTCCTCATCAACATATTCTATTTCCAATTGAACTAACTCTGTGTCATCATCATCGAGTATTGGATTAACTCATTTCACTTCGGAAGGATCATCTTCTTGATAAAAGTCATATGCTGGCTCATTATCTCCAACTATTGAGTCAATTTTTTCTTTGGCTTTAGTCTTACAGACTACATGCCAATCTGTCCTGTCTTTCTTTCGAGACAAATACTGCATATAATATATTTGTTCAGCTTGAGATGCCAATATAAATGGCTCATTTGAAGCCAATTTTGATTTGTAATTGACCTTGACTAGCTGTTTATAGTTTGGATGAACTCTCATGCCCCTATCGCTTGTATCGAACCAATGACATTTAAAAAGGGCAACTGATTTATATTCAAAAAATTGTAATTCAATGACTTCTTTCAATAGTCCGTAAAAGTCAACATCACATTCAGCATACGTTATCCCTTTGACGCAGACCCCGACATTCATAGTCTTTTTTGTAGATGAATATTCAAGTGTGTGAAATTTATATCCATTGACAAAATAACCATTATAACACTGTACAAGTCGTGCCGGTTCGCTAGCAAACTCAAAGATTTGGTTATCTATTTCGCCTCTGTGTTTTGTGCTATAAGCTTGAAACCAATTAGGGAACTCACGATTCCGTAATTTTTCTAATTCCTCGTCGATGTAAATTGAGTATCTTGTCACCATCTCAATGTCAAATATTTCAATGAACTTCTCAATCTCTGGACAGTTTAGTAAAACGTACAAGTAGGCCAAATGATACTCTTCATCGTTTAAGAATCGAGACGAACGAGAACCCAAAGCACGACCGGGGTAACAAAAGATATTTAAACAACCATCTGATGGTCCAGCTCCCCCGTCTGATGGTCGAGCTCCCCCGTCGTCATTTCGTGGAAGTCGATTAAGTCTTGTCTTGATGGTTGATTCAAAATAAAATGAGCGGAAAGTTGAAATTTCTTGAATGATATATGCTTCTGATATGGAACCTTCAACTGCGGCGGTGTTCTTTACTTTTTTCTTCAGATGATTCATGTATCTTTCAAATAAGTACATCCACCGATATTGAACGTGGCCACCAACTCATGCCTCGTATGCCAAATGTATCGGTAGATGCTCCATCGAGTCAAAAAATGCAAGAGGGAAAAACTGCTCCAGCTTGCATATGATTTCAACAATATTATTTTCAGTGCTGTCATATCTTCGACTTGAAGTACATTTGCACAAATGTTTCTGAAAAATATACTTAACTCTATCAACGGACCCCAAATGTTATCATGTAGATGATCTCGAAACATAACCGGAAGCAATCTCTGCATGAATACATGACAATCATGACTCTTCATCCCCAATATTTTGCATTCATCGACGTTTACACATCGAGATAAGTTTGAGGCATATCCATCGGATAATTTGAGTTCTTTGATCCATTGATACACATATTTCATCTGTTGTTTATTTAACACATACGGCGTCCTTGGCTTATGAAATCGTCCGTTGACATCTTGCAACTCTAACTCAGGCCTCTTACAAAGTATTTTTACATCATGTTGGGCCTTCACATTATCTTTAGTTTTGCCGAAAATATCCATCACCGTGTTAAAAATATTATCAAACACATTTTTTTCAATGTGCATGACGTCCAAATTATGCCGAATCAGTAATGAACTCCAACACAACAATTCTCAAAAAATACTTTTCTTCACCCAGTTATGTGTTTGACCAAAGCCTGAGATTCTTACATTCCGATCAAAAGTAATATCTGGAAGTAATTGAACACGTGCTAACATCTGTTCACCAGACAACATCAGTGGTGGCTCATCTCTTTCGACTCTACATTTGATAAATTTGTCACGATTCCTTCGATACTGTTGGTTAGACGGTAGGAATCAACGATGACAATCAAAGAAGGAAATTTTTCGACCATTATCAAGACTGAAGGATTTTGAGTGTTCCTTGCAATACGGGCAAGAGAGTCGACCATGCGTGCTCCAACCAGACAACATGCCATAGGCCGGGAAATCATTGATTGTTCACAATATAGCAGCTCGTAAAGTGAAGTTTTGCTTCCGGTAACAATCATAAGTGACAACTCCCTCAGCCCATAATATTTTGAATTCATCAATTAGGGGACGAAGAAATATGTCAATTTCTTTGCGAGGACCCCTAGGACCCGGAATAATCATCGAAAGATAGATAAATTCATCTTTCATACACATTGATGGCGATAAATTATAAACTGTTAACAACACTGGCTATACTGAATACGGAGTTGCCGAATTACCAAACATATTAAAACCATCTGTGCACAATCCCAACCTGCTATTTCTAGTCTTCCCAGCAAATGATGGATAACACCTATCCAAATGTTTTCATGCTTCACTGTTGGATGGATGAGTCATTACTGTATCATCACGACTTCTTGCATGCCAACTCATATAGGGGGCAGTCTTTTCCGACATGAATAACCTTTGAAGCCTCGGTGTCAGTGGAAAATACCGAAGCACCTTAAAGGGAATTTTTTTTTATCGGACCGATTTCTTCTCCTTGTAACGAGGATGTTCACATACCGGGCATTGTTCTAACTGTGCATTTTCTTTATAATATAAAATGCAGTTATTTGGGCACGCATGTATCTTTTCGTACCCAAGCCCTAATTTCCTCATCAACTTTTTTGTCTTATAAAAAGTTGGCTCAAAGTTGTTATTTGGAGGTAGCATACCACCGATAAAGCTTGCAATCCGATCAAACGCAACCCTACTGATATTACAATCGGACTTGATGTTCAGGAGTTGTGTTATTGTCGAAAATCTTGTATAATTAGGATAATTCTCATACAAAGGTTCATCAGCAGTTTTCAACATCTCGTAAAATTCTGCAGCCTCCTTATTCGGCAATTCAATTTGTATCTCAGGTTGTTCTTCAGTGACTTCAACTGTCATAGTATCTGGTGGCACTATCGTCTCAGTAACTGACTCAATATTATCATTTAAATGAAATTATCCTCTAAGACTATCCAGAATTATTGTTCTATAAGGATTAAGTGGATTGGAAGAAGAAACATCAGCAGAAGAAGATTCACCATGAGTTTGGACAACAGGATTGCTCGACGTCTCGACTTGACGTGATTCCCCGTGACAATTCCATACAAAATATTTTGGTGTGAATCTTTTTGTATACAGATGCAGTGTGACAATTTCTCAGTCCAATAATCTTATGTTCGAACATTTTCGGCACGGACATCAGATTTTATCATCACTAAGGAATTTTTCATTCGAGTAGGCGAAATTTAAGAAGTAAGTTACGCCTACTCAAAATTCGTTCGTTATAGCTCCACGATGAATTCATCGGTACATCCAACTTCGATCGCTCGACATATTCTGTCAAAAAGTTTACAATATCTTTAGGTAATGTCTTTAGGTGGGATGGTCATATTCCATTCGGGATTCATGTTATTCATATTTAACTTAGTATTTTTTTTAGTCATTAACTTCATTCTAAATTTTGGCAGCATCTCCCTATAGTTCTCCGAATACGCATATCATCTAGGTACGTATCGGAGAACAAGGGAGATACAAGCCAAAATTAAAAAAATGAAGTTAATGACTAAAAAAAATAAATTAAGTGCAATATAAATAACTATGCTCCCAAATTGTCCAATTAGGGACAATTCAAGGATTGTACGTCGTATAAAAGATCATTAATTTCGTTTACACGAACATACAACCCCCGAACGGATCTAAGGTTTTGCAAAATTAAAACTTGACTCGTCGATCATACGTGAAACGTATCAACTTGTCTTATTTTTTTTCTAACTTTATGGATGCCGGTGCGAGTCCATAGTGGACGATTCCGCGCGAGTCCAAAGTGGACGATTTCGGCACGAGTCCATCCATTGTGGACGATTCTGCGCGAGTCCAAAGTGGATGATTCCGTGTGAGTCCAAAGTGGATGATTTCGGCTAGGGGTGTAATCGAGTCGAGTCGAGCCGAGCTGAGCTTGCTTTTGCTCGAGCTCAGGTCGTTTAAGAAATGTCGAGCTTGAGCTCGAACTCGAGCTGGATCGAGCTTCAATATCCAGGCTCGAGCTCGGCTCGTTTATTTTTCTCAAGCGTGATTGAACTCGTTCAAGCTCGATTAGGCTCGCGAGCCGCTTGAGTCGAGTATTACTTAGCTCGATCTCGACTCGCTCGCTTGTAAAGCTCGGCTCAAGCTCGATAAGATCGAGTTTTCATCGAGTTGATCTCGAGTAGCTCACGAGCTGCTCGGCTCACTTACACCCCTAATTATGGCACAAGTCCACGAATGATGATTTGACCGCGAGTCCAAAGTGGACGATTCCGGCGCCAGTCCTTAGTGGATAATTCTGCGCGACTAATTAATTAATATTAAACTAATAATTAACCTAATTAACAATTAATTTTTAATTTTTAATAATTAATTTCTAAAAATTAACAATAAATAATTAAAAAAACTAATCAAACTGTGATTAGGGTAATTAAACCCTAATCAAGCAGTAGCCGGCATCACTGCCGGCTACTGCTCGTCGTCATTGGGGCCGATGGTAATCGGCCCCAATGCGACGCTGGCCGGGTTGAGGCTGGCGCTGAGATGAACGCCGGGTCGACGCCGGCGCGGAGAGGCAGCGCAGGCGGAAAGGGCGACGACGACGCTGTGGTGATTTATCGGAGGAGGAGAGGAAGCGGGCATACCGGAAGGTTCACCGGCGGCGATTGACAGTGGCGGCAACAGGCAACGACTCCCCGGCAACTCGGCAACGACGGACGGCGGCGACAGCGGCGAGTAGAGAAGGAAGAGGAAGAAAGAGGAGCCGTCGCTACTAACCTATTTTATTTCGCGCGCCCGATTACTCTCATCACCAACGGCTACGAGGCCCCCGTTAAACCGTGGCTACTAACCCATTTTAATTCACGCTTCGTGCGCGCCATGATCTATGAGCGATGGTTTTGTGCGGCCGATCTAATATTTAGTTACATCCGACTGGGCTGACGCAAAGCCGTGACTTATTCTAACGGTTCTTCTAGCCGTCGTTGATTCCCGTTGCTGATGTGGTATATTTTAGTAGTATTAATCAGATTCAAATCCAAGATGTTGATACTATAGGTAAGATTTTAGTCAAGTTTGAATAGGTGAATTTTACAGGTATATATATATCTTACCTGAAATCTTACATATAGTATATATATTTATCAAACTGATTCAGATTAGGTTCGAAAAGGTAGGAGAAAAAGTATGAATTCCAAATATTTAATCAAGTTCAAGTTGTAGGAAAAATAGTGAACATTCATCACATATAGAGAAAGTGGAAAGGAAGAGACGATGAGGAAGAGCAAGTGAGAGACCAAAAGAGAAAATAAGATGGTAGATTTTCTTTTTTCCTTGTTTCATTTCAGATAATGAAAATTGCTTTTCTCCGTATTTTTCTTTTCTTTTTAATTGGGTTGGAAGATAATCACTTAATTTTCTTAAAAATAATCAATTAATAATGGTGCATGAACTGCTCTGCAACTCTACACAACCACAAATTTCATTGTTAGAAACAAAACCTATTGCTGTCACATTTTATTCAGTACATGCCAAGTTTGGAAGATCCATTTAGTCAACATTTGGAAAAAAAAAAGTCATTGACCGAGCTGCTAGATGATAAAGATTCATACAGCCTTGTATAGCCATAACCAAACCTCAAAGCTAGCTTACTGTTGGAAGTATTCATGATCTTGGAAATTGAATAATTGATTGCGGAATTACCACAATCTAAATTTGGTAAGGATAATCCAGATTCGTGTCCAATATGTGAGAATCTAATCTCTTTCCAATTCATATTGTTCTTGCTTGAAGTCAGAATGATGCGGTCATGCGCATCTCCTGCTCCGATGAGACTCCGGCAGAAAGAATTTTAGATGGTGAGTATGAAAATTGGAATCGAGAGTGTACTTGATGTGTGTCATGTCTGTATATAGTGCATGATAGGGGATGTTTCGGGTGATGATGTCTCCCTGGATCTCGCGGAGAAATGCTCAAAAAGAGTTGAGACTAATCACGAAGATGTTGAATTAATTACTAACGAATCCCTAGTAATTAATGAGAACATGGGTTTCCTTGTATGGCTGGGTGGAGCCCTAGGCAAAGTAGTGTTTGACTTGACTTGATTCTGGTTCATGAGTGTGGGCGTTTCTGGGCCTAATTCAGCCAGGCCCAAATGGCTAGTCTGGTCCACAACCCCCGAGCTTGGTCTGAGTCCGAGAACTTCGTGTCGAGCTCTAATAGTGTGCTGACTTCTGCCCATCTACCAAGCTCTAAGTATGTAGCGAGGTCTAACTTCGGACAGACCTTGAGAAGTGTGTATATGCCGCTTTATATTCTTGAATGACTGAGGTAGGTGGGATCGGCGTATCTTAGTTATGTTGTTTTGTGACTTTTCAATTTCTCCATCCGGTGTGGTGGCTGCGGAAGAGGAGTGTTTCTTTCCACGTGGCAGCCTTTCATTGATGTTCGTTCCTCTGGCATTAATTTTCGTCTCGAAAGTAATCATGATACGGAGGGTTGCCCATTTGTGCCTCGGGGTTAGGGATGAAAATAGGCCAGGCAACATGTCAGGGGCCTGTGGTCTGGCCTATGTTTTTTTTTAAAAATAGGTTCATTAGGTTTGTTTTCCTTATCATGTCAGGCCTAAGCTCAATTTAAAGCCTATTGAGACATGCCGTCTTGGGCTTGTTAAGGTGGTGTATATATAAATATATAATAAATATATAATGTTATTAGTTTATTAGGTATTCATGTTAAAATTGTTTTAATGTAATAACTAATATATATGTTTTAATTTAATAAAACACAGGCAACACGCGACAGGCCAGGCCAATGAATAGGCCACATGCTAGGCCAGACCAAAATTTTATATTGGAAGTTTGTTTTATAAATAGATTTTATATTAGAAGCATGCTTCATAAATAGGCCACAGACTAGGCTAGGCCAATGAACAGGTCAAGCTCAGGCCAAAATTTAAGCCTATAACAGGCCACAGGCCAGGCCCAAGCTAATTTTTTACTATACAAGCTTGGCCTGGCCTAGCTAGTTTCCACCCCTACTCGGGGCATTCTAGGGAACCATCGCTGATGGGTCGATCAATTGGAATTCTTTTTCCATCAGAATACGACTATCGGCCGTCCGATGAGGAGGTTATTGCCTCCTGGCCTTTAAAGCTGCCTCTCTCCCATCATTTCGAATTTTCTTATGCCCCACGTTCTTGCCTTTTCACGCTTGTGCTCTGGAGATTTTCGCTGGCTACGTTGCAGTTTCAATCATTTCCCTCAACCATCGTTGCCTCTTTCTTGGTAAGTCTTTTGACTATACCCTTGGCTTTTCACATTGTTGGGGTTGGCCTTAGATTGGTATGTTGTACTAACTTGTCCCTCGTTCATTAGGATTTGCAACCTTCGCCAGGTCGATGGGGAAGAAGGGTGATAATGTTAAGTTGGAGGTATGTGCATCGGGCAGAGCCTCGGACCCGTACTGATGGGTTCATGACGAAATAATGTACTAGAGCTCGGTAATGACCAACTCCAACAACATCAGGTCCTTCCACAAGAGCGTGTTGGTTTCTCGTTCAGATGACGAAGAAGTCTTCGAGTGTCTTCCATGTTCTTTGGAGGATAGGGTTTACCCATAGGAGGAATCCTAAGTTCTTTTTTGTGTACCGAACCATGTTCGAGGACCTTGGGGTCCGGCTGCCCTTTACTGACTTCGAGCGCATGGTGATGATTCAAGCAAATGTTGCTTCGACAAAGTTGCACCCGTAAAATTGGGCGTTGTCCGCTATTTTGAGGTTTTGATGGAGTTTCTTGGGGTCGAGCCAAGCCTCAATGTATTCTTTTCCTTTTTTCAAGCGAAGGGAATCAAAAGGGCTTATAGGTGTCCTTTAGTAGTACTCTGAGAAGAAGCTTTTTGGCCTATTTCGGAGTTTTTACAAGAACTTCAAGAGGCACTTCTTCAAAGTGAGGTCGCAGCCGAATATCTGACAGTTCTTATTGGATAGATAGTCTAACTCAGAGATGTTTCTGCTGTTCTGGAGGCGGAGTCCAACCCCTATCATGTCCTTGGAGGAGGAGGGTATCTCGCTCGATGACAAGTTGGTGATTGAGCATTTGGACCAGTGTTGCCCTTATGATCTCCTTTCCTGTAGGGAGTTGCTGAAGTGAGACTAGGAAGAGTCATCGGTCGCACAGTACATAAGTAAGTTAGGGAGTCGTAAGGTGTTTGTCACCTTGGTCTTGCTTGAATGTGCTAACTTAGGATTCTTCTGTGCAGGCGGGATCTTTTCTAGTTTGGTCATCCTTTCTTGGTAGGCTAGAGGAGTTGAAGGGGAATACTCCTACAGTTGGTAAAGGAAAGAGGCCATTAACTGATGTCTCTCCTCGCCCACTCTTATTGGAGTCGGCACAAGCTTCGGGATCCAGACAGGGTTGGTCAGGAAGCTAGTGCCCTCTCCCTCCCCATCTCCTCCTTGTTCACCTCTAAAGCGAAAGAAGAGGGCTAGGGGCCCGCGCGTTGTGATCTCAGACAACGAAGGTCTACTTCTTGAGGACATCATCTCCCTGGGGAGGTGGTGGCCGTTGCATCGGCAATGCAAGACAGCTTCATCCAGGTAATTACATACCTAATCTTCGAGTCTTTTGACCTCTAGCCCCCTTGAACCTCTCAGCCTCTGCTCGGGCGGCTTCAACCTCAGCCCTCAACTGGGACCCCACCTTAGCGTCCGCATCAAGATCTCGATGAAGTTTGCACAACTCCGCTCTCAAGCCGTCGGACGTATCACATGCTTCCCACACCTGAGCGGCATATTCAGAAATGACACCATCAAGAAGCATCATCTCACGGTCTTTCGCCTTGAGGGCCTTCTTCATCCCTGCCAGCTCGACCTTCAGTGACTCATTCTCTCGAACTCGAGCCTCGAATGTCTCCAACACAGACACCTTCTCCTCCACCAGTTTGTCCGCCAGACCCATCAGTCGAAGACACTTAGCTTTGATGTGCTCCGTCGTGTTCGCTCCCTCAGGCAAGCCCGTCTCGAAGCCAAACGGGCGACATTTACTATCAAGAGGAGCCGCATCGGGATATTGCTCATGTACAAATTTTTAAGACCTCAAATATATTGTATAATGATTCCACAACATTTTAACTGCAATCAAAAATGCAAATCGAACCACACATTGACCACTCGCTAAAACCACTAGCAATTTCAGTCAGTAGTTAGTCAACCAACCTGCAACCAACGACTCTTTCTTCAGTCCATGTTCAGTCCATGTCATCTACTTGAAGTATTCATTGAGATTTTGTGATAAATATAAGTTAACATTTGATGCATTTAATAAATATTTTGATATATATAATGTATATGATTAATCTTTTGTATGTTTGATGTGTAACCGATCGTTGCAAATAAATTTAAATCAAACTTTTAAAAATAACATATAAATGTGTAATACCTGTGAATTTTTTTGATTTCAGCGAGAAAATTTGGGTGCGCATTGGAGCGGGTCGGGTGAGACGCCGGAGGGCGAGAAATTAAGTACAATCCTTATGCGCGAGTAAACTTTTTTACTTAAGTTGGTTTGGTCCTTAGATGGGTGTCGAACTTGAGTCGAGTCCGTGGGTTCGATTGAAACTCGGATCAAACACGAATCAGATGAGTGTTGATCGAGTTAGATATAACTTAAGCTATATGGATATTTTTGATAAAAAATGGAACTAAAATAAAATAAAATCTTACCTGGAATCGTACGACTCATCATAGACCCGCACACATCCCAAGAAAGAGGCGACGCTAGGAAGAGGAGGAGGGGCGAGTGGTGGTGCCCGGAGTTTGCCTATGCGAGGTCACGTCGTCGCGGGGTGTCGTTTTCCTTCTCGATTCCTTCTTTCGGTGAGTGGTTTTGATCCCTAATTGTAGTAAATTCTCTCTAGCCGCCCCTTTATTGATGAAATTCTTGGATTCTTGTGTTGTTAATTCATTTTTCGGTTGAATCCTTACCGAAAGGTGCATTATGTTGCAGATTGTTGATGTTTTGATGGGTTATTAGGGTTCGACAACCCTTGAAGGAACCCTAGGTCCTAAGGGCCGGTTGGGTAGGGTAAGGGGAATAACATGTTTGATACCCTTTTACTTTGGGTGTATAATACCTAGATTCATTTCCTTAAGTCCTAAACAAATATTCTTGGTGTTACGTGGGATTTAAGCGCGAGTCACCTTGGGATTTTTTTCCTAACCTTAAGGGTCGATCAAGTAGGGTAAAGGGGGAAGCTTTTGTCGAAAATTTTCTTATTTTGGATGAACTAAATATAGATTTAATTCACTGGATTATTGGATAAATATAATTGTATGGTATTTTGTAAAATTAAGGGCAGGCTACACTAGGGTTTTCCATAAATCCATAGGGTCGATCGATTAAGGAAAATTGGGATACAAGTTCTTGTAAGAAAATTACGATTTGGAACCACAATGCATGGTTTTGTAAGACTATGAAACATGAAAACATTCACACCCAATAACCTTAGGGAATAGGGAGGGGTAGACACTTAATATAAAAATTAAAGTCCGACCCTACACCTTAGGGTTGACACCTAGAAATCGGTTTACCAGATTAAGGGAAATCCTCGATTTGCGTGTCTTGGTGTGTAGGACAATGTGGAAATTAAATATGTGGTAATGGTGGTTTTAATGGTGTTAAAGATATAGCTTAAGTGTAGAGGCGTATCAAGGGAATATAGGCTGACCCTTATGATTATTGAATCCCGATTCCATGGACACATTGTGTGATATTTTGATGTTAGTTTGAGCATGAAAAATCTTAGGATTTGGTATTTAATTCAGTTGGTTATTGTGTGAATTATTACTGATTTATTTTAGAATTATTGCTCATTTAATTTCAGTTAAAGGTATGATCTATATTTCGGGCCTTTGAATGATAAATTGCGATTGTGTGTTAAGTTGATATTTGAGCATGAGCACCATGTTACTATTGTGATTTACGTTCTTTATACGATACCCAATATCCTATTGTTGTACTCATTCTAATACTACATTATCATACCCTAAAACCCGGGTATGATCGGCTAGAGTACTACATGTACCCCGAAGCCTAACCCAACCAAGATAACCATTAAACATAGAATCTGAAATAGTTCATAAAAAAAAAACCCAACTCCCTTGCAATAAACATAACTGAGCAGAAATTTCCAAATCCATCAAGTAAACAGTTCGGTGCTTTTAAATGTTCAAGACTCTTTTAAAACAAACCAAGTAATCATGGATAAAGTTTTTGTCATAAAAATGCGAAATACAAGTCTAGACATGAAATACAAGTCATAAAAAAATATTAAAAAAAATATTTAATTAAAAAAATTAATAAATTACAAATTCATTGATCCAAAATAAATATATAATATACTTTAAAATTCATCTTGACATGAAATTACCATAGAGCTCTTATATATATTAATAACTTATATGAACAAATTAGTAATTCAGAGACGCAGATAGGCGGTGTGGATACGATGCGAATACGATGCAGATCCACAGTCATATCCGTATCCGCACCGTATCCGCGCGGATATAAGTTTTCTAAATCTATATCCGTATCCATATCCATTTTTAGTTGCGGATATGGATCAGATACGGTGCAGATGCGGTTTTTAGTTATCAGATGCGGATAAAATTGCCACCCCTATGCCCAGTAATAAATATGCATAATCACCATCCACATGAGATATAATATCATCAAGTGTAACCATCCACCCATACAATTAATAACCATAATGAGCATATTCAATAGTCCAACAACAATATAAACATCATGTAAATACCCAACCATCCAAACAAGTCACCCGGGTCGGTCGTCAGTGTGGTGATGCTGACGAGCTTCCCGGTCCAGGGACCCATCGGTCCAATATCCAGGGACCTGTCGGTCCAATAATCCAGAGACCCGTCGATCCTACGAGTCGGGCAGTGATCACTGCTCTATCTCAGCGTACTTCATGCTCACGGCACCCGGGTCGATCGTTAGTGTGGCGACTGACAAGCTTTCTGGTCCACAACCACAAGCACACCCATGCATTTATAATCAACCAACAATTTTAAGTAATGATGAAAGAAAATAAACATCACATCCTCATGCCTGTATGTCACGCCCCAACTCAGGGTCGCGTGATCGACCAGAGTAAGTGTGATTACCCCGAAGCCTAACTCATGCATACAACCACGTAGACATGTGATAAATGAAGAATGTCATAAAACTTGAGCGGAAGCTCGACTAGTAGTAAATGTTTTAATCAAAGGAAATACAACTCTTATAATCATAACTATATCAATCCTATGCATGAAAGAAAATAACCAGCGACTCGACTACAACTCCCTAAACTAGACGCACTACTACGACATATTCGGTCTTGTTTGCTCCTCTAGCTGCGCCACATCCGACAGCCTACCTCATTGATTATGCTCTGCAAGAAAAACAATCAAACAACAACTGTGAGTCCACGTGGAACTCAGTGAGTGGTTCTCTATCGAACCTCCACCAAATCCCTGCAATCAATAAACATAAATAAAGGAATTTCAATAACATAGTTTATCAAGCCGTTCATGGCCACTTGGCCATCCTGCAAGAACATCACAATTCGGCCTTGCCCGGCCTAACAAAAAAAAATGAATCACTGTATATCACATATTTATAGTCCGGCCTCGACCAGTCGTACATCAGTATTATAAGCGACCTCGACCAGCCACGTCATAGTGATCGAATCACGACCTCGACCAGTCGGATGATCATGGTTAATCTCGACCTCGACCAGTCGGATGATCATGGTTAATCTCGACCTCGGCCAGTCGGATAACCTCGCACATGCCTCGACCTCGACCAGTTAGGTGTGAAAACATCAGCCTCGACCAGCCGTCAAGCTCAATACACATCACACATTATACATCACACATGTATGGTTCCTACCATTTTAGTATAGATATGTGTTCGCTACTCGCCCATCCCCGAGTTTTCACGTTCGACCCATAAAGGTCACCCTTTGTGAACAGGAATACAACAAGTCACCTAGCCTATAGTACAAGGCATTCATGTTCCTACTCTGGTGTCTCTAGGTGCGAAGCTATCTATTGTCTCAATGTCACCTAGTAGAAGGATCTCCATGACATTTGTGTTCTACACAACAATTATCTATGTAAGTACATATATATCTTGAAAGTTACTATCTTGACGTGTAATGATTATTGTGATCCTAGCCCTTAGAAATGAATTCCTAAAGGTACCTTACGGCCCATAGTGACATAGTTACAGCCCCTAAATTTTTAGGACAGCATATGAAATTTTCAGCTTACAATTATATATTTCCAGCAATTAAACATTTTAATTTCTGCACATAGAAATTCTAATTCTGCACCTAAATATACAATTCCAGCAATCAAACATTCCATTTCTGCACATAGAAATTCCATTTCTGCACCTATAAATATAATTCCAGCAACCATACATTATAATTTCTGCCCATAGTATTTTTATTTTCAGCATAGCTTAAATATTGTTTTAGCATGATTAATTTCAGCAAACAAATAGAGATATTTTCAGGTTGAAATTTCAGCCTTAACACCCATACACTACAGCCGGAAATTTTTGTTATAAACAAGACTATATGTATAAATAAATTTCCACTAATTTATTTTTTTCTTGTACATAGAAAACGGTTGCACACAGACACAAAAATTTGCACTAACACACCAGCATCTAGCAAGAATTGTTGCTATTACAGTAATACTATGATGTACATGAGGTTCTGTACATGTTCGTAGAACCCAAGCAATCAACAATTTAAAGAAACACATGCATGAAAACCAATAATGGAAAGTGCATCATCAAAATAATATCACAACAGTGAATTAAAAGTACGTGTATACATATATCATCCATACAATTTACACTTAAGAAGGCATTTTTTCACACACCACCCAATCTAGGGTTTCAATTCTACATTCCATCTCACAACCAATTAATCCAAGAATAAAATCTACTCATTAAGATTTCCTACCATGCAATCATTAAAGAAATCTATTTAATTAAACAAATTCTCAATATTTCTCTTAACAGTAGGCGGCACCCAGGATTGTAAATTCTCAACATCTAGGTTTGCTTAAATTCAATCTTCAATAGAGGAAATTGGCATAAAGATTTCAATCCAAATCTACTTGAAAAGATATCAACATCCAAAAAAAATTTAAGAAATCTCATATTTCATCCATGGTGAGTGGCGGCACCAATAAGAAGAAAACAATCCCACTCACTCAAAAAGAATCACTCACCTTTGGTTGAACGAGATGAAAGATGCTCGATGAAGTCCTGAATTCCAGTGACGAATCCCGAGTACCGGCGCCACCCTCCTCTCTTCCTGTTCCTAATACGTGATTAAGGAACCTTAATCTTTATGGACCTAACTCAAGAATCAATTAATTAACAAGCACCTCGAGAACAGTATTGGAGAGGGGCGGCATGCTCCCAAACACATTTAAGGCCATGTGACCATACCTCACAATCCAACCAGTGTATAAACAGTGAATGAAATGACAAATAAGAAAATCCTATTTTTCAATCCAGGTTATAAATTTAATCATGAATAACATGGCAACAATTTTCCTTGAAGGGGAGGGGCGGCACAGCCCCTAAATTGACTACTCTTGTGCGGCATGAAGTCAAGAAGACAAGTATCAACATATAATCTATACAATAGCGATGTAAATCACACGATGAGCCATTGCTGATGATTACTTATCAGCAACGACGTTCTAACGGATGAGTGAGTCATTGCTGATAAGTTTATATAGGGCACGCGTCTGCCCCTTCCTTCATCTTCTTCCTCTTCCTCTGCTGTCGCCGCCTGTTGCCGTTGCCGACGTCGCCGCCCCGTCCTTGATCGCCGATTTCAACCGCTGCGCCCCGTCATGTTCCAAGTATTTCTCGCCGCTTTCTTCCTCCCCATTCATTATAGATCTGGTCGAAACCCTAAATATAGGGTTTCGGCCGGTGGCCGACGGTCGGATAGTTGTCCAGTGTTTGGACACTGGACGCCGGACACTAGACGCTGGTGCTGGAGTCCGGTGGACTTCGTCGCCGGAAATCGATTAAATATTAATTTTGTAGATTAATTATTTAATTTATAGATTAATTGTTAGATTAATTGTTAGGGTTTAGATTAATTTTTAGATTAATCTATTTAGATCAATGTTATGTTTTAGATTAATAATGGTATGTTAATTATTTAAATAAATGATATGTTTTAGATTAATATTAATTAATTAGTTAAAATGTTAATTAGTTCGGAGTCGTCCTCAGTGGACTCTCGCCGGAATCGTCCACTTCGGACTCGCGCCGGAATCGTCCACTTTTGACTCACGTCGAAATTATCCACTATGGACTTGAACTGACTCGAAACGTTTAGAAAATAATCATCCATTCGACGAGTTGATATGTTTCACGTACGCATCGATGAGTTGGATATGATTTAGCAAAACCTTAGATCCGTTCCGGGGTTGCATGTTCGTGTAAAAGAAGTAGATGATCTTTTATACGACGTACAACCCTTGCATTATTCCTGATTGGATAATTTGAGAATATAGTTATTTGTATTGCACTTAGTTTTTTCTTTTAACCGTTAACTTAATCTAAATTTTTGTAGCATCTCTCTTGTTCTCCGATACACGCCCATATGATATGCGTATTCAGAGAACTATACAGGGAGATGCTGCCGAAATTTAGAATGAAGTTAGCGGTTAAAAGAAATACTTAGTGCAATATGAATAACATAAATTTCGAATGGAATAGGACCATCTCACCTAAAGGCATTAACCGAAGAAATTATCATTGATTGACATAATCATGTCGGCTGATCGAAGTTGGATGTACCGACGTCTTGATCGTGGAGCTTTAACGAATGAGTTTCGATTATGCGTAACTTACTTCCTAAATTTCGCCTATTCGAATCGAAAATTCGTTAGCGTCGGTGTTAAAATCCGATGTTCATGCCACAATTGCTTGAATGGACGATTTTTGGATCGGGAAACTGTCACTCTGCATCTATATAGCAAATAATTTGCACCAAGATATTTTCTATGGACTTGTCACGGGGAGTCACATGAAGTCGGGATGTCGAGCAATCCTGTCGTTCAAATACATGGTGAATGTTCCTCTGCTAGTGTTTATTCATCCAGTCAATCTAATCCATATAGAACTATGATACTTGATAGTCTTGGGGGTCAATTCCACCTGAATGATAATGTTGATCGACCAGTTACTAAGACGTCAGTCCCACCAGATACTACAGCGGTTGATATCACAGAAGTACAAACTGCGATAGAGATTAAATTGCTGAATAAAGAAGCTGCAGAATTTTACGAGATGTTGAAAGCTGCTGATGAACCTTTGTATGAGAGTTGTCCTAAATACACTAGGTTTTCAGCAATGACGCAGCTCCTAAACATCAAGGCCGATCGTAATATCAGCGGGGTTGCGTATGATCATATTGCAGGATTGATTAATGGAATGCTGCCTACTGATAACAAGTTTGAGCCAACTTTTTATAAAACTAAAAAGCTGATGAGAAAATTGGAGCTGGGGTACGAAAAAATACACGCGTGCCAAAATAACTGCATCTTATATTATAAAGAAAATATGCAGTTGGATAAATGCCATGTATGTCAACATCCTCGTTACAAGGAGAAGAAATTCGTCCGATAGAAAAATATCCCGTTTAAGGTGCTTCGGTAGTTTTCACTAACACCGAGGCTTCAAAGATTATTCATGTCGAAAAAGACGGCCCCCTACATGAGTTGGCATGCAAGAAGTCGTGATGATACAGTAATGACTCATCCATCCGACAGTGAAGCATGGAAATATTTGGATACATATTATCCTTCATTTGCTAGGGATACTAGAAATATCAGATTAGGATTGTCCACAGATGATTTTAATCCGTTTGGACATTCTGCAACTCCTTATTCAGTTTGGCCAGTGCTACCTATAGTTTTTAATTTGCCACCGTCAATGTGTATGAAAGATGGATTTATTTATCTTTCGATAATTATTTCGGGTCCTAAGGGTCCGCGAAAAGAAATTGACGTATTTCTCAAACCCTTGATAGATGAATTGAAAATATAATGGACCGAGGGAGCTATCACTTATGATTGTCATCGGAAGCAAAACTTCAATTTAAAGGCCGCGGTCTTGTGGACAATCAATAATTTCTCGGTGTACGACATGTTGTCTGGTTGGAGCACTCACGGCCGACTCTCTTGTCTGTATTGTATGGAACACTCTAAATCAATCAGTCTTCAGAACGGACGAAAAATGTCATTCTTTGATTATCATCGTCGATTCCTACCGGCTAACCATCGGTATCGAAGTCATCGTAATAAATTTACTAAGGGCAGAGTCAAAAGAGATGAGCCACCACCGATGTTGTCTGGTGAACAAATGTTAGCACGTGTTTCAGCACTTCTAGAGATAGTGTTTGGTCGGAATGAAAGAGTGTTAGGCTTTGGTCAAACACATAACTGGGTGAAAAAAGTATCTTTTGGGAATTGCCCTATTGGAGTTCATTACTGATTCGACATAATTTGGATGTCATGCACATTAAAAAAAATATGTTTGATAATATTTTTAACACTTTGATGGATGTTTCCGAAAAAACTAAAGATAATGTCAAAGCCCGACATGATTAGAAAATATTTTGTAAGATACCGGAGTTGGAGTTACAAGAGGTCAACGGACGATATCTGAAGCCGAAGGCCCCGTATGTGCTAAATAAACAACAGATCTAAGATATTTTTCAATGGATAAAAGAAACTCAAATTACCCGATGGATATGCCTTAAACTTATCTCGATGTGTGAAAGTCGATGATTGTAAAATATCAGGGATGAAGAGCCATGATTGTCATGTATTCATGCAGAGGTTGCTTCCGATCGCTTTCCGAGAACTTCTACCTAATATTATTTGGGATCCGTTGACTGAATTAAGTATGTTTTTTAAAAACATTTGTGCAAATGTCCTTCGAATCGAAGATATGTCAACACTTGAAAGTAATATTGTTGAAATTATATGCAAGTTGGAGCAATTTTTTCCTCCTGCCTTATTTGACTTGATGGAGCATCTACCAATACACTTGACATACGAGGCACGAGTTGGCGGCCCTGTTCAATACCGATGGATGTACTTATTTGAAAGAAACATGAATCGTCTGAAGAAAAAAAATAAAGAACACCGCAGCTGGTGAAGGATCAATATCTGTATCGTATATCATCCAAGAAATTTCAACATTCTGCTCATTTTACTTTGAATCGACAATACATACAAGATTTTATCGTCTTCCACGTAACGACGACGGGGGAGTTCGACATTTAGATGGACGTTTAAATATATTTTGTCACTCTGGTCGTACTTTTGGTTCTCGTCCATCTTGACACTTAACCGACGAAGAGTATCATTTGGCACAATTGTACGTATTACTCAATTGTCTAGATATTGAACAATTCATTAAAATATTTGACATTGAGATGATGCAAAAATACTTTATTCACAACGATCAAGAATTGAAGAGATTACGGAATCGTGATTGCCCTACTTGGATTCGGGCTTACAGCAAAGATCATAGAGCTGAAATAGATGAAAGAATATTTGAGTTTGTTAGTGGACCGTCGCGACTAGTGTCGTGTTATAGCGGATATTTTGTTAATGTGTATAAATTTCATACGGTTTAATATGCATTTACAAAGAAGACAATGAATGCCAGGGTCTGCGTGAAAGGGACAACCTATGTTGAATGTGATATGGATTTTTATGGACTAGTGGAAGAAATGATAGAGTTGCACTACTTCGGCTTGAAATCAGTTTTCCTATTTTGATGTCATTGGTTCGATACAATAGAAAGGGGCATGAAAGTTCATCCAAAATACAAACTTGTTGAGGTTAATTACAAATCGAAATTAGCAGCAAATGAGCCTTTTATATTGGCATCACTAGTCGAATAAGTATATTATGCGAAGTATCTGGCTCGAAATAAAGATAGAGCAGATTGGTATGTAGTCTGTAAGACTAAACATAGAGGAAGAATTGATCCGATTGCGGGAGAAAATGAGCCGATACCTGATGTGACAGATGATTTCTATCAAGAAGATGATTCCCCTACTGTAGATCGTATTATTCCAATACTCGAGGATGTAGACATAGCATCAATTCAATTAGAAGTTGAATATACTGATGATGACGATCATGAAATTGAGGAAGCTGAAGATGAAGAAGATGAAGAATTCGAAGACTATTACTTAGATGTTGAGGAATAATTGTAAACTATATCTTATATTAAATATATCTCTACTATATATATAATAATCTAATTATATGCCTATTCGACAGATATGTCTGGTCGTGGTTATCGTCGCAGAGAGCTTCAGAGTCTCCGATCGGTCAGACTCCAGCACTTACTCCTGCTGCTGATCTTCTTGCCGATGATACTGCTGAGGCTAGTACATCCAGACGCAGGCGACCACACGGGTCGAAAAGGTGGCAGCCTCCACCAGCCACAGAGTCGCGTAGATTCATTAGCGTGATTGGGGAGAGGTAATATATCATGAATTATGAATCATTACAAGTTCATTATATCATAATATAATATTAAATTTTATTTTTATTGTGCAGGTTCGAGCAAAAAGAAGTGCCAAGGACCATATCTTCTACCATTCGACGATACATGCACGGGGCATGACCCACGTGGTCTCACATGCCCAGTGAGCACGTCGACATGCTGTGGCGCGAGTTTGAGGCACGTCTTAATTTTTTTTTTATATATGCATGATGATTAATATTGGTACTGATATTATTTTTTTGCAGACTCGCTATACATGGGCTGAGGACCAAAGGTCCTTCATTTACGCTGCATGGAAGGCTATTTCTTGGTAGAGGTACAATGGACGGCTGGGGCAGGCCCGGTCCTAGGCGATGGCCCGAGCTGGGACCACAAACATCGCGAAGACTCGGGGATACGACTCCGATTGGATTACTCTGGATATATGGGACCAGCTCGTGGCATCATGGTCGACGAATCGATGGCAAGAGATTTCTATGACTGCGGCTAGAAATCGCATATCGGGGGGAGGAGCGCATCACACTGGTGGCTCTATTTCATTTGCAGTGCACACAAATCGTATGGTAAGTCTTATACCTTTCTTTTAATTATATATTTTATTTGTTACTCTGTGTACTAATTAATGTATTTGTTTTGTAAATATAGACGACGATGTCGGACGACGGGACTGTCCAGCGACCCTCCCCAATGGCGGTGTTTGAGCGGACTCACCGTCGAGTACATGGGATGGGAAAGTACATCGACAACCGCGTTGCATACATTATGATAAGTATATTTGCTTAAATTATTCATTATATATTTATAATTTAAGTTTTATGAAAAATATTAAACAAAAAATCAAATTTGAGTAGGAGACTTACACTCAGACGGTGATGCAACGCGGGGGCACCCCCGAGGACTTTGACGCAGGAGCATGGGTCGAGGCTGCAGTTGGCTGGGACCACGGCCCCGTATATGACTTTGCAAATTATGGTCATGTGCGAATCGTGCTAGGGCCACTTGGGGCACCAACCCCTCCGGTCGTTGGTGTGCGACCGTCCACCTCCAGGTCTAGTTATGATCAGAGTAGCGGGATAAGGACACTAGAGAAGACGATCGCGCGTCAAAGTGAGATGATGGAGCGTCAGAGTCAGATGATGGCGGAGATGCATGCTATGCTACGCCACATCTCAGCTCATACCGGAGCAGGCATCCCCTCAGCATTATCTAATCCATCGTCCTAGAGTCAATCCACGCCGGTGTACACCCAAGCACTTCAGACCCCGCCATATGATCCAAACCATCCTCCATCGTCATCGTAAGATTTATTATTATTTTTATATTGACTTTGTTACTTAGATACTATACTTGATTAATTTGTTTTGTTTGGATATTGATACTTCAATTTTGAATTTGAATAGTTTTTATACAGTTGTGGATAATTATAAATATAAGTAAAATTATTTTGATGTATATCTGGGTGTATTTGTGATGTGTATGTGAATGGATGTGTGTATGAGTGTATGAGTGTGTGAGTTATGTATCAGATAATGTGTCAATGTATTAATGGAAATTTGGAATTTTAAAATTTTTTCAGCTGCAGGTCTAGGTCATCAGCAACGGCTTTCCCACGGACGTCCGTGTGAAAGCCGTTACTAAAAATGTATTGTAAGCCGTTGCTGATGACCTACAACAACGGCTTAGCAACGAACTTTCACTAACGGCGTTGCTACGGCAGCTCGGGTCGTTGCGAATAGTTTTAGCAGCAACGGCACCGCGTCTGTGGCAGAGCTGATGGTTAATAATTTTATTAGCAACGACCGCTCGGGCCGTTGCTGATCTGTTGCTAAGTTATCAGCAACGCGTGTTTCTGCCACGGCTCCGTTGCAACGGGCCAGACCGTTGCACGCCGTTGCTTATGCCTATTATTCCAGTAGTGATTTTCCTTATGTTCGTTCTGGTTATAGAACTTTAAACATATTCAATATTTCAGCTTGGTTTGGACTTGTGCTTTTGATTATACTCTCAGGTAAATGCATGGTTGTCATTTTTATTTCCACATTTGCATTCCTGGTTTGGTAGGCTCCGGGGTACGGATGCGTACTCCGGCCGATTACGTGATCCTGGATTTTGGGGTGTGATGAAATGCATATAGTTTAATGATTCTTGTCATATTAGTTTATATTAATTGTATATGATCAAGTTTTTTTTTCATAATAAGCAAAATATATCAAAGAGCCAAAAGTTCATAATAATATATCTTTAACTATGAAATTTGATGACAACATAATACGGTGCATTTGATCAACTCATATGACAATTAATTGCTTACTTTTTTATTATTAATTTGTTTGGGATCAACAATCACCATAACATATATTACCACGATAAATTGAGGCAAAACCACTTGGACAAACATCACACTGTACTATGTCATGTTTGCAAGGTTGTCGAATGAGATTAGATTTAGCCATGGACAACATAACACCTACATGAAATTAATTTGACAACATCAACTCAATATATCATCAACTAAAAGTTAATTGAGAAAAACCTTAAATTTAAACAAAACAAAAGTTTAAGCAATATGGATATGAAGACATATATAACTTGATGTCATCATCATGACTACAGACAAGAAAGCTATAAGAATAGTTTTGCTGGTCATCATTCATTTTTATTTTGCAGATGTTGAGTCTCATATATATATATATATATATATATATATATATATATAGGGTTGTGACACACATAATTATTATAAAATAGGAATTTCCCAAAATCGGATTTCGGAAGAGGAAAATTCCCAGATCCGGATTTTGGGGGTCAAAATTTTCAAAACCGTAACCTAGTGGATTGGATACTCATTTTACTCCTTGTCACGCCCCAACTCAGGGTCGCGTGACTAGCTAGGGTAAATGTCTACCACATGCACTCATCAACAAAATACAACATGCAACCAAACCGACATAGAAAACATAAATGAAGTATGCCAAACTTTATTAAATGTTTGAAAATTTGTTTTACAACTCAATGATCAAGAAACAATTGAGTGCAAGAACTAAGACTCTCTCTACGTGACTACGACTACATAACTGCATGCTACGAGATCTACGACACCACCTGCCTTCCAGTCGCGCTACGCCATCAAGCCGTATTTCACTGGTTAGGCTGTGCAAAACAAAGACAAATAAAGCCATGAGTCCACGAGGAACCCAGTGAGTGGTTCTTCCGAACCTCCACTTAAATCCCCAGTATAATATCGTATATATAACTATAAAATGCATGCACAAAATTTATATTGGTCATGTCACGATAATCGACCAGTTGGCCAATCTCTGCGAGTAAATAAACTAGCCAAATACGACTCTACACAACAAGTGCCACTCAGCCACTATGGGCCTTACCCTGCAGGAATGGTTCGGCCATGCCTACACAATCATACGAGTAAGCATACTAGCCACAACATATTATATTTTTCAGAAATCCCACATATAGAGATTCAATCACTGGGTTTGTCAACTAGGATGGTCAACTAGTTTCTGGAGCCACCACCGGGTTAGGGATAGCTAGTCTCACCCAACACTCAGGTCTACCGTTAGCTTGGCCTACTGATAGAATCTCAAGACCCCTGCCGTTCGGGTCTAACACCTAGCGTGACCCACTGGTGTAATCTCAAGACCCTAAAACCACCCGCTTAGTCGGGTAATAGTCGTGCCGGCTAAAAGCACCACTCAGCCCGACCATCTCAACCACAATATACATACACTTAAGTATTCCACAGTAATTAAATACTACCTCGGGCTTACGCCCAAACCCAGCCCTACCCGGCTGCATCAATTTGTGTTTCTCATTTTTTTGTTCTCGTCCTAACGAGGACTGTAGTATCAAGATATCTACTACACTTATCCATTCTCAGCATGAGAATATAATTTAGCATCTCCATTGTTTCTACATTCACAACTTCTAAATTGGATTGAAAAGTATGAGGTCTAACATATGCCACCCTCCGGTCATTCAAATGTACGATGTCGTTCACTTATTTGTACTCGAATTGCTAATCGTAACCTCTAGTGTTTATCTATAATTCATGCATGAAGTATATGACAATAATTGATCTATTTCAGCATGCGCATATTTATCACAGCAATTTAAATAACTTATCACAACAATAATAATTCATAACAACTTATAAACAATGATTTCAGCAATTAAATAATTGTTTACAACAATTAATTATTTAATCCCAGCATATAGAAACAATTTCTAGCAACATGAAAACATATAAAGAACCCTCTAACACATCACAACACAAGAACATTCTACACATGTCGATAGGAAGAATTTTGCTTAGCACAACATCAATCCATGTTCTCTAAACTATGCTCTCAAGAAGCTAAGGTATAATAGATCCCAACTATGAGCCTTGGTTTACCCCTCTCGGCCAACCCCCATCAATTTGGGGAAAAACCTTCACTAGGCCTGCCCTAGGTATTTTTGGGGAAACCAACCACTCGACCAAGGTTTCTATCAATTTCTCTAAGATTTGTGAACATGATTGGGGTTAGTTCTACAAGGATTAAGCACTCAAGGATTGGGGAAAAATTAGGCATGACCTTTCCCCCTTTCTCTTCAATCGATCGGCCCCAAACAATCACAAAAACGAATGCCGAATATAAGAATCCATACATCAATGAAAAACATGATTAAAGAATTCGAGAAACATTATCTATCGACGAGAAACGACACATAAAATCTTGTTTTACTACCTCTTTATAGTTCGGCCCCACGCCTCACCTTACCAGTCGAGGTTCGACCACTCACCTTGATTAGAAGGAAGAGAAAGACGAGACGAAGACATTCCTGAACTTCGATGATGACACCAAACTCCGGCGCCGCCCTTTTGCTCTCTTCCTCTTCTCCCTCACCTCGGGCTACGTGTGACTCTCCTTGAACAGTACGACGGCTGGGGGAAAAGAATTTTATTTTATTTTATTTTATTGTGAAAATTATGCCCTTACAACTTAAGACCTCTTACCCGACTCAACCTGTGCCCGAATTGAGCCCCGACTCGACCCGCGAACCCGGTTCCAGCCCGACTTAGTCAATTCAACTTAAAAAAAATCATAAAAGCATAAATCACGAGTGTAACAATTTAAATTGTACCTTCTACTCACAGCGATCTCGTGACTCGACCTGACTTGTCCCTGATCCTGCTTGCTGAACCAAATAAAATTTTATATTAAAAAATCTTGGGTATTACACCCTTGGGCTAAAGTCTCTAACTCTCTACAAATCTAGTTAGAGACTTTGGTTAAAAATTTAAACAATATATATAATTTTCTTAAAAAAATAATTTTAATTTGTAAAATATTTTTATAATAAAAATGAGGTGTTAGAGTCTAAAAAATATATTTTCAAACTCTCTAATTTATTAGAGACTTTTGCACAAAGTCTATAAAATTAAATTTAAATTAAAAATTATAAAATATTTTGATGAAAAATATTTTTTTGAACTACAACACATCTTTTGTATTTTAAAAAAATATTTCATTAATTAAAATTATTATTTTAATTATAAATCTATTATAAAATTTTGGCAAAAGTCTCTAATACATTAAAGACTTTTGCCCAAAGTTTATAAAATTAAATTTAAAATAAAATATTAAAATATTTTTATCCAAAATATTTTTTATAGATTCTATAGCATCTTTTCTATCACATATATTTTTTCTGAATTAAATAATTTTTTTTATAATTATAAAATTATTTTAGAGACTTTTGTCCAAAGCTTATAAAACTAGTTTTTAATCAATTAAAGTGAAATATTTTTATGTCCAAAATATTTTGATAGACGCTAGCACATCTTTTATATCACATATATATTTTTTATGAATTAAATTTTATTTTTTACAATTATAAAATTATTATAATCAAAAGTATCTAACTCATTAGAGACTTTTGTGCAAAGTCTATAATAGCTTCATAATTTTTAAAAAAAGTATTTGAATTCATGAAATAATTTGGTTTAATTATGTTTTTGGTCCCCTAAAATATCATGTTTTATTTCGTTTGGTCTCTCATTTTTAAAAACTTTCTGTTTAGTCTTTCAAAAATTATTTTCATTTCTGTTTGGTCCATCTGTTAACTTTTGATATTAAGTGTCAATATGGAATGCTGACATTGACTAAAGAGAGATCAAACGAAAAAAATAAGATATTTTAAGGGACTAGATGAAAAATATATATATTTTAATAACCTAAAACATAACAATATATATATTTTAATAACCTAAAGCATAATAGTATATAATTATGTTTTAGGTTATTAATATATATATTTTTTTCATCTAGTCCATTAAAATATTTTATTTTTTTTGTTTGGTCATTCTTTGGTCCATGTTAGCATTACATATTGGCACTTAACATCAAAAGTTAACGGAGGGACCAAACGAAAATAAAAATAATTTTTGAGGGACTAAATAAAAAGTTTTTAAAAATGAGGGACCAAACGAAAAACCATAATATTTTGGGGGACCAAAATTATAATTATTAATGATACAAAATATGTATTATGATCAAAAAAAATATTTTACATCAAAATATTTTGAAATTTTTATTTTAAATTTAAATTTATAGACTTTGTGCAAAAGTCTTTAATGCATTAGAGAGTTTGAAAATATATTTTTTATACTATAATATCTCATTTTTATCACAAAAAATATTTTATAAATTTAAATTATTTTTTCATATATTTTATATATTTTTAATTTTTAGCCAGTTAGAGACTTTGGTCGAGGGGTAAAATGACTATCGAATCCACTCACCTCTTTTGGAGAAACCGGGAAGGAAGAAGAAGTTAAGGATATTCGTCCTTCTCCTCTCGGCGGCGCCTCTCTTGTTGGTGAAATGGCTACACTAGAGGGGGGATGAATAGTATGTTTACTAATCTTTTTGTCTAAATTTGATTTTAATCGTTTCTTTGGTTACTTAGGCAAATTACAAGTTGAATAGCAAGCGGAAGCAAAGTAAATACGATAATGAAGTAAACACAAGTAGAAGCAATGCAAACACAATTATTTATAGTGGTTCGGCCCCAATGCCTACTCCATTACATAAGCACACTGCTTAGGATTTTCAAACTAAAATTTACTAGATTAATCTTGTTTCCCTTACAATGAGGACTTTGATCCGAAGAGTCTCGCTCTCAATCTAAGATACTTCCACATCCGGAAGTCTCCGCCTTCTTACCGAGAGCACTCTTCCACCTCAACCCTAAGGGACAACTCAACGAATCCTAGTAAACTACGTTTACACCAATGGAATTAAGCATCAAACACAAAGGCAACCACCAAATCTATCAAACCTAGCAATCTAAGTTTACACAAGTTCAAATACAATGAAATAAACATCAAAATATAACAACTAATGAAGCAATAAATCAAACAACAAATACTTAGCTCCAAAAGAAGCTCCCTAGTTCTTTCGATTCCTCAAGATGATGAATCGGTGAAGCGTGAATCAAAACGTGGAGATCAAAATTAGGATTCTTGCAAAGATGACTCAATGAAATATTAGAATTGATCACAAGATGACTAAAGAAAGTGTAGAATCATGAAGAAAAATACTCAAGGGCTGCTATTTATAAGCCCTAGAAGAATGAGCCAAAATAGCTCACCCAATTGGCTGATTTTTGTTCGTTAGCGTCGTCCGATCGTAGGCCGATCGATCGTCGGTCGACCGAGCGATCGACCAAATTTATACTGCCACTTTTGGGCAGAAAAAGAAAATGGCACCTTACACGACAGCCCACTGGTGAGTAGATCCATCTTCGAGCTGTATCCTTTGCGAGAAACCAGTTCTCAGTTTCTCGCCTTGCCGAACTTGTCCAATCCAGAATTTACAATCACCACTGTTTAAGAGTTTAATACTAGTGGAAACTGGAAAGTCACTGCTTAGGGAATCTGCTCATTTTCCTTGAACAGGGCCGGAAGGATGGGCTGCCTCGATAATGAACCAAACAGGCAAACAGGATGAAGGGTCATCGTCATTCGTCAATCCTAAGCACATTAAATACTTAAATGTTGATACAAAATGACCAATTTTGGAATATTGACTTTTTACAAGTGCACTGCTGTTAGTAATTAATTTTAATCCTATTACACAGTTGGAAAAAACAAACATTACATGCTACTGTCGAATAATCTTATCATCAGATTCTTTGCTTTTTAAAGAGCTGCTTCTTCCTGACATTGAAAGCTGTGTCGGTCACCCGCAATGCTTGTGAGCTCCGAGTTCCAGGCTTCACATGCACAGAGACCTCTCTTGTTCTTAACCTCACATGGTGGCGACCGCTTCCCATTCTATGCGATCTTCTTCTTCTACCTTTGGAATTGCCTCTCGTCGGATACAAAGATCTGCGCAAGTGTTCCTTTCTCCTCTCTCTCACCGGCCGCCTCCTCGCTCTGTGGTCGTCGAAGCTATCCTCATCCGAGGAAGAACCATAATGGCTCGAACTGTATCCTTCTTCCAGGTCTTCAAATCGACGTCGGTAGACGCGTTTGGTGTTCTTGAGCTTGTGCCAGAGGAAGCAGGTCATCTCCTTAAGTGCAGTCCAATATGCACCACAGGCTGCGGTTGTCATCTTGCACATGCCTCTGCAGAAGCACTGGATTATTCCCACTTGAAATAGCAGGTAGATGAACATCAAAGCTGCAGAGAAGAATGAAGCATCAAGTAAATTTCGAGTAACGAAGAATTAATAACCATGTAATTAAATGAAAGGACAAGTCTTACTTATGTAGGCCAAGACAGATACCATCAACAACCTCAGCAGACTTGAGATACAAAAATGCTCGATAAAGCAGATAATGTCCCATGTTCCTGAACAAATGCCTCTGCAGAGGAACAAAATACCACAATACGTACAAGTATTATGCTCATTCACCATCAGACTAAAACCATGCATTTGAGCCATGCATAGTGCAAATTAAGTCACAAATAAGAATTAACAGGTAAGCTGTTGAAGAGTATACAACTCAAACATTTGCAGCATACAGACAATCATTTTATGGATAAATGAAAACAAAGTGGCCGACAGAATCATAGACAATCAAAATAAATAAGATAAAAATCTTGTAGGCTTGCATAACTGATTGGTGACCTATGAATTAGCTTTAGCATTACCTCATTATAAAAATGAATATGGTACAAGTTTATTTTGTGCCTCGATTTAATTGATATGAAAATTAAATTTTTACGAAAAATTATAATTTTTATGAATTAATTTTTTACCTATATATTTTGGAAAATATTAAAAATATATTTGGTTGACAAAAAATTACTCGATAGGAAGTGTAATTTCTCACTCATAATATGTTTGATTGACATGAATATTTCCTAGAAAGTATCCATCAAATGACTAATATACTCTCTTTTTTATAAATTAAAATATATGAAAAATATATATATTAGAATATATAAAAAAAATTAAAATTTATTTATAAATTATTATTTTAACACATATATGTAAAATATAATATAATTTTTTATATATATAACTAATATAATATATAATTTATTGTATATAAAAAATTAATTTTTATTTAAAATTAATATAAAAAATTACATATTTTGTTCAAATATAAATTAAAATAAAATAAATAGATCAAAATTTATGAATTATCTAATTTCATAATGTTAAAAACATAAATTAAGTCTACCATTAAATACAAATGTGGGGATATAATTATCTTTTTTTTTAAAATGCAAAAAGAAAGTGTGAGATCTAGGTAAGTTACTTCCTGCATTTTGCAAGAAATCGCACTTCTTAAAAAAATTGTACTTTCTATAAAATACAAGAAGTATGTCAATCAAATAAGGTCAAAAAATATATATAATTTTCTGCATAAAATTGTGTCAACCAAATTACACTTTAGTTGGAAAGTAGCAACTGAGCAATGTACATAACATATGATCAAACTTGACAAGAATTTTACATGATAAGACAAAGCAAAATGGTTTCTAAATAAGAAAGGAAGATCTCCTTACTCGCATGAAGCACCAAAGATGGTCTTAATTGGAGCTACAAAAGCATTCCCAAGTGCAGCCCCAACACTATTTGCAGCGCTACTGATTGCAGATCCCATTATGCAAGAAAGTAGTCATCCATCCACTTCGAACGCCAAATCCTGCTCACTAATATACTATTGTTTATTGTTTGTCTTGTTTCACTTCACACTGCATGATTTTGCACAAAAACAAAGATTAAGCAATCAGTAATATGGCAAGATATCAAGCCAAAATAATCATTAACGCCATAGCTTGACCTAATTACTCTCGGTTGGAAAGCGCATCCAATCTCTGAGGGCAAACTGCGAAAGAAATATATGCGCACATAAGAAAAATAAAAAAATTCCCCTTTTTTTCTCTCTGCATTGGGTTTGGGAATCTTCCGAAACAACCATCACAATCGGATAAATAGACTGACTAGATACAAAAGTACAGCAAATAGATTGGGAAATTTTTCGTGAAAGATCGAGGAACTCGAATTTATTTCTTTTAATTATTTTTGAAATGCACAAATCCCTAGTTATCATCATTATGTAAAGACAATAAAGGGGAAGAAGATCAGAAGCGATACGCAAAAGAAGGAATCAATAGTCGAACGCAGCGAGAGAAATTGAGGGAGAGAGCGGTCCCGGTTCAGAGAAGGAAGGGGAAGAACAATCAACGGTCGGCCCAATTATTTGCGGTCCAACGTAAAGTGGGCTTTCCTGCTCAGTTTTTATATATATATATATAATATTTAATTATATTTTCGATCATCCAAAATATTATATTTTTAAATACACGGCATCTAGTTAATAACACATGAGCAGGGGATAAAATATAAGAGCCTGTTTGGTATCCTGTATAAGTCTCTTGTATAGTATTAGGATAATACTATATAGTATTTGGAAAGAATATTAACTAATATCGCACTAAAAATAATACCCTATAAGCTGTCATAAGGTGTATTAGTAATACACTCTCAAAGCTCTTCATTAGCCTACACTAGAACTTTCAATATTTTGAATACTAATTTTACTTTCGGCCAAAAATTAAAAAATATATAAAAAATATTAAAAAATAATTTTAATTTATGAAATATTTTTAATGATAAAATATATTATATAATTTTTTATATTATATTATATTATATAGGTTAATCAATACATACTAGTACTATATAGATTAGTACATATGTGCATCAAATACTATGTAATAATAGTACAATATAGGTTAGTACTATACAGGTTAGTCAATACAGACTAATATTATACAGAAATACTATAACGAGCCCTAAAAGTAGTCTCCGACACCACTTTATATTTGCTGATGTAAACTGCGTGAAACCTCAAAAATGCTTTCAATCATAACATATACTGTTTGATTAAGTATTTAACAGTCTCAGACAGCTGTCATGTAAGGTGCCATTTTCTTTTTCTGGAAAATCTACTCACCATTTTATTCATAGTTGGGTCTACATATCCGTTCCTTATATTGCTAAGATGAAATATGAAATGCGGAGAATGTGTGGGTTTCCCTTTAAAATGATTGGAAAATGGTACTGCTAGCAATAAAATGTGCATTGTAAAGCAACTTTAGAACAACTGGAAAATGGGCAGAAACAACAAGAGTCTGTGCACGAAAATCTTGCATAAATTGAATGAAACTTAAATAAGAAAACCTTGGAGATGTTTGATATTCTGATATCTACAAGTTGAAAGGTCTTTGTTCCTAGTTGAGATATCATTTATATCAAAACTTCGGAATCTGAATTCAGTTAGAGGATTTCCTTGACCTGATTGATGCAATAGGCTTGCTGCAAGTCACTTGACCTGATTTGTTCCAGGTTATACTATCTACTATTTTTCTTAAAGAAATGATTGTTTTTTTCTTGGTGAACAGGCAGCAAGATCTCTTGAAAAACATTGTTGAAATTGAGCCAAAGAAGCAAAAAGTTTCGGTTCCTAGTTCGTTGCAGTCTGAGCGCTCCAACCAATCCTTAACTGGAACAGTTTCTTCACATGCGAATGCGGACAACGAGGGAAAACTGGTGAAGAATCTACTCACCAGTGGGTTGTCGTGAAGAATCATTAAAGAATGTATTCTGTCGTCCGGTCGTAGGTCGATGGATCGAAACTGAAAAAATTAGCCTAGTTTTACTGATTTTTCTACTCGTTTGTTCGTTTCTGAGTTCGATTTTCGCTAAGTCTACTTATATAATATTTACTAACTTTAAGTGAATAACTTTAAAACATAAATATTATATAATGATTACTCTCCATTTGGATTCAATAAAAATATCTAAAAAATTAAAATTCTTAAGAATCACAATCTAATTTTTGGGGTCTAGTATAAATTTTCGAAAACCGAAAATTTTATAATCTCCCGGGTCAAATATGGATAGGCTAAAAGCTTTCAAAAAATTATTAAAAATATCTCGTTATCTAGTTTTTACCTAAGGAACAATTACCACTGCTAAGAAAATGTCTAGGTCATATAGCCCTCCAAGGAGTTCCCTAGGCTTAGTGAACTTCAGGATCATTTCTAATTTGCCAATTTTTTATGTTTTGAGATCCGGGATTGATTTTTGAGTTTCTTTGCATCATCATGAGGATTTATAATTTATCTAGACACTCTAAACCTAAACTCTATCTTCACGAAGAAATCCAAGCGTCGAGGATTGTCCTTGCCGTTTTCTCCGATTTCTCTAATTTTTCCGATTTGGGACGACGAGCACTAACTGACTTGGAACATGAAAGTATTTCTCAATGAAATATTAGTTTCATATTTGTTATCATCAAAATCGAGATTAAGACCAAAATTGAAAATCTTAGGCCAACATCTCTCCCCTCCTCTTTAAGCCTCGAGTGGCGTGTGGCAAAAAACCCCTGACTAGACGCCCTAGGTTCTAATTTATAGACATTTGTTTGTTCTAAATGACCAAAATACCCCCGCTTAAGTTATCCGACTAAACTAGTCCGTATCTAACCCGTTCTAACTCTTATTCGAGTTCCGATGGAACCGCTAAATTTGTCTCGAGACCCTCTATCATCCTGGCATGCTAAATCACATAAATAAAATAAATATATTTTTTCCTAATTTTTTTTAATATAAAAAAGCTTACCCGAATTAAATCTCACGATTCTACGCCAATCCGCGACTCTGTTTGGTTCTGCTAACCAACTCTTATCTTTTCCCAACCTCAATGCCAACAACTCAAATAGGAATGAATGAGTAGCACCTGGATCAAGCAGTGCATAAGCAGATAACGAACTAACTGAAATGATACCTGTCACTACTGCATTAGACTTCTCCGTGCCCTCATGAGTCAGTGCAAAGACACGTGCTGGTGGCCTCCCGGGGCCCGCCGTGTCCTGCTGTCCAGTCCCCTGAGTCTGGGTTCGCTACAACACCGAAGCTGTCGACATAGGAGTCCTCCATCTGGGTGGTAGTGCTGCTTGACCGCCAGCATGACAGTCCCTACTGATATGGCCTGGCTGGCCACACCCAAAACAAGTACTTGGACCATAGCAAGCTCGTCTGTGCCTCCTCCCACACTGTCTGCACTCTGGCACCTCACCTCTCTGGCCTACTGGTACTGTGGCACTCTGAGTAGCCGTCGGTGGTCCCATCCGCGTACGACCTATGAAATTTCCTTGTCCTTGGTTCTGCGGGTCCATCGTCCCGGTGCCGGCAACCTTAGATTGGGTGCGCTTGTCCTTCTATCGATGCTGCCTGAATCTCTTTCGGGTTGGTCCATCCTGTCGGTCGGTAGGTAATATGACTTCCTTCCGCATTGCCTCGTCCACCACCTGCACAAAGGTAGTATCCTCGGTGTAATGTATTAGTCTGCCAATCTGTACCCTCAGACCCTTCACGAAACACCTCACCTGGTCCGTCTCAGTCACCACTAGGGATAGGTGGTAACGGGACAACCGTGTGAATTCCATCTCATATTCCAACACAGTCATAGTGTCGGTCTGGCGAAGCTGCTCAAACTCCCTAGCCTGCATTTCGCGAACATTCCTGGGCAAGCACTTCTCGATGATAGCAGTTTGGAATTCTCCCCACGTAGGGGATGGTGCATGAGTCCCCCTACGCGCCATCCATAACTAGTGTGATTCCTTCGCTAGGCCTCTAAGCTACAACCCAACTATATGTGCCATCGTCTCAGAGGAACACTCCAAGGCCGAGCATAACTCTATGCAGTCATTTATGAACGTTGTCACCTCCACTACCTGATCTATGCCTGTGAATACTAGCGGCTTCAGCCTCACCAAATCCATGTACAACGATCTACGTACCACTGGTTCTTGCCGGACCTCCTCCACGTATACAGGCTGAACCGGCTCGACCGATTCGGTCATTGTGAGTGCCACTGGTGGTACATGTGGAGTCCGCTACTGCGCTAGCTCCCGCTCCTTATGAAGCTCATCTCTCTCCCTACGGAACTCATCCGGTTCTTGATGGAATTCGTCCAGTTCTCTGCGAAGCTCCTCGGTCAGCTCTGTCACCTGGGTCTCTGGCAGTGCAACCCTGGGATCTCGCGCTTCCTCCTCCTGAGCCACCTGGCTGGTAACATGACTTCTACCTCAGCCGTGACCCCAGCCTCAGCCTCGTCTACCAGCGGAGTTACTTCCGCTTCCGCTCATCATGGCATCATCATACGCCTCCATTGCTATTAAATAAGAAGCAAGCACCACATAATTTCAATATATAAATAACAACTTAAATCAAAAGAATATGTATCACCGTTGGTGCGCACGTTCAGCTGTCGATTTCGTGACTAGGGCATACCATATGTGAACACGCTAGCAATGCCCCCATACGATACCTACCATTCTATTATTGTACCCGCTCTGATACCAACTTTGTCATACCCCAAATCTGGTATGATCGACGAGGGAACGCTACGTACCCCGAAGCCTAACCCAAACCAAACCACATGTAGAACATTTAATAACTTTCAGGAATTTATAAAAGACATTTATTTTCAAGAAAACCCTAGAAAACCCTAGACTTGGGTAACCCCCTCGACCACGACATGTCACGAGACCCACTGCCCTGCCGCCACCGGCCGCGCTACTGCACCCCAGTGCCTCTCTGATCTAGCTCAGGTACTTCAAAATAACAGATATGAGGGATAAGTCCAACTGGGACTTAGTAAGTAGATCACTCCTCAATTTCCACCACATCATCATCATCATGCATAATCAAAAGCATATAAATACACATAAGAATATAAAGCATAAATTTTATTTGATCATTTATTTTATCAGCGCAATGATCCTCGACAACATACAACAACCAACAAGAAAATGCCACAACATATAATATGCTCAATGCAATCATCCACATGCTCAACAGGACCCGTTAGTCCTCATCGCCAAATAGGGTAGGTAGTCGGTGCGGCTTCCGATCTACAACCCAGCCAGTGTTGTACCTTTAGGGTATGCTCACTCCTCACCGACACGACTATTTCGATCCGTCTCTTTGAGGCATACGCTCCCCTCATCGGTCGGGTCTTTGGACTGTCTCCTTGGGGGTATGAACTCTCCTCACCAGCCTGTCACATGCCAATTATTTTGTGCGGAAGAACCCGTGCAGTACCCTTGCATCCTGTGCAAGGGATAAGCCTATCATCTTGAATCCGTATAGAATTAGGCTTCTTAACTTAACATCATAGGGCATGCTTTGATTAACGTGCCAACCTCGCGCTCCATATCCGCGCCCTCAAAAGATCATGTTTGCCGAATGGTATTGAAGGCGTAAAGTAAAACAACAATTACAGGACTATGGATGCAAGAAAATATAAAATCGGGTGCAGGACGAGCTCCGTAAATTGTCTTGGGCGAAGATCGACTGGTCGCACGCTCATATGGGCCGCTCGTTCGTCTCCGCCCAAGGCAATCATTTTGTTTGACAATGCTCTCCTACATTATACATGATACCCCTAACCCCCAAGTGTCACCCCCAAGGTTCCCAAAAGCACGAGGAGCATGACAAAATCGTGACCATGCTAGATGGTGATTTTCCATGACCTCGACCATGACAAATGTAGGAAAATTGCTCCGCTTAGCCGTAACGCACACACCAAGCGCCGAATGACCTCGAAATGCATCCAACTCGTACCATGGGCCCTCGAGGATCGTAGAAAGGATTTTACAAGTACGAACTATAATAAAAGCTAAAATTACATGGATGCGAAAATATATTTACAAACTTGTAGGGAACATTCTGCCATGATCCGTCGTTGCTCGGGCAAATCGAAAAGTTCCTAACATCCTGCCTCACTTCAAGCTTCGACGTCCTCATTGAACTCGCCTCGGTTGCACCGTCTTTCTGCATAGGCTGCAATTGCTGAAGTGAATTCTTCACAAGTAGTCGAAGGGAACACCGCCTTAGTAATGACATGCCGTAGTGGGGCTGTAATTTATCGAGTTTCATCGTGTGAAATCCACCACTAGGAAATGACTACTTGTAACATCATTGAGTTTGATCATCTTCTATTGTTGCGAGAAAGGGCTTTGAGATTCAAAAACTCATTGTTGCTGGGCAATGAAAGTCCCAGACTTGTGGAGCAAACGAGTGCCGTTGAGCAACGCTCGCTTGAAGGGACACTAGCGTCGTTGAGCAACGCTCGCTTGAAGGGACACCAAGAAGCGACTACTTGATTCACCAAGTCTCACTCTTGTTGGGTAATGAAAAGTCCCAGACTTATGAAGCAAACGAGTACCATTGAGCAATGCTCGCTTGAAGGGACACTAAGAAGAGGCTACTTGATTCACCAAGTCTCGGTCTTGCTGGGCAATGAAAAGGCCCAGACTTGAAGAGCATACGAGCGCCGTTGAACAACGCTCGTCTTAGGTAACATCTGGGTGTCGTTGTGCAACACCCAAGTGATGAGTAGTTCCTTGGCCGCACCACACTAGAACATTGCCTCCACCGGTGTCTTGAGCCGATCACTGCTTGCTCACTCGCCCCCCGCATGAGTCATGATGCTCTCCTCTGAGCCCATCTCAACGAGCTTTAAGTCTTACGTATCACTGCTTGCTCACTCATCCCTCGCGTAGGTCATAGCGCTCTCCTTTGAGCCCATATCAACGAGCTTCAAGTCTTATACTGCTCCTCGAACCATGACTTGAGGGATTTTCTCCAATCGGGTCACAACGTCCGCCAACTCTCCGCACTAAGAGCATTGCTGCCACACTATAGTTGTTCTTCACTAGTGCTTGGTTCGGACATAATGCACGGTCTTTGCATCGATCATCGAATGCTTGCCTCCCCGAATACAACAGTCGGAATGTCCATCAACTGGATTCACTACATCAGCAACTCGAGCACCATAGACGGAATGCACGTCGACTATGTCTGCATCGAGAGATTTCTCAGTTGGAGGCTTGCAATTCTTGCTATGATATTAACTGTCACGAGCCAATAGTTTTGTGCAGAAGAACCCGTGTGGCACCCTTGCATCCCGTGCAAGGGATAAGCCTATCATCTCGAATTCATCTCGAATTGGGCTTCCCGACTTAACATCACGGGGCATGCGTTGGTCCACGTGCCAACCTCGCTCTCTATATCTGCGCCCCTAAAAGACCATGTTGGCCGAATGGTATTGAAGGCGTAAAGTAAAACAATAATTATAGGACTATGGATGCAAGAAAACATAAAATCAGGTGTAGGACGAGCTCCGCAAATTGTCTTGGGCGAAGATCGACTGGTCGCACGCTCATATGGGTCGCTCGTTCGTCTCCGCCCAAGGCAACCGCTTTGTTTGCCAACGCTCTTCTACATTATATATGAGACCCCTAGCCCCCAAGTACCACCCTCAAGGTTCCCAAAAGCACGAGGAGCATGAAAAAATCGTGGCCATGCGAGTTGGTGATTTTTCATGGCCACGACAATGACGAATGCAGGAAAATTGCTCCGCTTAGCCGTAACGCACGCACTAAGCGCCGAATGACCTCGAAATGCATCCAACTCGTACCGTGGGCCCTCGAGGATCACACAAGGTATTTTACAAGTACAAACTATAATAAAAGCCAAAATTACATGGATGCAAAAATATATTTACAAACATGTACGGAACATTCCGCCATGATCCGTTGCTGCTCGGGCAAATCAAAAAGTCCGTGACAAGCCAGACTTCCGGAATAAGACCAACACTGTCTCTTTGGGGCATACCCTTCCCTCACCAGTGAGGCATCCGGGAAAATGCAACAATCACACCACAACATCACACAAGCAAGCACATATATAAAATGAGCATAAATAAGATGTGCACGATAGGTAAACAAAGGCATGTCTAGGGCATACCTTCACCTCCGCCGCCTCGCGTCATCCACCACAATCACATGCAATTATATAATAATGAAAATAACACTAAAACCATAACATCATAGCGTGCACACTAAGTATGAAATTATAGCATAGTATGTTCAAAAGCGTAGGATAAAAGTATAGAAATCATGTATAGCAAACCCTAGGAATAAGACATCACCCCTTAACGATCCTACACAATTTAATCCGCCCTTAAGGACCCTAGCCGAATGCCCTATGGCCGGCCTACATCCCTCACCCGAGTGTCCTAAGGGCAAGAAAGGTTCGGCCCCCTTAGGTGTCCTTAGGGTCGGCCCTCTAAAAAGTTAAACTGGGGTCCTAGTGTCTCCAAGTGTCCTTAGGTTTCCAATTGTCTAAGTGTAGGGTCCTACATTGATTATACCCTTAGGAACAAGTTCAGCATACCCTATAGTGTATCTTCTAGGTGTGAGAAATAGATTGAACCTCCAAAAAACTCACCTTTTGGGTGGCCGGCCACCCTAGGGTTCCTAAAGTGCACTACAAGGGGGCGGCACACCTTAAACACCCTCCTTCTCCCTCCCTTTCATCAAGATATCAAACAACCACCAAGAACCCTCAACAAACACCAAGAAACCTCAAAGAATTCATTAAGAACAGAAGAAGAAAGGGGGTGGCATAGCAAGGTAAGGAGCGGCCAATCACCAAAAAATCAATCCGATAGAATCTTTGCGATCACGGTAAAACTCTCAACGCGATTAACCAATTCGATTCACGAAAAATCCAACGAAAATCCCATAACATAGGGGAGGCATGGCTGATGAAGAAAATAGGAAGATGAAGGCTAATCCACTCACCTCTTTTGGACAAACCGGTAAGGAAGAAGAAGCTAACAATCTTCCTATGTTGAACATCAACGATCTTGCGAAATCCAGCACCGGAACTCCTCCTCATCTCGTCGGTGCCTCTCTCTCCTCCTCTTTGAGCCTCGGATGGCGTGTTGCAAAAAAACCCCTAGCCACACTCCCCAGGTTCTAATTTGTAGATCTCTATTTGGTCCAAATGACCAAAATGCCACCGCTTAGGTTATCCGACTAAACTAGCTCGTATCTTACCCGTTCTAACTCCGATTCGAATTCTGATTGAATTGCTAAATTTGTCTCGAGACCCTCTATCATCCTAGTATGCTAAACCATATAAATAAAATAAATATATTTTTTCTAAATTTTTTTTATATAAAAAGCTTATCCGAATTGAATTTCGTGACTCTACGCCAACCCACGGTCCTCTGCTAAGAAATAAAATATTATTTTAGAATTTTTGGGCATAATAATTCCTCCCCCCTTAAAGAAAATTCATCATCGAATTTTGAGATAAAGAAGAGAAACTCACATCGGCATAAAAAAGGTACAAATACTTCTCTCGATCTCCCAAGTGGGCTCTTGCCCCGAGCGGTGCTCCCAACGAACTTTCACCAAGGGGACCTCATTGGATCTTAGCTTCCTCACCTGCTTGTCTAGGATCTCTACATGCTGCTCCTCATAAAAAATGGTTGGATCGACCTCCACCGCAGCAATATGTAGAATATGGGACTCATCCCGAACATATCGCTTAAGTATGGAGACATGGAAAATAGGATGCACTCGATCCATGCTAGGCGGTAGAGCCAACTCATAAACAACCGCTCTTCTGCGCCGCAAGATAAGGAAAGGCCCGATGAATCTGGGGCTCAACTTTCCCCTTTTCCCAAAGCGCACAATCCCCTTCATATGGGACACCTTCAGGAAGACCGAATCCCCTTCCTGAAACTCCACATCACGAGCTTTACCAACGGCATACATCTTATGATGACTCTGAGCTGCTAGAAGTCACTCCTTGATCAGCTTCACATTCTAAACGATGTCATGAACCAAGTCTGGCCCTAGCATTTGGGACTCGCCGGCCTCAAACCATCCTATCGCTAACCTGCACCTGCGCCCGTACAAAGCCTCAAATGGGGCCATACCAATGCTACTATGGTGATTGTTATTATAGGCAAACTCTACCAAAGGTAGATGTCTCTCCTAGCTACCCTCCAGGTCCATCATGCACGCCCTCAGCATGTCCTCAAGCGTCTGAATGGTCATCTCTGACTGTCCGTCCGTCTGCGGATGAAAAGCGATACTGAACCGCACCTACATACCAAAAGTCTCCTGGAACGACTGCCAGAACCGAGTGGTGAACTGAGTACCTCGATCGAATATGATCATAATTGGGATCCCATGGTAAGCCACAATACGGTCAAGGAACAACATCGTATACTGCTCAATAGAGAAAGTGGTCTTCACCGAAATAAAGTGCGCCAATTTGGTCAAGAGATCCACCACCATCCAAATAGAGTCATTTCCTTTTTCTGACGTCGGTAACCCAGTAACAAAGTCCATGATGATCTTTTCCCATTTCCATTTTGGTATCTCTAAATTCTGCAACAACCCTACAGGTCTCAAGTGTTTGGCCTTTACCTACTGACAAACCAAATATCTGGATACAAACTCTGCCACCTCCTGCTTCATCCCTTTCCACCAGTAGCGCTGCCTCAGATCTTGGTACATCTTGGTGGCCCTTGGATGCATAGTGTAAGTGGAATAGTGGGCCACCTCTAGTACCCGCCTACGGACATCTGCCATGTTTGGTACCACAATCCTGTCCCTGTATATGAGAATTCCCTCGGAGTCCACTCTGAAACCCTCTGCATCACCTCTCACAGCTAGATCCTTTGTCAAAGAACAAAAAACATCCTTGCCCTGAGCCGTTCGTAGCATATCAACCAAAGTGGACTGTACACACATGTGTGCCACCAATCCACCTGAATCGGCCACGTATAATAAATCCCATGTGCCCAGGCTCACCGCCAGGTCTCTGGCCAGGGATCTCCTACTCACGGCCAAGTGGGCTAAGCTCCCCATCGACTTCCTGCTCAAAGCACCAGCTACTACATTTGCCTTTCCTGGGTGATACTGAATGGTGCAGTCATAATCTTTTAATAGCTCAAGCCATCTCCGCTGCCTCAAGTTCAGATCTTTCTGAGAAAGTAGACACTGGAGGCTCTTGTGACCAGTGAAGATGTCACATGCCTCCCCATATAAGTAGTAACACCACAGCTTCAAGGCAAAGACTATGGCCGCCAACTCCAGGTCATGATTCGGATAATTTTTCTCATGGGTTTTCAGCTGCCTGGATGCGTATGCAATCAATTTGCCATGCTGCATCAGAACGCACCCCAATCCGACTCCAAAAGCGTCACAATAAAGAGCAAATTCTCCCGACCCCGATGGTACTGCTAGCACAGGAGCGGTAGTCAAGCGGTCCTTGAGCTTCTAAAAGCTCTCCTCGCATTTGTCATCCCAGATAAACTTTACTTTCTTCTAATTTAGGCGCGTGAGCAGGGCGGTAATCTTAGAAAATTTTTCCACGAATTTTTGGTAGTAGCTGGCCAACCCCAAGAAGCTGCGGACCTCGATCACGCTGGTCGACCTCTCCCAATTTTGAACTGCCTCAATCTTCCCATCATCAACTTTCACACCATCCCCGGATACAATATGCCTGAGAAATCCCACGCTGGTCAACCAGAACTCACATTTTGAGAATTTTGAAAAAAGTTAGTGTCGTCTAAGGGCCTCCAGAACTACCCTCAAGTGCTCCATGTGCTCCGCCTCGGTCCTAGAATATACCAGAATGTCGTCAATGAAGACCCGATTCATCAGCTCCATGAAGACTGCCGGGGCGTTAGTAAGCCCAAAGGACATGACCAGAAACTCATAGTGACCATATCGCGTCTTGAAAGCAGTCTTTGGATATCCTGATCCCTGATCCTCAATTGATGGTACCTTAACCTCAAATCGATCTTTGAGAACCACTGAGCCCCCTACAACTGATCAAATAAGTCGTCAATCCTGAGAAGTGGGTATCGGTTCTTGATCGTCACCTTATTGAGCTGCTGGTAGTCGATGCACATCTGCATGGACCCATCTTTCTATTTCACGAACAACACCGGCGCCACCCAGGGCGAGACACTTGGGCGAATGAACCCAATGTCTAACAGCTCCTACAATTGCACTTTAAGCTCCCTCAGCTCAGCGGGTGTCATACGGTATAAGGGGGATCGATATAGGCTTCATCCCATACTATAGATCAATACAGAACCCAGTGCCAGGAGCGTCGTCGTTGCCAGGCGTGACAACTGGCGGCAGTGTGTGCGTGTGCGCATAGGGGGGGGGAGGCGTCCTCTCCCCAGATCTGGAACCGCTGCCCCTAGCCCTCGTCGTCGCCTATTCGCAGGGCGGCGATGATTGTTGATCGGCAGCGTCAATTGGCGAATCACCACCGTTGGCCAGCGATGGCGCAGTCTCCACCTCGTCATCCCGTTCTCAACGGCGACGGCGGTAGTGGGATGAAGGATGCACAGGGAACCCTAGTTGGGTGACGAGATGATGAGTTGGTTTATATCGGCGTTATTTTCATTGTCACGGTGTTATATACATTATATTAGTGTTATGTTTTATGTAGCTGTGATATTGCATGGTATCACTTTTATATTCCTTTTGAGTATATAGCACTGATATGAGACGATAAGTGATGATGTAGCAGTGGAGATGAGTTGTAACACTATTACATGTGTTCGTAATAGTGGCATGATTAAGTGGTATTTAAAGTATTTCTTTGTTATTCTAAATAATTATTTTGAAGGATTTAAGGTTAGTAAAAATAGTCATATTATATATTAATTTTTACCTAATCGACATTCCGGATTTATTGGCGAGGTTTGTTTTTCCGTCAAACCTCTGGATTTTGAAGCAGTAGGTGGTCATCATCTCATTTTGTGTGCCGAGTTGAAAAATCATGTTTTATATATTTTTATGGTTCCAATCTGAGTCGATTCGTTGTTTTGATAGTTGATAAGGTGAATCTCATCCTAGATCAGTGTTACCCCATGCCGAAATATTATCTTGTCGTTCCATTCCATTAATTATACTGTTGAAGTTCCTTTTGCATTATTTTCATGATATAATTACTTATTTTTCTTACGATGTTGGATGTACTATATTCCTATTTTACGGTTGTTCATTTATGCTGTGAGATCATGATTTATGAGCACTATTTCCATGAATGGGTGGGCCGGCCCCATGAGGGGGTGATCGTGGCACTAATCGTTTGTATGCATGAACTTATATAAATTTACATGAGCTTATTGTTACTTGGTATTGCATGACTAAATTATTTTGGGTTGAATGGTAAATTCTCATGTATGGTATGGTGCATGAATGAGATTAACTGAATTCTTATTTGAATAACTCTACTGCTTAAATATAACTTATTGTGGATATTGTGGTTCATGATGATGTATGGGCCGAGGTTTGGACTTGGGTTTCATGTGCATGCAAGTGTGTGGACACTGGGGACCTAGAGGTTTAAGGATGTTTAAGATGACTTGTTGATGTTGGATGTATTATATTCCTATTTTACGATTGTTTATTTATGTTGTGAGATCATGATTTGTGAGCACTATTTCCATGAATGGGTGGGCCGGCCCCATGAGGGGATGATCGTGGCACTAATCGTTCATATGCATGAACTTATATAAATTTACATGAGCTTATTATTACCTATTATTGCATTACTAAATTATTTTGGGTTGACTGCTAAATGCTCATGTATGGTATGGCGTATGAATGAGATTAACTGAATTCTTGTTTGAATAACTCTACTACTTACATATAACTTGCTTACATATAACTTACTGTGGATATTGTGGTTCATGATGATGTATGGGTCGAGGTTTGGACCTGGGTTTCATGTGCATGCAAGTGTGTGGACACTGAGGACCCTAGAGGTTTGAGGATATTTAAGATGACTTGTGGATGTTATATTTATTTGTTGCTAATTGTTGGATAATATATACATGACTGGATGTGTTTGTGGTTGTGGACCGGGAAGCTCGTCAGCTACCACACTAACGACTGACTCGGGTGGCGTGAGCGGGAAGTACGTTGAGACAGAGCAATGATCAACGGCCAACTCGTAGGACTGACGGATCCTTGGATTATTGGACCGATGGGTCCTTGGACCGGGAAGATCGTCAGCATCGCCACACTGACGACCGACTCGGGTGGCTTGTGTGGATGTTGGATAATTATTGCCGATTATTTCTGTCATTGTTGCTTATATTGTATATATGTTATTTGTTGTTTATGCATGATGATTGATTGGGTGGATTGAGGACTAATCTATTCACTATGTCCTAGTAGGACTTACCTCTCTTTTTTGTTTTTTTCTTCAACACCTGAGCGAGATGAGAGAGGTACCGAGGTGTAGTAGTGCGGCTGCTGGCGGCGGGGCAGCGGGTCTCGTGACATATCGTGGTCGGGGGATACCTGAGTCATTTTAGCATTCTTTTGAGTTGTTGAGTCATGTAGACTCGGGTCATTGTTTCGCATTTCCTTGATTTCTAGAAGTCTTGATTATTTCTTTAAAATTCTTTTAAAGTAACTTGATATGTGAACTTTTATTTAGTCGGGGTTTGGTTCAGTATTTGATATCTATTATTTCTTCTAAAAAAACAAACAATAATTATATATACATATACTGTTCAAGTTATTTGTTGTGTTGTGGTTTGAGTTGGGTTAGGCTTCGAGGTACATGGCGTACCCTGGCAGGGTCACATCGGGTTTGGGGTGTGACAGCTTTGGCGCTCCTTGGTCGACATCGGTCAGATTAAGGGAAATCCTCGATTTGAGTGTCTTGGTGTGTAGGCCAAGGTCAAAATTAAATCTGTAAGTAATGGTGGTTTTAATGGTGTTGAAAATATAGTTTAACCGTTGAAGTGTAGAGGCATATCAAAGGAATATGGGCCGACCCTTATGATTATTGAATCCCGATTTCATGGACACGTTGTGTGATATTTTAATGCTAGTTTGAGCATGAAAAATCTTAGGATTTGGTATTTAATTCAGATGGTTATTATATGAATTATTACTGATTTATTTCAGAATTATTGCTCATTTAATTTCAGTTAAAGGTATGATCTATATTTCGGTCTTTGAATGATAAATTGCGATTGCATATTAAGTTAATATTTGAGCATGAGCACCCTGTTACTATTGTGATTTACGTTCTTTATATTGAGTATACCTATACTAGATGTATGTATGAAATAACAGAAAACACTGCCAAATGACTAGAGCCTAGGGTAGGGTCGGTTTAGGCATGCGCGTGCACATACCTAAATCAGGCGGCAGGGACTACAACAGTCCTAGGAAACTTGGTTGATTAAGATACATATTCATTTATGTTATTATCATTTATCTTGGATATGGGTGTGGTTGTGGTTGTATTTGAGATTAGATGCACGACTAGCTTGGTCTTCTGGTGGGTTTTAGGCCAGAAAATGTGCATGTGAGTCATGCTGACGGCATACCCGAAGTGGCATTGATGGAAGGGTTTTTCCTAACCACTGGGATTTCCTAAGGCTAGAGGACCTTCCGAGCTCAGGGGATTATGTGTGAGGACTTACTAGGCGCGACCTAGTGTCCAACCCCTATTCTTGTGTTTATGCATGCTTATGTTGGTATATGGATGAATTGAGTGCAATTGCACTCGATTGTTAGTACAATTTGATTTACTTATCTCTTGAATTGTATGGAAGTATATAAAATGGATAATCAATGTTAATATTAATTTTATCTCATATAGACATATATATATATGGCTAAATTGGAACTTATATATGAATTGGATTGATGACTTAGAGAGTGCTCACGAACGAGTCACTCACTGAGTTCTTCATAAACTCACCCTTGTTTGTTTTATATTTTGTTTCAGCTCTTGAGCAGTACACAGCTGTGGTGGCGAGCGTAGGGTGCATATCTCGTGATGAGTCGATCATAGTCTAGTCCTAGAGTCTTGTTGCATTATCCTTATATTCATTCTGCTGATAGAACTTTAAACATGTTTATTTGAATATTTCAGCTTGGTTTGGACTTGTCCTTTTGATTATACTCTCGGGTATATGCATGGTTGTTATTTTTGTTTTCGCATTTGCATTCCTGGTTTGGTAGGCTCCGAGGTACGGATGCGTACTCCGGCCGATCACGTGACCCTGGATTTTGGGGCGTGACAAAATGCGTTTAACTTAATGATTCTTGTTATATTAGTTTATATTAATTGTATATGAATCAAGTTTTATTTTCATAATAAGCAAAATATATCAAAGAGCAAAAAGTTCATAATAATATATCTTTAACTATGAAATTTGATGACAACATAATAGTGTATTTGATCAATGCACCAGCTTGATCAACAAATACGATAATTTATTGCTTACATTTTTTTTTATTAATTTGTTTGGGATCAACGTATATATGACAATTTATTGCTTACAATAACATATATTACCACGATAAATTGAGGTACAACCACCTTGACAAACATCACATTGTATGTCATGTTTGCAAGGTTGTCCAGTGGGATTAGATTCAGCCATGGACAACACCACCTACATGAAATTAATTTAACAACATCAACTCAATATATCATCAATTAAAAATTAATTGAGAAAAACCATAAATTTAAACAAAACAAAAGTTTAAGCAATATGGATATGAAGACATATATTACTTACTTGATGTCATTATCATGACTACAAACAAGAAAGCCATAAGAATAGTTTTGTTGGTCATCATTTTTTTTTCTTGATTGTTGTTTGTTGTTGTATGATGTGTAGACGTTGAGTCTCATATATATAGGGTTGTGACACACATAATATATTATAAAATAGGAATTTCCCAAAATTGGATTTTGGGAGAGGAAAATTCTCATATCCAGATTTTGGGGGTCAAAATTTCCAAAATATATTTTACCCCTGGGCCAAAGTCTCTAACTAGTTAGAGACTTTGGTTAAAAATTATATATATATATATATATATATATATATATATATATATATATATATATAAGTTTTTAAAAAATAATTTTAATTTATAAAATATTTTTATAATAAAAATGAGGTGTTAGAGTCTAAAAAATATATTTTCAAACTCTCTAATTCATAAGAGACTTTTGCACAAAGTCTTTAAAACTAAATTTAAATTAAAAATTATGAAATATTTTGATGAAAAATAGTTTTTTTGAACAACAACACATCTTTTGTAATTTAAAAAAATATTTCATTAATTAATTATTATTTTTATTATAAAACTATTATAGACTTTGGGCAAAATGTCACGCCCCAACTCAAGGTCGCGCACTACTAAAAAGTGGGCGATGGTCACTGAAGCGGCATTGGCGACGGTCGCAGATGCGACGATTCTACGACTGCCATCCATGGGGGGTCACGGAGAAGGCACGTTTGCGATGGTTTGGCGATCGCCCGATATGCTGTCACAAAATTGTAACCTGTGCGATCGTGTTGCGATAGAGTTTTGCGACCGCCCATCGCTGTCGCAAAACCGTCGTGGATTCGTCTTTTATATCCCGCACGATCTCTTATTTCTTCCACGCTCACTCGATCTACTCTTCCTCTGCCTCACTCTGCGCGTTCCCTTTGCCGCCGCCCGAAACCCTAGCCGGTATTCCCCTCTCCCTCCCTCCTTCCCTCTCTCTCTCTCTCGTGTGTCTCTAGTGCCCCTCGAAACCCTAACCGTCGCCAGCTAGGGTTTCGGCCGGCGACGGAATAAGAGAGTAGCTCATTCAAATCATGAACATCTAGTGTCTGATTATTATTGATCCTAATATGTGAAGCTTCCTTAGGTCCTATGTACCTCTCCATTAGATTAATCACAAGACTTTGTTGTATTTGAGTTCAGTATTTATGAAATGGTCTCTACCTAGCTCTTCCTAGGTGTCACCTTGTTATGACTCAACTGTCTTGCTTTAATTACCACAGTTAACTATCTAAATATCATGAAAGATTTATGAATTTGATAAACCTCCTGAGTTGTAGGGAATTTAATTTCTCGACGAGTTGAGGGATCTGGTAGAAGAGGAATGTAGGGGCAGCTGGGAGACACCATTTCTTTTGTGCTAGGTTGAACATTTTTTAGACTTATGTCTAACTAAAATTCTTCTTCAGGTCAAGTGGGTCAAGGATAGTGTAATTTTTTCATACAACAAGGTTATATGTAGTACAACACTACAAAAACTTCATTACCTACTGATCCCATTTGATTTATGATAATCATTTGTACATATGCTCTCACATGGCTAGGAGTACCTCTTCACGAGACTTTACCCTACGAAGAAATGGTTAGAACATGAGAATCGTTTCTACATGTGCTTCTCACATGTCATTTAGGTACTTAAATTAAGCTAGATCCTAAAATTCATATATATTAGTCCATCATCAGCCATTGATACTTGTGTTAGGAAATTTAAGGTAATTTTATGTAGGATCTACAAAATTCAAACCCAACGAGAGAAACAAAAAATCAATTTCGATAATAATAATACAGAAAAACAAAAGACACAAGAGGATTAACGTTGTTCGACTCGGTGTGGTGCCGATCCTATGTCCACAAAGAGAAGAGGAGACTATTTTATTAAATCCAGAAAAGAACTTTACAATAAGAGTGCAATAATCTAAATTCCTTTCAGAATACAGTAAACTGCCTTAAATTAATTGAATCTGAAATTTGTACGGAGTAGAGGCACTGTCTCTACAAGATCTGCCTTGAAACCGAACTCATGCTACTGTATGTTGGAAACTGAGAAGGGGCACTCCTTGGAAAAAAATTGTAGCGGCACTCTTAATTTTCTGATTCTTTGAAACTCTCATATGAGAAGGTTTTCTCTTGGTGATGGATGATCTAAAACTACATATTAGACTCTCTTATATACTAGTAAGAATAGCCGACCCATGGCAAGAAAAATTATGCAAATAATGAGCAGAGCCATTCGATCAAATCATACGACTGTCTTGAAAGATTGACCAAATAAATTGGAAGCCATGTTCGAAATTGAAGCAGATGAGGCGGTGAATTAAATTCCAAGAGGCGGTGCTGAAAAAGTCAATAATGGACAATTGGATGAGGCGCTGCTTTCATGTGATGCGTGCCATGCTCTACCTTTTTCTCTTTGACCAATCATATTAAATATTTAATATGATTGTAAAGCTGTTGCTGGATCACATGTGATATGTGTGTTGCCATTTTAAAAACTCACATTTCAATTTTGACCACAACTCAAAATTGAGATGAATTATGTGAGTATATGGCCGACGGGCCTATCAACCCATAAAGCTTTAATAATAAAACCATTTGGACTTAATAATGGATTTAACTAAATTTTGATCAAATCAATTTCGATTTGGATGCGGTTAGTTTTGTTGGATTTGATTCGGATCTAATTTGAGGCAATCCCTAACAATTTCTCCTTTGATGAAAATTGGGCTGATGCAGTCCTTAAAAAAATCGTCCTCCTCTCCCACAAGGCCTTTACAAGGTCTACGTCGAATCAGTGCTCAAGTGGGCCAAGTCAGCTTCCTGCTTTGACTTAGGATCCCACATAGTCCTTCGAGTCTCCTCCTTCATTGTGTATCTCTAAGAAGGGATTTTTCTGAAAGCAAATTTTATACTTGACCCGGTGTCCGATTTTGCTGTGTTTTGCCTCGGAATCTGGACAGCTTCATGAAAGATGGATTCGTCCACCTTGTACAATTTGTTCGACATCCTTAGAGCCTTTAGTACCATCATGGCTCCATCCTGTACCTCCAGGATTCCTCCTGCAAAGGATGTCGTATAACCCCTAGTGTCAAGAACTCCAAGAGACATTAGATTCCTTCCTAGCTTCGGGACATAACGAACATTTGTTAGGATCTTTGTCGAGCCATCATGCAATATTAATTTCACTGTTCCAAATACGATAACTTTGTAAGGTACGTTATTGCCGACATGAACTACGCCACCATTAGTGCGGCGATAATCCACAAAGGTCGTCCGGTGTGAAGTCATGTGATAGGAACACCCAGAATCTAGGAACCACTCATCAATGCTACTGGTGGTTGACTTGTTCACCTGCTTACCTAGGTTGCATGTTGCATGATCAGACATATCAAAAGAAGAGGAAGATGAATTTTGACATGAGGTGAGTTGTGGCCGACGAGACCGCCGTCGCCCACGACGTGCCTTAGCAGTGCTTGTGCCATCTGTCACGACCAGTACCTCAACTTTTTCAAAATCTACATAAGAGGACTCAATATGTGCATCTTTACCCTTATTTTGCTGGTGTAATTTTTTCTTAAGATTACGACATTCAGACTTGATGTGACCTCGTTTCTTACAGTAATAACAAGTGACATTTGATTTGTTACATCCTCCTGCTTCATTAGAGTAGAAAGCTTCTCCTTTCCCTCAACTAAGGAATTTGTTGTAAGATACATGTCCATAAGCTCCTTAGACACAAGAGCAGTGATCACATGTTCTGGAGTAATAGTAGTCTTTTTAAAAAGCATAGTTTCACAAAAAAATTTAAAAGTAAGAAGTGAATATAAAAGGAATAAAGTCTTATCTTCCTCTTCAATTTTGACACCCATATTCTCCAAGTCCATGATTATTGTCTGAAAAGTATTGATATGCTCTTTGATCGATGTGCCTTCTGCCATATGTAGGAAATGGAGCTTCTGCTTCAAAGTCATCTTACCGGTGAGAGTTGTGTCCTGATACAAGGATGCAAGCTTGTCCCAAATACATTTAGCTATCTTCTAGGATGCAATTTCTCGAAGTGCTTCATTGACAAATTTAGGTACAAAACTGCAATTGTCTTTTGTTCCTTGTATTCTTTCTCCTCCTTGATCCCTTGCATATTATCCTTACCAAGGATGTCATCATGTATCTTCTCCATAGTTAGGATCGCTTTCATCTTCATTGACCAAAGTGCATAGTTGACATTGCGATCTAACTTCTCAATATCAAATTTGGTGCTCGTCATGGTTGGGGAAGTATGCTCTAATACCAAATGTTAGGAAATTTAGGGTAATTTCATGTCAGATCTACAAAATCCGAACCCGACGAGAGAAACGAAAAACCAAATCCGATAATAATAATGCAGAAAAACAAAAGATACAAGGGGGTTAACCTGGTTCAGACTCGGCGGGGTGCCTATCCTATGTCCACAAGGAGAAGAGGAGACTATTTTATTAAATCCAGAAAAGAACTTTACAATAAGAGTGCAATAATCTAAATTTTCTTTAGAATATAGCAAACTATCTTAAATTAATTGAACCTGAAACTGGTACGGAGTAGAGGCACTGTCTTTGCAAGATCTGCCTTCAAACTGAACTCCTACTGATGTATGTTGGAAACTGAGAAGGGGCACTCCTTGAAAAAGGGTTGTAGCGGCACTCTTAATTTTTTGGATCTTTATAACTCTCATATGGGGGGGGGTTCTTGGTGTTGGATGATCTGAAACTGCATATTAGACTCTCTTATATACTAGTAAGAATAGCCGACCCATGACAAGAAAAATTATGCAAATAATAGGCAGAGCCATTCGATCAAATGATACGGCTGTCTTGAGAGATTGACCAAATAAATCGGAAGCCATGTCTGAAATTGAAGCATTTGAGGCGGTGAATTAAATTCCAAGAGGCAGTGCTGAAAAAGTCAATAATGGACGGCTGGATGAGACGCTGCTTTCATGTGATGCATGTGATGCTCCACCTTTTTTCTCTTTGACCAATCATATTAAATATTTAATATGATCGTAAAACTATTGCTCGATCACTTGAGATATGTGTTGCCATTTAAATAACTCACATTTTAATTTTGACCACAAGTCAAAATTAATAACTCACATTTTAATTTTGACCACAAGTCAAAATTGAGATGAACTATGTGAGTACGTGGGCCTATCAACCCATAAAGCTTTAATAATAAAATCATTTGTACTTAACAATGTATTTAACTAAATCTTGATCAAATCAATTTCGATTTGGATGCGGTCAAAAATATTGGATTCAGTTCGGATCCAATTTGAATCAATCCCTAACACTTGAAAGTCCGAATTGCTTTTTCTTGCTGCAAGGCTTTAGTTTTTCCATTATGATTGCAATGTAACCTTTCTAGTCTCTTTCAGTACTTTTAGCGGTCATTCATTGCAATAGCTTTCTTGCCTTTCTTCTTTTGTCTAATTGCCCTAACAACGGAATGAAGATCTTGTTAGGAAATCTTTCAATTTTTCTTCCGCTGGAGGTATTTGGTAAGCTAATCTTATGAGTAATTGAGTATTAGACCAATAATATATGCTATTGTATTATTTCCTAAGTTCTTTTGCTTTTGATTGCGCTTGCTTGGTAATTGCCATAGATTGTGCAGAGAATAGAGAGCACAATCTAAAAAGATCACTGCTGCAGTTGTGAGCCGCTGTAGTATTGCTCTGTGCTCTCTGCTGTGAGCAATAGCGTTGTTGCTCTCTACTCTCTGCTGTGAGCAGTAGGGTTGTTCAGTGGTCGGGTCAGATGTAGAGGAAAAATCGATCCAATCTGACCCGACCAAAATCCGCAACATCTTAAACATTTCCAAGCTACTTAGGGAATTAGATGGCTCAAAAATTAAATAAACACAACTCAAAAGAAGCTATAATATATATACCCCAGGAATAACTTGTTGAGTTCAAGTTCTATAATGCATCAAGTAATGTAAGAGTCTAAGAAAATACAAATTCTGCTGTCCGTATTTATTTTGTCCAAGTATAAGAAAATTTTGAGTTTGATGCAGCTTGCAAATGCATACATTTTAAAATTCAAATTTCTAATAAGATAAATTCAAATTTTTACTAAGATCTGATGCTATATAGTAACTTTTCCCTATGTTTATCGGGATAAAAAAAAGGTATATTCCTAAAAGCATTTACCCATTTATCCAATTCTACATAGAACAAATAAGCCAAGGATCCTTTGTTGATTTCCCCCATGGTAAAGCAATAAAAGACCGTGAAATCTATAAACTAAAAGTTTTGGTGGTGTGGTTTTTCGTACCATTTTCTGCTTGTAAGATATTAAGATGATTGCATCTAGATTCTTTTACAATAAGCAATATATATACACTATTTTTTTCAGTCATTAGAATTTGACAATTAGCATGAAAGCACCATCACCATCATCAGCCATGGCATCGGGACCTTTGACGTCCGCCGCAATGCCGCCGCCACCACCGGCCCCGGAGGCTCGAGGTCGTCGTAGGCCTCGTGGGCCTAATGGGGTGGGGGGGGGGCTCATGCACCTTCATCGACCGACCAATGTCAGCGGATATCGCTTGCGCGGTCTAAAGTAAGTATCAAATTTTATTTATTATAATTGTTAATTAATTAATTACTACTTATGTTGTTATACTTGAGTTGTAGATTTGAGTAGGACGATGTTGCTCACAACATCACCTCTATTATTAAGAGGTTCTTTCAGGAGCCGTGGCATTCCTGGACCCACGTGCCGCAGCATAATCGAGATTCATTATGGTCCAAATTCGAGATTCATAGTTTATTAATTTTAGATACTGTAACTAATTAATAGGTGGACTTAAATGTTATTATGTTTGTTAGATTTTATACGGTAAAGTATCAAAATTGAGCCTCTCTTCTTTACCAAGCGTTGATATATGCTTAAGTGTTAATATATCAGGAATTATGGATGCAAGTGCTTAAGTGTTAATAAGTATTCAATAAATGAGTGATTTCACACTATAACTCAAAGTTAATCCTATTGACATGTGGGAGATCCTTTAGACAAAGCCATGACTATTGTTGTATTTAAAATTCCATCCATGTGGGAGATGTTTAGTGACCTCTGGCTTCGTCTGTTTAGTTGTATTTAAAATTCCATCCATCACATTATAGCTGCAGTTGCTGCAACACACCACCTGCACTGCAAAGCTCTCTTGTTCCACTAGTGACTAGTTCTTTACTTCACCAGTAATTTATTCATTTGTTCTACTGTGACAATGTACCTTGATGTTAATCCACGGTTCACACACTTGGAATTGGTAAGAGGGAGCTAGAATTGTTGCTCGTTTGGTTTAGAAATGGGATTAATTTGATGTATGTTCATTTTAAACATGCGATAGGCAATTGCATCATGAGCTTTTTTGCCCTTATCTTTTCATGTTTTTGGAGTATTCTATTAGGATATGCCTATCGCATCATGAGCTTTTTTGCCCTTATCTTTTCATGTTTTTGGAGTATTCTATTAGGATACACGATGATATCTAGTTGTTAGTGTGATTCATCTTTGTTAGAATTCCATATTTATTTGGAACTATGAGTTATGTTTTTTTTTTCTTTTAAAGAGATGTGTTTCATTTGAGATTTTGCGGTCTTTTTTGTTACTATCATCTTTACCAATGAGTGGGTATTTTGTCATGGAGGGGGGAATTAGATGCTTTCTTCTTTGACTTTGAATTGGTGGCAACAACAGTCATGGCATTTTCTTCGTATCAATTGGATTAACTTTGTCAATAGGATTAACTCAAAGTTAATCCTTTGAAGTGTTAATCAGTGTCTGCTGGTTCAATGCTACAACTGCACATAGAATTCCTTAGAGCAATTACCTGAGTGCATGCCTCATCTTTCCCATTCTTTGTATGGAGAAGTTCCCTGAGATCATCAAATGTGGTGAATATAAGCAAAAAAGTAGGAGAGTGAAAATTCTTACTGAGATTCAAAGGTTAATTAACTTAATTGATATAAATCAAATATTTCTGCTAAAATAATTCCATTTGACAACCGTATAAAATTTCTTACACACTACTAGAAATTGAGTCTTCAGCAACGGCTATCAGCAACGGCCGCTCAAGCCGTTGCTATTTGCAACGGCATTCTTACGGCCGCTCAAGCCGTTGCAGATATGTTGTATCTGCAACGGCTTTCTAACGGACACGCGAGCCGTTGCTGATATTTTAATTATCAGTAACGGCTTTCTAACGGACAAGTGAGCCGTTGTTGATGATAACTTATTAGCAACGGTTTTCTAACGGGCGAGTGAGCCGTTGCTGATAAGTTTATATAGGTCGCAGATCACGCCCGATCCTTCTTCCTCCCGCTGCTGCCGCCGCCGCCTCCTCCTCCCGCCTCTCGTCGCCGCTGCCGACGCCGACGACGCCGAGCTGCCGCTGCCGCCGTTGTCGTCCGTCCTCGACCGCCGATTTCAGGTAATCATCGCCGTCCAGTCGTCTCTCCCCGTTCCGGCCGGCGGGAAATCCGACCGAAACCCTATTTTTAGGGTTTCGGCCGGCGGCGGTCGGCCGATGGCCGCCGCCGGAGCTTTTACAGGGTCCGGACACTCTGTCCGGACACTGTACGCCGGCGCCGGAGTCCACCGGACTCCGGCGTCGGAAATTGCATATTTATAATTTTTTAATTTTTTTTATATATGTTAATTAATTATTTAGATTAATTGTTTAATTTGTTAGATTAATTGTTTAATTTGTTAGATTAGTTATTAGGGTTTAGATTAATTTTTAGGGTTTAGATTAATTTTGGAATTGTCCACTTCGGACGCGCGTCGGAATCGTCCACTTCGGACGCGCGTCGGAATCGTCCACTTCGGACGCGCGCCTGAAATGTCCACTTCGGACGCGCGCCGGAATCGTCCACTTCGGACTCTTGTCGGAATTGTCCAATATGGACTCGAACTGTCTCGAAACATTTAGAAAATAATCATCCATCCGACGAGTTGATATGTTTCACGTATGCATCGACGAGTCGGATATGATTTAGCAAAACCTTAGATCCATTCGGGGATTGTATGTTCGTGTAAAAGAAGTAGATGATCTTTTATACGACGTACAATTCTTGAATTGTCCCTGATTGGACAATTTGGGAATATAGTTATTTGTACTGCACTTACGTTCTTATTTTAACTGTTAACTAATTATTCTAAATTTCGGCAACATCTCTCTTGTTCTCCGATACGCGCCTAGATGATATGCGTATTCGGAGAACTGTAGGGAGATGCTGCCAAAATTTAGAATGAAGTTAGCGGTTAAAATAAGTACTTAGTGCAATATAAATAACATAAATCCCGAATGGAATAGGACAATCTCACCTAAAGACATTAACCAAAGAAATTGTCATTGATTGACAGAATCATGCCGATTGATCAAAGTTGAATAGGACAAGCTTCCGCGTGGAGCTTTAACGAATGAGTTTCGATTAGGCGTAACGTACTTCCTAAATTTTGCCTATTCGAATCGAAATTTCGTTAGCATCGGTGATCAAATCCGATGTCCGTGCCGTATTTGTTCCAATGGACGATTTTTGGATCGGGAGACTGTCACTCTGCATCTATATAGCAAAGGATTTGCACCAAGATATTTTCTATGGACTTGTCACGGGGAGTCACGCGAAGTCGGGACGTCGAGCAATCCTGTCGTTCAGACATATGGTGAATCTTTCTCTGCTGGTGCTTCTTCATCCGGTCAATGTAATCCCTATAGAACTATGATACTTGATAGTCTTGGGGGTCAATTCCACCTAAATGATAATGTTGATCGGCCAGTTCTTCAGACATCAGTCCCACCAGATACTACAGCGGTTGATATCACAGAAGTACAAACTACGGTAGAGATTGAATTACCGAATAAAGAAGCTGCAGAATTTTACGAGATGTTGAAAGCTGCCGATGAACCTTTGTATGAGAATTGTCCTAAATACACTAGGTTTTCAGCAATGACACAGCTCTTAAACATCAAGGCCGATTGTAATATCAGCGGAGTTGCGTATGATCGGATTGCTGGATTGATTAATGGAATGCTGCCTACTGATAACAAGTTTGAGCCAACTTTTTATAAGACTAAAAAGCTAATGAGAAAATTAGGGCTTGGGTACGAAAAAATACACGCGTGCCAAAATAACTGCATTTTATATTATAAAGAAAATGTGCAGTTGGATAAATGCCTGTATGTCAACATCCTCGTTACAAGGAGAAGAAATCGGTCCGACGGAAAAATATCCCGTTTAAGGTGTTTCGGTATTTTCCACTAACACCGAGGCTTCAAAGATTATTTATGTCGGAAAAGACAGCCCCCTACATGGGTTGGCATGCAAGAAGTCGTAATGATACAGTAATGACTCATCCATCTGACAGTGAAACATGGAAACATTTGGATACATGTTATCCTTTATTTGCTAGGGATACTAGAAATATCAGATTGGGATTGTGCACAGATGGTTTTAATCCGTTTGGACATTCTGCAACTCATTATTCAGTTTGGCCAGTGCTGCTGACAGTTTATAATTTGCCACCGTCAATGTGCATGAAAGATGAATTTATTTATCTTTCGATGATTATTCCGGGTCCTAAGGGTCCGCGAAAAGAAATTGACATATTTCTCAGACCCTTGATAGATGAATTGAAAACATTGTGGACTGAGGGTGCTGTCACTTATGATTGTTATCGGAAGCAAAACTTCAATTTAAAGGCCGCGGTCTTGTGGACAATCAATGATTTCCCGGCGTACGGCATGTTGTCTGGTTGGAGCACTCACGGCCGACTCTCTTGTCCGTATTGTATGGAACACTCTAAATCAATCAGTCTTCAGAACGGACGAAAAATCTCATTCTTTGATTGTCATCGTCGATTCCTACCGGTTAATCATCAGTATCGAAGGAATCGTAATAAATTTACTAAGGGCAGAGTCGAAAGAGATGTGCCACCACCGATGTTGTCTGGTGAACAAATGTTAGCACGTGTTTCAGCACTTCTAGATATAGTATTTGGTTGCAATGAAAGAGTGTCAGGTTTTGGCCAAACACATAACTGGGTGAAAAAAAGTATCTTTTGGGAATTGCCCTATTGGAGTTCATTATTGATTCGACATAATTTAGATGTCATGCACATTGAAAAAAATGTGTTTGATAATATTTTCAACACTTTGATGGACATTTCCGGAAAAACTAAAGATAATGTCAAAGCCCGACATGATATGAAAATACTTTGTAAAAGACCAGAGTTGGAGTTACAAGAGGTCAACGGACGATATCTGAAACCGAAGGCCCTATATGTGTTAAATAAATAACAGATCAAAGATGTCTGTCAATGGGTAAAAGAACTCAGATTACCCGATGGATATGCTTCAAACTTATCTCGATGTGTGAACGTCGATGATTGCAAAATATCAGGGATGAAGAGCCATGATTGTCATGTATTCATGCAGAGATTAGTTTCGATCGCATTTCGAGATCTTCTACCTGATAATATTTGGGGTCCGTTGACTAAATTAAGTATGTTTTTTAGAAACATCTGTGCAAATGTCCTTCGAGTCGAAGATATGTCAACACTTGAAAATAATATTATTGAAATCATATGCAAGCTGGAGCAGTTTTTCCCTCCTGCATTTTTTGACTCGATGGAGCATCTACCGATACACTTGGCATACGAGGCACGAGTTGGTGGCCCCGTTCAATATCGGTGGATGTACTTATTTGAAAGATACATGAATCGTCTGAAGAAAAAAGTAAAGAACACCGCAGCTGTTGAAGGATCAATATCTGAATCGTATATCATCCAAGAAATTTCAACATTCTGCTCATTTTACTTTGAATCGACAGTACAGACAAGATTTGATCGTCTTCCACGTAACGACGACGGGGGTGTTCGACATTCAGATGGACGTTTAAATATATTTTGTCACTCTGGTCGTGCTTTTGGTTCTCGTCCATCTCGACACTTAAGAGAGGAAGAGTATCATTTGACACACTTGTATGTATTACTCAATTGTCCAGAGATTGAACAATTCATTGAAATATTTGACATTGAGATGGTGCAAAAATACTCTATTCACAACGGTGAAGAATTGGAGAGATTACGGAATCGTGATTTCCCTACTTGGATTCAGACTTACAGCAAAGATCACAGAGCTGAAATAGATGAAAGAATATTTGAGTTTGTTAGTGGACCATCGCGACTTGTGTCGTGCTATAGCGGATATTTTGTTAATGGTTAAAAATTTCACACGGTTGAATATTCATTTACAAAGAAGACGATGAATGCCGGGGTCTGCGTGTAAGGGACAACCTATGTTGAATGTGATATGGATTTTTATGGACTGGTGGAAGAAGTGATAGAGTTGCACTACTTCGGCTTAAAATCAGTGATCCTATTTAGATGTCATTGGTTCGATACAACAGAAAGGGGCATGAAAGTTCATCCAAAATACAAACTTGTTGAGGTTAATTACAAATTGAAATTGGCAGCAAATGAGCCTTTTATATTGGCATCACAAGCCGAACAAGTATATTACGCGAAGTATCCGGCTTGAAATAAAGATAGAGCGGATTGGCGTGTAGTCTGTAAGACAAAAGGTAGAGGAAAAATTGATCCGATAGTAGGAGAAAATGAGCTGATACCTGATATGACACATGGTTTCTATCAAGAAGGTGATCCTTCTGCTGTAGATCGTATTATTCCAATACTCGAGGATGCAGACACAACGTCAATTCAATTAGAAGTTGAATATGCTGATGATGATGATCATGAAATTGAGGAAGCTGGAGATGAAGAAGATGAAGAAGAGGAAGAAGAGGAAGAATTCGAAGACTATTATTCAGATGATGAGGAATAATTGTAAAGTATATATTTTATTAAATATATCTCTACTATTTATACAATAATCTGATTATATGTCTATTCGACAGATATGTCTGGTCGTGGTTATCGTCGCACGAGAGCTTCGGAGTCTCCGATCGGTGAGACTCCAGCACTTACTCATGCTGCTGATCCTCATGCCGATGATACTGCCGAGGCTAGTACATTCAGACGCAGGCGGCCACGCGGGCCGAATAGGTGGCAGCCTCCACCAGCCACAGAGTCACGTAGATTTATTAGCGTGATTGGGGAGCGGTAATATATCATGAATTATGAATCATTACAAATTCATTATATCATAATATAATATTAAAATTTATTTTTGTTGTGCAAGTTCGAGCAAGAAGAAGTGCCGAGGAGCATTTCTTCTACTATTCGACGATACATGCACGGAGCATGGCCTACGTGGTCTCACGTGCCTAGCGAGCACGTCGACATGTTATGGCGCGAGTTTGAGGCACGTATTATTATTATTTTTACATGCATGATGATTAATATTGATACTGATATTATTATTTTGCAGGCTCGCTATACATGGGCCGAGGACCAAAGGCCCTTCATTTACGCTGCCTGGGAGGCTATTTCCCGGGCAAGGTACAACGGGCAGCTGGGGCAGGCTCGGTCCCAGGCGATGGCCCGAGCTGGGACCACTAACATCGCGGAGACTCGGGGATACGGCCCCGATTGGATTACTCTGAATATATGGGACCAGCTCGTGGGAATATGGTCGACGGATCGATGGCAGGAGGTTTCTCGGAATGCGGCTAGAAATCGCATGTCAGGGGGAGCAACGCGTCACACCGGCGGCTCTGTTGCATTTGTAGTGCACGCGAACCGTATGGTAAGTATACCTTTTAATTATATATTTTATTTGTTACTATGTGTACTAATTAATGTATTTGTTTTGTAAATGTAGACGACGGTGTCGGATGACGGGACTGTCCAGCGACCCTCCCCGATGGCGGTGTTTGAGCGGACTCACCGTCGAGCACATGGGACGGGGGAGTACATCGACAACCGCGCTGCATACATTATGGTAGCTATATATTTGTTTAAATTATTCATTATATATTTATAATTTAAGTTTTATGATAAATATTAAACAAAAAATCAAACTCGAGTAGGAGACCTACAGCCAGACGGTGGTGCAGCGTGGGGGCACCCCCGAGGACTTTGACGCAGCAACGTGGGTCGAGGCCGCAGGTGGCTGGGACCATGGCCACGTATATGGCTTTGCAGATAGTGGTCATGCGCGAGCCATACTAGGGCCACTTGGGGCACCGACCCCTCTGGTCGCTGGTGAGCGGCCGTCCACACCTAGATCCAGTTATGATCATAGTAGCAGAATAAGGACTCTAGAGGAGACGATCACGCGTCAGAGTCAGATGATGGCGGAGATGCATGCTATGCTACGCAACATGTCAGGTCATCCCGAAGTAGGCATCTCTTCGGCATCAGTCAGTCCACGCCGGTGTACACTCAAGCACTCCAGACCCCGCCATATGATCCAGACTATCCTCCATCGTCATCGTGAGATTTTTTTTATATTGACTTTGTTACTGAGATATTGGACTTGTTTAATTTATTTTGTTTGGATATTGATACTTCAATTTTGCATTTGAATAGTTTTTATACTATTGTGGATAATTATTAATATAAATATAATTGTTTTGATGTATATCTTGGTGTATTTGTGATGTGTGAATGAATGTGTGGATGAGTGTATGGGTGTGTGAGTTATGTATCAGAATGTATCAATGTATCAATGGAAATTTAAAATTTTAAAATTTTTTATTACCCAGTTCACATCATCAGCAACGGCTTTCCCACAGCCGTCCGTGGGAAAGCCGTTGCTAAAAGTGTATCGAAAGCCGTTGCTGATGACCTACAACAACGGCTTAGCGATGGGATTTTACTAACGGCGTTGCTACGGACTCAGCGGCCGTTGCTATTAATGTTATCCGCAACGGCTCCAGGTCTGTGGCAAAACCGTTGCTGATAATATTTTTAGCAACGGCCCGAGCGGCCGTTGCTGATCCGTTGCTAAGTTATCAGCAACGCGACTTTCTGCCACGGCTCCATTGCAATGGCTCCGGCCGTTGCTGATGATCATTTTTCTAGTAGTGACAGTCTTGGTATTTGGATCATATCCATAAATAATGACTTCTTAAGATTACCTTTGAAATGTAAGATTAGTGCTTGTCTGGTATTTGGTTCATGTGTGCAATAATGACTTCCTAAAATGATATTTGAAATGTAAGATCAGTACTGTTTTAATCAATTCATTTTTCTTTTTGGAAAATTACATGTGTGTGGTAAGGAAATAAGAATTCTTCAGACAAATATATATCTTTGTGTGAACTTTATCTATTTAGTTTCTCGATCATTATACAGATTTGTTGGTCAGTGTCTGGAATGCTCTTTAATTCTTTGATACCAGCTGAGAAATATTCCTCTTTAATTCTTTGATATCAGCTGAGAAAGAGCTGATAATCAAAACTCCCCTTTTAAATTGGTCATTGAAAAGGGAGATGATTAGATGTATTAATCTAGTAGAGAAGAGAGGCTCAATTTTGTACTGTAAATGTTATACTGATAAAGAAGAGATCCTTAACCTTGGATTTTATAGTAAATGTTATTATGTATCGCTGCACTTAACATAATTCCGTTCCATTCCATTCTTATAATTTAAGATGTTTGTGGAGCTATGCAATTATTAAGCTTTTAAAGTAAGTAGTTATCATGTTTTATGTTAGCATTCTGCTATACTAGATATGATTTTTTGAATACAAATATGAAGTTTGATGGTTAATATCTACTTTTCGCGAACTTGTATTAATATTTTTTTTTGTAGGCCCGATATACCTGGGATCCCGCCATTCAGGCTCAGGCGGAGGATACTTGGGAAGCTTACAATAAGAAGCTTTTCAAGATTATCCTCCATCGGGAGCGGGATGATGCGCGGGCGAGTGTAGACGGTAACAGAGATAGAAAAGTGTGAGGTCTAACATATGCCACCCTCCCGTCATTCAAATGTACGATGTCGTTCACTTATTTGTACTCAAATTGCTAACCGTAACCTCTAGTGTTTATCTTTAATTCATACATGAAATATAGGGCAACAATTGATCTATTTCAGCATGTGCATATTTATGACAACAATAATAATTCATAACAGCTTATAAACAATGATTTCAGCAATTAAATAATTATCTACATCAATTAATTATTTAATTCCAGCATATAGAAATAAATTCCAGCAACATGAAAACATATAAAGAACCCTCTAACACATATCAACACAAGAACAATCTACCCATGTCGATACGAAGAATTTTGCTTAGCACAATATCAATCCATGTTCTCTAAACTATGCTCTCAAGAAGCTAAGGTATAATAGATTCCAACTACGAGCCTTGGTTTACCCCTCTCGGCCGACCCCCATCAATTTCGGGAAAAACCTTCACTCGGCTGGCCCTAGGTATTTTTGAGAAAACCAATCACGCGACCAAGGTTTTCATCAATTTCTCTAAGATTTGTGAACATGATTGGGGTTAGTTCTACAAGGATTTAAACACTCAAGGATCGGGGAAAAATTCAGCATGACCTTTCCCCTTTTTCCTTCAATCGACCGGCCCCAAACAATCACAAAACGAATGCCAAATACAAGAATCCATACATAAATGAAAAACATGAATAAAGAATCCGAGAAACATCATCTATCGACAAGAAATGACACATAAAATCTTGATTTACCCCATCTATATGGTTCAGCCATACGCCTCACCCTACCCGCAGAGGTTCGACCACTCACCTTGATTAGAAGGAAGAGAAAGACGAGACGAAGACGTTCCCGATCTCTGGCGACGACACCAAACTCTGGCGCTGCCCTCTTGCTCTCTCCTTACTCTCAAAACCTAAAAATAAAGTTCTATTCTTGTGTGGGGGACCATAGACCCGAGTTAGCGCGGATTGGCAGAAAGCTTCGGGATTAGACCCGGGTAAGTATTTAATGCAGAATTTTTTTAAAAAACATTATTTGCCATATTTCTGTGATTTACCTTGCTAGGATGATAGCGTGTCTCGAGACAAATTTAGCAGTTCAATCAAAACTCGAATCAGAGTTAGAACGGGTTAGATATGGGCTATTTAAGTCGAATGATTTAAGTAGGAGTATTTTGGTCATTTGCACCCAACCAAGGTCTATAAATTAGAAACTGAGGGCCTGCGGCCAGGGATTTTAGTCGCACGCCACCCGAGGCAAGGGAGAGAGGAGAGAAAGGGTGCCACCGAGGAGGAGGAGCCGCCTGAGCGGGAATTCGCGAGTTCGTCGGCGTCGATTGAAGGAAGATCCTACGCGTCTTCATCCATTTCGTTCTCTCCAAAAATATGAGTGGATTGGCCTTTTTTCCCCAATTATTTCATTCATGATATTGATTTTAGGATGAGATTTCGCGTAGATATTCTGTCGATTTGTAGGATTCTTTTCCCGTCTAGTTGGTCCTTATTGTAGGGAGGATTAAGAGGATTTTGGTGTTATGTAATTTTTGTTTTTGGATTTTGCTATTTATGATAATATTTTTCGACGATATGCAATTTTTCGACGAACCTACCTATTTCTGGAAAACTGTGGCCGACGGAGTGTTTTGGGTCGGCAACAACCCCACGTCCAGTGGCAGCCACCATGCCTACGGAGCACCCCAGATCGAGGTAGGAAAATTGGGCAGCTGGCCTTGTTGAATGCCGAAGTCCACCCTTTTTGAGGCAGCGACGCCATTGCCAGTCTATCATCCGCCCCTTTAGGCGGGCCACGCCATGACGGGCTGGCGTCTGCCCGGCTAAGACGGGCGGTGCCCCGATCGGGGCAATAGCAGCCCTGTCAGGGCAGAGCGGCTACAGGGCTAGGCAGTGCTAGCCGCCTACCCTTCGGGCGGTGATCGCAGCCCGAGGGTTCGGGAGAGGGCAGCGGCCTCCGCCGCTGCCGGATCCCTTCGCCGGCGGCGCCATCGCCGGCTCAAGGGTGAGGAAGAGGGAGAAACCCTAATTTTTGCCTTTTGGATTGTAACATTGGTATTTTGATTATAACATTGATATAGTGTTTGTAATAGTGACATTCTATTTTAACAGTGTTATCTGTGATTTATATTTATGTTTTAAAGATAATTACCTGAATATATCATGAACTATGGACTTTATCTCAAATGTATCATGAACTTTGACTTCTCCAAATTACATCCTCAACTATCACCTTTGTATCAATTGCATCCCTCCATCAAAAACCTGTCAGCTACCCCGTTAACCGTATGACGTGGCATGTACACATGGACTAAAAAAATATTTTTTTAAAACCTGATTAATTTTTTATTTTTTCAAACTTTACTTTTTGTTTTTTCTTCAACAGTCCCCTGGTCAAATTTTATTTTTTTCAAACTTTATGTTTTTTTCAACACATGGCATGCACACATCTCTGTTGCTCTCCAACCCTCGACATGGCGATCCCTTTACCCCACTGCCTCCACTCCGACCACCCCCACCCGGTTGTCGCCGCCATGCCCCCCGCCGCCGCTTTGTCCCAGGACGAGCTTAAGTGCGTCGCCGCCCACCGCACCGTGGAGCTAGTCGAATCCGACATGGTCCTCGGCATGGGCACCGGCTCCATCATCGCTCACGCTCTCGCCCTCATCAGTGAGCTGCTTCGCTGTTGCATCCTCCACGACGTCATCAGTATCCCGACCTCTGTGCAAGCGGCTGGTCGCGATGCTACTGCTGGAATCCCCCATGTCGGGGCCGGGGTGGGTCCCTTTTCTGCGAGAAGATGGTGGAGGGAGCCAGCCGCTGCTTCGTTATCTTTGTCGATGAGTCCAAGATCGTCTCTCGCCTTGGGCCAGTGGCCTCGCTATCCCCATGGAGGTCATCCCCTTCGGCTGGGTCCTCACTCTCCGCCGCCTTCGAAGCCTCTTCGATGGTATGCCGGGCGATCATAGCGAGGAAAGATGGGGTGGTGGTGATGATGGAGAAGGAGACCAAGTAAAATGGAATCTGAAAGCTTGGGATACTGCTTCCTGGTGTTGGCCACCGCCCATCCTGCATGAGCCTGATGAAGCCGACGCTGTCGACGGCGTCGACTACATGGCGCAAGCTCAATGGCTCCGCGCCGCATTGCTCGGCGCCAATGACGACATTGTCTCCATCGCCTCCCTCATGGTTGGCAACGTCGACGGCGGGGATGGAGGCAGGGAGGAGGAGGAGGTGGCAGGGAAGAGGAGGAGGAGGCGGTGATGGATGTAGGAGGGAAGAGTGTTGACAAAAAACAAAAAACAAAGTTTGAAAAAAAAATAATTTTTTTAATCAAGTTTTAAAAAATAATTTTTTAATCCACGTGTGCATGCCATGTCATAGGATAAATGGGATAGCTGACAGAATTTTGACAGAGGGATGCAATTGGTACAAATGTGATAGTTGAGAATTTAATTTGGAGAAGTCAAAGTTCAAGATACATTTGAAACAAAATTCATAGTTCAGGATATATTCAAGTAATTACTCTATTTATTATAGCAGTATTTCTGATATTAAGTATGAGTGTTACATGTTTTTAACAACGTTATAAACTATTGTAAATAGAATAGCAATGTCATAATGAGATTGCATCATGCTTAGGTGAAGGGTTAAGATTTCATCATGTGTAGATGAAGGGTTGAGATTTCATCATGTTTAGATGAAGGACTGAGATTGCATCATGTTTAGATAAGGGTTGAGATTTCGTCATGTTTAGATGAGGGGCTGAGATTGCATCATGTTTAGATGAAAGTCTGAGATTTCATCATGTTTAGGTGAAGCGCTGAGATTTCATCATGTTTAGATGAAGGGCTGAGATTGCATCATGTTTAGATGAAGGGCTGAGATTGCATTATGTTTAGGTGAAGGGCTGTGATTTCATTATGTTTTGGTGAAGGACTGAGATTTCATCATGTCTAGATGAAGGGTTGAGATTTCATCACGTTTAGATGAAGGGTTGATATTTGATCATGATTTTATGAAGGGTTGAGATTTCCTCATGTTTAGATGAAGGGTTGGGATTTCATCATTGTTTAGATGAAGGGCTGAGATTTCATCATTGTTTATATGAAGGGCTGAGATTTCATCATTATTAGATGAATAATTGAGATTATATGGATGGAATTTAAGGTATTTCTTTATTATTCTAAATAATTATTTTGGGGGCTTTAAAGATAATAAAAATAGTCATATTATATATGAACTTTTACCTAATCGACGTTCTAGATTTATTGGTGAGGTCTGTTTCACCATCAGACTTCCGAATTTTGGAAGCAGTAGGCGGGCGACGCCTCGTTTTGCATGCCGAGTTGAAAATTCATGTTTTATATATTTTATGATTCCAATCTGAGTTGATTTGTTGTTTAAATAGTTGATAAAGTGAATCTTATCCTGGATCAGTATTATCCTATGCCGAAATATTATCTTGTTATTCTATTCTATTAATTTTACTGTTGAAGTTCCTTTTAGCATTGTTTTCATGATATACTTGCTTCTTTCCTTACGATATGACGCATGAAGGAGATTAACTGAATTCTTATTTGAATAACTCTATTGCTTACATATAACTTATAGTGGATGTTGTGGTTCCTGATGATGTATGGGCCGAGGTTTGACCTTGGGTTTCATGTGCATGTAAGTGTGTGGACATTGAGGACCCTAGAGGTTCGAGGATATTTAAGATGGCTTATGGATGCTATATTTATTTATTGTTAATTACTGGTTATTACATACATGTCTGGAGGTGTTTGTGGGTGTGAACCGGGAAGCTCGTCAGCCGCTACACTAACGAACGACTCAGGTGGCCTGAGCAGGAGATACGCTGAGACAGAGCAGTGATCAGCGCCCAACTCGTAGGATCGATAGGTCCCTGGATTATTAGACCGACAGGTCCCTAGGTATTGGACCGACGGGTCCCTGGATCGGGAAGCTCGTCAGCACCGCCACACTGACAATCGACCCGGATCGCTTGTGTGAATGTTGGATGATTATTGTTGATTGTCATTGTTTCTTATATTGTATATCTGACATTTGTTGTTTATGCATGATGATTGATTTGGTTGATAGAGAACTGATCTGCTCACTAAGTTCTAGTTGGACTTACTCCTCATTTTTTGTTATTTTTTAGCACTTGAGCGAGATCAGAGAGGTACCGAGGTGCAGTAGCGCGGCTAGTGATGGCAGGACAGCGGGTCTCGTGACATGTCGTGGTCGAGGGGATACCTGAGTCAATTTTGTTTTTTTTTTAGTTTTTTGAGTCATGTAGACTCGGGTTGTTGTTTTTGCATTTTCTTTATTTTTAGGAGTCTTGATTACTTATTTGAATTCTTTAATAATAACTTGATTAGTGAACTTTTATTTAGTTGGGATTTGGTTCTGTATTTTATACCTATTCTTCTTTTAGAAACAAAATTAATTATATATACATATACTGTTTAGGTTATTTGTTGTGTTGTGGTATGAGTTGAGTTAGGCTTTGGGGTACATGGCGTACCCTAGCCGGTCACACCGGGTTGGGATGTGACACCAGATCCTCAAACAAAGAGGGGTAGCGCTCTCTCATGTCTTGCTCCACTTCCTAAGTGGCCTCTTGCCCAGTATGGTGCTCCCACCTGACATTTACCAAGGGAATTTCCTTAGACTTCAGTTTTTGGATCTGTCGGTCATGCACTTCTACCGGCCTCTCCCCATACGAGACCGCCGCATCCACCTCAACTGTAGTAGGCTCGATCACATGTGACTCATCTCGAACATATTTTTTTAGCATCGATACATGGAAGACTGGGTGAACTCTGTCCATGCTAGGGGGTAAGGCCAGCTTATAAGCCACAGTGCCCCTCCGCTTGAGAATAAGGAAAGGCACGATGAACCTAGGGCTCAGCTTTCCATTCTTCTCAAACTATACCATCCCTTTCATGGGGGAGACCTTCAGGAATACCATGTCGCCCTTAGTGAACTCCACCTCCCAGGCCTTCTCATCTACATACATTTTCTGTCGACTCTGAGCTGCCAACGGTCTTTCCTTTATTAGTTTCAACTTCTCAACCACCTCCTCAACCAAGTCAGGACCGACTATGAGTGACTCTCCTGTCTCAAACCAACCTATTGGCGATCGGCATCGTCGCCCATATAGGGCCTCGAAAGGGGTCATACCAATGCTACTCTGATAGCTATTGTTGTAAGCAAACTCAATTAGCGGTAGGTGTTTCTCCCAACGGCCAGCTAAGTCCACAACACATGCTCTCAGCATATTCTCCAAGGTCTGCATATTCCTCTTTGACTGCTCGTCAATCTGCGGGTGGAACGCGGTGCTGAACCGCACCTGAGTACGTACCCAAAGCCTCCTTGAAAGATTGCCAAAACCGAGCTGTGAACTGGGTATCCCGATCCGATATGATCATAACAGGAATACCATGGTATGCCATAATCCGATCTAGAAATAATTTGGCATACTACTCAGCTGAGAAGATCGTCTTGACCGAAATAAAGTGTGCGGTCTTAGTCAGCCGATCCACAATGACCCAAATAGAATCATTACCCCCTCTAGACCTCAGTAGGCCCGGTCACAAAGTCCATGGTGATCTTTTCCCATTTTCATTCGGGCACTTCGAGGTTCTAAAGCAACCCTTCAGGCTTCAAGTGTTTCGCCTTTACTTGCTGGCAGACCAAACACTTAGACACGAACTCGGCCACCTCTCTCCGAACAATCCTTCTTGATGTGCCCATCCTGCCGACATCTGAAGCATGCATTAGTGTGGCCATAGCAAGCCCCCCAGTGCCTCCTATCACAGCGACCACTCTACGGTATCTTATTCTTCTTTGGAGCACCCCCTGACCTTGCCAATCGAGTCGCTCCTGACCCTGGGCCTCCACGGCCCTTGCTACTGTTGTGCCTTCTACTCGGCTGGTGTTCTGTCGCTGCCACGGTCCCCTCAGAATGCCAAGGCCGAAACTTCTTCTTTGGGGGCCGATCATGTTTTTCGAACGGCACCAGTGCTTCCTTCCGTAGTGCCTCGTCCACTACTTGAGCGAAAGAGGTGTCCTCAGTGTAATGGATGAGCCTACTAATCTACACCCTCAGTCTCTCGACAAATCTTTTGACCGTTGAGGTCTCAGTCACCACCAAGGCAATGTGGTACTTCGAGAGCTGAGTAAATTCCATATCGTAGTCCAGCACTGTCATGCCACTAGTGTTACGCCCCAAATACAATACCTCAAATGGGGCCATCGCGATGCTGCTGTGGTAGCTGTTATTATAGGCAAACTCAATCAGAAGTAAGTGCCTCTCCCAACTGCCCTCCAAATCAAGGACACATGCTCTCAGCACATCCTCCAGAGTCTGAATAGTCCACTCTGACTGACCATCTGTCTGAGGATGAAATGCAGTACTGAACCGAACCTGAATGCCCAAAGCCTCCTGGAATGACTGCCGAAAATGAGCTGTGAACTGAGTACCCTGATCTGAGATGATTATCATAGGAACACCATGATATGCGACGATCCGATCCAAGAACAACCTCGCATATTGCTTAGCTGAAAAGGTCATCCTGGTCGGTATAAAATGTGAAGTTTTGGTTAGCCGATCCACCAATACCCAAATAGAATCATTGACCTTCCCAAACTTTGGCAATCATGTCACAAAATCTATGGTTATCTTCTCTCATTTCCACTCTAGTACTTCTAGGTTCTGGAGCAACCCTGTCGACTTCAAATGCTCAGTTTTCACCGGCTGACACACCAGGCACTTAGACACAAACTCGGCCACTTCTCTTTTCATGCCTTTCCACCAATAATTTTGCCTTAGGTCATGGTACATCTTCGTGGCTCTCGAATGCATAGTGTAAGTGGATCGATGAGTCATTTCTAACATCCGCCTATGAACCTCGGCCATATCTGGCACCACTATCCTGTTCTTAAATCTCAAAATGCCCTCCGAGTCCACACTGAATTCATTATCGGCATTGCCTCTCCTGGCCAAATCCTTAGTGAGAGAACAAAAAACATCCTCCTCCTACGCTGCCCGCAACATATCTAGCAACGTGAACTGCACCCTCCAGTGAGCCACCAGCGCACCAGAATCTGATACTGATAAGACTGCCCCGCCATCCAAACATAGGGCCAAATCCTGTGCCAACGGCCTCCTCCTGACCGCCAAATGCGCCAAACTGCCCATAGACTTTCTACTCAAAGCATCAACTACTACATTAGCCTTCCCTGGATGGTACATGATCGTGTAGTCATAGTCCTTCAACAGCTCAAGTCATCTTCTCTGCCTCAGGTTCAACTCCTTATGGGTGAGAAAATACTAGAGGCTCTCATGATCAGTGTATATCTCACAAGCCTCGCCATAAAGGTAGCGACGCCACAACTTCAATGCGAATACCATCGTTGCCAGCTCAAGATCATGGGTTGGGTAATTCTTCTCGTGAACCTTCAACTGCCTGGAGGCATAAGCTATCACCTTGTTATTCTGCATCAGCACACAACCCAAGCCCGAAGGTATTGCTAGAACTGGCGCCGACGTAAAGCGGTCCTAGAGCTTCAGAAATCTCTCCTCGCACTTACTGTCCCATTCGAACTTGACATTCTTTTGGGTTAGGCGGGTCAATGGCCCTGCAATCCTGGAGAAATTCTTCACAAACTTTCTGTAATAACCTGCCAACCCTAGGAGACTGCGGATCTCAGTGATATTAATCGGCCTCATACAGTTCTAAACTGCTTCTATCTTTGTAGGGTCCACCTTTACCTCTTCCCTGGACACAACATGGCCAAGGAATCCAACACTTTCCAACCAGAAGTCACACTTGGAGAACTTAGCATACAAGCAGTGCTCCTGGAGAGTCTCTAGAACCATCTGCAAGTGTTCAATATTCTCCTCCCTACTCCTGGAATATATCAAGATATCATCAATGAATACTATCACAAACTTATCCAGGTATTCCCTGAACACACGGTTCATCAGGTCTATAAATACTGCAGGTGCATTAGTCAGCCCGAAGTATATCACCAGGAACTCAAACTGCCCATACCTCGATTTGAAAGCAGTCTTAGGGACGTCATTATCCCGGATGCTCAACTGATGATACCCTGATCGCAGGTCAATCTTAGAAAACAACTGAGCTCCCTGAAGTTGATCAAACAAATCACCAATCATGGCCAACGGGTACCGATTCATCACCGTTACCTTATTAAACTATCAGTAATCAATGCACATCTGCATGGACCCATCTTTCTTTTTCACAAAGAGCACTGGAGCACCCCAAGGAGAAACACTTGGCCAGATGAAACCCAACTCAAGCAGCTCCTGCAACTGGGATTTCAACTCCCTCAACTCAGCTTGTGCCATCCGGTACGGTGGAATGGAGATCGGCTTCACCCCTGGATGCAAATCAATACAAAAATTCGATCTCCCTCTCTGGAGGCAACCCTGGCAACTCCTCCGGAAACACATCAGAGAACCCGCACATCACGGGCGTTCCCTGATGACGTGTTTATTTTCCATCTTTTGATGCCTATTTTTATGCTAATTTTGAATTAAATGCTTCCTAAATTGTGTTTATTATTTTGTTTAACTTTTAGGCAACAAATGATGGAAAGAATTTGAAAAGAAGCCTCACTACATGTTTTTGGAAGGTGAAATTGGAATGCAAGCTAGATCTGGTCGCACTACCATGGACGTGCCCATGCCTTAGCGAGAATACATGTGACAGACCCAGAATTCACCATGTTTAAAGCTGAAATTTTGGGCCGATGATTCCATGCAAATTTGAATAGTCTATTTGTGTCAAAAATATTAAATCAGGATATTTGGATGTTAGTTTATTGTCATGTAAGGATAATTTGATTTTTATTTGCTATTCTAGTTAGGTTTGGAATTCTCCTATAAAAGGAGAATAATTGTAATGAACAAGGGCTGGCAATTATTAGCTTTAGCCTTTTCTTTTGTTTTGCTCTTTAAGTTTTCAGTAGTAGTTTATTTTTGAAAATAAAATTGTGTGAGTATGAAATGTGTGGCTGATCCACTTCTTTCTAGCAAAAGGATGATTCGACGTTTCGGTTCTTCGGATTGTGAGATTCTTCTGTGTTTAAAGTCTTTGTTCTCTAGTATTTCATTTATTTATTGCAGAATTTATTCTATTATTTTTTTTTAATTGTCAGCCTGTTACCAGATTAATAGAACAATAGCTAGTCTACCGGTATTGGCTGTTCCATGTCGGATTTAGAAATAAACTAGTCGAGGTTACTGTTCAATCCGAACTAATGGAATACTTGAATTAATATGACTTGTGAGATTGTTGTTCAATTCACAAAAGTCTATTAAATTGCTAGAAATAAAGAAACTCATCCTTATCGTCTATGATCAATGCTACGATCTGAAATCGAGAACGTACCTTTAGCTAGACTTTTCTCTCATTGATTTCTCCTTAATTTTAATCGTTGTTTTTAATTACTATTTTTATTTCATTTTACATCTAATCAAAACCCCCCTCTTTTTAATTTCTAGTTTTGAAAGAATTTGAAACTAACTAGTCTTTGTGGATTCGACCCTACTTGTCACGACTACAAAATCTCAAGAAGTAGGTATTTGTTTTTGGTGGATTCGACACTCATCAAATTTTGGTGCCGTTACCGGGGACTGGTATTAATCAGTTTTAATTCTTTTGTTAACCAATTTTGACTGTGCAGGAAGAAAATTCCAGACAGATTAGACGTGGGTGCGTCTTAACATTGATGGTCAGATCTGATCGCACAGGAGAACTCATCTACGATCCTGAGATTGAGAAGACTGCTAGAAGTCTTAGAAAGGTGACCCAACAGCGAGGTAAAGACATTTCGGCATCCTCATCTTCAACAGCAGATGAGACGTGGGCACGCCTTAACATTGAGACAGAAGCAGAACCAGAAATAAAAATGGCTGAAAACAACCCAAGTTGGAGGAATCATCCAAACTTGAGTTGTGGGACAAGGCAACCAAATTTTCAGCAGTAAAATTTTCGACAACAAAACTTTCAACAATTTCAGCATAAATCGCCTGTTCCGCCGCAGCAATTCCCCTCAAGCTCAGGTACATCTCTTGAAGACATTGTTAAATCGCTTGCAATTAGTACATAACAATTTCAACATGAAACAAAAGCAAGCATTCAAGTTTTGGAGAATCAAATGGGTCAATTGACGTCATCTCTAAGCAAGCTGGAATCACAAGGCAAGCTGCCCTCACAAACTGTCGTCAACCCAAAATAGAATGCTAGTGCAATGACTCTGAGAAGTGGAAAGGAGTTAGCAGAACCCAGTCTGCTAAGACGTGGGCACGCCTTAGAGTCATAAACTGAAACTGAAATCATTGCTAACCAGAAATAAGATAAAACAAAACAATCGAGAACATTGATGATCAAGCCTCCTTTTCCAGGAAGATTGGCCAAGTCTACGTAGGAAAATGAAGAGGAAGAGATTCTTGAAACTTTTCGCAAGGTTGAAATTAATATTCCCTTACTTGACGCCATCAAACAAATACCTCGATATGCTAAATTTCTCAAGAAATTGTGCACCAACAAGTAAAAGCTGATTGGTAATGAAAAGGTAAGTGTGGGAGGGAATGTTTTCGATGTACTTCAAAGGAAATTACCTCCCAAATGCAAAGATCAAGGTATGTTTGCTATTTCCTGTAACATAGGCAGCATTGGTATAAAAAGAGCTATGTGAGACTTAGGAGCATCTATAAACGTCATGCCATTGCCTATATATTCATCTTTAAACATTGGTCCATTGAAAAAGACAGGTGTGGTAATTCAATTGGCTGACCGGTCGGTCGTTTATCCTAAAGGAGTGTTGGAAGTCGTCCTAGTTCGAGTAAACAATCTAATTTTTCCTGTAGATTTGTTTGTGCTTAACATGGAGGAAGATACTTCTTCCAACTCGTCTAAAATATTACTTGGGAGACCTTTCCTTAGCACAGCAAGGACAAAAATTGATGTTCATGATGGTACACTCTCCATGGAATTTGATGGGGAAGTCATCAAATTCAATGTTTATGATGCCATGAAATTTCCTAATGAAGAATTTTGTGTTAACAATGTTGATTTCATAGACTGCTCAGTTCAGGAAATTTTTAATTTGAGCAATGTGAATATAAACCTAAATCTGGACTGATTTGAAAATGAACCTAAATCTGGACATATTATTGATTTAGTGCAGTATGAAATGCAAGCAATTGGAACCACAGAACGAAATGTTCATTGCCTGGAATCATCTAATTCTCACACTAAACTTCTACCTTCTACTGTGTAGACACCCCAAGTGGAGTTAAAATCGCTGCCCGACCATTTGAAATACACTTTCTTAGGAGAAGGAAAAACTCTTCTAGTTATCATCTCCAACATACTTAGCACTCAAGAAGAGCAGAAATTGAACCAAGTGCTTAGAGAACATAAAGAGGCTATTGGCTGGACCATAGCCGACATCAAAGGATTAAGCCCTTCCACATGTATGCACAGGATACTTCTGGAAGAAGACAACAAACCTTATAGCGAAGCTCAACGATGTTTAAACCCACCAATGATGGAGGTGGTGAAGAAAGAAATATTGAAACTCCTAGATGCCGATGTGATCTACCCAATATCGGATAGCAAATGGGTAAGTCCAGTGCAGGTTGTCCCCAAGAAAATAGGTATAACCGTGATTAAAATTTTTGACAGTGAGTTAATACCCACTCGAGTTCAAAATGGATGAAGAGTTTGTATAGACTACAGGAAATTAAATGCAGCGACCAGGAAGGATCATTTTCCACTCCCATTCATTGATCAAATGCTTGAACGTTTAGCTGGTAAAACTCACTATTGTTGTCTTGATGGATATTTAGGTTTTTACCAAATTTCAGTTTCACCGGAAGATCAAGATAAAATCACTTTTACATGCCCTTTTGGCACTTTCGCATACCGAAGGATGCCATTCGGCCTTTGCAACGCTCCAGCCACATTCCAAAGATGTATGGTAAGTATATTTTCAGAATATGTGGAAAATATCATAGAAATATTTATGGATGATTTCACAGTCTTTGGTAATTCTTTTGATGAATGTTTGAAAAATCTAACAATGGTGCTTAAGAGGTGTTTAGAAACAAATCTGGTTTTAAATTATGAGAAGTGTCATTTCATGGTTGATCAAGGTTTAATCTTAGGACATGTTGTATCTTCCAAAGGGATTGAGGTAGATAAAGCAAAAACTGATGTTATTAAATCTCTACCTTACCCCGTGAGTGTACGGGATGTACGATCTTTTTTGGGACATGCAGGTTTTTACCGTCATTTTATAAAGGATTTTTCCAAGATTACTCAACCTCTATGTCGGCTGCTACAAAAGGAGATGGCATTCGAGTTTGATGACATGTGCAAACAAGCATTTGATTCCTTGAAAGAGAAATTAGTTTCGGCACCCATTATTCAACCATTAAATTGGAATCTTCCTTTTGAGATCATGTGTGATGCAAGTAACCATGCTATAGGGGCTGTTCTTGGACAGAGAATTGAAAAGAATCCACATGTTATATATTATGCCTCAAAGATGCTCGATGATGCCCAATGCAACTATTCGACAATAGAAAAAGAACTCTTAGCTATTGTTTTTGCTTTAGAAAAATTTAGTTCTTATTTGCTTAGGACTAAAGTTATTGTCTATTCTGATCATGCAGCTCTAAAGTATTTGCTTAAAAAGAAGGAAGCAAAACCAAGGCTGATACGTTGGATACTTTTAATGCAAGAATTTGATTTAGAAATTCGAGACAAAAAGGGAACAAAAAACTTAGTTGTTGATCATCTTAGTCGACTACTCGTAGACGGAGAATCTCTACCTTTAAGAGATGACTTCCCAGATGAACATCTTTTCTCTATTCAGGAAATAAATCCCTGGTATGCTGATATTATCAATTATTTGGTTGCAGGTTCATTCCCCAATGAGTTAACTAAAGCTGAAAAGGATAAAATCAAAAGAGATGCTAGGTACTATGTCTAGGATGAACCATACTTGTGGAAGCATTGCTCAAATCAGATTATTAGAAGATGCATTTCCGAAATAGAGGTTCCCTCTATTATGCAGTTTTGTCACTCATATGCATGTGGAGGTCATTTCGGACCGAAGAGAACAGCCCGTAAGGTATTGGAAAGTGGTTTGTTTTGGCTCTCTTTATTTCGCGATTCATATCTATTTGCAAGTCTTGTGAAAACTATCAACGAACTGGAAATTTGGGACATAGAGACCAAATGCCGCTTTCACCAATCCTAGTTTGTGAAATATTTGATGTGTGGGGAATCAATTTCATGGGACCATTCCCCTCTTCATTTGGTTATATTTACATTAGTTTGGTTGTAGACTATGTCTCGAAATGGGTAGAAGCTAAAGCTACTCGGAATGACAACGCTAAGGCTATGGTAGATTTTGTCAAATCTCATATTTTTGTCAGGTTCGGAACGCCAAGGGCTATAATCAGCGATCGAGGTACTCATTTCTGCAATAAAGTGGTAGAGGCTCTCTTGAAAAGATATAATATTACTCGTCGCACCTCTACAGCTTATCACCCTCAAACTAATGGTCAAGCCGAGGTGTCCAATAGGGAGATCAAGTCAATACTTGAGAAAATTGTCAATCCCAATAGAAAAGATTGGAGCTTGCGACTGGATGACGCACTATGGGCCTATCGGACAGCATACAAAACTCCCATTGGGATATCCCCTTTCCGATTAGTGTTTGGAAAACCATGTCACTTACCTATTGAATTAGAGCACAAAGCATATTGGGCTGTTAAAAATTGCAACATGAAGATGGATGAGGCAAGAGAACACAGAAAATTACAACTTCAAGAGTTGGAAGAAATTCGGAACGACGCTTACGAGAGCTCAAGGATTTACAAAGAAAAAAACAAAGCTTTCCATGATCAAAAAATTTTCAGAAAGCAATTTTTAATTGGGCAAAAAGTTCTGCTATATCATTCTCGTTTAAAGTTATTTCTTGGTAAGCTGAGATCGAGATGGGTAGGTCCTTTTATTGTCACTAACATATTTTCCCATGGTGCAGTAGAAATAAAGAGCTTGGACACTGACAAGATTCTCAATGTTAATGGATATCGCTTAAAACTTTTCTATAATGGATTCCAAGTACAGAAGGTTGAAGAGATTCACTTGGAGGATCCAACCTTAAACTCATAAAAAAAACTGCAGCAGAGTCTAGCCCAGGACAGAAAACAGGGTGCTTCTGGGAGGCAACCCAGGGATTAGGCGTGCCCACGCCTTATTTCTTTCAACATTTCAAATTTAGCATTAAACGTACTCACATCAACCCCTCATTTTATTTAATCTATCGTCTAATTAAAAAAATTCCTTGAAATTGTAGGTAGACAAAGCTTAACGCCCATGGTGGAATTCAAAAAAAAAAAAAGAGCAGCGGGTTAGGCTAACGGGCGTGTACCCGTGTCCAATTCAAATGACCCGAGCATGCCCTAATTTTTCCCCCCTCACCCGACTTCACTTGACACCTCCCTCCTCTTCGCCGATCGCTGTTTCCCCCGACCTGCGACTTCCTCCTCTCCAGCCACTGCCCTCCTTGCTCCGCTGCCTCTCTTCGCCGACGGCAGCACTAGGCCGCCGCCCCTCTTCGCCAAAGTCACCTCTGCACCAGGCTTCACCAGACAGCTAGCTGCCCCCTTCACAAAGATTCCCAACAAGTAATGAGAATCCGCAGTCAAGCGCGATGGCCACCGAGATAGGAACCCAAAGCTAAACACCCTCATTCATCCCGTGGGCGACAAAATCCGCCTATCCAACCAGCTCCAGAAATCGTGTGGGAACCCTAGAGCTCGTCATCATCCACCGAGGTGACTCTACCCACCCCGGGGACAGAAATGATGAAGGAAGGTGCAGTGAACCCTCCTTAACAACAAGAAGAGGCTGTTGCAAACAGCACATCTGAGGAAGCAGAGGCTGAACCAACTGAAGCCATTTCCCCTCAAACAGAAGAAGCTGATAAGGAAGTCGCCTAACAGGAAACTGAGACACAACCTGACAATGAAGCTCAATATGAAGATGGGATAGAAATGGCTCAATACCGCCGACAACGATTAAGGATCAAGAAAGGAAAAAATATTCTTCCACCGTCAGAAATCAATGGAGGCAAGAACTTGGAGTTTGACAACCCATCCGAAAGAAGGAGGTATGAAGAAATTTGTAAACGTCCAATTGTGCAATGTAAGTATCCTGACATCTCTACTATGGAAACTCTGCAAATTAAAGAAGATGTGCTTGGTTTGATTGATAACATAGGTTGGAGTTCATATTTTGAAATAAACTGTCCTATAATTGTTGAACTGATTAGAGAATTTTAAGCCACGTTTCGCTTTGAAAAACCTGCTGATCTAACTGTCTCCACACCTGCACTAATTAAATTTAGGCTCATGGGAAAGAGATTTGAACTTTCTATCACTAAATTCAATGTTGCATTGGGTTTCATTAGGGAAGAGGATGCAACATCAAGAGAAAATCTTGACAATCTTTGTGATTTCACTGAATATTTTCGACCACATGATGTATATCGATTTTTGACTGGAAATCCTGATGCATCCTATGATCCTAGTAAGTCTAAGGATTCTTTCATACATGATCCTGCAATCAAATACATTCATCATTTTCTTGCATATTCATTCTCAGGTAGAAAAGACTCAGCAGGGATTGTATCAAAATCTGAACTTTATTTTTTGTGGTGCATGATTCATGAAAAGAAAGCAAATCTCGGTTTTTTTATTGCTACACAATTAGCCACTGTCAATGCATTTAGACGCCCACTTATTCTAGGATCATATATCACACATTTGGCTTTGCGTGAAGGTTTACTTAATCTTGATGAACATGATTTACAACTAGCATGTAACATGGCCCCATTAGATCTTAAATGTTTGGATGGAATGGGCTTGCTTTGTAGAGAGAAAGGTAGTGTTTGTTTTCCCCTCCAAGTCCTCTCACGCCACGCAACCAAAGGGCCTTCCACAATGATGCAACAAACACACCTGCAGATGCACCATCCTCTTCTTCCCATCAATCAAATTTGGGAAGACAAATAGAAAGCTTGGAGAAAGCCGTGACCAAGCTTATTGAACGAGTCGCCAAGATTGAAGAGAATCTGATGAGTTTCTTCCATTTCATGGGTTTTGACCCACAAGCACCACCAAGGCAATAGATGATTCCACCCCTCCTCCATTGTTCAGGGAAGTCATTGTTATCCCAATTGTGTCTTTATTTTGCTTTAGTACTATTTTGAATCACATTATGGACAATGTGAACTTTAAGTGTGGGGAGGGGGTTATTTTGCTTTTGCATGACACCTTTATTTTGTTTAAACATCACTATTTTGTAGATAGCTGAAATTTTCCTGCACATGAACTTATTTTGATTGGAAGGTCACTATTTTTTCACACTTTTGATAGGTTTTTGAATCTTGTCCTGGAACTCAATGTTTCTTTTAACTCATACATTTCAATCGTTATCTTGAAGAATTCATTTACATCCTTGAACATCCCAAATCATTGTGTTAGATGCCTTGAACTAAATTACAATGGAGAGCTAACATGAATAATGTATTTCTCATTCCCCCACAAGATATATGACTGTCTTTTGATGAACTCTCAGAAATTCAAGATGCAATAAATTTTTCATGCTTGCTTAGTTTTTTTTCTCTTGCACAGTAGGAATTATACCTTGTTATGCCTCAAGTCTGAAGAAAAAAAAAGAAGAAGGGAAGAAAGAAAGAACGAGCATCACTACTCCGTTGATCACCAAAGATCATGAGTAGAGCAAGTAGCCACCTAGAATTGTGATCAACCGAGTAACCGGGTGCATGCAACACCAATATGTGTCCTCGCGTCAAAAGGTTGCATGACGTTCTAGGCAAGAAACTTAGATTCGGGGCCAACCGAGTAACCGGGTGCCTGCAACACCAATGTATGTCCTCGCGTCAAAAGGTTGAGCAACGATCTAGGAAAATAAAAGGGTGCTCAGTCAATAAGTTAAGTCTCCTAGTTATTTCAACTTGTGGCATTGCTTGGTAGATGTTCTTCTATGCGATGATTATTTTTGAAATTTGCATGTGTGCTTAAAAACTCTTCATCCTTTGCATCTTGTACTCTGAGTTTGCATCTAAGTAATCATAAATCTGTGTGGATGGATGATATTTCATTATGAAAGGTTTGCTTGCTATTGTCTTTTTGTTTGAGTCATTAAAATTTATGATGCGGGCTGTGAAAGGGTGTGATGAATTTTAAATAAAATGATTGTTCGGTTTGAGTTATGCTTGAGGACAAGCATGGTTTAAGTGTGCGGAGATTTGATGACATGTTTATTTTCCATCTTTTGATGCATATTTTCATGCTAAATTTGAATTAAATGCTTCCTAAATTGTGTTTATTATTTTATTTAACTTTTAGACAACAAATGATGAAAAGAATTTGAAAAGAAGCCTCCCTTCACGTTTTTGGAAGCTGAAATTGGAATGCAAGCTGGATCTGGTCGAACTGCCTTGGACGTGCCCACGCCTTAGCGAGAATACATGTGACAGACCCAAAATTTACCATGTTTAAAGCTAAAATTTTGGGCCCATGATTCCATGCGAATTTGAACAGTCTATTTGTGTCAAAAACATTAAATCATGATATTTGGATGTTAGTTTATTGCCATGTAAGGATGATTTGATTCTTTATTTACTATTCTAGTTAGGTTTGGAATTCTCCTATAAAAGGAGAATAATTGTAATGAACAAGGGCTGGCAATTCTTAGCTTTAGCCTTCTCTTTTGTTTTGCTCTTTAAGTATTCAGCAGTAGTTTATTTTTGAAAATGAAATTGTGTGAGTATGAAATGTGTGGCTAATCCACTTCTTTCTAGCTAAAGGGCGATTCGACGTTTCGGTTCTACGAATTGTGAGATTCTTCTGTGTTTAAAGTCTTTATTCTCTAGTATTTCATTTATTTCCTAGGGAATTTATTCTATTGTTTCTTTTTAATTGTCGGTAAGTTACCAGATTAATAGAACAATAGCTAGTCTACCGATATTGGTTGTTCCATGCCGGATTTAGAGATAAATTAGTCGAAGTTGCAGTTCAATCCGAACTAATGGAATACTTGAATTAATATGACTTGTGAGATTGTTGTTCAATTCACAAAAGTCTATTAAATTGCTAGAAATAAAGAAACTCATCCTTATCGTCTATGATTAGTCCTACGATCAGAAATCGAGAACGTACCTTTAGCTAGACTTTTCTCTCATTGATTTCTCCTTAATTTTAATCGCTATTTTTAATTACTATTTTTATTTCAATTTACATCTAATCAAAAACCTCCATCTTTTTAATTTCTCCTTTTTAATTTCTGGTTTTGAAAGAATTTGAAACTAACCAGTCTCTGTGCATTCAACCCTACTTGTCACGACTATAAAATCTCAAGAAGTAGGTATTTATTTTTGATGGATTCGACACTCATCATTCCCCCGATGTCCCTAGCCGTACCTCCGCCTTCCTTTGCCATAGACACAAAGGCCAAAAAAGACTGGCAACTGTCCAGAAGTAGCTTTCGAGCCCTAAGAGTTGAAATTGTCATCAATGGCTCTCCCCTTCCCTCACCCTAGAAGGTAAACTGAGGCAATTCGGGTTTATTAAAGGTCACAGTCTTAGCCCTACAATCCACTGAGGCGAAATGGTTTGCCAACCAGTCCATGCCCAAAATTACGTCATGCTCTATCATCGGCAAGAGTGTCAAGCCGGCTATCAACACATGCCCACAAATGACAACCTCGCAGCCCTGAAAGACTGTATCTGTCATCTCAGAAATGCCCGTAGGCGTAGACACCACAAGAGGTAACTCAAGCACAGAAGGTACCCCTAACAACTTAACAACAAACAAAGCAAATACAAAAGAGTGCGTAGCACCCGGATCAAACAAAACATATGCAATGGCAAACCCAATAATAATATTACCTGACACCACTGCCCTAGACGCCTCAGCGCCCTCTTGGTTCATAGCAAATACCTGTACAGCGGACCTCTCTGAACCACCAGCTCGTTGGCCTCGTCGCTGAGTCTGACCCCTCTGAGCTACGGAACCCACTAACATTGGTGCCTTTCCTTTGGTCTGATCAGGCTGCTGACTGCCCTTGCTAGGGCAATCCTTTCTAAAATGTCCAGTCTGCTGTGACATGCCTCCGAACATCCCCAGCAAGCCCCCCGGCCAGTACCTCCTGTGACATCGGTTACACTACCGTGGCCCAGATCTCCGCTGCGAACCTCTAGTTGACACCCCTGGTCCTGAACCCATGTGGCCTCCGGAACTGTTATGACCTCCGCCCTGCGGTGGATCTGCTGTTCTAAAAGTCCCCTCTGCATGAGCTGGCCGACCCTCTAAAGACTGGGGCCGAAACTTTCTCTTCTGGGGACCCTCATGCCTGTTTGTTGGTACCAGTGCCTCCTTTCGGAGTGCCTCATCTACAACCCGAGCAAAGGAAGTATCCTCTGTATAATGGATCAATCTGGCGATCTGCGGCCTCAACCCCTTAACAAACCTCTTGACCCTGGCGGTCTTTGTGGCTATCAGGGTGGAATGGTACTTCAAGAGCCGAGTGGACTCCATCTCATAATCTGTCACTGACATACTACCCGGCTGACGCAGTAGCTCAAACTCTTTCGCCTGCCTATCTCGAATGCTCATCGATAGGTACTCTTCCACCATAGCAGCTCTAAACTCCTCCCATGTAGGCGGTGGTGCATCTGTTGCTCTGCGGTCCCTCCAGGTGTGAAGCCAATCCTTGGCTGGACCTCTCAACTGTAACCCGATCAGTCGAGTTGTCTTTTCAGAAGAACAACCGAGCTCCCTGCACAACTCATAGCAATCTCCTAGACAACTAGTGACCTTCACCCGTTGATCTGTCCTTGTATACTCTGGTGGCTTGAATGCAATAAAATCTACATATGAATGTGCTCTAGGGGCTCTGACCACCGGTGTTATTGGCTGGACCACCTATGGTGCTACGGGTACTGTCGGTATTGGTTTTGGCTGCTGCCTCAGGTCCTGCTCCCTAAGGAGCACCTCAGTCAGCTCAGCCACATGGGCCTGCAACTGAACAACCATGGGATCCTGTCCCACATCCTCACGGGCCTGCGGTGGTCTCCCACGACCTCGGCCCCGGCCTCGGCGCTCAGTAGAGTTATTGTCACTATCGCTCCTTGCAGCATTAAAGGCCTCCATCGATCTGGAATCACTAGAAAGAAAATATCAAAATTTAGACAATTAATTCACCCTAAGTCGTTAAGTAAATAAATCACAAGTCGCGCTGAGGTGTAGACTTAGCCCAATGATCTCATAGCATACCCCTATCAGATACTGACACGTTAGTAATGCCCTATACGGTGACAAATCTAGGTCGTAGTCAGATGGAACAACATGCTCTGATACCACATTGTCAAGCCCCAAGTACAGGGTCACGTGACCGGCCAGGATATACGTGCCTATACCTCGCAGTCTAACTCATGCACATGCCAACATCATAAGAATAAACAGTAGCAGAAAAAAATTAACAAGTTTTTATTTCATCTACAATCAAAATAGAGTTCATCATAAACCATTTTTAACAAACGAAATAAAAACGGAAATAATACATCAAGTCCAACAGACCAAATACAATAAAATCAGAATAAAATAACATAAATGCCCTCAAGGGCTACAACTCAAAAAGACCAATAAAAGTGAATGACACGCTACCAAAAGACTCAACTACGACCCTATCTAGGACTGCTATGAGATCATGCGGCTGCCCTGCCCTCCAGCTGCGCCAAGTGCTCCATCCCACCTCATCGGTCAGGCTCTACAAAATTAAATAACGACAATGGGTGAGTTCAAAGAAACTCAGTGAGAGGTTCTACCGACCCCCCAAAAAAAATAGCACAGAGATAAGCAATAGCATAACATCCACTCTACAGGAATAAGGTCATGAAAGTGTGACTATCTATCAGGCCATCTGGCCACCACCTGCCCGATGGCAGCCAACACCCAATCGGTGAAGCTCAACAGGCCTAAGACTACCATGCCCTAAGGCAACAACACGTACTAGGATAATCGGGATGGCCCTCCGAACTTATCCTAGTATAAAGAAGCTCTGGAGCAATCGGGAAAGACCCTCTGAACTTGCTCCATGAGATGCGTAGGGACTATCGGGATTCTCCCATCTGAACTTGCCCCTTTAAGATATCATTGGAGTAATCGGTAGACCCTCCGAGCTTACTCCTAAAAGATATCACAAGAATAATCGGGAAAGGTCCTCCGAACTTATTCCTTAAAATACCTCGGGGATAATCGGGTAGGCCCTCCGAACTTATCCCACGAGGTTAAACCAGAACAATCGGGAAAGGCCCTCCGAACTTATTCTGCAGGTTGGGAATTAGCCATCCAACCTCCCGGGCATAGCCCACAATCCGTCTCCTCAACGAGCCTCTCCGTCATTCATAAAGATATGACGCACCATGACCTAAGTCAAATCTTTCCTTTGGTATCTCATGGGTGTTCCTATTGGAAAGTGTCTCAACACTCCAATACTCGATCCCAACTCCTAGACCCGTAATGTCATAAACTCATGTGATTTGATTTCATGCATAAACTTCTCATATTGGTTCATAACAGATTATGCTGACCCCTTTGCCCAATTTTAATTATGCAATTAAAATTTAGTTCACCATAATTAGGATTTCATTTTAGGGTTTTGTTTTAGCTTGCTATTCTGCCCAAAATTGATGTATCTAATCCGAATTTGATCTCCAGAATGTGTCCTATATTTCCAAACTATATTTTTTGGTCGAAACGATAGGTTACATGACTATGATCAGATATCTAATTGCATCATAACAGTGAAAACAAAAATCAGCCCAGATTCAACAAACATCATATAAATCTCAGCAAGCTAAAATTTTCAGCACAACATGAAATAAAATCCGAATTTCACAGAATTAAATCCCTAAATTCCTAACATCACATATTTATGTCATCATGTCCATCACGCATATAATCGCATAATTTTTACTAATTAAAAACTAGCAAACATATCAAGGTTTCATTAATCAAGAATCAAGGTAACAAACTAGATTATAACATCAAGAACATCTAAAATTTCAAGATGATATTACAACCAAGATTCCACAAGACTAAATCTAAAAATCACATATCTTACATTAAACACATGCCCCACGATATAAGATCTAAATTAATAATCTAAGCATGGCATGGAAAATCAAGAAAAACCACATTATAAGATCACATAGGCATTTCATCGAACACCTTGAGGGCACCCTAATCTCCACCTTGGTCGAGACCCTTAGGAGAGTTCTAGGGTTGCCTTGCTGACCAGCCAAATTCGGCTCTACACAACAAGTGTTACTCGGCCACTATGGGCCTTACCCTGCATGAATGGTTCGGTCATGCCCGGCCTTCAACTCATTACAAAACTCGGCCATATCGGCCAACACAATCATACAAGTAAGCATACTAGCCACAATAGATTATATTTATCATAAATCCCACATATAGTGATTCAATCATCGGGTCCGTCAACTAGGATGGTCAGGTAGTTTCTGGAGCCCCCATCAGGTTTGGAATAGCTAGTCCCACCCCACACTCGGGTCTACCGTCAGCGTGGCTTACTGACAGAATCTCAAGACCCCCGCCACTCAGGTCTAACACCTAGCGTGGCCCACTGGTGTAATCTCAAGACCCTAAAACCACCTGCTGAGTCAGGTAATAACTGCGCTGGCTAAAAGCACCCATCAGCCCGACCATCTCAAACACAATGCACATACACTTAAGAATTCCATAGTAATTAAATACTACCTCGGGCTTACACCCACACCCTGCCCTACCCGGCTGCATCAATTTGTGTTTCTCATTTTTTGTTCTCGTCCTAATGAGGACTGTAGTATGGAGATCTCTACTACGCTTATCCACTCTCAGCTTGAGAATATGATTTTAACATCTCTAAAGTTTCTACTTTCACAACTTCTAAACTATGTCATTCACTTATTTGTACTCGAATCGCTAATTGTAACCTCTAGTGTTTATCTATAATTCATACATGAAATATAGGGCAACAATTGATCTATTTTAGCATGTGCATATTTATGATAGTAATAATAATTCATAACAGCTTATAAACAATGATTTCAGCAATTAAATAATTATCTACATCAATTAGTTATTTAATTCCAGCATATAGAAATAAATTCCAGCAACATGAAAACATATAAAGAACCCTCTAACACATCTCAACACAAGAACAATCTACACATGTCGATAGGAAGAATTTTGCTTAGCACAATATCAATCCATGTTCTCTAAACTATGCTCTCAAAGGAGCTGGAGGAGGGACCTGGGGTTTCTTGGAATGATGTATGGAAATTGAGGATTTCTCAAAATGCAAAACTATTTGTGTGGAAATTGATTTGTATCAGGTCTATTTGCCAAAAACAAGTAGGAACAGATTGAAAAGTGTGTGGTTTGTAATCAGGAGGAGGATCATATTGATCATATTTTTTCCAAGTGTGAAACAGCAAGGAGGTATTGGACCTTGGCTGAGGAACTCCTGGAGATTAAATTCAGATATGTTCAGAATTGGGAGAAGGGTGATTGGCTAAATGAAGGAAGTGGATATGAAAAGGAGTCTGAGGTCAAATTGAAGACTTTTATAGATAATTCATCATGGCTTCTTTGGAAAAACAGGAATAAGGTTAAATTCAATGGAAAGGGGTGGGTTTTAAAGAGTATGTTCAATTATGCATTTGAAGATACTTTGCAGTATTGTTCAGTGATAAAGGTGGGGTCAAAAAAAGTATCTAATGAGCAAAGGCAAGAGGTGCAAAGCCAATCAGAGCAGTATTCTTTATACTGTGATGCTTGCTGGATGGAAGATAAAAAATTTGGACTGGGGTTTCTGTTCGGGAAACAAGGTGATTGGCAGGTGGCTGGGTTCAAATATTGCAAGGCTGATAACCCTCTAATAGCTGAAACTATGGCTATGTGGTATGGGATGGATAATGTGAGGTAAAAGGGATGGAGAGGAGTTGATGTTTGTTCAGATTGTGAGGTATTGGTGAAAATGTTAAAAGAGGAACTGAATGCAGATTGGAGGATTACTAATCTGATAAACAAAATGAAGAGGCTGATGTAGGAGGGTGTGGTTAGTAGCTGGAAACATGTTTAAAAGAGTGTAAACAAAGAGGCGCATGTCTTAGCTAAAGTTAGCTTTCTTTGTAAAAATGCCAAGGTTTGGTTTTGTTATGGTAATCAGGTATGCCCTGACAGTAATAGGTATAAAGAGATGTATAATGTTAATTTTGATGGGTAATATAGATAATACTGATAAGCTTGTGTATGTAAGTGGTAAGAGTGTGTGTAGAGATGTAATAGGCTCGAGTTTTTTATTTCCGGAAGAAGAAGGTATTTCTATAATGAAGACTATTATAAATAAAACTAACTAACTTATTAGAGACTTTTATCCAAAATCTATAAAACTAATTTTTAATCAAAAATAGTGAAATATTTTCTGTTCAAAATATTTTTATAGACTCTAGCACATCTTTTATATTACATATATAATTTTTATGAATTAAATTTTATTTTTTACAATTATAAAATTATTATAAATAAATATCTCTAACTAATTAGAGACTTTTGTGCAAAGTTTATAACAACTTCATAATTTTTTAAAAAAATATTTGAATTCATGAAATAATTTTTTAATGACACAAAAGATGTACTAATCCAAAAAAATATTTTACATCAAAATATTTTATAATTTTTATTTTAAATTTAAATTTATAGACTTTGTGCAAAAGTCTTTAATGCATTAAAAAGTTTGAAAATATATTTTTTATACTCTATTATCTCATTTTTATCATAAAAAATATTTTATAAATTTAAATTATTTTATAAATTATTTTATATTATTTTTTAATTTTTAACCAAAGTCTCTAACTTTGGTCCGGGGATAAATGAGTATTGAATCTACTAGGTTTCAGTTTTGGAAATTTTGATCCTCAAATTTTGGATCTAAGAATTTCTCTCTCCCAAAATTCGATTTTAGAAAATTGCTGATTATAAAGAACATAAATCTAAATATTTAGTTTTATAAAAAAAAAATTATGCACACAGATTTAGTACATATTCATGCAACCATGCCAATATATGCTCAAATGTTATTACATTGAACCAAATACTCTCATATATTAATATGATAAATGGGTTATTAGTATATCTTATATCATATATATATATTTGTGACATACAAAATATATTACAAAGAGCATATATCTAAAGATTTACTTTATAGTAATTTTTTATTATGTAGATTTTGGTACATATTCATGCAGCCTTGACAATATTGTACAAATGTTATTTATTTATTTCTTCTTATTATTCAATTTATGCTTTTAATTATTACTTAATTCATCTTTAATTAATAAAATACATTGTTCATTTGCTAATTTGACAAATGACTTTGTACTAATATAGTAATAAAATTTAAAATTATACAATGCTGAATTAATATTAAATGGTACTACAAAATTTCAAAAATTACTCATTAAGATAGAAATTAATGTGTCAAAATAATACCGAACTACTAATTTTATTCATAAATACAATATTCTTATCTAAATATTGCTTGTAAATTGAAATTCATAAATATACGAACTTTTCTGCAATGTTGCGTATTTTATTTAAAACTACCCTCTTAACAATGTCCCCCTTTCGGGGTACTTGACATGGTTGCCCTTTGCCGGTTGGCATATGCACCTATGAACGTTTTATTTCCTACTATATTGCTTTGTGTGCTTTTCTGGGTTTCTGTTGATTGTGAGCCGAGTGTTCAACATGTGTCGTCACCCTTTGGTTGGTTTCTCAATTAACACCGTGTGATTGCTAACCAGTGATGTTTGGAGGGTGCTTTGGCGCTCCTTGGCCGACATCGGTTAGATTAAGGGAAATTCTTGGTTTGCGTGTCTTGGTGTGTAGGCCAAGGTGGAAACTAAATCTGTAAAAACAGTAGGTAATTGTAGTTTTAATGGTGTTAAAAATATAGTTTAACTGTTTAAGTGTAGAGGCGTATCAAGGGAATATAGGCCGACCGTTACGATTATTGAATCTCGGTTTCATGGACACATTGTGTGATATTTTAATGCTAGTTTGAGCATGAAAAATATGAGGATTTGGTATTTAATTTAGTTGGTTATTATGTGAATTATTACTGATTTATTTTAGAATTATTGCTCATTTAATTTTAGTTAAAGGTATGATCTATATTTCGGACCTTTGAATGAAAAATTATGATCTATATTATGATTTGGTTTACTCATCTCTTGAATTATAAGGAAGTATATAACATGGATAATCACAATATGTTAATATGAATGTAATCTCATATAGACATCTTGGATATATGTCTATCTAGCTAAATAGGAACTTATATATAAATTGGATTGATGACTTAGAGAGGGCTCGCGAACGAGTCACTCACTTAGTTCTTCGTAAACTCACCCTTGTTTGTTTTATATTTAGTTTCAACTCCTGAGCAGTAGAGGTATGCACATACGATACGCAGCTGGGGTGGCGAGCTTAGGGTGCATATCTCGTGATGAGTCGGTCATAGTCTAGTCCTATAATCGTGTTGCATTTTCATTATATTCGTTCTGGTTGTAGAACTTTAAACATGTTCATTTGAATATTTTAGCTTGGTTTGGACTTGTCCTTTTGATTATACTCTCGGGTAAATGCATGGTTGTCATTTTTGTTTCCGAATTTGCATTCCTAGTTTAGTAGGCTCCGGGATACAAATGCGTACTGCGGCCATCTACATGACCTTGGATTTTGGGGCGTGACAAAATGCATATAACTTAATGATTCTTGTCATATTAGTTTTTATTAATTGTATATGCATCAAGTTTTCTTTTCATAATAAGAAAAATATATCAAAGTGTCAAAAGTTCATAATAATATATCTTTAACTATGAAATTTGATGACAACATAATAGTGCATTTGATCAACGCACCAGCTTGATCAACGAATACGATAATTTATTGCTTTTTTTTTATTAACTTCTTTGGGATCAACAATCACAATAACAAATATTACCACGACAAATTGAGGCACAACCAAGAGCTGGACAAGCATCACATTGTTTGTCATGTCTGCAAGGTTGTCCAGTGGGATTAGATTCAGCCACAGATAACATAACACCTACATGAAATTAATTTAACAACATCACCTCAATATATCATCAACTAAAGATTAATTGAGAAAAACTATAAATTTAAACAAAACAAATGTTTAAGCAATATGGATATGAAGACATATATTACTTACTTGATATCATCATCATGACTACAAACAAGAAAGCAATAAGAATAGTTTTGGTGGTCATCATTCTTTTTTATTTTTCTTGATTGTTGTTTGTTGTTGTATGTTGTGTAGATGTTGAGTCTCATATATATATATATATATATATAGGGTTGTGACACACATAACACATTATAAAATCAAAATTTCCTAGGGGTAAAATGGGTATTGAATTTACTAAGTTCCGATTTTGAGAATTTTGATCCCCAAATTTCAAATCTGGACATTTTCCTCTCCCAAAATCTAAAGAGCATATATCTAAAGATTTACTTTTATATATATAATATTAATACATATTCATGCAAACATGCCAATCTTGCACAAATGTTATTACATTGAACCTTTTTTATTACTACTATTTTAATTTATGTTTTTAATTATTACTTATTTCATCCTTAATTAATAAAAAATACTCTCATCTATTAATATGATAAATGGGTTATTAGTATATCACATGTGTATATATATATATATAATATAAAGAGCATATATCTAAAGATTTACTTTATAGTAATTTTTTTATTCATGTAGATTTAGGTACATATTCATGCAGCCTTGACAATATTATACAAATATTATTTATTTATTTATTTATTTATTTATTTATTTATATTATTGTTCAATTTATGCTTTTAATTATTCCTTAATTCATATTTAATTAATAAAATACATCCTTCATTGGCTAATTTGACAAATGATTTGTACTAATATAGTAATAAAATTTAAAATTATACAATGCTAAATTAATATTAAATGGTACTACAAAATTTCAAAAATCACTCATTAAGATAGAAATTAATGTGTCAAAGTAATAATGAACTACTAATTTTATTCATAAATACAATATTCTTATCTAAATATTGCTTGTAAATTTAAATTCATAAATTTTATTCATACAAATACGAACTTTTCTGCTATGTCGCATATTTTATTTAAAACTGCCCTCTTAGCCATGTCGCCCTTTCGAGGTGCTTGACATGGTTGCCCTTTCCGGGTTAGCATATGCGCCGATGGACATTTTATTTCCTACTATATTGCTTTGTGTGCTTTTCTGAGTTTCTGTTGATTGTGAGCCGAGTGTTTCGACATGCGTCATCACCCTTTGGTTGGTTTCTCAGTTAACACCGTGTGATTGGTAACTAGTGATGTTTGGAGGGTGCTTTGCCGCTCCTTGGCTGACATCGGTCAGATTAAGGGAAATCCTCGATTTGCATGTTTTGGTGTGTAGGCCAAGGTGGAAATTAAATATGTAAAAACAGTAGGTAATGATGGTTTTAATGGTGTTAAAAATACAGTTTAACTATTTTAAGTGTAGAGGCGTATCAAGAGAATATAGGCCGACCCTTATGATTATTGAATCTCGGTTTCATGGACACATTGTGTGATATTTTAATTCTAGTTTGAGCATGAAAAATTTGAGAATTCGGTATTTAATTTAGTTATTATTATGTGAATTATTACTGATTTATTTCAGAATTATTGCTCATTTAATTTTAGTTAAAGGTATGATCTATATTTCGGGCCTTTGAATGATAAATTATGATTGTGTGTTAAGTTGATATTTGAGCATGAGCACCCTGTTACTATTGTGATTTATGTTCTTTATATTGAGTATACCTATACTGGATGTATGTATGAAATAATAGAATACATTACCAAATCCACCATTCTACTCATGATAACCGCATCCATCAATAAGTATAAGCATATCCACAACAATAAAATAGGATGAATGCAACACCTCAATCATATGCATGCAATGCAACACCTCAATCATATGCATGCTTCCCGGACCCGTCGGTCCCACATGAGCACATAGGGTTGGTAGACGGGTGGCCGCCGAACTACCACCCAGCTCAGTGACGTCTCTTTGGGGCATGCTGTCACGCCCCAAATCTAGGGTTACGTGATCGGCCAGAGTACACATCTGTACTCCGAAGCCTACCAACACATACATACCAAAATACGAAATAAATGATACAACATGTGAAAACCAATGAGCATGTGAAGGAATGTTATTATGAAAATATAAACAATCGAATGTGAGTAAAGTCCATGTCTACAACCATCACATGACCATATGCATAAGTAATTCCTACTACTCGACTACGACTCGACACGTCACGAGAACTATTGCCTGAGCTTGCAACTCCAGTCGTGCTACATGGTTACCACCGTATCTCTATTAGTCAAGATCTACAAAACAACAACATAAGAGAGGTGAGTTCCAACGAACTCAGTGAGTGGCTTGAACCAAGCCCTCGCCAAGCTATCCTGAGCATCAAGCATAATAAACATAAATCATACTTATAGAATTTCTAAAGTGTAATAGCATGTAAAGTAAAATATACATTCACAAAACTCGTGCTCAGACGCACCATAGTCATTCGGCCCATAATGGCCCAAATATCAAGTACCATATTCACTTGGTCCGTAATGGCCCAAATATCAAGTATCATATTCACTCAGCCCATAATAGCCCAAATATCAAGTATCATCACAAGAATAAGGAATACACAAGAATATATACTGATGATATTACTCAAGTGGTTTAGGCAATCTACCGATATCATGGGTGCGCGCGTGGCCGCACCAAGTCCGTCCTATTCCCGGCCTCAACCCCTCGATCGGTCGTCGTGCACCCCACCACTCAAATCAAATGAAACCAACCCATGTACATATGCGCTTAACCATTCACTATCCAACCATCCTAGAAGGGAATTCTAGCAACTCATTATTACTGAACGAGTTTGAGATCTCAGCACTAGTATAAGTGCCTCCAACTTGGAATTTGTTGACGCTACACTACGCGTCACCACCCACGAGTTGAATAATAGAAGTGCATATCACAATTTATCATAGGCACACAACATAAACATCAAAGTAAGTCGACCCTCAAGTGGAGTCAAGGCAGTCCTCCCATACTTACTCAAATTTTGGCACTTCTCGAACCTTATCAGGTTCATTTTTTCTACCACTGCTAAACCCTTAGTTGTTAGTGAAATGTCTACCAAAAACACAAGATAAACAATATTTTGTGTCACACTAACTATCACGCGATGGATAGATCACGACATAGCATAACGAACATGTCATCCCAGAATTTCTGCAATCCACTAGCAGATTTTCCTGTTTAAGTTGCTATCTTAGAAAATTCATAACTATGCCAACTCTTATTCTCTTTCCCTCAAACCATATTCGAATGGTTGTCCATATACCCCACAAGGATTTCCCAAAGCTTCACTATCATAGGACGATGATTCGATCTCCGAATATCGTGTCAAACTTTCAACTTATCACAAATTCTACTATGTGCAAAAATTGACGGTTTTGGGTTATCGTCAAACAAATTTTATAAACCTAGTCCCTCCAACTCGGAATTCGCTAAAATTTGGTGTCAAAGCTATCAGAGTGCCCTACTATCTATCCCCAAGAGTTTATACCGAACGGACGACTTTTAAGCCTCGGAACTAGGTGTCAAACATGTCTATTTACATTTCTAGACAGATTTGAATGCCCTTAGGCCATCCACTCCATAATGTCTTAAACATGTGATTCCGACCCTTAAAGTCGGCCAATTCAGCTACCATTGGTTGGGGCACACATACTCCATACTGATATGAAGTTTTACTAAAGAGAAATGAGGATATAAGCATAATCATGTAGGTGTAGCATTTCACCAAACACTTGGTGGGCATGCTCAAGCCACACCATGCTTCACCTCATGCAGCCATCTATAAGGGGAATTTTCGCCATCAAATGCAAGCTCCCACCATCACCGACTACCACCCTTATACTCCACTCTTAATGACCCAACAAAAGAGGGTTTACCCTCCAATCTTAGGGCCGCGTACATCAAGGGAAGGCAATGTGATTTCTCTCCCAATCCCAATCAAAATTCATATTTACAAGCACCATCTCAAAGAGGAAAACTTGCAATTTTGAGTAGACCATCAAAACAATCCCAAAATCCCACAAGTATGGCTCTACAATCAGCCCTGGCCTCTCAAGGGCTGCCCTACACCATACATACCTCAAGACTCCAATCAATGCCCAGTGAAAGATCACCAATAGTCCATAAATCTATAAAAACTTGAGAGATTTCGATTTTCAATCATCTACACAAGGGGGCTGCCCTAGAGGTGGGCAAGTCCCTAAAACTTAAGGCCACTCACCTTGAGAAGAAGGAGAACAAGGAGAAAGAAGATCCTCAACCTCGCGACGAGGCGATTCTGGCGACGATGAAGGTACGGCCTCCCAAGCTTGCGCCTCCTCTTCCTCTTGCCTAGGGGTGGGCGTGTGTATCCTCCTTGGAGCCATATGCTCATCCCAGGTTTATATGTATATATATATTTGAAATTACTATTTTACCCCTTAACTTAAGTGAATTCATGAATCCACTTATATCGATCTATACTCGTCTGAATCGAGTTCTGATCAAACCCCCGAACTCAACTCGACCCAACCTTCCATCCTGACTCGAATAAAATAATTTTCCTCATGCATAAGGGTCATATCACCGATTGTGCCCTCCGATGATTTCTCAGCCCGTCCCGGCGCGCATCTCGGCTTTTCCGCTGAAGCCAAAATAAATAAATTAATTTTTTTTGCGGGTATTACACATACCCTCCCCTCACCGACACTGGCTCTTCCGATCTATCTCTTTGGGGCATACGTTCCCCTCACCGGTCGGGTCTCCGGACCGTCTCTTTGAGGTATGATCTCCCCTCACTAGCCGAACTTCTGGAATAAGGCCAACGCTGTCTCTTTAGGGCATACCCTCCCCTCACCAGTCAGGTTTCCGAAAAATACAACAAGCACATCATAGCACCACACATGCAGGTATATAAGCATAAATAAGATGTGTTATCAAGAGGTAATAAAGGGTATGTCCAGGGAATACCTCATCCTCCACCTCCTCTTGTCATACACCACAACCACATACAAATATATATGTAGAAATAGTACTCATAAATTATGAATACTAAGCATAAATAAATAATCATGAAATAGAATTATAGCACATCCAATCATTGTAAGAAGAGAAGCACGTGTATCATGTAAACAATGCAAAAGAAAGTACAATAGTAAAATTAATGGAATGACACAACAGTATAAAATAACTCGACATAGGAATCACTGATCTAAGATCAGATTCACCTCATCAACTATTATAATCATGAATCATCACAGATTAAACCATAAAAACATATACAATATGATTTTTCAACTTGGCACGCAAAATGAGGCGTCGACCGTCTATTGCTTTCAAAATCTAGAGGTCTGATGGAAAAAACAAACTTCTCCAATAAATCCAGAGTGTCGATTAGGTAAAATTTCATATATAACATGAACATTTTTGCTAACTTTAAGGCCTTCAAATAACTAGTTAGAATCTATATGTGTATAAAAGTAACAAACAACTCTTTCCCGCCTAAATTCCCCTCACACACACAATTTTTAACTTTGTTTTTATAATTTTACCCCACTTATGTTTTCATTTTTATATGCTTAATTTTTAAATCTTCAACTTTAATTTCCAGATGAAACTACTTTAATTTTCCTCCAATTTAATTTTCATATTAAATTAATTTCAAATTTTATTAATGGTGAATTTTATTTTCCTTTCAATTAATCATGCTTAATATTTAAATTTTTGAATTAAATTAATTGCAATTTGAAAATTAATTTCCATATTAAATTAGTTTTGAATTTTATTAATGGTGAATTTTATTTTTTCCCTTCAATTAATAATGCTTAATTTTTTAAATTTTTGAATTTAATTAATTACAAATATTGATATATAAAAATAAGAAACAACTCATTCCCGCCTAAATTCCCCCCACTCCCTCAATTTTTACCTTTGTTTTCATATGGAAATTTTGAATTTTATTAATTTCCATATGGTTATAAAGAACATATGAAGAAATCCGCACATACTCAATTTTTCCTCCATAATTATGTATGATTCATTGTAAATTTTTTGTTATAACCAAATTTTTTATTAATTTTATTCAGTTGGCTTCGTAACAGGAAAATGAAGACTTAAGGCGGGCAAGTTAGCAGAGTCTCGAGCAATTCTTGGTAAGGTTTAATTTTAAAAAAAAAAATTGGAAAAAAAATCCATATCAATTATTTCTACGATCCTGGATTTCAAGGCGAACTCGGTGGTTCGATTGGGGTTCGAATCAGACTTAAATTAGACTCAATTGGGCCTTTTCTAATTAATCTAAGTAGAGGGGTAAAAAGGGAACTTGGGGTTAATTAAACCCCAAGTTATAAGTCGAGAGGGGTGCGGCTGGGCGACAAAATGCGCAACCCAGACGTAGCGGCGCAAGGAGGAGGGGAGAGCGGAACTCGGCCGGCCGCGGTGATCTCGTCGGCGACGGCGGTCGGAGGAATCAATCTCACTCGTCCTCCCTTTTCATTTCCCCTAGATCTGTGAGTGGTTTAATCCTCCTCCTTCCTTATTCATTGATTCAAGCTATCGTCCCTCATTCTTGAGTCATCTTGATCCGGATTTCTTCATATGTTCTTTATGTTTCTGTGCGGATCGGATGATGATTTCTTGTTATGATATTTGAAATCGTTCGTGGGGTTTCATCATGTCATCTGCTGTTCGAGTTGACTGTTAATAAGGCGAATACAATGTTTTTGTTCATATAAATTGGTGGACCGGGATTGTAGATCTGTAGTCTGTCTATAAGATCTAATTTAATTTCTTTGGTTTCATTTTGATGAAGGCTTGATCGGTTTAGTGGATTTATATTTAGAACAATTGGTACCGATATTCAATAAGGCAAAGACATTGCTGATGCTTGATAAGTTAAACTATCTGATTGAATTCAATGTAATATATATTATTGTTATTACGTCAAATGCTTCTTTGTTTGGCTACAATTCTGCATGTAATTTTCTGGTGGTACAGAAACTTGGATAGATCCAAACTTGGAGTCAAATTCTGTTAGTGTGATCAATGCTACTATATCGCACTATGTAACTAGTTATACATTAGGTCCATATGGCTTACTTGTAGTGACTTGGTTCTTTTATGAGGAAGATAGTGCTCAGACTCATCATTATATCATTGATATTACCAGTCACACACCAATAACTAGTTATTTCTTTTCCAATGTTCCACTTTGATATTTTATTACTGAATAAGCCACACACACACGCATAACGAATGAAGCATAATAATTTCCAGACCATTAGGATTGCCCCATTAAATGCATTTACTAGTACTTTATGTATCCGATGAACCAGTCTTGCGGTTGGTGTTACAACATATGGGAACCTTTAGGGTCCCAAGATACTTGTACAGACATGCAAATGTACACATTTATCTCATTTTATGTTTATATGCATATACTGTAGCTTGGTTGTAAATGCCTGAATGTATATGTGGATGTGGACCGGGAAGCTCGTCAGCCGCCACATTGACGACCGACCCGGGTGGCACAGAGCGGGGAGAACGCTGAGACAAATGTGTTCAACGCTCGACTCATAGACCGATGGGTCTCTAGATGATCGGACCAACGGGTCCCTGACCGACGGGTCCTTGGACCGAGAAGCTCGTCAGTACTGCCACGTTGACGACCGACCCGGGTGGCTTGCGTGAATAGTTGAATGACTTCATTGTTGTTTATCTCATGTTAGGATTATTAATATGCTCTTACTAGTTGTTGCTTAGATGGATGCATGGTTACACTGAGTATATCTGTATTTCCTTGGCGCACCTCATTCTATTTATGGACATTGAGTTTATAGCATACACATGTATATCTGTTGGTTTGTATTTTTTAGCATGGCTGCAGGAGATTATGTCACTCACTAAGTCCTAATTGGACTTACTGTTTATTTCACTATTTTGCAGCACCTGAGTGTAATCAGGCAAGTACTAGAGTGCCGTAGCGCAGTTGGTGGTGTCAAGGACGGCTGATCTCGTGACACGTCGTGGTCGAGAGTTATGTTGAGTTCATAGAGTCATATTCACTCTTTTCTTTTCTTTTGTAAATGGACATTTAACAATATGCTTCCACATTGAATCTCAAATAAATTGTTGGTTCATTTTAAATGAGTTGAGTTATCAGATTTCTTATGGTTTTGAGTTGGAAATTTTAATCATTTGTGTTATTGTAGGAAACTAGTCTTTTATGTTGTCCAAAGTTTCGTATCTATTGGATATGATGTTGGAATAGGCTTCGGGGTACCTGTAGTACTCTGGCCGATTACGCCTATGTTTTTGGAGTGTGACATTTTTTTAGTATTAAATTAAATAGATTTCGGATCCAATTAAGTATGAATAATTTCTAAATTGTCTATCATGTTTAAATTAATTAGACTTAATTTCAAAGTAAATATGATTAATTTTTAAAATTTTGAATCCTTTTAATTATGTATAATAAATTTCAAATTTTATTAATTATTTAAATTTAAATATTATTAATTAATGGAAATTAATTTCTAAATTTTTAAATTAAAATGTATATCTTCACGTCCATTTAATTAAGCAAGTTTCAATTTTTATTAATTATTTTTATTTTCCAAATTTTCATATAAAATAAATTTAATTTCCTTTCAATTTAATTTATAAATTTTAATTAATTTCGAATTTTATTTTCCTTCCGTAATTATGCATGTTTAATTTCAATTTTTCAAATTCATTTAAGTAAGCATGCTTGATTTCCGGTTAATCATGCTCAATTTTTAAAATTTTGAGTTTCATTAATTTCAAATGTGAGTAACTATTTATGAAACATTGAATTTTGTTATGTCTGCTTAACTAAACAAGCTTAATTTTGTAATTTATTCATTTTTATTTAGTTAGAATCAAATTAATTATGTGTGCTTAGTTTTAAAATCTTATATATTATGTTATACAGGTTTAATTTTAAATTTTATTTCCCTTCGTATATATTTATGATTAATTAAAAAAATTTCGAGTCCATTAAATTAAGCAGGTTTCACTTCCAATTAATTTTAAATTTTAATCACCATGCGGCAGTGATGGTGCCTCGCACGACTGCCCACAAGGCTGTCGCGTGATGCATCTGCCCACGCGTGGCAGCGACGCCACGTCAGGCGCCATTGCCGCTCCTGTGCCTCGCGGGGCACCGCATCTTGGCGTGGTCGGTGCCGACCAAGGATGGCTGCACAGTAAGGGGAAAAAGAAAAAAATATTTTATTCCAAAAGGGGTAAACAACATGGTTCAATTAATAAACGACCGATTCGACTTTCGATCCGATACGAGAAAATGCGTCAAAAAATTTGACGAAAAGCCCCGAGACATGAGAACAGCGACATGAATCAATAATTGGAGAAAAGGTCTAAATCCACTCATCGGACGAAGAGAAAATGGAAGGAAAATACGCGTAGGATCTTCCCCCGATTGACACCGACGAACTCGCGAAAATTTAGCTCCGACGGCTCCTCCTCCTCAGCGGCACCCTCTCTCATTTGCCTCGGGTGGCGTGCGGCTAAAACCCCTAGCCACAACTTCAGGGTCTAATTTATAGACACTGGTTGGGTCCAAATGACAAAAATACCCCTACCTAAGCTATTCAACTTAAACAGCTCATAACTCACCCGTTCTAACTTCGATTCGAGATCCGATTGCACTGCTAAATTCGCCTCGAGATCCTCTATTATCCTAGCATGCTAAATCATAGAGATAAGACAAATAAAAGTTTCCTCAATTTTTATACATTAAATATTTACTCGGGTCTAATCCCAAAGCTTCCCGCCAATCCGCGCTAACTAGGGCCAACAATCCCCCGCTCAAGAATAAAATATTATTATTAAGATTTAGGGTATTACAAAAAAAATTTAAAAAATAAGTTTAATTTTGTCACGCCCCAAAATTTAGTCACGTGACCGGCCAGAGTGCAGTCAAGCACCCCGAAGCCTAACCCATTACACAAGCATTTAAATAGGTACAACTTGAAAACAAAGTGTTTATAACATAACTAAGGAATAGTCAATAGCAACTCAGTGGCAAAGACATAATCCACATGACAGATATCTCATAAAATAATTCAACTAAAAGTTTAAACAACTCCAGGACACTCTAAAGACTATAATGTCTTAGTTCTCAAACAAGATTCGACTCAACTAGACTCGACTACGCCAACCAGCTCACGAGATCGCTACCAGAGTCCATCCCCATCAGCTGCGCCGTACCTCAGGGTCACGCTCTGCAAAACAAACATGAGAGTAAAAGTTGTTAGATTAATTTTAATAATCTGATATGGACCAACACATATCAATAGACGTGCATCCATCACTGTTAAAATAAATGGCCTAGATCTTAAGTGATCTAATTATATTTATTTATGGGCCCGTGACATCTCAATATTATATAGGATTTAATTGTACATATACCATTTGGGGTAATTATTAATTTTATGATGGGCAAAATAGTAATTACTACTATTTCAGGTTTTTGTTATAAATAGAGGGGTTATGGTCCCTGGGTCATGCACTTGAATCTAGTTTCTGAAGCCCCATTATTCAGAGACGACTCGTGGACGGTGCATAGACTTGGAAGGCCGCCCCCATCTCATAATCTAAGCAATGGATTCAGGTACGCTTCCGCTTTTAATTATTCTTAATGATTTAACATGAACGATCTTGGCTTTTAAGGTATAATTTTCTATTTAGAAAATTCTTTCAATTGGTATCAGAGCCAATCATGTTGAGTCATTGAGACATAAAATTTTTATGATTACATCTACCGTTCGTATGTTGATGCATGATTAACATCTCAATTTTCGGTTCTTATTTTGATTATATCAATCATGATATACATGTTGTTAGAAAATTGAAACTTTCTCATGCATAATGTTTGATTAATACTGTTCATGATATTGAGAACATATAAAGTATTATGTTTTTGCTTCGTGATTCCATGCAAACAAACATACATCAAAAGATTATTCATTGCTTAGAAATTTTTTTTAAAAAAATTATGCGGCAGCCATGAAGGCCGAAGGTTCCGTCTCCTCTTCTTCTCCTTTTCTCCTTCGTGCCCATGTCGTCGATTGATGCTTAAGGAGGCATGCAGCATGTCGTTGTAGCTTCGTCCTTGGCAGACGCGACGGTGACCAGAGGTGGTCGCGGGCTGCACGATTCACACCAAATTTGAAATTGCTGCATATTGGTCGTCTTCCTTCTTGTCGGTGTGGCCGGCGCAAGCAAGGTGTTGCTTTGCTCCGACCAGATGGGAGGATCAAGAGGCGACTGAGATGTCGATGAAGCACAACCGGCCTTCTCTTTCCCCTCGTAAGGAACATGGCTCCGGCCACGGAGGGGAGAGTTCGTAATAGGTCGTCATCGTGGAATGGTTGCTTCGGCAAGACAAGACAGGGGCGTAGCTCCTTGTCAACCGAAGACGAGATCTTTGGACACTCCGCTTCGGCCTTCTCATCGTCGGCGCATTTGGACAGTGAAATAATTTTCTAAATAGAAAATTATACCTTAAAAGCCAAGATCGTTCATGTTAAATCATTAAGAATAACTAAAAGCGGAAAGCATACCTGAATCCATTGCTTAGATTATGAGATGGGGGCGGCCTTCCAAGTCTATGCACCGTCAACGAGTCGTCTCTAAATAATGGGGCTTCAGAAACTGGAATCATAACCCCTCTATTTATAACAAAAACCTAAAATAGTAGTAATTACTATTTTGCCCATCATAAAATTAATAATTACCCCAAATGGTATCTGTACAATTAAATCCTATATAATATTGAGATGTCGCGGGCCCATAAATAAATATAATTAGATCACTTAAGATCTGGGCCATTTATTTTAACAGTGATGGATGCACGTCTATTGATATGTGTTGGTCCATATCAAATTATTAAAATTAATCTAACAGTCTCCCACTTGGGCCAACATATGAATCACCGCATAGATGTGCATACTAACTTTATGAGCTCATCATCACTATTTTATCAACCATCTCCAACAATTCGGTCCACCGATCATACCAACAAGGAACCAAAGCGACTTTCACCACATTTATCGTGACTAAATCCATCAATGATCACAGTGTTAATACTCTCGACGACATAGATCATATATGGGTGCACAGCATGGAAATTACATGCAATGTGATCCTTACATGTCTATTTCCAACTGGTCCTTATTTATCGAGATCAACCAAAAATATTCAGAGTGTAAAATTAATAAAACTTTATTTTACAGAAAAATGTCATAAAGCACAGTAACAAATTACAAACTCCCACTGAACCATCATATCAATACATGATGTAGCACCCAAATGAGCAACATGCTCACGAAAAACCATGGGTGAAAAAACTTTAGTAAGCGGATCCGCCATTGTGGAAGTTATACATATGTGCTCTATGATCACTCTGAATTCTTTCTTTAGCAAAGAACTTTATATTGATTTGCTTAAATTTCATAGAGTTCTTGCTGTTATTGGAATATAACACTGCCAGTTTATTGTCACAGAATAACTTTAGTGGTCTTTCAATTTTGTCATTATAATTTTATTACTATAGGCAGTCTAGTGACAAAATTTCGCAGTCATATTCCTAGATTGGATACCTTAAAACAAGTTATGAATTCTGCTTTTCATATTTGAAGCTGCATTGAGTTCCTGCTTAGCACTCCTCTAATAAACAGCTTTTCTGACAAATAGAAAAACATAACCAGAAGTGGATCTTCAACCTTTTAGGCATCCAACAAAATCAGAATCAAGAATACCCAATGATCTCCTACTGGTCTGATTTCCTATATGTAATGCTTTATTCTCTATAAATATCATATAACCCGTTTGGCTGTTTTCTTATGATCCATTCCGGAATTACTTAGATATCTGCCTAATATCCCTTTAGTATACGCAATATCTGAACGCGTACTTTCTTGAGTATACATCAGATTCCCTGTAGTAGATGCATATGGAATCTTCTATATTTCCTCATGCTCAATTTTATCCTTAGGGCACGATTTGAGACTAAAATTACCTCTTTTAGCAAAAGGAGTACATAGGATAATAATCTTGCTCCCACTAAACTCATGGTATATGCATTCATCAACCATATTTATCTCAAAACAAAATGAGATAATAACTTGGTAAATTAATAATACCTCTAAATGGAAGCAATAGTTCTTGAGGTCATTGAGTTTGTACTTCATGGGTAGATTCCTAAAGAATATCCTTATCTCCCCCCAAACTCAATAACTTCAATGAACTGGGTATTACTTATATCAAAATTATTCTATAATATCCCATAAACCTATCAAAGTACCCATAAAGTAGCAGCACACTGTTCTAGTGATTTTTCATTTGACCAATATGGCCTAGTCTCAGCTGGACAACCCCAAATATTTAGTATGGGCTTCTTTCCCGTCCATAATATAAAAGGGTTTCTATGTACTACTATAGATGGTACTTTAATCAAAATATAAGCCGCAGTCTTAAAATTAATTAAACTTCTCACTATTTAGATATAGGTACCCGTATATGGAGTAATTGTCTATGAACATAAAAATATTATTTGACCATTCCAAGAAGCCATAGGGAAAAGTTAATAAACACCCGCATAATTATGTTCTAAGATGTTTGAACTCCTATTAGTACCTTAACTTAATATTTGTTTGTTTTCCCTTAATGCATTCAATATGGACATCAAAGTCCGTAGCATCAGGAATAACTAGAATCCTATTAGACACAAGCCTCTGTATCCTATACTTGGATATATTACCTAAGTGCTTATGTCATATCATGATGAAATTCTTATCAGCTAATTTTTATTTTGTACCTTTTGAGTTGGTATGCAGGATTTCATTAGATGAAGCAATTACATCAAGCATATAAAGGTTATTGAAATAGGACATAAATGATAAAGACTAAACTTTCTATTTCCAAATGAACAAGAACAACTTTATTTGTCCAAAACAGATACAGCAAAAATAGAATTATGATAAAGACTAAACTTTCTATTTCCAAATGAACAAGAACAACTTTATTTGTCCAAAACAGATATAGAAATCAAAATCCATCTAAAAGATGGAACTACAAAAGTCTCTCTCAATTTCTAAATAATAATCAATCCTAAACAATAACCTAAAAAGTTTATAACTTCAACTTTAGCTGATTTGCCATTGCCCACAAAGATGAATCTTTCAGCATCACTCGGCAGTTGGCAGCTCAGGTAATCATGCATAAATACACTTATGTGAGTAGAAACACCGAAATCTATCCACCAAGTGTCTATAAGTACAAAATTTAAATCAACTTTAGAACAAACCAAAGTGAGAAATATACCCTTCTTAACACGCCAAGCGTGGTACTTGGTACAATCTTTCTTTACATGCCCACTTTTCTTGCAGAAGAAATAGGTAGAAACCTTAGTCTGTTCTTTTTCCTTTTTCTTTTGAGGAGCATCTGCAGCTTCTGTAGTCTTAGGTCTTTTCTTGTTCTTATCTTTAGAGGCCACAGCCAAATAAGCACTTTCAATCTTATCTTGCTTTAGTCTTTCTTCCTCTTGCACACAATGAGAGATGAGCTCATTAAGAGTCCACTTCTCCTTTTGATAGTTATAACTGATTTTAAAATGATTGAATTGTGCCGGAAGAGAGATCAGAACCAAATGCACCAATAAGTCCTCAGGGAGGTCTAATTTCAGTGACTTTAATCTAAAGACAAGATTTGACATCTCCATAATGTACTCCCTAATGTTCACTTTGCCTTTATACCTCATTGAGACTAAATTTGATAATAACATGCTTGTCTCAACCTTCTCATTTTTCTCAAAACGTTTTTCAAGAGCATCTAGGAACAATTTGACATTAGTCTCTTCAGATATAGTGCCTCTAAAACAATCTGATATTGCCCTTCTCATAATCATGAGACTTAGGCGGTTGGATTTTTCCCACTGCTCATATTTTCTCTTGTCATCAAGAGAACTATCATCTGTAAGAGCAGGCTCGGATATCCTAAGTGCCAAGTCTAGATCCATGCAATCAAGAACAATCATAATGTTTTCTTTCCAGGCTTTGAAATTCGTGCCAGTCAGCACAGGGATAGAACTTAGAGTGGCAGTAATATTTGATGAAGCAAAAATGTTACCTGAATAGAGAATAAAACAAAACATTAATATATTCAACTCAATAAATTAATTAAAGCAAAAGAAATAAATAACTAGCAGGTCTCATTACAAGATACCAAGCACAAAATTGACACTTCATCTTTGGACAAAAATGTCAACTTGTAAGCGGTACTCTCAATGCAGTAATCAAACATTGACAATCAATCCTGTCAAACAAGAAGCCTTACTTTAGACCGACTCTTGTCCACATGGAAAACCTTATGACTATCACACATTTATTATCGCAGGCATGTAAGGAATCCGGCTAAGTAATAATCTTCCTTTGGGCCGATCATTACCCGCATGAATTTCTAACATGCTAACATCTTTATGTTCTAAAATATGTTAATTCTACACAAGAGAGCTCGCTTTAGCAAAATGTTGTTTCAAACCAACATATTCCAAAACATTAGACATGATGGGCTATTATTTTATTTCTTATTAAATTGGTCAAACTACAAGAAAGCGGTCAAAATTGTGTTGAACCAATGTTAATTGAGCTGAACCAAGGCTAAATTAGGTTGAACCTAATGCTAATTGCATTGAACCGGTTAAAATTATGCTAAACCAGATACTAATTTTAGTAAATCGATAAAGAAACCTATTGAACCGCTTAAAATGTGCACTAAACCGACCTAAATTGACTTGAACCGATGTTGAACCAAATCTAATTGCACTGAACCGGACCTAATTTCAGTGAACCAGACCCTAATTTCAGTGAACCAGACCCAAACTTGATAAACCAAACCTCAATTGAACCAAACCAAATTAAATTCAAGTGAACCGGATGAACCGGAAATTGAACCGGGTCCAATTGAGATGAACCGGCTAATAATTGGGTTGAACCGGATCCAATTAAATCAGTTTAATTTAACTCAACTAACGGGTCGGATTTTAAGTTGTTATTGGGTTGGGTTTTTAATTTAATATTTATAGGGTTGGGTTTTGATCATAACGGATCCGGATATGTTATTTTAACCCGGATCCGACCCATTTGGGTTGAGTAAGTGGATTAGGTTTAATTATTAATGGATCGGGTTTAAACAATTAAACCCAGATCTGACCCGATTACAAACCCTAATTTAATAAACCTTAATCCCAATTAAACCCTAACTCCCTAATTCTTCTTCCCCACGACACAGCAGCAGCCGCCGCCGCCTTCTCCCATGCGCTAAAACCAGTCCAAATTCCGCTAATCCTACTTCTCCGCCACCGTCCAACCGCCATTGAAAGGTTGGAGAAGAGGTTCGGGCGGGCCGGAGAACGACGAAGATGACCTGATCGCCAACGATCGGAGCCTTCTACATGCTCGAATCAACGTCGCTGACCACCCTCGAGCAGCTCAAGGTGCCGCCTGGCTTCCACGTCTCTGCATGGACCACCTGCAACGGCGACTGCCCAAATGCGCCGACGACGAGAAGGCCGAAGCGGAGTGTCCAGAGATCTCGTCTTCGGTTGACAAGGAGCTACGTCCCTGTCTTGTCTTGTCGTTCACGAGATCGCTACCAGAGTCTGTCCCCATCAGCTGCGCCGTACCTCAGGGTCACGCTCTGCAAAACAAACATGAGAGTAAAAGTGAGTATAAAACTCAGTGAATGGTTTCTCAATCCTTAGGAAATGAAATCCACTAATGGCAGTACATGCAATATACCAAGTGAGTGTGGATGCCAAGTTATTTATGTAAGCAATAAATTTTCATCCGACTCTACGGAAAACGCTTTCTAAATTCTGAATCCCAATTAGCTACTTTTCTCAGTTTCACTGATCTAGGAAGACCCTCTAGACCCAGTATCCAACTGCCTCTCCCCCTCGAGTACACTGGTCTAGGAATGCCCTCTAGAACCAGTACCCACTGTATATCTCTACTCGGGTCACTGGTCTAGGAAGGCCCTCTAGAACCAGTACCCACTCGGTCGGGAAGGCCCTCTGACCCATGCTCGCTCATACGCTGTGCGTACCACTCGGCCTGCACGCGGCCCATAGCCATCCCGTCCGCGATGCGCACCACTTGGCCCATCGGCCCAATATCATCTCGTGCGCGATGCGCACCTCTCGGCCCCATGAATGTCAACATGTATAGGTTTAATTTTTTACTAACGATATCAGGATAAATTTCTAGTATTTACAGCAAGCCGGGAAAATGTCGTACATGGCTCGCAATTCGGCCCGTTGAACATACACACCGACAAATTCCAACCTGTTGTAACTCTTTGTTTACTCCCCGTATATTACTGTTCAGGTCATCAAAATAGTTTCTAAATTCCTAAACCCTAGCTTACAGGAAGATTGAAAGGTTACATCGATATTTTATGCATTAAACTCGCATCCCAACAACAAAATCAATCTCAGCATGTACTTAACTCCATTTTCAGCAAATATGACAAATTTCAGCAAACAACAAGCTATTCCTGCACCATTACTTTCAGCATACATACGAAATAATTTCAGCATTTCAATCAATGAAATTTCAGCTTACCTATAATGAAATTTCTGCACACTTACATAAGGGAAATTTCAGCATTTCAATCAATGAAATTTCAGATTCAACCACATAATTTCAGCGTACTATAGATATAATATTTTAACAATTAACAAGAAGAAAACGAATCCAACTCTCACATTCCATACACCTTAAGCATGCAATCACAAAGGAAAATAGCCCTAGGATTCAACAACTTGCTAATGTACTTGTACAACATGGATATTGTTCATACAGTTTAAATCAAGAAATCCCATACTTAGGATTTCATCAACACCAATAAATTCCAAGAAGAAATTCCACCCACAATTGGTACCAAGAGTTTAAATCACGAAGGTCACACATCAAAGAAAATAACTAAATTCTTCTCCCCTACAGTGAGTGGCTGCTACAAAAGGATCAAATTCCTCCTTTATATTTCCTACAGTGGCCGACTGCCACAAGGAAATCAATTCATTTTTTTCTTTTATTTTATATGCATGGCCGGCTATTACAAGGATTGAATTCCTCCCCTCTAAAGTTTTCTATAGGGCCGGCTGCTACAAGGATTAAAGTCTTCCTACAAGTGTCGACTGAGAACAAAAACTTCAAATCCTTTAAAATCCAAAATCCATTCACATGAAGAAATTTTTTTCAAGGTAGCGGGCGGCACTAGTGAAAAAGGAGAAATTCCAACATGAAGACAGTACATGCTAAATGATTTTAATTCAAGGAAAACTCTATCACATGCATATCATCCACATGATTCAAGGGAGAAAGCAATACAAGTTTCAAGATTTTCTTCATAAAAAGGGCGGCTGCCCTAAACTCCAAAAATCCAATTTAGAGAGGGGAAACCCACTCACCGGAAAGAAATCGGAGAGGACAAGGAGTAGGGAAGGCCTATTGGTGCTCAACGCCGACGACTCGCAAGTTCCGACCGGATCGGACACCCCCGCTCCAATTCTTGGTCGCCGCCCTTCTCTCCCCAAGCGCCTCGGGTTGCGTGCGGCTACTGTGGCCGTAAGCCCCAGGCGCTCAGGTTTTTTATTTTTTTATTTTTATTATTTGGCTGAAATTACAAGTCTGCTCCTAACTTAAGTGGTTCACTAAACCTTCTCTATCTCACCCAATCCAAGTCCGAATTCGGATCTGATTGAACCGTTGGATTTCTCTCGAAGTCCTCTTTAAATACACGATGCATAAAATATTTTACCATTTAAATTTTTAATTAATAAAATTTCTAGAGTATCTGGGTCTCACCTCAAGCTAAGCGTCAATGCTCAAGTCCGCGCGCACCATCTCGCGTCACACGCAACCCGCTGAAATAAGTATACACAAAATAATTTAGCGGGTATTACAAATTTATAAAATATTTTTTATAATAATAATGAAGTGTTAGAGTCTAAAAAATATATTTTCAAACTCTCTAATTCATTAGAGACTTTTTGCACAAAGTCTATAAAACTAAATTTAAATTAAAATTGTGAAATATTTTGATGAAAAAATATTTTTTTGAATAACAACACATCTTTTGTATTTTAAAAAATATTTCATTAATTAAAATTATTATTATTTTAATTATAAAACTATTATAAACTTTTGCCAAAAGTCTATAAAATTAAATTTAAAATAAAAATATTAATATATTTTGTACACTCTATCAAATATTTTATATCACATATATTTTTTATGAATTAAATAAAAAAAATTATAATTATAAAACTATTATAAAAAAAAGTCTCTAACTTATTAGAGACTTTTGTCCAAAGCCTATAAAACTAATTCTTAATAAAAAATAGTGAAATATTTTTTTATTTAAATTATTTTGATAGACTCTAGCACATCTTTCATATCACATATATATTTTTTATGAATTAAATTTTATTGTTTACAATTATAAAATTATAGTAAACAAAAGTCTCTAACTCATTAGAGACTTTTGTGCAAAGTCTATAATAGCTTCATATTTTTAAAAAAAATATTTAAATTAATGAAATAATTTTTTAATAATACAAAAGATGTACTATGATCGAAAAATTATTTTACATCAAAATATTTCATAATTTTTAATTTAAATTTAAATTTACAATCTTTGTGCAAAAGTTATTAATGCATTAGAGAGTTTGAAAAAATATTTTTTATACTCTAATATGTCATTTTTATCTTTAAAAATATTATATCAATTTAAATTATTTTTATTATTATAATATATATATATATTAACCAAAGTCTCTAACCAGTTAGAGACTTTGGCCCAAGGATAAAATGAGTATTGAATCCACTAGGTTCCGGTTTTGGGAATTTTGATCCCCAAAATCCGGATTTGAGAATTTTTCTCTCCCAAAATCTGGTTTTGAGAAATTGCTGATTATAAAGAGCATATATCTAAAGATTTACTTATATATATATATAATTATGCATGTACATTGAACCTTTTTATTATTACTATTTTAATTTATGTTTTTAATTATTACTTATTTCATCATTAATTAATAAAAAATACTCGCATCTATTAATATGATAAATGGGTTATTAGTATATCATATATATATATATATATATATATATATATATATTTTTGTCACACGCAAAATATATTATAAAGAGCATATATCTAAAGATTTACTTTATAGTAATTTTTTATTCATGTAGATTTAGGTACATATTCATGCAGCCTTGACAATATTGTACAAATTTTATTTATTTATTTATTTTTATTATTCAATTTATAATTTTAATTATTACTTAATTTAACTTTAATTAATAAAATACATTGTTCATTTGCTAATTTGACAAATGATTTTGTACTAATATAGTAATTAAATTTAAAATTATATAATGCTAAATTAATATTAAATGGTACTACAAAATTTCAAAAATTACTCATTAAGATAGAAATTAATGTGTCAAAATAATATCGAACTACTAACTGTATTCATAAATACAATATTCTTATCTAAATATTGCTTGTAAATTGAAATTCATAAATTTTATTCATAAAGATACGAACTTTTCTGCTATGTCATGTATTTTATTTAAAACGACCCTCTTAACCATGTCGCCCTTTGGGGGTGCTCGACATGGTTGCCCTTTGCGGGTTGGCATATGTGCCTCTGGACGTTTTATTTCATATACTATATTGCTGTGTGTGCTTTTCTGGGTTTCTATTGATTGTGAGCTGAGTGTTTTGACATGCGTCGTCACCCTTTGGTTGGTTTCTCAGTTAACACCGCGTGATTGGTAACAAGTGACGTTTGGAGGGTGCTTTAGCGCTCCTTGTCCGACATCGGTCAGATTAAGGGAAATCCTCGATTTGCATGTCTTGGTGTGTAGGCCAAGGTGGAAATTAAATTTGTAAAAATAGTGGTTATGGGTGGTTTTAATTGTGTTAAAAATATAGTTTAACTGTTTAAGTGTAGAGGTGTATCAAGAGAATATAGGCCGACCCTTACGATTATTGAATCTCGGTTTCATGGACACATTGTGTGATATTTTAATGCTAGTTTGAGCATGAAAAATCTTAGAATTTGGTATTTAATTCAGCTGGTTATTATGTGAATTATTACTTATTTATTTTAGAATTATTTCTCATTTAATTTCAGTTAAAGGTATGATCTATATTTCGGGCCTTTGAATGATAAATTGTGATTGTGTGTTAAGTTGATATTTGAGCATGAGCACCTTGTTACTATTATAAATTTACGTTCTTTATATTGAGTATAACTATCCTGGATGTATGTATGAAATAATAGAATACTCTGCCAAATTAATGACTAGAGCCTAGGGTAGGGCCGGTTTGGGCATGCACGTTATTATTATTTAAGATACATATTCATTTATGTTATTATCATTTATCTTGGGTATGGGTGTGGTTGTGGTTGTATTTGAGACTGGATGCAAGACTAGCCTAGTCAGCTAGTGGTTTTAAGGCCATAAAATGCGCTTGTGAGCCAATCTGATGGCAGACCCGAAGTAGCATTGATGGAAGGGTTTTTCTCAGCCATTGGGATTACCTAAGTCTAGAGGATCTTCCAAGCTCAGGGGATTATGTGTGAGGACTCACTAGACACGACCTAGTGTCCAACCCCTATTATTGTGTTTATGCATGCATATGTTGGTATATGGATGAATTGGGTGCAGTTGCACTGGATTGTGAGTACGATTTGATTTACTTATCTCTTGAATTATATTGAAGTATATAACATGGATAATCACATTATGTTAATATGAATGTAATATCATATAGACATCTTGGATATATATCTATCTGGCTAAATAGGAACTTATATATGAATTGGATTGATGACTAAGAGGGATCGCGAACGAGTCACTCACTGAGTTCTTCATAAACTCACCCTTATTTGTTTTATATTTTGTATCAACTCCTGAGCAGTACTGTAATACTCGAGATTTTCTAATATAATTTTTTAAATTGGTACAGCGCACCGGATCGAGAACTAGCCGGGTCGAGTCATGAGATCGTCACGAGTAGAAGGTATAATTTAAATTGATGGACTCATTATTAATGTTTTCTTTATGATTTAGAAGTTGGATTGACTCAAGTCAGATTGAAACCGGATTCGCGGGTCGAGTCGGGGCTCAATTAGGGCTCAGCTCGAGTCAAGTGAAAGAACTTAAGTCTTGAGGGCAAAATTGTTGATTAAAAAAAAAGGAATAAAACCCTCACCCATTGGCTGCCCTCAAGACTTAAGTATATTCCCCCATCCGGCCGCACTCCAATCTCTGATGTTCCCGATCTCCGGTGACGACACCAATCTCCGGCGTCGTCCTCCCCTTGATCGCCTCTCCCTCTCTTGCTCTAGCCCTTCTCGGTTTCCGTGCGGCTCTCATTCTTCTATACTTCTTTGGAGATCTACAAGCAAGGGTTTGATATATGAAAGATTGTCATGTTATCCCACTTGTAGGGTATTCTTCTATGATTTCTCATTTGTAGGATATTCTTCCTATGGTAGTTACTTGTAGGATACTTTTCTTGCCTAGATCACCTACGTTTAGATTTTCTACATTAATATGAGGTTGCTAAAATTAAATTTAAATGTGCAGAAATTACTTGCTTAAATTGCAGGAAATTATTGTTTAATTGCTGAAATTGTGTAGATAAGTATGGTGAATTAATTGTAGAATTATTTCATTAATTACATGCTATAATTTATTAATTTTTTCAGTTATTATGTCTATTTTGAGTTAAATAATGATGAATGTATGTTGTCTATGATATGGATTGTTTTAGAGGAAAATTAGATGAAGTTGTTTAGCTTGTGGACATAAATGTAAGAGGCGAGGCCTCTCTAGTTGATAACATAAATTACTAGAATATATATATATATATACATTTTGACTTAGAGACATTAGGTGCTCGTACTTAGAAATCTAATACCTAAGGTTTTGAATTGAGAGGGCCCGGGACGGGACCTGGTATGGGCGAAAGCCCGGGAGGTGCTTAATAATTGGTAGAATATCAAGTTTGTATATTGTGCTTGAGATGGTTGGGCTGAGGGGTGCTTTTAGCCGGCGCGGCTATTACCCGACTCAGCGGGTGGTTTTAGGGTTTTGAGATTGCACTAGTGGGCCACGCTAGGTGTTAGGCCCGAGTGGCGGGGTTCTTGAGATTTCGTCGGTGGGCCACGCTGACGGTAGACTCGAGTGTTGGCTGGGACTGGCTATCCCTAACCCAGTGGGGTTCCAAAAATTAGCTGACCATCCTAGTTGACGGACCCAGTGATTAAATCGCTCTATGCGAATTTTATGTGAAATATAACCAGTAATGGTTGATTACCATTGCTTGATCTTGTAGGCCGGTTGGCCGAGTATTAATATAATGTGAAGGCCAAGTACGGTCGAGAGTTACCCCATGGGGTGAGGCCCATATGGATCGAGTGATATTCGCAGTGTAAAGCCATGAATGGCTAAGATAGTGCCTGAGCATGGTGCGGCCGACTGGCCGAGTTATGTGATAAATCCAGTATATTTATCTTGCATCTTATATTGCTTATCAATTGCAATTATATTAGGATTTAAGTGAAGATTCGAAAGAACCACTCACTGAGTTCCTCGTGGACTCATGGTTTTATTATTTTTGTTTTGCAGAGCTTGACTAGTGAGGTACGGCTTTATGGCGTGGCGCGTCTGGAGGGAAAGTGGTGTCGCAGATCTCGTAGCAGGCAGTTATGTAGTCATAGTCGTGTAGTGAGAGTCTTAGTTTATGCACTGAGTTGTTTTCATTGAACTTCGGGTTGTAAAAAACTATTTTCAAACATTTAATAAAGTTGGTAAATTTTCATTTATGTTTTATATGTCGATCTGGTTGCATGTTGTGTTTAGTTCATAAGTGCATGTGGTAGGCTTCGGGGTACAGACACCTACCCTAGCCGGTCACGTGACCTTAAGTTGGGGCGTGACAAAGTGGTATCAGAGCATGTGGTTAGGTCTTGACTACAACTAGGGTCTGGGTATCGTATGGGCATAGCTAGCATGTCGACATATGATATAGTTATGCTACGAGATCAAGCGGCCACGATTGCACCTCAGCACATCATGCAGTCAGTAAATTAAAATAACAATTTGAATAAATTATTCAATATTAATGGCAATCATTTTCTTAAATCGAGTGTGATGGAGGCTCACAATGTTGCGTTGAGCGGCAGCGGCAGTGATTCCATAGCACGCCAAGGCCGAGACCGAGGCCGAGGTCGGGGCAGGGGCCGTGGGAGAGGTCAGTCAGAGGGGGCAGGACAAGACCCTATAGTTGTACAACTACAGGCTCAGGTAGCACAATTGACTAAGATGCTCCACGGGGAGTAAGAGTTGAGGCAGCATCAACTGCAGTCGGTACCAGTAGCACCGATGGTACCAGAAGTGGCCGAACCAATCTAGCCAGCAAAGAGGGTTCCTAGAGCGGCTATCTATACTGGCTTTGTGAAACTAAGGCCGTCGGAGTTCATTGGGACAGATTAGCAAGTGGAGGTCACCAGCTTCCTTAGCGACTACTACGAGTTATGTGAGGAGCTCGGGTGTTCCTCGGAGGTGGCTGCTTGTATGGTCGGGCTACAACTTAGAGGGAGGGTCAGCCAAAGAGTGGCAGCATACCTAGAGAGATCGTAGGGGGCCAAGTGCGCCACCCCCTACCTGGCAGAGTTTAAGGCTGCTATCGTGGAGTGGTACATACCGATGAGTGTTTGTGATCGATGGGCAAAAGAGTTTGAGCAGTTGCACCAGACTTGTGGCATGTTAGTACTAGATTGTGAGAGGGAATTTACTCGGCTCTCAAAGTACCATCCTGCTTTGGTAGCGACTGAGACCTCCAGGGTCAAGAGGTTATCGAGGGGCTAAGGGTACAGATCAGCAGGCTCATCTATTACACTGAGGACACCTCTTTTGCTCAGGTAGTGGATGGGATACTTCGAAAGGAAGCACTGGTGTCGTTCGAGAAACATGACGGGCCCCCAAAGAAGAAGTTCTGGCCTCAAGGATCTAGAGGTCGGCCTTGGCATTCTGAGGGGACTGTTGCGGTGGCAGGTCACCAGTCGAGCAGGGGACACAACAGTAGTAGGGGCCGTGGAGGCCCAGGGTCAGGGGCGGCTCGACAGGTAGGGTCGGGGGATGCTTCATAGAAGATCGAGATGCCACAGTGTGGCCGCTGTAACAGGAGGCATTGGGGGGCTTGCTACGGCCGCACGAATGCCTGCTTCAGATGTGGGCAGGTTGGGCACTTCAGGAAAGATTGTCCGGATAGAGGTGGCCATAAAGTCGAGCAATCCAGAGGGAAAACATCGATGTCAGTTAGTTCTGTAGCTCATAAGGGTCAAGAAGAGGGCAAGGGGCAGCAGACCAGTCACTCTAATAGGCCTTCTGCCAGGGTTCATGCTATGAATCGTGATGGCGCTGAGGCATCTAAGGCGGTAGTAACATGTACACTTATTGTTGGTTCATCTGCAGCTTATGTGATCCGGGTGCTACGGACTCCTTTGTATCTGCTAGTTTTGCTGCTAAGTTACCTAGGGCACCTTCCTTGCTTGATGTGCCACATGTTGTGTCAACGCCTACGAGTGATACAATATTAGCTAAGACAACCTTCCGAGGCTGTGAAGTGTTCATTTGTGGGCATGTGTTGAAAGCAGAATTGACACTCCTGTCGATGCTTGAATTTGATGTTATACTCGTCATGGATTGGCTGGCGGATCACTTTGCGTCAGTGGATTACAGGGCTAAGACTGTCACTTTCAGCAAGCTTGGGTTGCCGCAGTTTATCTTCCCGGGAGATGGAAGGGGGGATCCTATGGGAGTCATTTCAACCCTAAAGGCTCGCAAACTACTTATGGGCAGCTGCCACTCCTTCCTGGCCTTCGTATCTATGGTCATGGAGGATAGAGACACGGCAGGGGATGTCGGGGAAAAACAGGTGGTTTGTGAGTTCCCTGACGTATTTTCTGAGGAGTTGTCGGGTGTACCACCACAAAGAGAGATAGAATTTTGCATCGACTCGTAGCCTAGGGTGAAGCCAATCTCCATCCCACCCTATCGGATGGCACCAGCTGAGTTGAGGGAATTGAAAACATAGTTGTAGGAATTGTTAGACTTGGGTTTCATACACTCGAACGTGTCTCTGTGGGGTGCTCCGGTGCTCTTCGTGAAGAGGAAGGATAGGTCCAAACGCATGTGCATTGACTACACGCAGCTTAACAAGGTGACAATCAAGAATCGTTACCTGCTGCCAAGGATCGATGACCTGTTCGACCAACTACAGGGGGCACAATGGTTCTCAAAATTTGACTTGAGGTCTGGATACCATCAGCTGAGAATTTGGGACTGTGATATGCCTAAGACTACCTTCAGGACTCGCTATGGCCACTTTGAGTTCCTGATGATGTCTGTTGGGCTGACTAATGCGCCTGCGCTCTTTATGGACTTGATGAACTGAGTGTTCAAGGAGTATCTGGACATATTTGTGATCGTCTTCATTAACGACATCCTGGTTTACTCTAGGAGTAGGGAGGAGCACTCCGAGCATTTGAGGATGGTCCTAGAGACCCTCGGGGAGCATCGGTTGTATGTCAAATTCTCCAAGTGCGAGTTCTGGTCGAGAGCGTAGGGTTTCTGGGCCATGTGGTGTCCAAGGAAGGGGTAAGAGTGGACCCCGTAAAGGTGGAGGCAGTGCAGAACTAGAGGCAGCCGACTAGTGTGACTGAGATCCGTAGTTCTTGGGGTTGGCCGGGTATTACAAAAAATTTGTGGAAAATTTCTCCAGGATTGCGGCTCCATTGACTTGGTTGACCCAGAAAAAGGTCAAGTTTGTTTGGGATGACAAGTGCGAGGAGATCTTTCATAAGCTCAAAGAATGCTTGACATCAGCACCAGTGTTGGTCGTACCTTCAAGCTCGGGAGGATTTGTGGTTTACTGGGATGCCTCTTGGGTTAGCCTGGGCTGTGTTCTGATGCAGTATGGTAGGGTGATAGCCTATGTGTCCCGCAATTGAAGGTTCATGAGAAGAACTACCCGACATATGACCTAGAACTGGCAGCAGTAGTATTTGCATTGAAGCTATAGCGCCACTACTTGTACAGTGAGGCTTGTGATATTTACACTAATTACAAGAGCCTCCAGTACTTGCTGATACAGAAAGAGCTGAATCTAAGGCAGAGAAGGTGGCGTGAGCTCATGAAGGACTATGATTGCGCCATTATGTACCATCCCGGGAAGGCTAATATGCTGGCAGATGCCTTGAGCAGAAAATCCAATGGCAGCTTAGCCCACTTGGCAGTCAGGAGGAGGCCGTTGGCTCGAGAATTGACCTTGTGCTTAGACGGTAGGACACTCCTCACAGTATCAGATTCTGGTGCCCGGGTGGCACACCTACGGGTACAGTCCACCCTGGTGGACATGTTGCATACCGCGTAGGAGGAGGACGCCTTTTGATCCCTGACTAAGGACCTGGTCAGAGAGGGGACAGGGATGACGGCTATAAAGTCGACTCTGAGGGTGTGTTGACGTTCCTAGACCTGATTGTGGCATACCATGGTATCCCTGTTATGATCATATCGGATCGGGGTACCTATCTCACAGCCCAATTTTGGCAGTCCTTCCATGAGGCCTTGGGTACTCAAGTGCAGTTCAGCACCGTGTTCCATCCGTAAACTGATTGACGGGCAATCAGAAAGGACAATCCACACTTTAGAGGATATACTGAGAGCGTGTGTCTCGGATCTAGCTGGCGGCTAGGAGAAACATCTACCGCTGATTGAGTTTGCCTACAACAATAGCTATCAGAGTAGCATTGGTATGGTCCCTTTCGAGGCCCTGTATGGGCAGAGATGCAGGTCGCCAGTGGGCTGGTTTGAGATAGGATAGACTCTAATGGTGGGTCCTGACTTGGTTGAGGAGGCGGTTGAGAAGGTGAAACTGCTAAAGGAAAGGCTGTTGGCGGCTCAGAGTCGCTAAAAAATGTATATAGATGGGAAGGCCAGAGAGGTGGAGTTCGTTGAGGGCGACATGGTATTCTTGAAGGTCTCCCCCATAAAAGGGGTGGTGTGGTTTGGGAAGAGCGGAAAGCTGAGCCCTAGGTTCATCGGGTCTTTCCCTATTCTCAAGCGGAGGGGTGCTATGGCTTATGAGCTGGCCTTGCCCCCTAGCACGTATAGAGTTCACCCAGTCTTCCATGTGTCGATGCTCAAGAGATATGTCCGAAATGAGTCCCATGTGATCGAGTCGACTGCGGTGGAGGTGGATACGGCGATCTCGTATGAGAAGAGACCGGTAGAAGTGCTTGATCGACAGATCAGGAAGCTGAAGTCCAAGAAAATTCCCTTGGTAAAGGTCAGGTGGGAGCACCACACTGGGCAGGAGGCTACTTGGGAGGTGGAGCAGGACATGAGGGAGCGCTACCGGCCTCTTGGTTCGAGGATATGATGAGTCCCTATGCTCTACAAAAATTCGAGGACTAATTTCCCTTAAGGGGGGAAGGTTGTAATACTCGAGATTTCCTAATATAAATTTTTTTAATTGGTACAACGCACCAGATCGGGAACTAGCCGGGTCGAGTCACGAGATCATCGCGAGTTGAAGGTATGATTTAAAATGTTGGACTCATGATTAATATTTTCTTTATGATTTATAAGTTGGATTGACTCAAGTCGAGTTGAAATCGGGTTCGCGGGTTGAGTCGGGGCTCAATTTGGGCTCAGGTTGAGTCGAGTTAAAGAACTTAAGTCTTGAGGGCAAAATTGTCACACACACAAAAAAAGAATAAAACCCTCACCCATTGGCTGCCATACGGCTGAAGGAGGGCTGCACGGAACCCGAGAAGGACGAGAGCAAGAGAGGGAGAGGCGATCAAGGGGAGGGCGGCGCCGGAGTTTGGTGTTGTCGCTAGAGATCGGGAACATCATCGTCTCGTTCTTCTTTTTCTTCTAGAACCTAGGATTTAAGGGAAGGCTCTAGCCGACCCTTGTGATGTTGGTTCTTGCCGATTGACATGTGTTTCTCATCGTATTCTTGACGATTCTTGGACCTTGTTGATTCTTCTTGTGAACCATGGTGTATTATGATTTTTACGCGTTATTTTCATGATGTTTGGGTGTCGGCCGAATCAAGGAAAAAGGGGAAATGTCATGCCGAAAATTTCCCCAATTTCTTCGAGCCGTAGAAGCTTGTAGATTTGAGGTTCTTATATGCTTCATTAGGATAGAGATCAAGGAGAACTTAGATTTTGATTGAAACATATTCTCCTTCACCCTTAATGGTTGGGCCGAATAGGGCAAACCCATGTGTAGGGGTGCGGCCGAACGGGGGAATAGGAGATTGGAGTAGAAAAACATACTTCTTTGGAGTTCTACAAGCAAGGGTTTGATATACGAAAGATTATCATGTTATCCCACTTGTAGAGTATTATTCTATGATTTCTCAATTGTAGCATATTCTTCCTATGTTAGTTACTAGTAGGGTATTTTTCTTGCCTAGATCACCTACGTTGAGATTTTCTACATTAATATGAGGTTGCTGAAATCAAATTTAAATGTGCAGAAATTACATGCTTAAATGCAGGAAATTAATGTTTAATTACTGAAATTGTGTAGATAAGTATGGTGAATTAATTACAGAATTATTTCATTAATTACATGTTGTAATTTATTAATTTCTGCAATTATTATGTCTTTTTTGAGCTAAATAATGATGAAGGTATGTTGTCTATGATATGAATTATTTTAGAGAAAAATTAGATGAAGTTGTTTAGCTTGTGGACGTAAATGTAAGAGGCGAGGCCTCTCTAGTTGATGACATAAATTACTAGAAAATATGTATATGGACATTTTGACTTAGAGACATTAGGTGCTCGTATCTAGGAATCTAATACTTGAGGTTTTGAATTGAGAGGGCCCGGGAAGGGGCCGGGTACGGGCGAAAGCCAAGGAGGTGCTTAATAATTGGTAGAATATCTTGTTTGTGTATTGTGCTTGAGATGGTTGGGTTGAGGGGTGCTTTTAGCCGGCGCGGCCACTACCCGACTCAACGGGCGATTTTAGGGTCTTGAGATTGCACTAGTGGGCCACGCTGACGGTAGACCTCGAGTGTTGGGTGGGACTAGCTATCCCTAACCCAGTGGGGTTCCAAAAACTAGCTGACCATTCTAGTTGATGTACCCGGTGATTGAATAGCTCTATGTGAATTTTATGTGAAATATAACCGGTAAAGGTTGATTACTATTGCTTGATCTTGTGGGCCGGTTGGCCGAGTTTTACTATAATGTGAAGGCTAGGTACGGCCGAGAGTTACCCCATGGGTTGAGGCCCATATGGGCCGAGTGACATTCGCAGTGTAAAGCCATGAATGACTAAGATAGTGCCTGAGCAGGGTACAGCTCAATGACCAAGTTATGTGATAAATCTGTATTTTTATCTTGCGTCCTATATTGCTTATCGATTGCGATTATACTGGGATTTAAGTGAAGGTTCGAAAGAACCACTCACTGAGTTCCTCGTGGACTCATGGTTTTATTATTTTTGTTATGCAGAGCCTGACCAGTGAGGTACGGCTTGATGACGTGGCGCGGCTGGAGGGTAGGTGGTGTCGCAGATCTCATAGCAAGCAGTTATGTAGCCGTAGTCGTGTAGTGAGATTCTTAATTCGTGCACTGAGTTTTTTTTATTGAACTTCGAGTTGTAAAAACCAATTTTCGAGTTGTTACAACCCGCTTGATGGGATAACTAACCCATCAACTTCATAAGCCAACCTACTAGCCTAATTAAAATGCTCAAGCTGAAGTTGATGGTAACACACTCATCAAGCCTTATAAGCCAACACAACATCCAACATACTTCTCATGTGGGACTAAATTGGGGTATTACAATCTTCCCCAATTATGTATTGATCTCCTCGTCATGATCCAACTCGAGTCTAATACATAGCCCCGAATCACACCAAGTCGACAGCATGTAAGGCCTAGCCTAGTAGCGGCTCCACCTCATCAGCTGGGCAACTCTTTCTCACATAGGCATCCTCACCATGCATAGGACTAGGTTCCGCTCTGATATCATTTGTTACGACCCGCTTGATGGGATAATTGTTCCATTAACTTCATAAGCCAATCTATTGGCCTATAATTAAAATGCTCCAACTGAAGTTGATGGTAACACACTCATCAAGCCTTATAAGCCAACACCACATCCAACATACTTCTCATGTGGGACTAAATTGGGGTATTACATTTCGAGTCCATATAATTTTGGTTTTCTTATAGCGTAAGGGTCTTGTAATAACCCTTGTGCGCCTCGCGGTCCCACAGTTAGAGTTGGATACATCTCGAGGTCATTCGGTACTTGGTGCACGTTTCAGCCCGTTGCTAGGCAAACTAGGCAAAAAAACTTCGTTTCTCTAGCCATGGGTGGGCAAACACTGCTGCACTACGCGAGCGGAGCAGCGGATGTTGAGCGGAGCAAGAACGGTGTGATGCGGCTAAGCGAAGCAGTTTTCCTGCATTCTGTGTGGATGTAGCTATGGAAAAACACTATCTCGGCTGGCCAAGATTTTATTATGCTCCTCGTGCTCTTGGGAACCTTGGGGGTGGCACTTGGGGGTTAGGGGTCTCATGTCTAATGTTGGGGAGCGTTGGCAAGCTAAGCGGTTGCCTTGGGCGGAGATGAACGGGCTGCCCATATGGGTGTGTGACCACTCGATCACCACCTAAGATAACTTGCGGAGCTCGCCCTACACCCAGTTTTATGTTTTCTTGCATTCATAGTCCCATAAATGTTGTTTTACTTTACGCCTTCATTACCATTCGGCCTGTGGACGAAATGGTGACACTAGAGGGGGGGTGAATAGTATGTCTACTAAATCGATTAGCCTAAATTACAATTTTAATCATTTACTTAGATTGGTTTAGGCAATTTGCAATTCAATAATTATATGCGGAAGCGATAAATAGTAAAGCAATAAATGCACACAACAAACCAATGCAAACACAGGATTTATAGTGGTTCGGCCCCAATGCCTACTCGACTACCTAAGCACCCCGCTTAGGATTTTCAAACTAGTTTTACTAGATTAATTTACGTTTCCCTTACACAGAGGACTTTTCACTTGAAGAGTCTCACTCTCGACCTAAGGTACTTCCACACCCGGAAGTCTCCACCTTCTTATCGAGAGCACTCTTCCACCTCAACCCTAAGGGACAACTAAAATAATCCTAGTAAATACGACGTTTATACAAGTGGTTTTACTCCATCTACACCAAGGATACCACTTATACGCAAGACCTAACACAAGGTCTTCTCACAAACCCAAATCAAAAACCAGTTCAAACAGCAGATAAAATTACAAGGGAAAAGAGCTTAAAGTAAAACAAAATTATCTACTCTTTTCCAAGCCTTAGAACCTCCAACTTGCTGGAAGATAAATCTTGTGTTGCAACAGAGTTGAGGGAAGCAGCTGGCGCTTGAAGAAGAACTCGACAGAAGAATAGGCGCGCTTCAATCAATCACTTGGTAGGCTTTAAACTCCCCTTTAAATGCTCAATAATATTTGTAGAAGTCAGGGAAGAAAAAAATTAAATGAATCATATGATGGTGTATTTATACCCTTCTGAAGAAACAGCAACTCAACGGATAGTTTTCTATCCGTTGCAGGCCGCCGGTCGATTGGTCAATCGACCGACCAATTGACTGTTCATTCGACCGCTGCACTTCTGTCTGTGGTCGGTTGACTGACGGGTCGACCACCCAGACGCGACTGTTCATTCCCTCAATCCGATCGACCCATCGGTCGACCGACGCAGGGAAGCCAAGATCATGCGCTGCGCGATTTTTTACTCCAGACGACCGCTAGGGCTACTACCCAAAACTAGCCTCTATCGGTCGACCAGTGCCCACTGCCTATTTTCGGCAGTGTTCGGTCAATCGACCGGTCGACCGAAATGGTTGGTGCCATTTTTCTTACCCTATTCGGTCGACCGCCCGGTCGACCGAACATAGGCTGAGTTGAATTTTCAACCTGGATTTCTTTCGCGCTTTGTTTCTGGGTTTTGGCTTTCAACGACCATCAACTCGGAGAGCTTTCCATGTGATCTTTGAGCTCGTCCGATGTGACTTTGGTGCACTCGTCGATCTTCGAGAAACTTCCACGACGAACCCGAGTGCGACGATCAATGTCCTTTCGATTTTTGATTTTTTTGATTTTTTCGATCGAGGACATCGAACGCTACTGATATGGAACCTGAAGATATTCTCAATGAAATCATTAGTCCCATGTTTGTTATCATCAAAACCATCAAAACTGAGATTAAGACTAAGGTTGAAAACCTAAAGCCAACAATCTCCCCCTTTTTGATGATGACAAACATTCTTGAGAAAATATATATTATTAAAGCATAGAGGATATCAACTAAGGGATTTCTCCTCCTATCAACATGCATATCTATATAATTAAACTCCCCCTATCTATATGCATGGATTCCCTATATTTTCCTCCCATTTACTTATAATTTTCTCTCTAATTTTTCTATACTTTTCTCCATAGTTTTCTCCCCCTTTTGGCATCAATCAAAAAGGGCAAGAAAGGTCAATCTAGACAAAGGGATGAAGAACAAATAATTTTTTTTTCATGAAGTTGAGACTCTAAAGATTATTTTTCATAAAATATGAAAATCTCAACCAAGGGATGGAAAACAAATAATTTGATATGAAACAAAATCATACATGATAAAAAAAATGATAGATACACTTCAAAACTCAATCATGTATGCACTCAAGTATGAATGTGTTCATATCTTTTTCACAACATTTTTAGATTTCATTCAAACTTTCAACATATCAAGATATGGTCATTTAACTCATGTATCAAGTTTGAAGTGAAACTAATGTCATTTAATCAAAATATGAACTTAGCATGTTTTCATTTGAAATAAGCATGAAGGATATGAAAATGCTAAGTCTCAAGTTTTGCTATCTACTCATATTTTCTCAAACTTAGGCATCTAGACATCAAACATGAGATAATGTAAGTCTATGAATCAAGTTTGGGCTTAAGATGAAATTTTTAAGTTATTTTGTTGACTTAGGTCAAGGTATACTTCTAGTTTTCAAAAATCAAACTTTTAAGTTTATACAAAATTATATTTTTGACAAATAATTTTGAAACCAAATTTTTTGACGAAAATTTTTGATACCAATTATTGAATGGTCATTTGAAATGCATGTATCAAGTTTGAACTCAAAATAAATTTAAAAATCAAAGTCTATTTTTCATTCTATATTGATTCTAAGCAAAAGCTTATTTCTATGTATCATTCAAGATATTAAACTCATTCCTAGAAATGATTTTACTCAAGGAATTGTATGAATGATATTAGAAATGGAATCCAAATAGTATACATGAGTTTTCATTCGAAGTTTTTGAAGAAATATCATAGTATCGAAAGGATTGATATTTCAAATAAGTGATACTTTGAGTTTTCGAAGTTCAACTTCAAAATTCTATTTTAAATCAGATTCTTGATGAAACTTTTTGAAATTTTTACTGATAAAACTAGATTTTTCAATGAATGTGTAGTTTCAAGAATCATTTTTAAAAAAAAATTATATTTTCCTAGAAATAACTAAAATTGCTACCAAATGTAGGTGAAGTGGTATTATTGTAATTTTCAGTTATTCTTAAAACTTGTTCAATTTTCATTCAAACTTTCATGACACCACATGCTGGTCATGTAAAGAGTATATGTCAAGTTTGTAATGAAAATTATGTTCTTAAGTCAAGATATCAACCTAGCATGGTTTCATTCAAAACTAAACAAGTTTTTATGAAACTTGCTAAGTTCTAATCTTAACATTTACTCATGATTTTTCAAAATTAAATCTATGGATACCTAACATGAGTAAATCTAAACATGTTTCTCAAATATGGATCATAAATAAGATCACTAAGTCAATTGGTTGACTTGGGTCAACCAGGTTCAAAAAGAGGTAAACATGAATTGACCTCTATTGTCATTTTATCCATATCCATATGAATTTTACATTCTAAATGCATGGAAACATGTCATCCTTATTTCTAAACATGTTTATGAAGATTGGACTTAAAATGAAGTGTCCAAGTCAATTTGTTGACTTTGGTCAAACTTCTCAAGCTTAAGTCCTCTAAATTGACTTAGTTTTCAATTTGCTCAATCTCTTATGAATTTTTAATTTTAAGCAAATGACATCTAATCATTAACCCACATAAACATGTTCATCAAATTTTCAACTTAAGATGAAGTCTCTAAAGAAAAGTATTAACCTAGTTCAATTTCATAAATATTATGAAATGAGCTAAGTTATGAAGATTTTTCTTTCTCATGAAGATTTAAATATTTATCATGCAAAATCAATCATGAGTATATAGAGACATCATTAAAGCATACATATTCAATTATTTTACAAAGATTTTTGCCAAAATTAAATTCATACTTTTTTCTTGAAAATTTGTCCAACTTTTCATATTCTTTTTCATTTTATTTTAGATAGCATAGCTTTCCAATTCTTAACTTGCAAGTAGACATCATTAGTATCATAATGAAATAATATGTCAACTAGCAAGCTAACATACTAAATAGCAAGGTTTAATGCAAAGTTTCACTAAAAGAAAATTCAACCTATGCTAGATAGTAAAAATTCATTTTAAAGAAAGTTTTCATGATATCTAAATGAATCTAAGGAGATCTTAGGATGTGAAACATTTGAGGAATAAGATCTCTAGGTATGCTTAACTAGTTTGGACTTAAAAGAATGTCTCTAATGGTGAGTGTCAACCTAGAGCAAATTTCATTAGATGAAATTTGCCTAAGTGCTAATATTCTACATACTCATGAAAATTCAAGGGTTTTAACATGCAATCCTAATCATGAGTATAGAGACAAAATCAACCATGAAAATTGAGGTATTAGACTAGAAATATGCAATAACTAAAAACATACCTCATCCATGAATTTAGCCAAACTAATCTATTCCATTTAGCCTTCCATTTTATCATAACTTGCAAGTATACTTTATAAATAGAACATGAAATCAAATCTACATGCAAGCTATCAAACTAAATAGTGAATAGAGAAATCAAGTATCATTTATCAAATTCAATTTTACTAAATAGCATGGATTCATTTTCAAATAAATTTTCGTGATAACAAAATGAATCAAGAGATCTCAAAATATGAAATTTCGAAAAATAAGATATCCAACCCTTCCTATTGGTTGAAAACCTAAAGCCACAATTGGCCTATGATTTAGAACCGCAAGGTTGCTTAGGCCCATTACTGGCCACCTGGGTCTCCAAAGAGACCGGAGATCAAAAAATCAAAAATTATTTTTGAAAGAACTCTTTAGTAAGAGCGGGAAAAATAACTCAAATTAAGCATATATCAACACTCCAACTTAAATAAAACAAACCAAAGAAGGAGATGATACAAAATATACCTAGATGCCAATTTCCATACTTTAGGCATCATGATGATTCGAAGTTGCAACATCTTGGAGATTTCTCATTTATATCCAAGGTCAACTTCAACTCTTCAATTCTCTTTATCCTTGTGTGGTAGCTCCCCCTATAAGAGAAGATCAGACTTTTGATACCCAAATTGCTTTGGGTCCTTGGGGGTGAGTTGGCCTAGCAATCCAAAGTGTCTTAACTACACTTGGATTTTTCTTGAATGCACAATCAACAATAGCATGGCCAAAAATACCACAACAAAAACAATGTCCATTGAATTTCTTTTTATTTATGCTATGGACATTAGATCTACCATTTGAATGCTTGATATGTGAGACATGATTAATATGAGCATTCTTAGAGTAAATACTACATTTACACAAGTGGTTTTACTCCCTCTACACCAAGGATACCACTTATACGCAAGACCTAACACAAGGTCTTCTCACAAACCCAAATCAAAAACCAGTTCAAACAACAGATAAAATTACAAGGGAAAAGAGCTTAAAGTAAAATAAAAGTATCAACTATTTTCCAAGACTTAGAACCTCCAACTTGTTGGAAGACAAATCTTGTGTTGCAGCAGAGTTGAGGGAAGCAACGGACTCTTGAAGAAGAACTCGACAGAAGAATAGATGCGCTTCAATCAATCACTTGGAAGGCTTTAAACTCCCCTTTAAATGCTCAATAATATCTATAGAAGTCAGGGAAGAAAAAAATTAAATGAATCATATGAGGGTGTATTTATACCCTTTTGAAGAAACGGTAGCTCAACGGATAGTTTTCTATCCGTTGCAGGCCGCCGGTCGATTGGTCGGTCGATCGACCGATCGATCGGTCATTCGACCGCTGCACTTCTGTCTGTGGTCGGTCGACCGACGGGTCGACCGCTGACGGGTCGACCGCCCAGACGCGGCTGTTCATTCCCTCAAATCGGTCGACCCATCGGTCGATCGACGCGGGGAAGCCAAGATCGCGCGCTGTGTGATTTTTTACTCTGGTCGACCGCTAGGTCTACTACCCAATACCAGCCTCTGTCGGTCGATCGAAGTGCCCACTGCCTATTTTCGGCAGTGTTCGGTCGACTGAAATGGCTGGTGCCATTTTCTTACCCTATTCAATCGACCGCTCGATCGACCGAACATAGGCTGAGTTGAATTTTCAGCCTGGATTTCTTTCACGCTTTATTTCCGGGTTCCGGCTTTCAACGACCATCAACTCAAAGAGCTTTCCATGTGATCTTTGAGCTCGTCCGATGCGACTTTGGTGCACTCGTCGATCTTCGAGAAACTTCAGCGATGAACCCAAGTGTGACGATCAATGTCCTTCTGATTTCCGATTTTTCCAATTTTTTCGATCAAGGACATCGAACGCTACTGATATGGAACCTGAAGATATTCTCAATGAAATCATTAGTCCCATGTTTGTTATCATCAAAACCATCAAAATTGATATTAAGACTAAGGTTGAAAACCTAAAGCCAACACGGCCGACATGGTCTTTTGGAGGTGCAAATATGGCGCTCGAGATTGGTACGTCCCTTAACGCATGCCCCCGCGATGTTAAGTCAGGAAGCCCAATTCAAGACGGTAGACTTATCCCTTGCATGGGAAGCAAGGGTGTCACATGGGTTCTTCCGTACAAAATAATTGGCACGTGACAGTACGGCTCAAGAATAGCTGCATGCATCCCTAGGCGCAAGGGGGAGAGGAGGCTAACGGAGGAGACTCGGAATTTGTCGTTGTTCGAATTCGTTGACGCGGGAACGCAGAGGGTCGTCTTCCTTTCTGATTTCTTCTTCCGGTGAGTGGTTCCTTGCCTTTAATAGTAGGGTTTTTGGTTCTTCCTTAGTTGCCCCCTTGTCTTGAGAACTTTTGATTTTTTTTTTATTTATGGTTCATCTTACGGATGATTTCTATCGAAGGATATCTTTTGTTGCAGATTTTGGGTTCTTCTATGAGTTGTAGGGTGCGACGATCCCTATTGGTGGCCCTAGGGTTTTAGGGCCGACCGTGTGGGGATAAGGGATGATTGGGGTTGTATTTTTGTACTATGCTATGCTTGACTAACTAGTTTCATCTCTTAATCCTCGATTCTAATTGCTTACTCTAGAAAGGGGGTTAAGGGGGTCGGCTGCTTGGGGCTACCCTAATCTTAGGGTAGGTCCACTTAGTTTAGGTTAATGAAACCCTTAGGATTCATATTTAGATAGTGTTGTCATGATGTTAGAATGCTTATAAATTTCTACCTCGTTATGTTGCATGAATCAATGAACCTAGCATAGGGTGGCCGACCATACTAGGGTTACCCCTAGGGTTCTAGGGTCGGCCGGGTAGGGACACTTGAGAAAATTTAGAAATGACGATGACATTGTAGACTCCTAATTAACTTATTGGTCTTAACATGATTCCTAAGGTATTGGGAGGGTTGGATATACCTATGAATCATCTAAGTCCGACCCTACACTCTTAGGGCTGATTCAGTTGAAATCGGACTTGTGGGAAAATGGTAAGAGCTTGGTTTACCTACTTTGACATGTGAGTTTGGTGTGTTATTTTATGATAAAAATAGTAGATAAATGACTTTTTAAAGGTAAGAAAATTATGGATTAAGGGTAGAGACTTATCATGAATGTTTAGGTCGATTCCTAAGGTTACATGAATCCGAGTTTCTTGAAGATTACATGCATCACTTTAATAATTGTTGAGCATGAAAATCTTAGGGATTATTATTTTTAATCGGTTTTTTTAATATGAAATATTACTGATTTATGATGGTATTGTAGTTATTTAAATTCAGATTTAAATGTATCCATGTTTCATTGTCACGATTCACAATTAGAGCTTGAATGATAAAACATTAACGGAATATGGATTCCTAATTGTGGTTGTATGTCATGTACATTTGTCATTTGTATTATATTGAAAATGTGTATGAGAAAAGTGGATTTCACCACCAGGGATTAGACCCCGGGGTAGGGCTGGTTCAGTAATGTGCATGCTCATATCGCAGTCCAACGGTTTGAACTTCAATCTTATAGAAATTGGTATATTATGTTCATGCTATTTTCCTACATGATATGATAATGTATGACATGAATGTGGATGTGGATGTGATTGTTCATGAGATTGGATGCACAACCAGCCTGGTCAGCTGGTGGTCTACAGGCCAAAAAATGCGTCAATGAGCCACGTTGACGATAGAGCCAGAGTGGCATTGGTAGAAGGGTCACACCCAACCTCTGGATTTTCCTGGGTTCAACTCAAGGGCTCATGGGTGAGGGTCGCTAGTCTTGAGCTAGCAACCAATCTCTAACCCTATATTTATCATGCTTACACTGGTATGGGAATGAGTTAGCGCAGGTATTCGGGTCACTGTGAGGGGATAACCTCAGTTAAGATATTACATGAACGGGTCTAAATTGTTTATTTATTTATGGTTATTTGACTTATGTCTTATGAGAACAAGCATCTGGATTGGACTAAAACTACTGGGCCCAGTCGGGCTAGACCCAGCAAACACTTCATCCTTCATTGCGAACCAAACCACACGGCCCCATCAGGGGCTTCGCCCCAACTGCATCCCTGAGTCAAGCTCGAACCAGGCTAAGAGGCTTTGCCCAGAGAACCCACCTGGCCGCATAAGGATATCTACATCCGACCTTATCAGAAAATATACAACTGTCATCTCCGAGATCGACCCCGACCTATTCTAGGCAACCTCATTGCATGAGAGACACCAAATTGGACCGAAAGACCCCGACTCTCAGGCAAAGATCTCGTCGAGATTTTCAGTCAGCTCAGATGCTACAACATGAGGTTAAATCTAAAAAAGTGCGCCTTCGGAGTGCAGGGTGGCAAGTTCCTCGATTTTATGTTAACACACCGGGGGAAAGAGACCAATCCAAAAAAATGTTGGGCTATTCAAGAAATGTGAAGCCCACACAACAGAAAAGAGGTACAACAACTCACTCGAAGGATGGCGGCACTTTCCAAATTCCTTTCTATGTCGGCCAACCGAGTCGCTCCCTTCTTCAAAATCTTGCAGAAAAAGTTGGACTACCACTGGGATGAAAAATGCGAACATGCCTTTGTAGATCTAAAATGATTCCTAGCCACCCCATCAGTTTTGGAAAAACCACTACATGGAGAAACCCTCTTTCTCTACCTTACTATCACGGAGAACGCCCTCAACTCGGTCCTGATTCAGGAACAGGAAAAGGACCAAAAACCAATTTACTTCATTAGTAAAGTTCTCCAAGGACCAGAAATCAGATACCAATAGCTCGAGAAGCTTACCTTTAACCTAGTCATTTCGGCTCGAAGGCTTAGACCATATTTCCAAAGCCACCATATTCAGGTATGCACTGAACAGCCCATCAAGCAGGCGATGACTAAGCTCGCGCTTGCGAGGTGAATGATATCGTGGTCGGTGGAGCTTTCAAGTACTAACCGAGAGGTCCCATCCAGGCCCAAGCGCTAGCTGATTTTATTATCGAGTTCACCAACCAAGGAGATACTCCCAAGAAGGAGGAAACCTAGACATTGTTTGTGGATGGCGCTTCCAACAAAAAGGGAAGCGAGGCAGGCATCATTTTGGAGAAAGGTTAGGGAATCACACTATAGCAATCCCTTCAATTTCAATTTAAAGCCAGCAACAATCAGGCGGAGTACGAAGCCCTAATTATCGGACTAAAGCTTGCTCAAAAAGTAAAAGCTCGAAACATCATCGTAAAAAGCGACTCACAGCTTGTTATGAGGAAAGTCAACAGCACTTGCCAGGCCAGAGATCCTTCACTCGAAAGGTACCTTGCGCTAATACTATCTCTAATCACTAACTTCGATAGCTGTGTAATTCAACACATATCTTGGAAGGAAAACACTCAGGCCAACCTGCTATCCAAACTTGCTAACAGCAAAAAACCCCAGAATAATAGGTCGATCATTCAGCAAGTCCTCAGACATCCGAGCATCCAACCAGCTGACACCACGGCCGAAGTCCAAACAATTGAGCAAGGCACGGATTGGAGAACTCCTTACATCAATTACCTCAAGCAGGGCGAAATCCGGAAGGCATCCCCAATCCAGACAAATTCAAAAGAATGACAAACTACCACACGCTTCTTGATAACCAGCTCTACAAAAGAGGGCTCTCTCTCAACCACTCCTCAAGTGTGTCGCCCAACCTTAGAGGGAGGTCGCTGGCAGCAACAATCCTCCGAGCCAGCTACTTCTAGCCGAGTATGAAGATAGATTGCAACAGCTACGTCAAAAAATGTGACAAACGCCAAAGGTTCATGGAAGCTTCTCAACTACACCCCAAACCATTGCACAGTTCAGACGTCAGTTTGTCATTCCACAAATGGGGTATAGACCTGCTCGGTCCTTTTTCCCCAGCACCTAGGCAATTCAAGTTCTTGGTCGTAGCGATCGACTACTTCACCAAGTGGATAGACGTTGAACCCCTAACGACAATTGTAACATATAAAGTCCAATAGTTCATCTGGAAGAATATCATTTGTAGATTCGGAATACCATGAGAACTCGTTAGCAGCAACGAGACTCAATTAACGGATCTATGATTCCAAGAATTCTGCTCGGACCTCGGCATCAAACAACTCTTCTCATCTATTGAGCTCCTGCAAACAAATGGACTAGCAGAAGCGGCCAACAAAGTAATCCTAATCGGGTTGAAGAAAAAGCTCAACCCAAGTCAAGGCCTAATGGGTCAACGAACTACATGAAGTGCTCTGGAGTTACAACACAACCACTCAGTCTTATACCTCAAAAACCCCTTACCGCCTCATCTACGGAGCGAAGTTCGGATGTGGCAAGTTCGGATTTAAAAAATCCAACTTAATTTATATTTTTTTATACTTTTGGAATAGGCTGACGTGGCAAGTTCAGGTTAAAAAAATATAAACTAAGTTGCTGATTAGGATGCCATGTCAACAACTAACGGGACGATTAATAGCAAGTAGACGAGAGATTAGAATTGATGTAAATTCGTAAGTACGGGTTATAATTGATGCAAATTAAAAGACGGGTTAGATTTGTTAATTTCGTCAAAGTATGGGTTAGATTTGTCAATTTTAAAATCAACTTAGTTTTTTTTTATTATTATTCTTTTGGAATAGGCTGACATGGCAAGTTCAGGTTAAAAAAATATAAACTAAGTTACTGACTAGGATGCCATGTCAGCAACTAACGGGGCGATTAACAACAAGTAGACGGGAGGTTAGAATTGATGTAAATTCGTAAGTATGGGTTATAATTGATGCAAATTAAAAGGTGGATTAGATTTGTTAATTTCATCAAAGTATGAGTTAGATTTGTCAATTTTCCCTAAATACAATAACAAACGAGTGTGCGTTCATAAAGAACTCAGTGAGTGATTCTATTGAACCTCCACCAAAATCCCAGTATATAATTAACACAAGCATTATAAATATTATGTCAGGAATTTGATACAAAATATGGCCAGTCGAAACCTACAAGAGCACAATTATTCGACCATATCTAGCCTATCACATGATATAATAATTCGGCCACCATGGCCCCTAAGCAATGCATAGTCTCTAGGCCACAGTTAGCCCATACATCACACGTAACAAACGGCCTACTAGAGTACACTTTGCCCAAACAGGCTTCCTCACATAAATACAATTCGACCTCGACCAGTCGTGCATCATAAATCATAAGCGACCTCGACCAGCCGCATCAATGTGATCAAATCTCGACCTCGACTAACCGGATGATCATGGGTTATTCTCGACCTCGACTAGTCGGATAACCATGCACATTCTTCGACCTCGACTAGTCGTATGTGCAATAATCGACCTCGACCAACCGTACAATCACAATACACATAACACATCACATATACATATTTCCTACTCATTCCAAACCCCAAGCATGCACCTGCTCCTAGTCCCTTTCCGGACTCTCTCAGTCACATCTTAAAGTGCTACCCTTTCATATTGGGTGCATACTAAGACTAACATATTTGTAGCATAAAATGTCATGTTCCTACTATGATGTCTCAGTAAAATAATCACAACGATAATCAATTTATTCCCAACAATTAAATATTCAATTGTATAATTACATATCCAAATTCAGCAATTAACATTTAATTACAGCATGATCATAAACATGTAGGGAACCAATAGCATATTCCTAAGCATGAAAATAACCTACACAGCGTAATAAAAGTCACGTTAATATGCACATCTCAATCTACATGTTCTAAATCATGTTCTCAACAACGTGATGTACTAACTTCGGCTACCTAACCTTTAACACCTTGCTCGGCTGACTCTAGCGTCTACAATAGCAAGTAGGGAAATCGACCGACCCTAACCTGAGCATACCTTGGTTTTCCTCAAGCTAACCAATCTTATTCTTTAAATGTCATGCCATCTAGGAATTTAGTTTCCTAATCCCAATATTTCTTCTCCCCCACTCGGCCACCCCCTTCACTATGGAAGAATTTCATACGGCTGGCCCTTAGGGGTTTAGAAAAATAATTCCCAATCCATTCAATAACCTCACCGACCTCTATAAGGTTCTTGCACAAAACATAAATTAGATCTACCAAGTTTAAATGAACACTTAAATCTAGAGTTTTCCATGAAGCCATTTAACCCGAACTCGAAGGGGTCAGCCCTAAGCATAGGGTCGGCTCTAACCCCTTGCTACACACTCATCCTCGTATTCATTGAAATTTAGGAATGACGAGTTCTTAAATATTTCAAGAAGGAATCCAAGAATTTTAAAAAGAATTATCACCATAGCAAACTACGATTCCCAAGACAAACATCTTTCCCTTAATTCCTTTTACCTGACTGGTCCTTCCTTACTCTACACTTCTATTTACTCCCAACCATGTATCAATAACGATTTATAAGGTCTCATGTAACCCTGCAATACAACCTTGCCATAATACAAAAAAACACAAAAGACCTATCAAACGACCTCAGATCTGAGATCTGACACCACCATCGCGCTAAGGATGCGATAATCTACAACTTTCATATTCAACTTGATGTCATCTACGTCTCTATCATCAATTTCAAAAATATCCCAAAATCTTCAAATATCAATCTATTTTTTTACAATACAACTCACCTTTTTAATTATTTAATTTATAAAATCTAAAATAATCCCTCATCTTTCTCCTCCCTGCCCGAACCCGACACCGCCTCCTTCCCTTCTCGAGTCAGCACCGGGCAGCCACCCGGTCCGCCGATGACCACCAGCCGGCCCCCACCGGCCTCTCCCACGGCCTCAAGCGTCGTTGGGGCACCGACCCATCGCCAGGAAAGATCCAGGCAGTAGCGGCGACTGCTGCCATACCGCAGCAACCGTGTTGCAGCAGCCTAGTTGCCGCTGAGGCTGCGTGGTCCGATGCCATAGGTAGTGGCACAGCCGCCGCCTTTCGGCAGGCTCTGTCGACCTTCCTCTCTCTTCACTCCTCTCCCGATCAAAATAGAAAATCAAACAGTGAGCGCTAGAACACAACAAAATCTATTAAACCACTCACCGACAAGGTGGATCAAGAAGGAAGATAACCTAGGATTTGTGCAGCTCCTCGAGTCGCACAGTCTTAGGCATCCTTTTATTTTATTACTTATTTTTTAAATTACAATAATGCCCCTAAGCCTTAAGCAGGCCATAACTGTGTCTATACTCACCAGATTCGGGTTTTGGTTGGACCCTCGAACTTGTCTCGAGTCCAACCTACATCTAACATTCAAACAACTTAAACCAAATAATTTATACTTGCGTGTAGAGGTTGTACCTCAATTCATGCCTTCTGACGACTCGCTCAGTCCACATCGAGGCGCATCCAAACTTCTCCGTTGAAATCACAATGAACAAACTTTTTTTTTTCCACGGGTTTTACACCTCCGGCTCAGCCCGTTATGCTCTTAGCGAGGAACATGACCCCAAGCACACCTATCGCGAGCTTGGTTTTCACCGAGTATGGTCCTCAGCCCTAAATGCGGCCTCAGGCTCAGCCCGGCACGCTCTCAATGAGCAACATGGCCCCAAGCCGCCCATCGCAAGCTCGGTTTTCACTGAGTCTGATCCTCGACCCTAAACACAGCCTTCGGCTCAGCTCGACACATTCTTAGCAAACGGCATAATCCTAGCTTATTCCTCATAAAAATACCAAACAGGTAAAACTACAGTTCAAATACTACACTAATCCAATCATGCAGGGAACAGCCTTTCAGACAAAAAGGAAGATGTATCTTTTATTTCATAAAACCCCAAAAAGGAAATGAATACACTTACAAACCCACAGATGGCTATTCAAAGAAAGAAACACTTTCAAACAGAACATCCACTTGGAGAGAGTATCGAAAATATGATCGCTGAGCGAGCTGAGCAAGAAACGAAGTTTCGGCTCAAAGTCCTACTGCCAGGATTCAGCGGCGTGCATAAACTGGGTCGGGGAAGCCCTTGAAACCCAAGAGTTGGAAGGATAGACATAGAAGAAATTCAAAGTGGCAGCGGACAAAGCAAAGAACCGCTAACAAGAGTTCTAAGCTAACACGGTGTTCCCTTAAAACCATGGAAACAGACTTCGCCTTCGCTGTAAGCCCTGTTGTACATACCTACACCTAGAACTCCTTCTCCTACTCAAATCCTTAAGCCCGATGGTACAAACTCACTACAAACGGCGAACCCCTCACCGAACGAAAAGCAACCTCTAATAGAATGTACAAATGGCGAACATCCATGAGAGTTTTCTCAAACGTCACCCTCGGTCCAAATACCAAAGGAAAGATCGTGAACCCACCTCGAGACCAGCCAAGGGTATAAAGACTTCACTCAGAGCTCGGCACACAGTCTTATAGACTCCGACCGAACTCAATGGTTGTGGACTGGACTAGAACTATTAGGCCTAGTTTAGCTAGACCCAGCAAACACCCCATACCTCATTGTGAACCAGACCTTGCCATTAGGGGGATCCACCCCAACTGCATCCCTTTCTACACTGTTGTCACACCCTAAAACTAGAGCAACGTGATTGGACAAGGTAAATGATCGTACCCCGAAGCCTAATTCAGATATCAGAGAACCATATAACAAACTACGGCAATGCAAATACCAACAGCCTAAAAGAATAATAAAAATTAAACAGCTTCAATCCACTTTTAAAAGAAATGTGGAAACATGAATATCCATACCAAAATGTGAGTTAAACAATGTTTGAAACAAGAAATGGAAATAAAAGTAACTTGTAAAAAAAATATTCAACTACAAGACTCTATCTGACTTAGACCACAACCTCGATTCTAACTTCGACATATCACGAGATCTGCCCTGAACCTGCTGCTCCTAACCACGCCACCCAATATTCTAGTACCTCTACTGGTTCTGACCTAGTGCTACAAGAAATAAAAAGAAAACAATAAGTCTGTATTGGACTTAGCGAGTGGCTCGGTCCTGAGTCTACCATGGTATATAAGTCTACCAAAAGTATGGAAGACTATGGGGACTTAGAAGATCATACTTTTGGTCACCATAGTTTGCTCAAATGAACTTTGGTTTTAGTCCCCATAGTCTTTCATACTTTTGGTCCTCATAGTTTGCTCGAATTTTGGTTTTAGTCCTCATAGTTTGCTCGAATTTTTGTTTTAGTCCTCATAGTTTAAAATTTTTTATTTTAGTTCCCACACTATATTTCCATTTAGGATTTGGTCTCTGCCGTCACATGAGGCCTAAACGGAGGTGACGTGGATAAAAGGTGTTGACTGGACATTGTTGACGTGGAGTCTACAGGACCAACCTTAGAACCGCGACAAGTGTACACTTGAACCATTTATGAATTGTTTCGGTCGAGTGTTGATATCACTTTGCAACTACTCGAACTCGTTCATTATGAGAAATCGTATATAAGAACATAGTAACTGCTTCCTCCACAAAAATATTTCTATCCTCTAAGCCAACTCTCCTAAGATCATGGCATAATCTAAGGAATAGATGTGGTTCGACACACAAATTTTTGTACCATTTTACTAGACTATGTATAAACTCTTCTACATAATCGACACCTCTCAAAATTGAAGTGAGTATATACTGCTCTAGGTGGTGGTGCATTTTTTGGAGCGTCTAAAGAATCCAATATATACATCACTATTAAGAATACAAAATCATCAAACACTTCATTATCCTCTTCGTCGATGCATGGATGTGGTGGACGACTCATTCTATGACAACAAATAACAAATCATGTTAGAAGAATATAAATTTGATACTGTATCTAATATATACCAAATTTTAAAAAAAAATCTTGTCTAATACTCCTTCAGTTGATATCAATCATATCAGTATATAAAAGGAAGCAATATATCAAGTTCGTCTAAACTTTTTCCATCCAAATTTTTCTCACCCAAATTTCTCTTTGATCTCCCACTCATACCATTGTTTTTTTAATTTTATTTCTTATCTTTATCCTCTCTTAAATCCCTAATCTAATCGTTATGTTTTTAAGTCCGTCCAAATTTTTCTACTATTCATATATTCTATCTCTCATCGGTATCAAGTTTTCTAAACAAAAGCACTTAAGTCCCTAATTTAATCACAACAAAATTTTTCTAGGGTAAATAAAATTTAAATTTATTAAAATATTTTTAATAAATTAGATAAATAAAATTCTTAGATGAGTTTGTTATTTCTAAAACTATACATTTTAATTTTTTTATTTAAAATTATTTTTTAAAAGAACATTCTTTGTAATTTTTTAATCTTACTAAAAACTTTTATTCTTAAAAAATAATTTTTTTATAATATGCTAATAATATGGCAACTTATTTATGAAAATTTAGGTATATAAATATTTAATTTTTAAAAAATTAATTTAAATTATTAAGAATATTAAAATTTTGTTTAAATTTAATTTAAAAATTAATTTACAGTTGAAATTTAAAATAATCATTTTTTTTCTAAAATTATAATAATTAATTTTAAATTTATATTTATATCACCTGAAAATTTTTTGATACACTATTCTATTTATATATAATGATATATTAAAATATAAAATTCTATTTTCAATTTTTTTATTTTTTAAATCACAAGTTTTGCATGAGTACTGCATTTAGTTATTATATATTTGAGTATTCTCTTAAAGGAAAAAAAAAAAGCAATATGCAAAACTGCTCAAGTATTAAAATCTTTATCGGATCCAAATTTTAGCAGTACGTATTGCATGTATTCGAACAGTTTCCGTGGTGGGAAACCTGAGATCGAAACCCGGATTTGAGCCACAAAACCAGAAAACGTCGCATAGAAGTTCCTGAGCAAAACAACACGATCGCCATCCGTCCACTATTTTTCCATTACAAACCAAGGGCAATATACTTACTCGCATAGTACTAATTTATACGCACACTATTTCTTAACCTCAACAGGGGTTCTCGGAAAGCGGCCAAAGCGGACTCGCTCTCTGGCTTGGTCACTTCTTCGAACATTTTGCGATCGCTCTCTCTCCCTGCGCGATGTTGAAGACGGTGGCGGCTCGCCGCCTTCTCTCCGCCCTCTCATCCTGCCACGGCGCCACTGCGTTGGTGCCCGCATCCCTCCGTCTTCTCTCCACAGACTCAACGCCCCTTCCCAACCATTCCCCGGTCCCCTCCGAGGATCAGCCACAGCAGAAGAAGGAAACCCCCACAGGAGGATCTCCCGCGGCGGATAATGGCGGCGCGTCCCATCGGGATACGAACAGATCCAAAACTTCAAATGACACGGGGAAGTACGAGGAGGAGCAGGCTCGGGTCCTTCGCGCGGCCCTTCCTCACGTCGTAAGCCTTTGACCCTTTCTAATACTATACTCCTTGGCTCTATGCCGCTGTTTACACTTCTGGATCTCCCGTGAGTTTGTGTTATAGGTGAGGTTGGGATGGGATGAATCGGCTATGGTTGCTGGCGCGAAAGATGTGGGCGTATCACCGGCAATTGTCGGCTCATTTCCTCGAAAAGAAGCTGCTCTTGTCGAGGTAAACGAATCCAATCCTTCTGGAAACTGTGGTTCTACTATAATTTCGCGTGGTAGAGTTAATGCATTATGTTCACTCTATGTAGTCAGTAATATAATTTGGTTTATTATAAAGAACAAAAACCTCATGAACTTATAGATCAATTACAATATTAATCTTTGAACGTAAAGTCCCCATTTGTCTTTTCATTATGTTGTGGATAGTTTGGAACTATAATTAGGAAATAGAACTTTTGTTGTTCCAGGTGGTTCTAAGTAATTAGGATCGTGCTTGTTCGATAGAAAATTATCATTTCATTGTTTATGATTGGTTCATCCACCATATACATCTGTCTATATGTTTATGAACAGTTGGATAATTCTTACAACAATGTTCTAAATGTCAATGTCTTAGGAGTTTAGGTATTGTTATGATATGGCTGATGGTGAATGAAGGTGTTTAAATAACAAACGGTTATTACTATCCTGTCTTGCTTTCTTAATTCACCTCTAATTTGTTATGGTATTTAAATTAATAAAGAATTATCAAATAGCCAAACAGTCATGTCTGGGATCAATATAAGTCCCAGTATGTAATCTGCTAAGGAAGATGACTCAATTTTACGTGTATGGTAATTCAGATTTTATGACAAGGATTAAATATTTTTAATTTTACGTGACATGTTTTAGAGTTTCCATCTTTCATGTATAAGTGCAATTAGATATCCAACCATTTGGACATTATAATACCTTGAACTTCTATACTTCTTTGCCACAAAGCTTATCTTAGCAGGCTATTCCCTTACCTCTGATCTGAATATCAGGTCACTATGTCAAAAAGGAGCAACCTTAATATGGTGTAAATGTTGGATCTTAAGTAAACAACTCTCAAAAAAAAATATTACCTAGAGATACATTGGTAGGCTTTTCATACCTGTTGTAGAAATATAGTTCCTATTGTGATATTGCTCAGTTCGTTATTGTTGGTTTTACTGTATTTATGATAGTTAGTTGTGAACATATGGTTGTCTTCTTGCTTCCACTCTCTCCCTCTCCTAGTTTTTTTTTGTTTTTTTCCCCTTAATCCCTTTTTGGGGGACAAGATCATTGAAGTTGTCCTACTCAGTTTCAAATCTCATACCCTATCAGGTGGTAGGTGGTACGGTCAGTACCTGTTGGTTTTTGAGAAAACCGATACAGGGTGGTCGCCTGTACGAGCTGTATCAAGCGGTATATTGCATTTCCTGATTGTATCGGCTCGGTACTGATCGGTACAGGGTCTGACCCAAGGGTTTTAAGAGTTTTAACAGATAAACACTTTTTCTTCTCATCTTTACATTACTCTCTCACTTCAATATATGTGAAATTTCTCTCATTCTCTTAAATCTCTCTCACACCTCTCTAACTACTTTCATTCTCTCATTTTCATTTCAAAATTCTGTTGAAATGGCGCCAAAGTGCCTAAATGATCGTGAATTATAGCACTGCCTCAATTGGAGAGAAGAGAAACCACCGGCAATGCATCCACCATGATTACATTGCTCGTGGTTGGAGGGATCACTCGCTTGAAGCAACAACTTGGTCTGAAGAATTAATTTGAGATATTTCTATGTTTACTAGCGAATTATGTATGCTTTTTATCATTTTAATGAATTACTCACTATTTGTTTATTCATATCTTTTTTCTTTTGAAGTATCTCACCATGGTATACTTCTCTTTCTAAGAAAAATTGGCAGGCTTCTTTTTAATCTAGCATGCTTGCAAGTCTTCTGCATCAAGCTTGTATTTGTCTATTTCTCTACACAGTTAAAAGTAAATGGGAAACAGAAACATGAATACAATTATCCTATGTTTTCCCCATGTCCTATGTTTTCCCTGATGTTGTGCTTATTTTGGGACTCAATAACCTCAGCTAGTCAGCTAGCATTACATTTAATAATACACTGCAGATTATGAACATCTCTTGGATATATTGTTGCATTAGGTGAAAAAGAAAAGCCAGTTATATATGTACTCCTAATCCTAGTTGAATATTTATGTTCATAATTATGTAAGATTTGATAGTCCATTCTCTTCTTTAGTGGGAGATATGAACAACAATAGCTTTAGAAATCTCTCTAGCTTATTCTGCTGTTTTACCATATGGTACATAACCATTTATATTCTCCTTTCAATATATTCAGTTTTTCATGGACGAATGCCTTCAAAAACTCATTGATAAAATTGAGCCAGGAGATGAACTAAAAGATTTCATACTAAGTGATCGTCTTGCAAAGCTTATTCGCATTCGGTTGGAGATGCAAGCACCTTATATATCAAAATGGCCACAAGCACTAAGCATTCAGGTGAAATTTTGTCTTTATCTGCTACTAGTAGTCAATAATTGTATGATCTCGTTATCTTTAGTTAACTTTGGCAGGCACTTCCAGCAAACCTTGCAACCAGTTTTAAGCAACGAGCTGAACTGGTTGATGAGATATGGCATGCTGCAGAAGATTCAGGTTCTGACTTGGACTGGTATGTTAAGCGAACTGTACTTGGGGGTATATACTCAACAACAGAGGTGTATATGTTGACTGATCATTCTCCAGGTTCATTTCCTCTCTCATGTTCTTTGCTAAAGCTAGTCTTTATATTCATTTTCAACTGAAACAACCTGACTGAAAATAAAACATATACAATGAGAAGATATAATTTATTTTCCAACTATTATACATGAATCACTTTTCTTTCCTTTAATATTTCTTTGGGTTAATTTTAATTTAGTCTCTAAAGTTTAAAAAAGTCTCACTTTTGCCTCTGAAGTTTATTTTCAATCTCACTTTGACCCCTCAAGATTAAAAGTCTAATTTTGACCCCTTAAATTTGTTTTTATTCTCACTTCAGCCCTTATAATTTGAAAAATATCTTACTTTGACCCTTCAAATATAAAAGTCACTTATTCTTTTTCATCAATCAATCAAACCAATCTTTCTAAAAAGATATTGAGTTATTTTTCACCGACAGAGTTTGTGGTTTAGTCCCATGTTGCATGTTTAAGGAAGGAGAAAATATTGTTCTTATGATAATAATTATCAATATTGTTGTTGCTAACACATAAGTACAAGTTAATTGAGTTTATCGGTCAACGTAGCACATGAAGCACATGGGGTTTCATGCAATTCACATGAGAATGATATCAATTACTAAGTAAATTTTGGGCAACGGATGAAATAAATATATATTTAAGGGGCTAAAGGGAGATTTTTTTTTTTCAAATTGTAAGGATTAAAATGAGAAATAAAGTAGAGGGGCCAAAAGTGACATTTGATGAAAACTTTAGGGGCCAAATTGGAATTAAACCTTTAATAAGTTTTACATGTAATCCAAGGTGTATATTCCTTTTTCACCAGTTGAATTATTTCTCCTTTAGTGTTCTGCCTCTGATATATTGAGTTGAATAGAGATACTGAATTTTTCTTTCTAAGATCATCTTTTGTACTTACTACTGAATCACCTTGAAGCAATTTACACTTAATTTTTCACCTTACCACAATTCCATATGCTGCTTATTTTATCTTTCCTAAAATGCCATTTGTCCTTCTCTGTGATTTATTTATCTATATTGATCTTCTGATATATTACTTCATAGCTTGAACATATTGTTGCATAAAAAATAAACTTATCAAGACAGCTGAGTGCATGAGGCTTCCCATTTGTTTTAGGTCTCCATAGGATCAACTTATGCATCCTTACCTCTGCAAGTAAAGTCTGATTCTGTGGACAGCATATTCTCAAATAAACAATGAAACTACGCCTCCAACAATTCATGTTCTACAAAATAACCTTTTAGCCATACAAAATCTCAAGCTACTTGATTTATGTTCACCCATGTCTTCAAACATTCGTGCTTTTAATTCTATGCATGGATCATGAAGTCTGGTTAACAAAATAGGATTTGACCCCCTATAAACTGTCTGTAACATATAAACTATACATTAATGTTAGCCATAAATATTTTTCATCGGACCAAAGTTTCTCCATTCGTACCTTTTCTGCTAGTGTGACTTTATTGCTATCTGGAGACGCTATGTTTTTTGAGGACATATACGAGCAGTATAGTTGTCCCTTGTTCATCTCTGCCATAGTTATTCATGTTCGATTGTTCTGCAGAGTTTGAAGAGACATGGACATTCTTAGACCACCGTATAAAGGATGCTTTAGACCTTCGCAAAACTGTTCAAGAGGTACTATCATGGTGATGAAAAATTGAAAAGCATTGTTCTTTGATTTTTTAACTCTTATTCTATCGTGTTTGGTTGCCCTGTAGGCTGCATATTTAGCAGAAGCAGTTGGTGTAGGCATGGGCAACACAGTGCAGGGATTCATGAAGAGGTTTCTTCGTGATTGAAAAGTCATACTATAACAATAAACATATTTTTGGGAAACCCCAAATGTTGCTTTTGTTTCTTTCCTTGCTACAAAATGTGTTTTAGTTGCTTAGCAAAATGATTATTTGAATTGTTAAAGCTTTGTGAAACATTTTTTTGATGGGAAGGATACTCAGCAATATATGTGTATTATCAAATTTGTCAATGTACTCTAAATGCTCTTCTCCTATGTTAGTTTGCACAAAAATAGAAATACTTTAATTTAGTGAAATAACATATTTAATATTAAAAAAATAAACCATTCTCTTATCTTTTTTCTTGTTCCTCACCGTGTTGGTGCTTTGGAAGCGCACAATCATGACCAACCTCGACGAATAAAAACACCTAATTTTTATCTTCTTCTTTTTCTTCTATTGCCTCTAATGTCTCAAGGGCTTTTGAAATTCTTTTTTTCGTCCCAACAAGACTTTGGATATAGTGTTAAAAATCCATTAATACTAGGATTTGAGAAAGAAAAGATAGAAGGTCTGAGAAAAATGTTAAATATAAATTTTGAAGTTTCATTTAGGATCAATCGACTCCGATTGATCGTAGAGGGACACCGAGGAGAAAGAGGAAAATGCAAAATAGTTGCAAAATGGTGGATGTATATTATATGTTCATATGACAATGATTATTATTTATTAATTAATAAAATTAATTTTTTGTTTTTGTTAAATTTTTAGTTTTTCTTTTTTTAATTTAATTTAACTATTGCATTTTATTAAATATTTAACATTATGATTATATTTTATTTATTGTCTAAAAAAATTAATATTTGTTTAGTTTTGTATCCAATTTAATTATTTAGTTTTGTGTTCAATTTAATTTGTTATCAATCCTAAAGTTTGAAATATATTAGGAAAAAATTAAAAATTGTGATAGATTTATTACAAGGGTCAAAATTTAGGATAAATTTATTACAATGGTCAGAGTTTATGATAGATTTGTTACGCATGTTTGCTACGTGGAAATTCGATTAAAAAAAAAAGTTAAAAAAAAAAATTTGCAATATCATTTCTGATGATGATGTGGTGGCTTATTAACAGCCAACTAATAGGAATATATAATTGATACAAAAAGTAAGAAATATATAATCGATACAAAATGTAAAATTAGAATATATAATTATTTCAAATAGAGATAGATTTATTAATTACCCTATAATTTAGGATATATTCCCCATTTTTTATTCTTTTGTATATACCAAATCATTTGGCGACTCATCTCTCTCCACCCTCAACGCCATCACGTCAAAGTATTAAGGATGTGACTAGAAATGTCAACGGGGCGGGGCGGGTACAGGGGTGCCTACCCACTACCCGCCCCGCGAAATAAACGGGTACCCGCTACCCGTTTATTCCCTGCGGGTATTAAAAATGAGTACTCATTTAATTACCCGCGGGGGGACGAATACCCACGGGTATTGACGGGTACCCATGACAATTTTAAAAAATATAAACTTTGACATTTTGATAAGAATTTCAAATATAAACTCTCTTCAAATAAACACACAATATTTTGATGACAACTTCAAATATAAATAATTAAACACACTTCAATTGGTAGGTAGTGGATAATGGGTATTGACTATTGAATTAGGTTAGGAACTTATAATTTTTTAGTGTATGTATTGAGGGTAAAATAGTAATTTATTAATTCTCACGGGTAACGAGTACCTGCGGGTACGGGTACTATGATACCCGTACCCGCCTCATTTAATAAACGAGTATGAAAAATTACCCGCAAAATACTCGCGGGTAAAAAACTACCCTCCATATCCATCATAAACGGATAAATATTCGTGGGTACCCACCTAAACGAATTTTTTTTTGCCATCCCTAGACGTGACAACCCAGCTCAGATTGTTTTCCTCCGACGAGAGAATAATGAGTCAAACGTGATTTGACATTCAAAATTTTAAAAGAAAAACATTTGATTCGAACATTAAAAAGGTGGCACGTGAGATTCGAGGGAATATCCAACTAATCAAAAATTGTCCGACAAGACATCCGATGAATTATTGAAAGTACATGGCGTGTTTTCGTACAATTAATTTCCAAATTAGCCAAAGCAAGAAAATGTAAAGACTCCATTTGAAAACAAAGAAATAATTAGCTAATTCGAGTTTCTGTAAATATGAAATTTCCGTGAGCGGGTTAATTGTCAATACTGCCTTTTAATATTTCATGCTTCTAAATTCCAAACTGGCATGAGAAATGATAGCTTTCTTTCGAGTTTGCAACGAAATAATATGACACCTACTTCTGTTATTAGAATACTGTAACACCTTTCTGTATCTACTACAATTATTAATATCCCAAAAAGAGAAAAAAATCAGTCAATAGCAAGAAATCAGGTGATGGAAGAACACCAAATTAAAAGTATACACATACGCCTCAGCTCATACAGCACAAACCTCGTGAGCAGCTGCAGGCTCTTGTGCAGTTGGAACAAGAGCACACACATCCACAAGAATATGCAGGGCATGATAGTCTTGGAGTGGAACATTTTATCCTGGAGCAGGAAAAGCTGCAGCAGCAGCAGCAGCTTCTGCATGGCATTGCACAACGGCAAGAGGGGCATGACCAACTAGGTTTGCAGGCGCAGCTGCGACTTCTTCGCTTCCTTCGGCGGGTGCATCGTCCACTGGAGCAGCAAGCTATTGCTCTGCTTACAAATGAACACCTCATATTGATATCTCAGAAATACATGAATTGTACAAGAAAGCAAGATGGCATAAGGATTAACTTGCAAGAGTAACAACTAAATAGCTATCCACCTCATATGATAATGCTACCGCGAAGTCTTTGTTCTTGAACTAAACCAAAACAACCTTTTTTTTAATTTCCCCATATTTTGTTCCATGTAATTAGGACTAGCTAGAAAGTCTAGTAGAAGAAGCAACTGAAAAAGACAAGAACATTTAAGATATGCTGTACCTATCTACTAGAAGAACTAGAATATAGAACAAAAACAAGCTTCCATTGTTTATTAACATCACTAGCTAGTATAAGATTCTGTTGAGCAATCATCCTACATGAAAAAGGATTATCCAACATGAATTCGTAAACAGTTCTCGTTTGTAGTGTGTATAATCAGGTGATCAGAATCATTATTTATGAAAGAGCTAATAAATGTAGATATCACCCATAAAAAATCCTTCAAAACAAAGATTGAGTTAGTGATTTAAAAGAATGACAAATTACCGGAGCCACCTCCAGACACAGAAAGATCTCTTTCTCTTCTTGTATCTGGTTTACAGAAAATACTATGAGTATGTGACTAAAAGATACTCAAAAGGAAGGGCAAATTTGCAGTATCATACGTTGGGATTAGCGGATCTGGAATTGTCCCCACATACTCATCAACCCTGAGAAATGATCGATAATGAATATTTGCTCTAGATATTGGGGGATTAATAAAACAGAAAAAAAGTGACATTTTATTAACTCTTGTGGGCTGAGTTTACCAAGAAATTAAACTTTGTGCATACCACTGGAAGCTACAATAGGGAATCCCAGTGCATGGCAAGTCCAGCCAATGCAGGATTTCATTAACAATGTTTTCCCACTCGACCATCGACATTCATTATTGTGAAAAAGAGAGAAAAAGACTAAACATACGTACTCTTTGCAGCATATGGAGACAGGTTGAAGTCCTCCAACTGATTGTAACTCCTCCTACTTAAATAAAGCTTTGATTAGTTAATCCGGAAAAAATAAGTTATATCGAAGGTTTGAAATAAAGCAACACATGGAACAGGTTTATGTAGGAGAATATTAATGGCATGAATACATTAAAAGAAACAGTATCCATTTTTATTACTATTGGAGGTTCTTGACGTTCAAAGCTTACCCCTGAAACATGTCAAGAATAATTAAGCCTCCATTTTGAATAAACTCATTAGCCAAAGAAAATTTGATTGTGTTATGAACTATAAATATCTTACATAGAGGAAGTACAATCTTAAACAATGGATATACATACATTCCTAGAAAGAAGGAAAAGAAAAAAAAAATGTTTTTTTCTTAATATTAGGGATGCCTTTGAAGTTCAAACAGAACTTAGATACCAGCAACAACTTTTAGTTTGCAAGGATTTTTGCCACAGAAGGCAGTCAAAAGAACAACAGTTAGAGCAACATGAGTGGAGTAATGCACCAAACAAATTGCAAAGTTTTCTCTTTTTTTGCAAAATAAAAAATTGAAATATTACTTTGGAACAATATAGCAGAGTACTGAACACAACAAATTGAAATATTTTTTTCTTCAGAACAAAAAAGAAAATACTCCTTGATGAACTAATAAACATGAGCTTCGTATGCCATGAGATCATTAAAACACCTCAAAATATTCATCTCTACGCCTCTTATGGAATTGTTAATAACTTTCTGAATATCACTATTCAAACTCGTGAGCATCCAGGAAAAAAATAAGCACTAAGAAGTTTAAAAAACAATATTCTAGAATAATTTAAGACATGTGAACAATAATTGAAATAGTTTGTACTGAACAAAATAATAATGTTCTATACCAAAGAATTTCAAGCCTGCATGCCCAGAAACTAAAAATAAATTTCTAAAAAAATCCTGTAAAAAAAATTATGTCAGTATCTTTTCCAGGGGACAAATTTACCAACACTTGCTGTTTGGAAAGTACCAGCAGTTTCGAGCAGTAATACTGTCAATGTTCTTCAGTTTTTCTTGTCTGCTGAGCAAGAACTCTTCCAATAATGTACTTAGTAACAGGGCACATCAGCCACTTTTGTGTATTGGCTTTGTTCTTTTCTATAATATTTATAATAATCAGAAAACCTAACCTTTTGATCAATAATGTTGGTGAAATTTCATTGTTAACTAGACAATAAACTAAACCAACCTCCAGAAAAAAAAAAACGAAAAAAAAAATAGCATAACAGGAAAAACAAAGGGGGAAAGACTAGATTTTGCTATGAAGCCTTCAGTGTAGTCCACGCGCATCCAGCAGACACACCGATGGACTGGATTCAAGGACTCAACATCAGGAGCAGTGGAAAAAAGCCCGCATCTTTCACAGACATCCAATGGAATCAAAAGACCAAGAGACGCTTCACAACGAGCACTTCAATCCTTGAATCTCCGAAAACCAAAAGAAGAACAAGTTACCTCGAGAAAGCCGATCTCTCGGCTCAGGACCTGGACCTCCGCCTGCAGTCGGTGACGCCCGCAGAGGTCGGGGTACCGGGGCGGCGACCGAGGCCGCGGAGGAGACGGCGAAGGCGGCGGACCGAACCCTTCTTCCTCCGCCGCCATCGCTTCTGTGTCGGCCGATAAGAAGCACTTAGCTAGCGGCAGGCGATGAGGCAAGAAGGAGAAGGCGAAAGAGCCCAAGTTTTAGCTAGCTATGTAGTAGTAATAATATTCATAACAATAAGCGACGGAGAAGAGAAGGAGAGGAGGCGTCGCGTTTAAATGCGGAGGGAGAAGGGGGGCGGAGGGCGGCAAGTAAGCGGACCGAGTCGATATGGTCACCGTCTCCGCTTGCGTTCGCGTTTCCCGTTCTCCGTCACCTTTCTTCTCCTCTTTTTACCTATCTACCTTTGGAACGCAATAAGAGAGAGGGCGGCGAGGGAGCGAGTTTTGAGAGCCCGTTATAAGCAGCATATATTATTATGATGATCTAACGTAACGTCCGATATGGAAGAATATCCATTGTTCTAACAGTCCGATATAGTGGATCATAATTAATTAATTAATATTATTACACTAAAAATAATTTGGAAGGAACGATCTAATGAATTCAAAAACTGGATGGTTAAGCCGTTTATCGAATCATGCAGTAACGTGGAGATGAATCAATGATTAAAAGAAGAAGAAGAAGAAGAGATGTGAATCCGACCCGATAAGAAGGGGTGGGGAAGCGGGCCGCCTTGCTGCAGACCGCACGTGACTTCCACGTAGACGGAGTTGGGAGTATCGCTCCGGGATATGCACAGTCTGCAGCTGCTACCTCGACATTATAAGCGCCTTCCATCACATGTATTTATTTCAATTATTTTACGTATTTTTTTAATTAATTTTATATTTATTTCAGTCAGATGAGTACACAAATAGTTTAGTTATTGATAGATAGGCTGTGACTTCGAGTTGCCACTTGATTCAAATTCAAGCTCGCCTCATCATTACTAATATTTACTAGAGGTGGATCATATTTCTTGCTTGCTGTGATTTTTAAAATATGCAAAAATTATTCTGTTTTATTTTGTTTATTTCTAAATTTTAATGCTGAATTTTCATGAAAGAAGTGATATATGTTATGTTTTTGTCCTTTGCAAGTGAAATGACATTTCAAGGATCATTGCAAATCTTGTATGGATCTTCAAATATAACGCAAGATATGACAAATAGATGCATTAGGGGATGTGAGGAGATGTCTATTGTCTATCTATTCCCATTTTCTCGATCAAGCTGAATTTTAATCATTATGACTTTTATTTTATTTTTTTTAAAAAGAAAACACTCATCCAATGATGAGATTACATTCAGGGTCTAAATAGTGAGGGCATATGATCAATTGTTGTGCACCCACGCCAAAAATCGGCATGCAATCGTATTCCCAAAGAAAAAGTTCACAATCATTAATATCAAAAAATGGTACAATCTTATTCCTTCCATAATATTTTATTTTGGAAGCCTCCCTATTCTCGGGAGCTTTGATATTGCTAATTACATCAAAGATAATAAAAGAAGAAGAATAATATATCCCTAACGACTACATGATCAAAGAACAAAGAGTTACCTAGGAGCAAGAGTGTGCAGTTTTCAAAATACACTTTCTTCAAAACAAAATCATTGCTTGAGTTCCTGATTGATTTCATATCTCCAGTAAAACCAGTATGAGCAATAAGGTGAGCGCTAGTGTTGCATTTTCTGCTCACGTATATTCATCCTTCAATGATTACCTTATTAGCTATTGATAAAATATCCTTCACCAAAATCTTAGTATGTCATGGCCCTTTAGTTTTCTTCACCAATATCTCTATAGCTTGCTTGCAATTTGAAAAATTTTTGAAGTGTTTGATGTTTAACTGGCTTGCTTTTTAATAGACAAAGCCAACTAGCTTTGAGTTCAACAGTAAAAGCATCGATAGAGACTGAATTGCCAAGCCCCATAAAAAGTCCTCATTATCTGCATTTGTAAAATGAAAACTTAACTCAGTTTTACCATTTTGACTGATCCAAGAAGCATCACAGAGACTCCAAAATTTTGTGCTTGAGTGACTATTTTAAATTAAAGATCATACAAATATCCCAAATATTTACATTCAAGCAACCAACACTTGGAAATGATTTTTATGATAACTAAGTCAAAGTAGAAGGGTGGATTTACCATTTACCCTATGAATAAAATACTATACATAATGTTGTTCTTTTTTGAAGTCGGGGTGATGGGGTCCGACGCGTCTCCTGATCATATGCGACTCCGGTGCGCTCAAATAAGAATGAATTCCAGGTGAGGATAATAAAAATTGAAATCTAGATGTACCTAGGAGCATCGTGTCTATATTTAATGCGGATGAGGAATGTTTGGGTGATGATGTCGCCCGATAATCTCGTAGGGATGTTGCTCATAATAGATCAAGAGTGACCTCAAAGATGTCGGGCTCATGATTGGCAAATCCCTCGTAATTAATGAGGATGTAAGTATCCGTGTATGACTATTTGGAGCCTCCGATTTGCGCTATCTGGCTATGGCTTGAGTCTAGTTCACGAGTGTCAGCTCTATTAGGCCTAATTTGGCTAGGCCAGAGTGCTAGTCTAGTCCAATTATTGTGTATAATTTTATATAATATAATACACTTATTTTATATATATATATATATATAATGTTATAATATTATTTTTTGATCATACTACACTATAACAACAACAAATAAGCTTTAATCTCATACTAGATAAGATCGATTATATAGATTCTTTGTTTCCAAATCTCTCTATCCAATGCTAGATCTGAACCCATAGGCACTATTTCTCTGCACGTGATCATAAGTTTACCTCTATCATTATTCCTATTTTTTACTACTAAACTATCACATTTTTGAACTGGCCGGGACACCTAAGGGTCTTTGTAGCACATGTCCAAATCATCTTAAACGTCTTTTTCTTAATTTGTCTCTAATATGTGCTACATGCACCTTCTGTCGGATGTATCCATTTCTAGTCTTGTACAATCTTGTATGGTCACTCATCCACTTTAACATCCGCATTCCTGCCACATTCAATCTGTGTATATGTTGAACCTTAGTTACCCAACACTTGTTCTTCTATAGCATAGTTGGTCTTTGTGTTCACTTTGTTAGGTATCTTCTTGTGACATAGCACACCTGTGATCTTGTGGCACTTCTTCATTTCAACCATCCTGCTCTGACTTTATGGGTTAGATCTTCATCTATCATCTCATCATTTTAGAAAATGATGTCTAGACTAAGGCACTATTATACCACCTAAACTCACTTCTCATTCATCCCGGCCTCTTAATTACTTAGATTAAAATTGTAGTGCATATATTTCGACTTGCTTCTACTTAACCTAAAACTTATGCTTTCAATGGTGTATCTCCACACCTCTAACTTATGATTAACTCCTTTAATTCATCTCATCAACTAATACAATGACTTCTACAAATAATATACACAATGGGATACCATCTTGTATACTACTAGTTGACTCATCCATTACCAAAGTAAAACAAGTATAATGAATCCTGATGTAAACCCATTGTTATAGGAAACTCCCCCTGCTCGTACACTTGTAATCGCTCATTCGTACATATATATCCTCAATAACAGTTATATATTTAACATGAATACCCTTTTCTCCAATGTCCACCAAAGCACTTTTCTCTACACTCTGTCATATGCTTTCTCTAAGTCGATTGATGAAAATCATATGGAGATTCTTCCTCTTCTCTCTATAGATCTTCAAATCTCTTATCAAGACTTGTTGGGATCTATCTTTAATGCACTTAACTTTATTCAAGTAATTCCTCCTTTTCTCTCTTAGTTTTGCAAGGTTATACATTTCATTCTCCCTTTCTCGTGTCCCTAGCTTCTGGTACAAATCGACTAAGAATTTACCTTGGGCCCCACTAATCGCTTTCTTGATCTTTTTCTTTGCCCTCTTATATCATGCTACGTTGTATTGTGGCTATAAAAATTATTAGCCTAATTAGATTTTTATAGTAATTATGATAAGTTGGCATTTTTATTAGCATATTTCTTGATTATTCGCCAAACATCTTATCCCAAATAAATCGATATCATATTTTTTTAAAGTTTGCTTTATATTTAATTATTACAAAAAAGAAAAATGCAGCTAGGGATCAAAGTAGACCATATGCAAGATGAATCACTAACACTCTCACTGCACTCTATTTGGATTTGGGTTAAATGAGGGAAAGGGAGGGGAAGGGAAGGGAAGGGAAGGGAGGGAAAATGTTTCTCCTATTCGGTTTTATGGTTTTAATGAAAGGGAAAGAGAATATGAGATAATTTTTATCATGATTTCTCTTCAAATTTTAATTTTCTTTCAACCTCGATTTGGAGTTTAATGATGGTGAATAAAATTATAAAAAGTTCATCCAAAATAAACTTACGAAATTGTCATTATTATTAATTTTCACAAATTTACAATATCATATTCATTAAACCCTAGAGTCCTCTTCCAACCCCTATTGAAAATAAGCAGCAAAATAGAAGAGGGAGAGATTGTGAAGTCTTGTCATGCCTCCATTCCCGACAATAATCTTCTCAATTCCAATTCGAAGTAAAACTTCTTCTTTATTTTCTCATTTATCTCTATGGAAGGATATAGCACAGAAATATAAATGACATAATTGTTTATTAAATAAAAAATTTCTTATTACTCTTTTTTTTCCTTTACAAGGTAAGATTAATTTTTTTCCCCTTCTATTTCCTTCTAATTCTTATTAAGCTATATTCAAACAAGGTTAATGTTTATACTCTATTTCCTTCTCTTCCCCTTAATGAAACATTATCCAAAGAGAGTTATAAGCTAACACTGTATAACATATTGTACGTGGGACTTACTATTAAGTAAACAACAATCATTTATAAGAGGACAAGGATCACCTTAACGTCTTATTTGGATGAGGTGAAATATGATTTAGTAATGTATGGTATGATAATATATTATATGGTATAATACTATAAAAATTATTATCTTATTTGGAAGGATGGTATGATATTGTATGATTAAATGATAGTAGCTATAGAGAAAAATAAAGTTTTGGCTAAGCCGATCAAGAATGATAAATAAAAGTCTAATCTGATATGGGTATACAAAGGGCATAAGAGGAATTATAAATTTTGATTGGTGATATTTTAAAAATAAAATTTTATGAAATCATGAGAACCCATCAAATTCATGGTTTAAAAACTTGGCCAAAATTTATATTTTTCAAATCATGAGATTACCATATCATATCATGACCATTTATTAAAACTCTTCTCAAACATAAAATTAAATTATACCATACTATCATAAATCATACTCTATCATTAAACAAACAAGGCCTAATAGGTTGATGCCTATTAAGAAAGATATATTAACTAGCATTAAAGAATATCAACTATCAGGGTTAAAATAATCCACCCAAAATAAGCAATAACAAAGTTAGGATCAATAATACAAAAAGTAATTTTTTAAAAAGTTAAAAATACCAAATGACATTTAAATGTAAGTGAAAAATCAAAATTTCAATTTTCAAAAAATAATAAACAAAGTAAGCTATTTAAATTTTATTTAACCTAAATTAATATAAATAATGTAAATTAATTAAACTAAACTAAATTGATAGATAATTTTAATTAAAATAAAACAAATAATTAATTAAATTAATAGAGCATCATTGATTCAACGCTTTATTTTATTGTACTCTATCTAAGAAGTATAATTGATATTTTTTAAGTATATTATAGGAATTATGAACAAAGGTACTCTTCTCCTCTCTTATTTTTCTTTGTTTAAATCCAATAAGAAAAACCATGTTTTCCAGTATATCTTTCTTTATCTAGTATCCAAACAAAATTAATGAGAACTTATTATTCTATTTTCTATTGGTCTAAGATTTCTAACATTGATTTTAATCTCGGTTTTGACGATAATAAATATGAAATTAATGTTTTAATAGAGAAATATTTTCAAATTTCAAGTCGGTTAGTGCATGACGTCCCCGATCGAAAAAATCGGAGAAATCGAAAAAATCGACAAGGACGCTCGTCTACGCTTGGAATTCTTCGGAAGGATGAAGTTTAGATTTAGGGTGTCTAGAAAGAATATGTAATTCTCTTTTATGATGCAAATAACCCAAAAACTAAACTCGAACCCCAAAATATAAAAATTCGGATACGACCTTAAAATTTACTAAGCCTATGGAGCTCCTTGGATGGCTATATGACCTAGATATTTTTTTGGCACCAAAAGTCCGGGTAATTGTAAAAACTAGTTAACGACATATTTTTAGGGAATTTTTGGAAGTCTTTAACCTACTCATATTTGACTCGGGAGATTATAATTTTTTTTGTTTTTGGAAATTTGTACTGGACCCTAGTTAGATTTTGATTATTAAGGATTTTAATTTTTTAGATAAGGGGGGGGGGGGGGGGTTAATCCTTATATAACATTTATGTTTAAAAGTTTTAAAGTTAAAAAATGTTATGAGAAACATATTGTACCCATGGGTACGGGTACGAGTACGAGTATAAATTTTTACTCATTTAATAAGTGGGTGCGGGTATGGATATTATACTATCTACACCCGTCGATACCCGCTACCCGCCAATATAAATGAAAAATTAAATTTATAATTTTATATATTAATATCTAATGGAAAGCTTAAAAATAAATCTAAATATCATATATATATATATATTTAGGGATATCAATTTCTAATTTTAGTTGAAAGTATTTGATTTTAAATTTAATTTTGGTTTTAAATTTAATGTTGCATAAATGATTATTGATATTCCTTAAGATAATTTTATGATTTAGAATTTAATTGTTACGTAGTTTTTTTTATGGATTAATGTTTCTCAATCAAATTATTAATAGTGGTGAAATGAGAATCATTGGTGGTATACTATTATAACAAAATAAAAATTCTTGTCATATATTAAATGGGTATTCGCGGATATCCACGGGTATCAATTACCCGCGAGGGTATGGGTGATGGATACTCATCGCGGGTGCGGGTATGAGAGACGGGTTTAGTAAACTAGTGTGGGTGCAGGTGTAGCACTATCCGCCCCGAACCTGCCCCATTGACATCCCTAGACGAAACCCATAAATGAACAAACGAGTAGAAAACTCAGCCAAACTAAGCTATTTTCTAGGTGCTGATCAATGGAGCGGTCGACGGCCAGTCGACCGACCATCAATCGGCCACCGACAGAACGAGGATCATAATTGGCAAAAGCCTCTGGTCGGTGGCCGATCGATCGATCATTAGCCGGCCACCGATCGGGCGGCACCAACGGGCAGAAAAACATCCGTTGGGTGGGTTGTTTGACCTCCTTTCCTCATGGCTTATAAATACAAGCCATGAGAGTTTTCCTTAGGTGTTGTTGAGCTTGTATATTGAGGCATCTCCTACATCTTCTAAGCTTTCATTGAGTCACTCTTTATAAAAACCCTAGCTTTGATCTATAGATTCATGATATATCTTGCCTTTGAGCATCAATCAATTCATCGTCAAGGCATCGAGAGGAGCTATGATTCATTATTTGGAGCTAAGTATTTGTTGTATTGTATTTAGAGCTCTATTTACTTGTATTTTCTTGTTCATTTCATTGCATTTGAAAGTGTGAAGACCTAGGTTGTTATGTATGGTTGGTGGTTGCCTTGGTTTTAAGACTTAATTCTATTGGTGGAAACGTAGTCTACTAGGATTATTTGAGTTATCCTTAGGGTTGAGGTGAGAGAGTGCTCTCGGTAGGAAGGCGGAATACTTCCGGGTGTGAAAGTGTCTTCGATTTGAGAGCAGGGACTATTCGATGAAAACGTCCTCATTGTAAGGAAACTAATTAATCTTGTAATGACAAGTTTGAAAATCCTAAGTCGGGTGCTTAGGTAGTAGAGTAAGCATTGAGGTCGAACCACTATAAATCATTGTGTTAGCATTGTCTCTCTTGTGTTTGCTTAATTGCCTTATTAATTGCTTCCGTTAGTTAATTGAAATTGAGAATTGCCTAAGTAGTTTAAGAAACGATTAAAACAAAAATTAGGCGAAAAATTTAGATAACATACTATTCACCCCCTTTAATATAGGTCATTTCACAATATTTTCTTCTCTTCTATCCACTACAAAATTTCAATTAAAAATCAGCACCATATTTAATTAAAAAACTAGCGCAATATAGTAGACTAAATCAAAATTTTGGTATTTTAGAAAACTAGTAAATTTGAGCAAAATTCTTTAGTGAAGAAATTAGGATATTGACATCTCTAGTACTAGTGTCAGCATTCAAACTCCTTTTCTGTTTTGTTTTCACTAAATACCAACGCCTCTAATACTCGTACCAATATCAAGAAATATTTTTTTTTTTACGACGATGTGGGATTAATCAAGGGATTAAAATTTTGAAATATACATTTGATTTTGGTTTGAATTAATATCTCAAAATCTACTTAATAATTGATTTGATCCGTAAATCCATTTATAAAAATTTGATTCTAATGGAAAAGTCAATCTAGTCAATGTGAGATTATTTTTTAAAAAAAATAAAAATCGGCACCAACAAGCAGACACGTGGTAATAACTAATACCAAGTGGTGGGTTTCTCATTAGAAACCTTGATAAACAAATGCCTAGTTGGTCTCTAGCGCCGATTTCTTAAAAAGTAAATAGACGTTTGTTAAAGGCGCCAATTTTAAATTGCCGATATATATAATCCAACGAAGGCCTTCATGATATTCTAGTTAAATTCAATATTTCCCTAATTTCTTTTTTAAGAAATTAAAAAGCTGGACTCTCCTGAGTGAGAAATGAATGAAAACATGCATGAACCTGTAGAAAATAATAACAATGATAAAAAAGCATTGGCTTGCATAAATGTTCCAAATATATCTAAAATTTTAGGTATGTGAAAAAAATAATTCAATATCTTCAACATATATATGACAGGTTCAGCTTCTATATATAGATATAGATATACTTGTGGTTGGTACAAGCAACATATGCACCATTTTGAATAAGTGGCAGAGTGGTAATGTAGTAATAAGAGAAGAGAGAGAGAGAGACATTAAATAATCAGCATGCATGCAGGCTGCTCTGCCTCTGCATGTGGAGTTGCAGAATCTCCTTCTACTTCTATATATATCTGAGCACACAAGCATACCCCCTCTCTATCTTTGCAATATTAGAGAGAGAGAGAGTGTGTGAGTGCAGGGCCAAGTAGAACTGGTTGTGTAGAAAAGCCAAGCAGAGCAGTAAAAGTGGCTGCTGCCATTCATCATGCACTGCATGCAGTCTCGCACATATATATATTCCTCCGTCTCCAAAGGCAACAGCTAAGCATATATATGCAGGCTTGCAGCAGCACCACTTGACTTGTAATGTATAATTATATTTAATCAATTAGATTTTAGTTAACTAGTTACTAATTAAGTATTCATAAACTGCATGCATGGTATATATAGGAAATTAAGTATTACTGTATGAAAATTTGGTTTGACATGCATACTTGAAGAGAGCCATATATAAATAATATACATGGGGCTTTAAGCACACAAGTAAGCCATCTTGCAATGCAGCCACATGGGCTGGGGTATAAGAAAAATTATACCACAAGATATTAAGTAAATTTAAGAACGCCACAAAATAAATAAATAAGGAACGATCATACTTGATGTGGACTTGATTATTGCTACGAAAGTAAAAAATTATAAGCTAGACTGAATCTTCTTTTGCAACACCTCCTCAACAAGGCTCTATTTTTTAATGAAAAGAGTGAAAAAACGAGCATATTTTTTATGTCTAGTGTACAAAGGAGACCTAGCCTCAAAATATATATGCGATCAAAAGATCCCCTCCATCACGGGCCACGCCAATCTGGCAATGTTCCAAGCTCAAATCACATGGATCAAATTAATTGAGCTCATAAGCATATCAAAATTGGATTACAAGATTAACTCGTTTAAATCAAAAATCGCAATTCATCATAACCCACAAATAAAATATTAATTAAAAAGAAGAAGTATATATTATTAATAATAAATATTCAAACATGGAGCGCATGATATGTCGCTTCAACTCCATCAATTGCTAATTAAGGCACCAACATATGATCTCGATCCCGGCCACTTTAATTTTCACTTAATTAGTGCAAAGCGAAATATCAACTTAATTAATTAGTTAAGCATTAGAGTGGGTCGCATCGAGCGTGTATATATATATAAAATATTATATCCTTCTAACTCATGTGCCTAAAAATCTTCCTAATACTAACATATAATTTGCTCATGATTATTGATGAAATTATAACTCATGACATTATGGGTGCACTACTAGAAATTGAGTCTTCAGCAACGGTTATCAGCAACGGCCGCTCAAGCCGTTGCTATTTGCAACGGCATTCTTACGGCCACCCAAGCCGTTGCAGATATGTTGTATCTGCAACGGCTTTCTAACAGACATGCGAGCCATTGTTGATAATTTTAATTATCAGCAACGGTTTTCTAACGGACAAGTGAACTGTTGCTAATGATAACTTATCAGCAATGGCTTTCAAACGGGCGAGTGAGTCGTTGCTGATAATTTTATATAGGTCGCAGATCTCACCCGCCCCTTCTTCCTCCTGCTGCTGCCGCCGCCTCCTCCTCCCATCTCTCACCGTCGCTGCCGACGCCGACGCCACCGAGCTGCCGCTGTCGTCCGTCCTCGACCGCCGATTTCAGGTATTCCTCATCGTCCGGCCTTCTCTTCCCGTTGCGGTCGGCGGGAAATTCGACCGAAACCCTATTTTTAGGATTTGGCCGGCGGCGGACGGCCGATGGCCGACGCCGGAAATCGTAGTTTTAGATTTATTTATTTATTTGTTAATTAATTGTTTAATTTGTTAGATTAATTTTTAGGATTTAGATTAATTTTTAGAGTTTATATTAATTTTTAGTTTAATTTAGTTAGATTAATATTTAATAATGGTAGGTTAATTATTTAAATTAATGAAAATGATGTAGATTAATATTAATTAATTAGTTAAAATATTGTTAATTAGTCCAAAGTTGTCCTCGGTGGTCTCGCGTCGGAATTGTCCACTTCGGACGCGCGCAGGAATCATCCACTTCGGACGCGCGCCGGAATCGTCCACTTCGGACGCACGCCGGAATAGTTCATTTTGGACTCCCGCCGGAATTGTCTAATTTGGACTCATGTCGGAATTGTCCAATATGGACTCGAACTTACTCGAAATATTTAGAAAATAATCATCCATCCGACGAGTTGATATGTTTCATGTACGCATCGACGAGTCGGATATGATTTAGCAAAACCTTATATCCGTTCGGGGATTGTATGTTCGTGTAAAAGAACTGGATGATCTTTTATACGACGTACAATTCTTGAATTGTCCCTGATTGGACAATTTGGGAATATAGTTATTTGTACTGCACTTACGTTTTTCTTTTAATCGTTAACTAATTATTCTAAATTTCGGCAGCATCTCTCTTGTTCTCCGATACGCGCCCAGATGATATGCGTATACGAAGAACTGTAGGGAGATGCTGTCGAAATTTAGAATGAAGTTAGCGGTTAAAATAAGTACTTAGTGCAATATAAATAACATAAATCTCGAATGGAGCATCTACCGATACACTTGGCATGCGAGGCACGAGTTGGTGGCCTCGTTCAATATCGGTGGATGTACTTATTTGAAAGATACATGAATCGTCTGAAGAAAAAAATAAAGAACACCGCAGCTATTGAAGGATCAATATCTGAATCGTATATCATCCAAGAAATTTCAACATTCTGCTCATTTTACTTTGAATCGACAGTACATATAAGATTTGATCGTCTTCCACGTAATGATGACGGGGGTGTTCGACATTCAGATGGACGTTTAAATATATTTTGTCACTCTGGTCGTGCTTTTGGTTCTCGTCCATCTCAACACTTAAGCGATGAAGAGTATCATTTGGCACACTTGTATGTATTACTCAATTGTCCAGAGATTGAATAATTCATTGAAATATTTGACATTGAGATGGTGCAAAAATACTCTATTCACAAACGATGAAGAATTGGAGAGATTACAGAATCGTGATTTCCCTACTTGGATTCAGACTTACAGCAAAGATCACAGAGCTGAAATAGATGAAAGAATATTTGAGTTTGTTAGTGGACCGTCGCGACTTGTGTCGTGCTATAGCGGATATTTTGTTAATGGGTATAAATTTCACACGGTTGAATATTCATTTACAAAGAAGACGATGAATGCTGGGGTCTGTGTGAAAGGAACAACCTATGTTGAATGTGATATGGATTTTTATGGACTGGTGGAAGAAGTGATAGAGTTGCACTACTTCGGCTTGAAATCAGTTATTCTATTTAGATGTCATTGGTTCGATACAACAGAAAGGGGCATGAAAGTTCATCCAAAATACAAACTTGTTGAGGTTAATTACAAATCTAAATTGGCATGAAAGTTACTTACAAATCTAAATTACAAATCTAACTTGTTGAGGTTAATTACAACAGAAAGGGGCATGAAAGTTCATCCAAAATACAATCGGTGACGACATGACAAACGACAAACAGTGACGACACCGCAAACGGTGACAACACAACAAACAATAAACGGTACTAACACGAAGTATGTCTTAGATCATAGAAAAAGTTATTGCGATTATGGGATAGAGACTTGGCGTTAGCATCGTTTGTCGTGTCTTGTCATGCTCATTTTTTACAACTCTTTGATGACATGTTGTGCTATCATTAATTATCGTTAGCATCGTTTGCCACATCACTTTATCGTCCCAAGAAATGACATTTTCACACTAGTTTTGGTGATTTATGAGCATATTGGGCTCAAAAAAATTCTTAGGGTATTTGCGCACCTTTTACTAAAGTTTAGGGGCAAAAATATCATTTATCATATATTTTTTTGACAACTCATTGATGACGTGTCATGATCTCAATTGTTATCGTTAGCACCGTTTGCCACGTCATTTTACCGTTCCAAAAAGAGCATTTTCACACTAGTTTAAGTGGTTTAGGGATATATTTGACTCAAAAATATTTAGGAACATTTTCACACGTCTCGCTAAAGTTCCATCGCAAAATAATCTTTTATCCCTTGTTTTTTTTACCCTGACTGCATAACTACAGAAGATATATATTACTAAATAAATTATGGGTGGTGGGGAACGGGGAGTAGTGCAAAGGGGGTGAAAATTATGGGCCGAAGATACTTTAATTATACAAAAATACTATTTTAAGTACTTGGATGGGAATTTAAAAAGGTATATCACTGAATAAAAATTGATTTATACTTGGACTGCAATATTCTATCTAGTAAGATAAATTTTTGGTTAAAACCATTGCATATGTCTATAATGTCTCAGTTAGATATATGAGGAAATTAAAGACCATAAATTTACTAGCTTCCACAAGTCATGACGCAATCATAAACTTTGTTTGAGAGCAAAATAGCAAAATCCCTTAACTAGCTAGTGCTTGCTTTATCTACTTGTTCCTCTACAAATATATATATTTGCCTTAATTAGGTCAAAAGTTTAATTCATGCTAGTATAGTTAATTATATACACAATTTTTCTTGTTACGTTTGTGCGCATTATATATATATCACTACTAAAAATTGAGTCTTCAGCAACGGCTATCAGCAACGGTCGCTCAAGCCGTTGCTATTTGCAACGGCATTCTTACGGCCGCCCGAGCCGTTGCAGATATGTTGTATCTGCAACGGCTTTCTAACTGACATGCGAGCCGTTGCTGATGATTTTAATTATTAGCAACGGCTTTCTAACGGACAAGTGAGCCGTTGCTGATAAGTTTATATAGGGCACGCGATCGCGCCCGACCCTTTTTCCTCCCGCTGCTGCCGCCGCCGCCTCCTCCCGCCTCTCGCCGCCTCTCGCCGCCGCTGCCGACGCCGACGACGCCTCTTCCTCCTCCCACTGCTGCCGACACTGTCAGGTATACATCGCCGGCCGGCCGTCTCTTCCCGTTGCGGCCGGCAGCGGTCGGCCGATGGCCGCCGCCGGACCTTGTACAGTGGCCGGACAGTGTGTCCGACCACTGTACGCCGGCGCCGGAGTCCACCTGACTCCGGTGCTGGAATTTGTAGATTAATATATATTTTTTAATTGTTTTTTAATTATTAATTAATTATTTAATTTGTTAGATTAATTATTAGGGTTTAGATTAATTTCGGAATTGTCCACTTCGGACGCGTGCCGGAATCGTCCACTTCGGACTCTTACCGAAATCGTCGAATTTGGACTCGTGTCGGAATTGTCCAATATGGACTCGAACTGTCTCGAAACATTTAGAAAATAATCATCTATCCGACGAGTTGATATGTTTCACGTACGCATCGACGAGTCGGATATGATTTAGCAAAACCTTAGATCTGTTCGGGAATTATCCCTAAAGGATCAATATCTGAATTGTATATCATCCAAGAAATTTTAACATTCTGCTCATTTTACTTTGAATCGACAGTATATACAAGATTTGATCGTCTTCCACGTAACGACGACGGGGGTGTTCGACATTCAGATGGACGTTTAAATATATTTTGTCACTCTGGTCGTGCTTTTGGTTCTTGTCCATCTCGACACTTAAGCGAGGAAGAGTATCATTTGGCACACTTGTATGTATTACTCAATTGTCCAGAGATTGAACAATTCATTGAAATATTTGACATTGAGATGGTGCAAAAATACTCTATTCATAACGATCAAGAATTGGAGAGATTACAGAATCGTGATTTCCCTACTTGGATTTAGACTTAAAGCAAAGATCACAGAGCTGAAATAGATGAAAGAATATTTGAGTTTGTTAGTTGACCGTCGCGACTAGTGTCGTGCTATAGCGGATATTTTGTTAATGGGTACAAATTTCACACGGTGGAATAAGCCTTTACAAAGAAGACGATGAATGTCGGGGTCTGCGTGAAAGGGACAACCTATGTTGAATGTGATATGGATTTTATTTTATGGACTGGTGGAAGAAGTGATAGAGTTGCACTATTTCGGCTTGAAATCAGTGATCCTATTTAAATGTCATTGGTTCGATACAACAGAACGGGGCATGAAAGTTTATCCAAAATACAAACTTATTGAGGTTAATTACAAATGTAAATTGGCAGCAAATGAGCCTTTTATATTGGCATCACAAGCCGAACAAGTATATTACACGAAGTATCCGGCTCGAAATAAAGATAGAGCAGATTGGCGTGTAGTCTGTAAGACTAAAGGTAGAGAAAAAATTAATCTGATAGCAGGAGAAAATGAGCTGATACCTGATATGACAGATGGTTTCTATCAAGAAGATGATCCTCCTACTGTAGATCGTATTATTCCAATACTCGAGGATGCAAACACAACGTCAATTCAATTAGAAGTTGAATATGCTGATGATGACGATCATGAAATTGAGGAAGCTGGAGATGAAGAAGAGGAAGAATTCGAAGACTATTATTGAGATGATGAGGAATAATTGTAAAGTATATATTTTATTAAATATATCTCTACTATTTATACAATAATCTAATTATATGTCTATTCGACAGATATGTCTGGTCGTGGTTATTGTCGCAGGAGAGCTTCGGAGTCTCCGATCGGTGAGACTCCAGCACTTACTCATGTTGCATGTTGATCCTCCTGTTGTTGATCCTCATGTCGATGATACTGTCGAGGCTAGTACATCCAGACGCAAGCGGCCACGCGGGCCGAACAGGTGGCAGCCTCCACCAGCCACAGAGTCACGTAGATTTATTAGCGTGATTGGGGAGCGGTAATATATCATGAATTATGAATCATTACAAATTCATTATATCACACTACAACAAACCACGTATATTTTGACGTCAAAATATAAAGGTATTTCGACGGCGGCAACCGTCAAAAATTATATATTGACGTCTGCTTGGATGACAAAATCGAGTGGAATATAACAAGCGCTGAAACTAATATTTCGACGTCTGCTTGGACGTCGAAATGTTCGACATATTGACGCCGACTTATAGACATCAGAAGGCGTCGATATCAAGACGTCAAAACATTTAAAAGAATTAAAAATTTTACATATTGACGTCCGTTAAGACGTCGATATGCAAATAAAATATATAAATTTTTTTTTGCATATCGACGTCTTACAGACGTCGATATGTAAATAAAATATTTTTAAAAAAATGGAGCCGCTCCACCGTCCTCCAGTACACGCTCGCGGGCGTCTCGCAGTGCTACAGCATGAGCCGCAGCGACTACGCCTTCGAGCAGTACGAGCAGCAGCTCATCCTCCGGTCCACCATCACGTCGGGGCAATCCGGCAGGTTACGGCACAGGTAGCTGACGCTGTCGCAGGCGGAGTCGCAACGGTCCAGGAAGCGCTCGCAGAAGGTGGGCTTGGGCTCGACGATGACGGCGTCCTTGCTGCAGTTGAAGAGAGGGAGAAGCGGGTGCTACTGTCGAGGCTGAAGGGGTTGGCCGGGCGGCGCGGGGGCACGGCGCCGTCGACGTCGGAGGAGCGGCAGCTCCACATGGACGGGTTAGTGACGACGAGATGGGGGTCGGCGTAGTCGACGATGGCGACGGGGTACGTGCCGGATGGCGTGCGGAGGAGGAGGCGGGAGTCGTTGGCGCAGAGGAGCATGGTTTCGATCGGAGCTCCTTGCCGTTGGAGCGAAGCGTGCTGCTGCTCCTCCTCCCTCAAGGACCTCCTCGACGACGACCACGACGCCGACAATCTCTAGATCTCCACCAAATCCTCCCTGGCATCTTCTTTGGAGGACGACGAGGGGCCAACAACGGGAGACGAGGCGGCGGCTTCGGGGGCCTGCAGATCGGAGGCGGGCGACTCCGGCGTGGGCTCAGGCGGCGGCGGGGGATCGGGACGGCTGATGCGTGAAGAAGAAGAAGTAGAAGTAGAAGTGAAAGAAATGAAAAAATTATATAATTAAATATTTTAAAAAATAATTATTTATTCTAAAAAAAGCAGGAGGCGGGAAATCTCCCGCCTCCGGCTGGGCGAGCGCGCGTGCCACGCACGTTCGCCCGCTTACCCATGCCTCCAGCAGGCGCCAAATTTTTTTTGGCGTCTGCTGAGACGTCGACGTCGAAATTTCGACGTCTCTAGGCGTCGATATATTTCGGCACCAGATTGGCGCCGAAATATTTCGGCGCTTTTGGCGTCGATATGTTAAAAATATTTTTTTATTAATTATTTTTTGACGGCTGAACTGACGTCGAAACGTTAAACGTATCGACGTCTGCTGACGCCTATATGCGACGTCGATACGTCAAATATTTTGACGTCTTCTCAGACGTCGAAATGAATATTTCAACGCCTGTCAGCTGTTTTAAGGCGTCGAAATATTTCGACCCCTGTTGTCAACTGTTGTGAAGCGTCGAAATATTTCGACACCTATTGTCAGGCGTCGAAATGTTTGTCAAATGTCGAAAAAATTTCGACGTCTACTAAAGACGTCGAAATTTATTGTATTAAATTTTTTTAATAATTTTACAATTCGACGTCTTTAGTAAACGTCAAAATTACGAAGTCGATATATAATGAATTTGTTATAGTGTCATAATATAATATTAAAATTTATTTTTGTTGTGCAGGTTCGAGCAAGAAGAAGTGTCGATGAGCATTTCTTCTACCTATTCAACGATACATGCACGGGGCATGGCCTACGTGGTCTCACGTGCCTAGCAAGCACATCGACATGTTATGGCACGAGTTTGAGGCACGTATTATTTTTTTTTATACATGCATGATGATTAATATTGGTACTGATATTATTATTCTGCAAGCTCGCTATACATGGGCTGAGGACTAGAGGCCTTTCATTTACGCTGCTTGGGAGGCTATTTTCCGAGCAAGGTACAACGGGCAGCTGGGGCAGGCCCAGTCCCAGGCGATGGCATGAGCTGGGACTACTAACATCGTGGAGATTCGGGGATACGGCCCCGATTGGATTACTTCGGATATATGGGACCAACTCGTGGGAATATGGTCGACGGATCGATGGTAGGAGGTTTCTAGGAATGCGGCTAGAAATCGCATGTCGGGGGGAGCAGCGCGTCACACCGGCGGCTCTATTGCATTTGCAGTGCACGCGAACCGTATGGTAAGTATACCTTTTAATTATATATTTTATTTGTTACTATATGTACTAATTAATGTATTATGTTTTGTAAATGTAGACGTCGGTGTCGGATGACGGGACTGCCCAGCGACCCTCCCCGATGGCGGTGTTTGAGCGGACTCACCGTCGAGCACATGGGACGGGGGAGTACATCGACAACCGCGCTGCATACATTATGGTAACTATATATTTGTTTAAATTATTCATTATATATTTATAATTTAAGTTTTATGATAAATATTAAACAAAAAATCAAACTCGAGTAGGAGACCTACAGCCAGACGGTGGTGCAGCGCGGGGGCACCCTCGAGGACTTTGACGGAGCAACGTGGGTCGAGGCCGCAGGTGGCTGGGACCATGGCCGCGTATATGACTTTGTAGATAGTGGTCATGCACGAGCCGTGCTAGGGCCACTTGGGGCACCGACCCCTCCGGTCGTTGGTGAGCGGCCATCCACCTCCAGATCCAGTTATGATCATAGTAGCAGAATAAGGACTCTAGAGGACACGGTCGCACGTCAGACTGAGATGATGGAGCACCAGAGTCAGATGATGGCGGAGATGCATGCTATGCTACGCAACATGTCAGGTCATCCCGAAGCAGGCATCTCTTCGGCATCATCTCATCCATCGTCCTCGAGTCAGTCCACGCCGGTGTACACTCAAGCACTCCAGACCCCGCCAAATGATCCAGGCCATCCTCAATCGTCATCGTGAGATTTTTTTATATTGACTTTATTATTCAGATATTATACTTGTTTAATTTATTTTGTTTGGATATTGATACTTTAATTTTGCATTTGAATAATTTTTATACTATTGTGGATAATTATAATTATAAATATAATTGTTTTGATGTATATCTTGGTGTATTTGTGATATGTGAATGAATGTGTGTATGAGTGTATAGGTGTGTGAGTTATGTATTAAATAATGTATCAATGGAAATTTGAAATTTTAATTTTTTTCGTCTCCAGGTTCACATCATCAGCAACGGCTTTCCCACGGTCGTCCGTGGGAAAGCCGTTGCTAAAAATTTATCGAAAGTCGTTGCTGATGACCTATAGCAACGGTCTTTTACTAACGGCGTTGCTACGGACTCACCAGCCGTTGCTATTAATGTTTTCAGCAACGGCTTCATGTCCGTGGTAAAATCGTTGCTGATAATATTATTAGCAACGGCCCGAGCGACCGTTGCTAAGTTATCAGCAACACGCTTTTCTGTCACGGCTCCGTTGCAACGGATAGGGCCGTTGCAAGCTGTTGCTGATGGTTTTTAGCAACGGCTAGAGCCGTTGCTGATGCCCATTTTTTCAGTAGTGGTGGTTAGAAGAAATTTTAAGCTATTTTTTATGATGATATAGCAATACTCATATTCCAATAATGCAACTAATTACACTCATAGGATGATAGGACATAGGAGGAGATATTGCATCTTAGTGGAACTAATTATAAAGTTGGAAGATTTTCTTTTGAGGGAATGATCTGATTGAGATGATGCAATTAATTGCATGACTCGTCGCACAAGATGATGCAATTAATTAATTGCATGATTCAACAATTATTCATTTACTCATTCAACCTTAATTAATTAGGGCCAACTAGGGTTTGTAATCGAACAGAGCTCAGCCATGATACGTTCCACTTTAGGTCGGGCTTCATGCAAGCTTGAAAATATCAAGTTCCGTGCTGTGCTAACTTATATATGAATTTTTTTTATTAATAAAAAATATACTTAATTTATTGTGCGGCTAGTGCCATCGCCAAAAGAGTCGACCAATAAAATATCACAACTCAAGAAGCCTAATAGAGAATCAAATCAAGCCATCCTTACAAGCTCTAGCCCTATTTACTATCCAATGGGCAGTTTTATTTTTCTCTCTAAAGCAAAATAAAAAATCCACACAACTACAATGATTCTTCAAGTGCAAAATATCAGAAACAATGGGTGCAATTTTTCACGGAGGGAGCACATAAGCATGAAGAGCCGAAATCAAACTTTAGAATTAGTTTCAATGATGAAGGGAGGAAGAGCATTCTGAATGGCAAAGTTGAGGCCTTCACGTATTGCCAAACCTTCCAACACAAGAATCGACTCCCCATGGACAAAAAGGCTAGCAACACCTAAACAAGAACCATTGTGCTAACGGATAATAAAGCTAATGCCTCCTATAAAATTAGCGAACGAAGTATTACAATGAGCTGGTAAACGCTAGAATTTGTGTCCCCATAGGGGATGGAGGGACATGCTGCCTAACTTTATGCAACAAAAAATTTCTAACGTGCTAGATAAATCAGCAAATATTTGCCATAATGAAATGTGCAGGGAGGGATCCCTCAAAAAGAGGGAAGGAGAAGGAGAGTCAATTGTCCGAGATCCGATTAGAGAGATCAAAGAAGTTAAACTCAATTTTAATGGAAAGGGGATTCCAAACTTCTTGAGAGGAAGGACATCAAAACAAAATAAGAATTGAAGTTAGAAATTCCTAGATGATGAAGACGATTGTATGTGGAGTCTCAGGTGTAATAGTTTCCAACAAAAAAATCTCGACTTTGGGAGCAATCGATAATTTCCAAAAAAAAATCTAAAGGGCAGATACAAAATCTACAAGCTGGTCATGGCTTCTAAGGTATTCATATACAGTCTTAGGGGTAACATTGCACCCCCCCCTCCCCAACCCCCCAACTATCCTTCCAAACATACTTGTCATCACTGGGATCGAAACAAAGGCAACCACAACTTAACGATGGATTCAACGAGCATTTTGCCAAATGTGTTAATACAAGCTCGAGTATTCCATTGCTGATTGGAAATAAAGTAGTTTACAGATAAATTTAGAGATGTCACTTGACAATAAAAGAAGGCTTATAAGAAATAGGCACATCAAGCAACTAGTTGTCATGGAGAACCGAAGTGTACCTTAGGAAAGTATGCTCAGACAACTAGGAAACAATTTAAGAAAAGCATTCTTAAAGAGTACGTCGCCAACTCCAAGAGCCGTGTGTATCAGAACCAAGTAGGGATGACAATATTACCTATACCCGCGGATACCCGTGGATATTTATTCGACACGAGTCAAGTATGGGGAACATATTATACCTGCGAGTATGAGTACGAGTATAAATTTTTACCCATTTAACAAACGGGTATGAGTACGAATACTATACTATCCACACCTGCGGATATCTGCTATCCGCCAATATTTATATAATATTAAATTTATAATTTTATATATTAATATATAATGAAATTTTTTAAAATAAATCTAAATTATTTATTCATCATATTTCATTTATCTAAATATAATATGTTTATATATATTATATCAATTCACAATTTTAGTTGAAGTACTTTGATTTTAAATTTTATGTTGCATGAATGATTGATGTTATCTCTTAAGACAATTTTATGATTTAGTATTTGATTGTTACATAGTTTATTTTATGATTTAATATTTCTCAATCAAGTTATTAATATGAGTGGCCAACTATAGGTAGCACAGTTGATGGTAATATGTTGTATGTTATCTAGAGATTTAGGATTCGAATCTTAGTATGTTAGTTAGTATGATCACCTATTGTGACTTTCTATTTTTGTTTTAAAAAAGTTATTAATATGGGTGAAATGAGAATCGTTGATGGTATATTATTAAAATAAAATATATTTTTTTGTAATAGCTTAAATGGATATTCATGGATATCCGCGGATATCAATTATCCGCGTGGGGATGGGTGATGAATAACTATCGCGGGTGTGAGTACAAGTGCGAGTGTGACACTATTCACCCCAAATTTGCCCTCTTGACGTCCCTAGAATTTAGATTGAGTTTTAGCTCATTATATTTGATGGAAAGCAAGGTATACCAGGAGAGGACACCCGCCTCAAATAGTTAAGGACCCTCTTGCTTTTCAAGCAAGATACTTCTCAAATAAGTCGTAAATACCAATACCACTCAGGGTTTTCGGAAGAGTCACAATTCATCCCAGCCAAAGTGGAACTTATATATGAGTTGAATCCTTAAAAGCTCAAGCTAATTAATTAGTTCAAACTTGATAATCTAAATGTCAATATGAGTCTACACTACTAGAAAAATGGTCATCAGCAACGGCTGATGCCGTTGCTGAGCCGTTGCTGAAGAGCATCAGCAACGGCTGAGCCGTTGCAATAGAGCCGTGACAGAAAGTCGCGTTGCTGATGACTTAGCAACGGATCAGCAACGGCCGCTCGGGCCGTCGCTCAAAACATTATCAGCAACGGTCGCTCGGGCCGTCGCTAAAACTATTATCAGCAACGGTTTTGCCACAGACCCGAGCCGTTGCTGATAACATTAATAGCAACGGCCGCTGAGTCCGTAGCAACGCCGTTAGTAAAACGCCGTCGCTAAGCCGTTGCTGTAGGTCATCAGCAACGGCTTTCGATACACTTTTAGCAACGGTTTTCCCACGGACGCCCGTGGGAAAGCCGTTGCTGATGACGAATACCTGCAACCAGAAAATTTGAAAATTTCAAATTTCCATTGATACATTGATACATTTATCTGATACATAACTCACACACACATACCCTCATACACACATTCATTCACACATCACAAACACCTCATACACATTCATTCACACATCACAAACACACCAACATATATACATCAAAACAATTATACTTATATTGATAATTATCCACGATAGTATAAAAACAATTCAAATGCAAAATTGAAGTATCAATATCCAAACAAAATAAGTTAAACAAGTTCAATATCCAAACAAAAAATCTCACGATCAAGATGGAGGATGGTCTGGATTATATGGCGGGGTCTGGAGCGCTTGAGTGTACACCGGCGTGGACTGACTCGAGGACGATGGATTAGATGATGCCGAAGAGATGACTGGTTCGGGATGAACTGACATGTTGCGTAGCATAGCTTGTATATCCGCCATCATCTGACTCTGGCGCTCCATTATCTCAGTCTGACGCGCGACCGTATCCTCTAGAGTCCTTATTCTGCTACCATGATCATAACTGGATCTAGAGGTGGACGACCGCTCACCAGCGACCGGAGGGGTCGGTGCCCCAAGTGGCCCTAGTACGGCTCGCGCATGACCACTATCTGCGAAGCCATATACGCGGCCATGGTCCCAGCCACCTGCGGCCTCGACCCACGATGCTGCGTCAAAGTCCTCGGGGGTACCCCCGCGCTGCACCACCGTCTGGCTGTAGGTCTCCTACTCGAGTTTGATTTTTTGTTTAATATTTATCATAAAACTTAAATTATAAATATATAATGAATAATTTAAACAAATATATAATTACCATAATGTATGCAGCGCGGTTGTCGATGTACTCCCCCGTCCCATGTGCTCGACGGTGAGTCCGCTCGAACACCGCCATCGGGGAGGGTCGCTGGACAGTCCCGTCATCCGACACCGTCGTCTACATTTACAAAACAAATACATTAATTAGTACACATAATAACAAATAAAATATATAATTAAAAGATATACTTACCATACGGTTTGCGTGCACTGCAAATGCAACAGAGCCGCCGATGTGACGCGCTGCTCCTCCCGACATGCGATTTCTAGCCGCATTCCGAGAAACCTCCTGCCATCGATCCGTCGACCATATCCCCACGAGCTGGTCCCATATATCCGGAGTAATCCAACCGGGGCCGTATCCCCGAGTCTCCGCGATGTTAGTGGTCCCAGCTCGGGCCATCGCTTGAGACTGAGCCTGCCCCAGCTGCCCGTTGTACCTTGCCCGGGAAATAGCCTCCCAGGCAGCGTAAATGAAGGGCCTCTGGTCCTCGACCCATGTATAGCGAGCCTGCAAAATAATAATATCAGTACCAATATTAATATATTGTCATGCATGTAAAAATTAATAATAATACGTGCATCAAACTCGCGCCATAACATGTCGACGTGCTCGCTAGGCACGTGAGACCACGTAGGCCATGCCCCGTGCATGTATCGTCGAATAGTAGAAGAAATGCTCCTCGGCACTTCTTCTTGCTCGAACCTGCACAACAAAAATAAATTTTAATATTATATTATGATATAATGAATTTGTAATGATTCATAATTCATGATATATTACCGCTCCCCAATCACGCTAATCAATCTACGTGACTCTGTGGCTGGTGGAGGCTGCCACCTGTTCGGCCCGCGTGGCCGCCTACGTCTGGATGTACTAGCCTCGACAGTATCATCGGAATGAGGATCAGCAACAGGTGGATCAGCAGCATGAGTAAGTGCTGGAGTCTCACCGATCGGAGACTCTGAAACTCTCCTGCGTCGATAACCACGACCAGACATATCTGTCGAACAGACATATAATCAGATTATTGTATAAATAGTAGAGATATATTTAATAAAATATATACTTTACAATTATTCTTCATCATCTGAATAATAGTCTTCGAATTCTTCTTCTTCTTCCTCTTCTTCCTCTTCTTCATCTTCTTCATCTCCAGCTTCCTCAATTTCATGATCATCATCATCAGCATATTCAACTTCTAATTGAATTGACGTTGTGTCTGCATCCTCGAGTATTGGAATAATACGATCCACAGCAGGAAGATCATCTTCTTGATAGAAACCAGGAGGATCATTTTCTCCTACTATCGGATCAATTTTTCCTCTACCTTTTGTCTTACAGACTACACGCCAATCTGCTCTATCTTTATTTCGAGCCGGATACTTCGCGTAATATACTTATTCGGCTTGTGATGCCAATATAAAAGGCTCATTTGCTGCCAATTTCGATTTGTAATTAACCTCAACAAGTTTGTATTTTGGATGAACTTTCATGCCCCTTTCTGTTGTATCGAACCAATGACATCTAAATAGGATCACTGATTTCAAGCCGAAGTAGTGCAACTCTATCACTTCTTCCACCAGTCCATAAAAATCCATATCACATTCAACATAGGTTGTCCCTTTCACGCAGACCCCAGCATTCATCGTCTTCTTTGCAAATGAATATTCAACCGTGTGAAATTTATACTCGTTAACAAAATATTCGCTATAGCACGACACAAGTCGCGACGGTCCACTAACAAACTCAAATATTCTTTCATCTATTTCAACTCTGTGATCTTTGCTGTAAGTCTGAATCCAAGTAGGGAAATCACGATTCCGTAATCTCTCCAATTCTTGATCGTTGTGAATAGAGTATTTTTGCACCATCTCAATGTCAAATATTTCAATGAATTGTTCAATCTCTGGACAATTGAGTAATACATACAAGTGTGCCAAATGATACTCTTCATCACTTAAGTGTCGAGATGGACGAGAACCAAAAGCACGACCAGAGTGACAAAATATATTTAAACATCCATCTGAATGTCGAACACCCCCGTCGTCGTTACGTGGAAGACGATCAAATCTTGTTTGTACTGTCGATTCAAAGTAAAATGAGCAGAATGTTGAAATTTCTTGAATGATATACGATTCAGATATTGATCCTTCAACAGCTGCGGTGTTCTTTACTTTTTTCTTCAGACGATTCATGTATCTTTCAAATAAGTACATCCAACGATATTGAACGGGGCCACCAACTCGTGCCTCGTATGCCAAGTGTATCGGTAGATGCTCCATCGAGTCAAAAAATGCATGAGGGAAAAACTGCTCCAGCTTGCATATAATTTCAACAATATTATTTTCAAGTGTTGACATATCTTCGACTCGAAGGACATTTGCACAGATGCTTCTAAAAAACATACTTAATTCAGTCAACAGACCCCAAATATTATCAGGTAGAAGATCTCGAAATGCGATCGGGAGTAATCTCTGCATGAATACATGACAATCATGGCTCTTCATCCCTGATATTTTGCAATCATCGACGTTCACACATCGAGATAAGTTTGAAGCATATCCATCGGGTAATCTAAGTTCTTTTACCTATTGACAAACATCTTTGATCTGTTGTTTATTTAACACATATAGGGCCTTCGGTTTCAGATATCGTCCGTTGACCTCTTGTAACTCCAACTCTGGTCTTTTACAAAGTATTTTCAGATCATGTCGGGCTTTGACATTATCTTTAGTTTTTCCAGAAATATCCATCACAGTGTTGAAAATATTATCAAACACATTTTTTTCAATGTGCATGACATCTAAATTATGTCGAATCAATAATGAACTCCAATAGGGCAATTCCCAAAAGATACTTTTTTTCACCCAGTTGTGTGTTTGGCCAAAACCTGACACTCTTTCATTGCGACCAAATACTATATCTGGAAGTGTTGAAACACGTGCTAACATTTGTTCACCAGACAACATCGGTGGTGGCCCATCTCTTTCGACTCTGCCCTTAGTAAATTTATTACGATTCCTTCGATACTGGTGATGAACCGGTAGGAATCGACGATGACAATCAAAGAATGAGATTTTTCGTCCGTTCTGAAGACTGATTGATTTAGAGTGTTCCATACAATACGGGCAAGAGAGTCGGCCGTGAGTGCTCCAACCCGACAACATGCCGTACGCGGGGAAATCATTGATTGTCCACAAGACCGCGGCCTTTAAATTGAAGTTTTGCTTCCGATGACAATCATAAGTGACAGCTCCCTCAGTCCACAATGTTTTCAATTCATCTATCAAGGGTCTGAGAAATATGTCAATTTCTTTTCGCGGACCCTTAGGACCCGGAATAATCATCGAAAGATAAATAAATTCATCTTTCATGCACATTGACGGTGGCAAATTATAAACTGTCAGCAGCACTGGCCAAACTGAATAAGGAGTTGCAGAATATCCAAACGGATTAAAACCATCTGTGCACAATCCCAATCTGATATTTCTAGTATTCATAGCAAATGAAGGATAACATGTATCCAAATGTTTCCATGCTTCACTGTCAGATGGATGAGTCATTACTGTATCATCACGACTTCTTGCATGCCAACTCATGTAGGGGGCTGTCTTTTCCGACATGAATAATCTTTGAAGCCTCGGTGTTAATGGAAAATACCGAAGCACCTTAAACGGGATATTTTTCTGTCGGACCGATTTCTTCTCCTTGTAACGAGGGTGTTGACATACAGGGCATTTATTCAACTGCACATTTTCTTTATAATATAAAATGCAGTTATTTTGGCACGCGTGTATTTTTTCGTACCCAAGCCCCAATTTTCTCATCAGCTTTTTAGTCTTATAAAAAGTAGGCTCAAACTTGTTATCAGTAGGCAGTATTCCATTAATCAATCCAGCAATCCGATCATACGCAACTCCGCTGATATTACAATCGGCCTTGATGTTTAAGAGCTGTGTCATTGCTGAAAACCTAGTGTATTTAGGACAATTCTCATACAAAGGTTCATCGGCAGCTTTCAACATCTCGTAAAATTCTGCAGCTTCTTTATTCGGTAATTCAATCTCTACCGCAGCCCCTACTTCTGTGATATCAACCGCTGTAGTATCTGGTGGGACTGATGTCTAAAGATCTGGCCGATCAACATTATCATTCAGGCGGAATTGACCCTCAAGACTATCAAGTATCATAGTTCTATAGGGATTACATTGACTGGATGAAGAAGCACCAGCAGAGGAAGATTCACCATATGTCTGAACGACAGGATTGCTCGACGTCCCGACTTCGCGTGACTCCCCGTGACAAGTCCATAGAAAATATCTTGGTGCAAATCCTTTGCTATATAGATGCAGAGTGACAGTCTCCCGATCCAAAAATCGTCCATTTGAACAAATGTGGCACGGACATTGGATTTGATCACCCATGCTAACGAAATTTCGATTCGAATAGGCAAAATTTAGGAAGTACGTTACGCCTAATCGAAACTCATTCGTTAAAGCTCCACGATCAAGACGTCGGTACATCCAACTTCGATCAGCCGACATGATTCTGTCAATCAATGACAATTTCTTTGGTTAATGTCTTTAGGTGAGATTGTCCTATTCCATTCGGGATTTATGTTATTCGTACTGCACTTACGTTTTTATTTTAATTGTTAACTAATTATTCTAAATTTCGACAGCATCTCCCTACAGTTCTCCGAATACGCATATCATCTGGGCGCGTATCGGAGAACAAGAGAGATGTTGCCGAATTTTAGAATAATTAGTTAACAGTTAAAATAAAAACGTAAGTACAGTACAAATAACTATATTCCCAAATTGTCCAATCAGGGACAATTCAAGAATTGTACGTCGTATAAAAGATCATCTACTTCTTTTAGACGAACATACAATTCCCGAACGGATCTAAGGTTTTGCTAAATCATATCTGATTCGTCGATGCGTACGTGAAACATATCAACTCGTCGGACGGATGATTATTTTCTAAATGTTTCGAGACAGTTCGAGTCCATATTGGACGATTTCGGCGCGCGTCCGAAGTGGACGATTCCGGCGTGAGTCCGAATTGGACGAATCCGGCGTGAGTCCGAATTGGACGATTCTGGCGTGTGTCCGAAGTGGACGATTCCGGCGCGAATCCGAATTGGACAATTCTGGTGCGCGTCCAAATTGGACGATTCCGGCGCGAGTCCAAATTGGACGATTCTGGCGCGCGTCCGAAGTGGACGATTCCGGCGCGCGTCCGAAATTAATCTAAACCCTAATAATTAATCTAACAAATTAAACAATTAATCTAAACAATTAATTAACAATTATAAAATAATTAATTAACAATTTCAAAACAATAATATATATATATATTCCGGCGTCGGAGTCCACCCTCCGGCGCCGGCGTACAGTGGCCAGACACACTGTCCGGCCACTGTAGAAGGTCCGGCGGCGGCCATTGGCCGACCGCCGCCGGCCGAAACCCTAGAAATAGGGTTTCGGCCGGATTTTAACCTCTCCGGCCGAAACATAGTGAGAGCCGGTCGGCCGATCAACATACCGGTAGCAGCGGCAGCGACGGCGAGAGGCGTCGGCGTCGGCAGCAGCGGCAGCGGCGGCGAGAGGCGTCGGCGTCGACAGCAGCGGCAGCAGCGGCGAAGGCGTCGGCAGGAGCGGCGGCGGCAGCAGCGGGAGGAAGAAGGGTCGGGCGCGAGAGCGTGCCCTATATAAACTTATCAGCAACGGCTCACTCGCCCGTTAGAACGCCGTTGCTGATAAGTTATCATCAACAACGGCTCACTTATCCGTTAGTAAGCCGTTGCTGATAATTAAAACATCAGCAACGGCTCGCCTTTCCGTATGAAAGCCGTTGCTGATAGTTAAAATAATCTGCAACGGCTCGGTTTTCCGTTAGAACGCCGTTGCAGATACAGATATCTGCAACGGCTCGGGCGGCCGTAAGAATGCCGTTGCAAATAGCAACGGCTTGAGCGGCCGTTGTTGATAGCCGTTGCTGAAGATCAAGTTTCTAGTAGTGCTAGCTATTATCAATTAAGCTTATATAATATATCTTATGCTTGGTTCATTTTTGTTGAACAAACAGAAGCCTAATTATTCAATTACAACCTTAATTAGGGTCAAATCACTTCGATGCGACCTCGATCAACCTAGTGTCAAGCTTAATAAGAATTAAGCAATAAAAATACTACTTACAGCTCCATTCAACATATATAGATAATTAGATATATAGAGCAACAAGGCTACTTAATATATAATGAGTAATTTACTAATTAGTTGGACAACAATCAGCAATTAGAAAACATAATTAAGGGTTGAAACATGACTTAGGTTCATTTTTAATATATTAACCAGACACATATCAATTAGTGGCATGCATTTTCTAACTCCAATATACAATTTAGGCAGTTCCAGCACAACATAGCTAAATGTTGAAATAATTAAGAGAGGGAATTAGTCAAATATAAACAGTGGTGTTGTGGACTTGATTCAAATCTTGAGTCACTACTCAGTACTCAGTACTCACTAGTAAAAAGCCATATCCCTATAAAGTGTGCAAAAGATGAGCGAGAAGGTCAAAAAGAGGCTGCGACATGTACTTGCTCTTCCAGGCAAATTAATGCCATCCCTAATACTAATGCATTCAATATGGCTATGATGAATCAATCTGATTAGCCACATGAAACAATTGATTTAAGATCAGGAAACCTAGGCAATCACATTTCGTTTTTGTTTCTAATTAATTGTTTCCTAAAGATGAATAGTCACCACCTACTTGATCTTGTTCTTTTTTTGGCCGTTTTCTTCCGGCCGATGAGATTATGAAATTAGGAAAACTATTTTATTTATATACTATCAATTTAAACATATCTTTTGGTGTATAAAGTATATTATGGAAAATAATAATGATAAAATAAAAAGAGAGGGAGCGGAATGCGAAGACAAGAGCTGACGGATGACGTGAGATAGAGTTGGGCGAACATGCAATAATGAGAAGAAAGGCATTCAAGTGCAGGCTAGAAATTAGAATTAATGCTTGACCCTGCACTCCCTGGGGGTGGCCCCCACTATTTTATATTTACTCTCTCTTTTTTTACCCTTGCCAAACCAGCAATTTAGTTAATAATAGTGAATTTTAGGGCTAAATTAAAATTAACCATGCAAACATGTTTGGCACACACCTGGATATGACATAATAGGATAGGTTTATATAATTAGATCTTATACAGTGCTGTTTAGGTCATCACTGCGTCACATGCCATCACCTTGTATTATATAGGTTATACTATATTGAAGTCTTACACAACTATTTAAAATGATCTTAATTATGCGCAATGTAAAAGAGTTGATGAGAAAACCAATAAATCAAATCTCTTCCTTTCGCATTTAAACTTTGAAGTGCGTGATAATTTGGTTATCACTTTTATAATATATTTTTTTATAATTGACATTCTAAAATTCAAAATAATTATTCTGATAGAAAATAAATTGTACGATGTTTCATTAATGTTGTGAAGGTAAATTAGAAAAAGTTATCCGGAATTAAACATTGGATATTTGCTTATGGGCATTTTATCCAAACTTAATATATCAAGATATTCTTGTCGAAAATTAAGCATCATATAGTGGTGCTTGGAATATATAACATGATAGATATAATTTTATTATTCGTGTAAGTTTAGAGCAGTTACTTTTCATATTTTTGATATTGAATTCCTAATTATTATTATTATTATTAATGACTTGTTGTTAATTTGCTCAGTATATATATATTTGGGTTGAGAATTGAGCTGATTCAATTCCTATCAAATGATCATATCAATTATTGTCATTGCCTAACAATGCCGTATTAGCAAATCCGCTAATATCTCGACGTGCCATCTTTTCATGTTCCCTTTAATTATTACCAACACCATCATTAACATCACCATTATTATTGCTAGCTAGCTTTTAGTCTCCTCGATCTCTTCCTCCTTTATTAATTTCAACATTAATTATCGATTTTGTTTTTTCTTTGTAGTTAGTACACTATTTAATTTCCTCCCAAATGTCTTTATCATAAATATTATTTAAAATATATGCTTATTGATTGTTGTTGGTCGACTTAATTATCATCATTGGTGCGTACACTATTAATCGTTTTATTCTCTTATTATTCCCAACATAATCGATTTTGTCATTGTCTTCTTTTGACTATTTGTTTATTTATTTTCTTAAAGCGTCATCATGAATATGCTATTAGTTTTGTTCTTATTCTCATCTCTTCTTCTTAATTAATTCTAACGTAATCAAATTAACGATCACAATTGCAATAGGCTCTACTTGTACTTGTACTTGAGTTCATTTTCCTTGTAGGAGAAACTTAAAACTGGAACTGGAATAGGTTAACGATCACAATTGCAATAAAAATTAAACATGATGTCAAAATTGATACAAATGTTTAAAAGGGCCATAAATGGAAATTTGTCGAGCAATTAACCTTAAATAGATTTAAAGCAAAATGAATTATGCTAGCTATGGGGTTCGAACCCATGCGCACTTGAGTGCAGAAGATCTTAAGTCTTCCCCCTTAACCACTCGGGCAAACTAGCTCTTGTTGGATCCTTTTTATACATAAATATACTTTACATTACAAAATACGAGTGTTCAATCAAGTTTTTTTTTTTTATAAGAGAGTGTTCAATCAAGTTTTAATTACTAGAGTAGTTAATGGGATCCCGATTTAGATAGTACTGAAAAATAAACAAATACAAGGGTCATTAATATATATATATATATATATATATATAGACCTTAATTAATTTGCTTGTCAAAAATGCAAAGGGCCAATTGATATATACTCCACGTCCACGGGCTGGGAAGTTAATTTGCGTTGTTGTGTGATTCAGCCCTTGAAGCAAGCAGGGCCTTTAAAAATTCCTATATCTGGAATGTACACCAGATATCTCATCCAATAAATAAACTAGCACAGGGAAATTTGGGTTTACAAAAGTTGGTCTCATGAATGGCTACTACGTTCCTGGGAAGTGGCTTCTCGTGGTTTAAGAGTCGTTTTCGTAAATAATTTAGTACAGTATATTATAAGATAGTATATGATAGCATAATAAATAGTTTGATGTTCATTTACATGATACTATATATTAAATTTAGTACAGTCATGTATTTCGTATTATCACAGTACAATATAAAAATGATTTGATGAAAATACCATTTGTATTATTTTTATTCGTTTCATTATAGAAAATATATTGGATAAGATCATAAATTATTATAATAATAAAATATTTATTTTAATTAACATAAAAATTATAAATTTAATTAATAAAGAATAAATTACACTGATCTTCCTTGAAGTTTAGTGAAATTACACTAACATCTTCTCTATTTATAATTTTGTCTTGTAATTCTCTGAGTTTTGTAAAAGATTACACATACCTTCTCTACTAACGAAAATTATTAGTAGAGCGTCTATCATATGCACTGCACATGCTTATCAATAATATTTTTAAAATATTTACAGTTTTTTTTATTTTAAATGATAAAAATATCCTTAAGTCATTTTTATTTCTCTCAAAAATTTTATTTTAAAAATAAAATAATTTATTTTAAATATTTAATTTTAAAATATTTATTCAATTATTTTATGCATGTAATTTTAATGATTTATCAGCAATGGGCATAAGAGAAAAATCACATTACTAGCGAACTCCATTTAATATCGTTAACTATAATGGAGGTGAGTGTCACCTGGACAAATAGATGAGAGGTCAGTATAATTTCACTGAATCTCATGGGAGGTCGATGTAATTTATCCATTAATAAATGGATAAATGTGATAAAATATATTATTATATTATATAAAATAAGGAATAGTAAATAAATAAACGTGCTCAATATTAATAAATCTAATAAAAACGTCAAATGTCAAAAATCCAATGTCGAAGGAAAAGAGTATATAATTTATATACTGTTAAAAAAAGTGATATAATTGATATATTATTTTAAAAAATTAATAAACCTGAAAGTCTCCAAACTGAAGCTGAAAAAGGAGGAATTTCCTCTGCAAGAAAACAAACAAACAGATTAAGATTAAGCAGTTAAGATTAGGTAAAATTATTTTTTTAAAAAAGTAAAATTAATCAAAAAGTAAATCTTCTACAGAGACTGATTTAATAGCATTGAGAAGGCTACTATAAACTTATAATTAATATTTAATAGAAATGGAGTTTTGCGGTACACCATGACTGAAGCTTCAACCACTATTAGAGAGGACTCATTTAAGAAGAAGAGCCATTGAAAAAACAGCACCAGTTTTATACTATTACAAATTTTAGTAGGTAACAAGTAAAATATAATAATATTGTAAAATATCTATTAAAATAATATAATTTAATATTTACTAAAATAAAAAATTAAATTAAATTTGAAATCATAATTTTGATAATATAATAAGAACTAAAAAAATAAAATAAAAAAGTAAAAAGTAAAATAACTTCAAAAAAAATAAATAAAAATATCTTCTTTTTTTAAAAAAATAAAATAAAAAGGTAGAATATATATATATATAATTAAAAAACAAAATAATTTAAAAAACAAAATAATTTAAATAACAAAAATAAACAAAAATAAATATAAATAAATAAATATTTAAAAAAAGGCTTTTTAAAAGAGAAGTAAAAAAAATAGAAAACAAATGACAAATGGAGAGGGTAGGAAGTCCTCCGTACAGACCACACATCCGACTTCCAAAATTACTCTGGAGTTGATGAGATTGTTGGAACTCATCAACGAAAATGGAAGCTTTCAAATCATAGCAATCACAGGCTTCACAACAGGTAGTGAGAAACTTTCCAATTACAACACACGGGTAAAAGGAGAGAAAAAGTGTACAAAGATTCAGAAATCACAGCAATGTAGAGCGGGAGAAATTTACGAAGCGGGATAAGTTTACACACGTGCAAGCAGAAATTTATGAAGAGGGAGAAATTAATGAGCGGGCGGCCGCGGCATCATTGACGCATGCGGAAGAAATTTTTAATTGATGAAGAAATTTAAGAAGCAGCCTCTCTACCATGCCACAGCAATTGCAGATGACGCCGCGGCATCAGGAATTGTTGATGGCGCGGCCTCTCTGCCAAGCCGCGACATCCAAGACCCTGCTGGCTGCTGCAGCCTCCTGCCAACGGTAGCCTCATCGATGTCACAGACGCTGCCACGGGCCACGGCCTCCTACCAACGGCAGCGTCATCGATTGCGACTGCCAGCGTCAGCATAACGACGTCGTAGACGTCCTCCTTGGAAGCGACATCGACAATGATATCGGAGAAGCAAGCTTCAACTGCGGGAGAGGAGAGTCTTCGTACGGCACTGTGCGGCAAAATGGATTAGAATAAAAAATAGGATTTAAAATAAAAAGGACAATATGATTATTTTCAGTTTTTTACTAAAGTACCAAGAGTGTTACTCCAAATTAAAAAAAAAAAAAAAAATAAGCTCAGTGTATTGTACCAAGATATTATTTTTATCATGTACTTAATATATTTTTGCGAATGAACACTGAACAACATGTGTTATTCAGTGTTATACCTTAAAATTTTATGAAATAAATAAATTCTGAAATATATAGTCAATTAGTGCCGCAATTAATTAATTCTGAGGTTAGTCCTTCACAATTTTTTTTGGAGAGCAATAGTCCTTCACAATTTGATCGAAACTCGTGTAGGTCAAGCACCAAGGCTTAAACCTTATAACTATATATACTTACACTTGTAATGTGGCTTAAACCTTATAACTATATATACTTACACTTGTAATGTAGTTTCACTTCGAGGGCATTTGATTGTCCGCAAATATAAATATTACAAATAATATTTGTATGTCAAAAGTAAATACTCGCGAATAAATTTTGCAATATACCGTTTGGTTGACTGTAAGTAGATTTGCAAATTTATTTGTAGACGTTTAGTTGGCTACAAATGAAAATGGCAAGGGGTACACTTGTAATTTCCATTTGCACTTTTTGTACACTATAACAAATTTTTTGCATATTTTTTATACTCTAAATCATATTAACTTTATAAATATTTTTTATAAGTAGTACAAATTTTTTTAGGCATACAATATTCTCCAAATATATAGCATTTGCATAAATTTTGATCAATCACAGTCACATTACACAACCATTTTGCTAGTTCATCGTAAAAATAAGACCATTGACAAGTACGAGCATATTACATTGCCTGCTTGGTTGTGGAACGTTCTCAATATATCTTCATATGGATAGCTGGACTCAAGAACAGTTTAATGATAATAAAGTTAAGTATTAGGTGCTTAATCAAATAATATTTACATGTATATTCCCAGTTTGTAAGAAGAAATCAAATCATCTTAAATCATGACAAACTTGCAAGATTAAAATTATTCCTAACTTTTACTTTTTTGCATTTTTGTTTCTATTTACATATAACATATAAAATTATTCCTAAATCATATTTACAGACAAACATGCATACATACATGCATACATACATATATATATATATATATAAGGAGAGGTATGATCGTGCTTTGGGGGCTCTCAGTGCCAACATAGATTGCATAACTTCCAGGGCAATATCTATAAGCTTTCTACAAAAAATTGACATGAACACTATTCCTGCATGAGGATCGAAGTAATCTGGTCTAGTTCGGTATCTCTCCTGGTCGAGTTTAACGCCAGCGGCCCGAGGGACTTGTAAAGACACTCTGATGCTCAAATTAGTGGAACTCCAAGGTGAAGGTAACAGAATATGGAACTTAGATTATCTAAGGCGTGTTGTGTTTGTATTTATTATAAGTGGAGGTGATGACGCTGCCCGATAATCTCACGCGGATATTGCTTAGAATGATTCAAGGCTAATCCCGGAGATAGCGAGCCTATAATGACGTATCTCTCGTGATATGGAAGAACATTGATGTCCTTGTATGGCCGGGTAGGGCCCCGGGTGGAGCCATTCAGTCTGGCTCAAGTCAAGTTTGGGATATGGCTGAGTGGAGTCCTCGGGTGAAGCCGTCTGATCTGGCTCGAATTGAGTCGTAAGGCACTGTTGTGTTTGATCCAACCGGGCCTAAATAGTACTAGTCCAGTCTATAACCCCCCAAGCTCGGTTGGAGTCTGTAGGACTGCGTGCCGAGCTTCGAGTGGTGTCGACTTTCCTATTCCTGGCGTCTCCGTGGCTTGAGGAGCTTCCGAAAATATTTACTGAGTTGTGTTAAGTGGCTAATGAGGTCAAGCTGGAATTAATGGATCATTGTGAGAGCCAAATTGGAGTGGTTGGTTGTAGAGGCCGAGCTGGAGTAAGCGACCGTGAAGGCCTAGTTGGAGTAAGCAGCCGAATTGGAGTAATATGAAATATATATATAGCTAAAATCAAAATAAAATAAAATAAATAAATAAAGAATTCAAGGATTATTTAATCTCATAATGTTGACAATATAAATTATAAATTCTGCATTAAATGCAAATTTGATGATAAAATTGACTTTTTCTTTTGAATACAATGCATGAAGTGCAATTTACCTAGCTAAGTCCCTTAGGTAAGTTAATTCTCACATTTTGTAGAAAGTTGCACTTACTGATAAAATTATACTTCTTGCAAAATAAAGAAAGTGTGTCAACCAAACAAGAACTCTTTTGACTACTTCTTGGTAAGTACAACTTCATAAAGTTGTGTTAACTAAACATGACCTAAGGTAATTTGGATTACCACATGATGAAGTTCATTTCTACAACTAGGGCTGTTTACGAGTCGGGTCGGGTTTGATAGTGAAATTTTTTTGAACCCGATCCAACCCGCCCCAACCGGAATCAGATCGGATCGAATTGGGTAGTTGGGTTATCCGTTAAAAATAATATATATATATATATATATATATATATATATATATATATATATATTTGTCTTCACGCGCCAGACGCGTGTCTGGTGCTTGAAGACGCACTTGACGCATCTTCCCAACGCGCCGTCGTGGGAAGACACGCCGTCTTGGGAAGAGGCGCCTCGCGTGGCCGCACCTCTTGGGAAGACACGGCCACGCGGGTCGCTGCGCCTCGAGAAGACGTGGCCCGCGTCTTTTCGAATCTATATATATATATATATATATATATATATATATATATATAATTAATCGGATAATTGGGTCGGGTCTCGGGTAATCGAGTTTCGAACCTTAAAACCCGAGACCCGACCCAATTATAGTTGGGTTTGAAAAAACTAAACCTGACGTGGTTCAATTACCCAACCCGACCCAGCCCGATTAGTTCGGGTCGGGTCAAATTTTTGGGTTCATTGGGTCGGGTTTGACCCATGAACAACCCTATCTACAACAATCTTACAAGTGTCTGCCTCGATCAAATTAATTGATCGGGGTTGAGTCAATGTTGATCCCAATTGGTACTTGTAGAAGTATTCTCTTGGAATTGAGCCTTCGGGAGCATCCTTCGACAATCAAGTCAGCCTCTGAGGTCATAGTGATAGCATTAAATGCATGAGTTGGAACGCTTACCTCGTATTGTCTACCTTTTATAGTCATCGCCTCCGACTTAACAAGTGTATGGGGCACATATGTCCCCATAGGGTAATGTCACACCACAAGAAAAATAAGTATTAGTGACGAAAAAATTTGTCACTGATGCTTGAAAGTTCGTCACTGACGAAAACTTTCGTCACAATGTTCGTCGTTGAAAACCTCATAATGCTCTATTTGCTCTTCCGTAACGGATGTGTCTGTCACAAAAATTTATAACAGAAAAGTTTTCGTCACAAAATTTATCACTAATCAATGATCAAAAATAGATTTCTCATCACTAATTATAATATAAATTATAATCTACTGTGCATAAAATAAAATAATAGATTTTTTCATCAATTATATTATTATACACTAGATTATTATAATATAATAATATAATAATATATTATAATATATTATAATTTTATAATATTATAATATATTATAATATATTATAATTTTATAATATAATATAATATAATATTATTTATACTTTTATTATATTTTTAAGAAATTTATAACAGATAATATGATACTAAATGTTTAGGTTTCACCGGTTATCAATTTATAAATTTAAGAAAATTAGGAAAACAATGAATCCATATGGGATTAAAAAATTATATTTATGATGGTTAATAATAAGTAAAAAATAATTTTAACCTATGTGAGAGTGTGAGACTAAACAAAAAAATGATAAAATTTTCTTTAGTAATATTTAGTTTAATTTTGTGTCGAATTTTTGCTTTTATCACTGATATGTCATTGTTATGTGGTGTCTCCGTGACATATCTCTGATGGATTTATGATGGATATGGAGAAAAAATTTCAGTGACGGATTAGTGTTGAAATATTAGTGACAGAAATGAAATCAATCACTATTACGTGACTCATGCTATTTATGAAAAATTCTAGGTCAAATTGGTCAAAAATTCTATGACAGGATCGTCTTGTGTCGGATTTCCCGTCACAAGTTTGTCACTGTTTTGGAAAGAAGAAAGTTCATTTTACGCCGTCACAAATTTGTTATAGTTTGTGACAAATTTTAGCTGTCATAAAATTTTCGTTACTGGTGCTTATTTTTCTTGTAGTGTCAGCAATCGTTTGATTGTCGGATTAGACTTTTCTGAGCATCAGTATGTGATCCCCTATGGGGTTTGATTTTTTGAATTCCATGTCAGACCCAAACTGACTAAGTGATGAGACTTGGGTTTATCTTTTAATCCATGCCCATCTAGTGTGAAATCCGTTGAAGTTGTTGGCCCGGACATGTGGCAATTACTTATTGGTTGCAATTCTCAAACTCGGTTTGGCTACACTACTGCATAAGTATTTTTTTTCAAAAACAAAGAAACTACTTTATTACCCCTTAGGGGGAGACAGAATGTTAGCATCCAAAATTAAGTCCAGGTCGGGAGGTCGGACACTGGCCCAAACCAAATAATTCTATTGGGCTCGAGCTCAATTTATTGCCCAGTGAACAATTTTATTGGTGGTTCTAGGGGAGAAGAAGAATACAACAAAGTTGAATTTAGAAAACATAGTATGAATATTTTCAAAAAAAAAACCCCAAGTTCATCGAGGAGGGGAGCTCAGCCCTTGTTCATTGATCAAAGTGCATAGTTGGCATTGCGATTTAACTTCTCAATATCAAATTTGGTGCTCGTCATGGTTGGGAAAGTAGGTTCTGATACCAATTATTTGTAAATTTAGGGTAGTTTCCTACAAGATCTACAAAATCCAAACCCGACGAGAAAAACGAAAAACCAAATCCAATAATAATAATACAGAAAAAAAACAAAAGACACAAGGGGGTTAACGTGGTTCGGACTCGGCGGGGTGCCGATCCTACGTCCATATGGAGAAGAGGAGACTGCTTTATTAAATCCAGAAAAGAACTTTTACAATAAGGGCTCGTTTGGTACACCGTATAGTATTAGCCTGTATAGTACTAATCTGTATTGACTAACCTGTATAGTACTAGACTGTATTGTACTATTATTATACAGTATTTGGTGCACACATGCACTAGCCGGTATAGTACTAGTATGTATTGACTAACATGTGTAATATAATATAATATAATATAATATATAATATATAATAATAATATATTATATTATATTATATGCAATATATTATAATAATATAATATAATGTAATATATATAATATATAATATTATATTATATATTATATAATGTAATATAATATAATATAATGTATAATAATATACACTATAATATTATATTATATGTAATATATTATAATAATATAATATAAAAATTATATAATATATTTTACCATTAAAAATATTTCATAAATTAAAATTATTTTTATAATATTTTTTTATATTTTTAAATTTTTTATTGGAGATAAAATGAGTATCCAAAATATTGAAAGTTCTAGAGCAGGTTAATGAAGAGTTTTGAGAGTGTATTACTAATAAACCTTATGACATCCTTTGAGGTACTATTTTTAGTGCATGTATTAGTTAATATCTTTCCCAAACACTGTATAGTATTATCCTAATACTATACAAGATGCTTATACAGGGTACCAAATATGCCCTAAGAGTAATAATTTAAATTCCCTTCAGAATATAATAAATTATCTTAAATTAATTGAACCTGAAACTGATACGGAGTAGAAGCACTGTCTCTGTAAGATCTGTCTTGAAACTGAACTTCTACTGCTGTATGTCGAAAACTGAGAATGAGCACTCTTTAGAAAAAAAAGGTCGTAGCGGCACTTTTAATTTTTTAGATCTCTGAAACTCTCGTATGAAGGAATTTTTTTTTAGTGTCGGATCTTCTTTATCTCAAAGAACTTGCCTGTATTTATACTCAAGAGGGATGAATTAGTCTAGAAAGAAATTAGGATAGAGCTAAATTTGGAGCCGTCCAAAAAAACACGTGCGGCTGTGGTTGAATTTGTTTGACCCAAAAAAAATAGCCAGTTGGCCGAGGAATAAGTTGCAGCGGAAAGTTTCCAAAATTAATGCTTCAACTCTTATCACGCAATAGTAGGAGCTTTAAACAAATTGAATGCATCAATTTGTCAATTGGTGTGCACGTGGCCAACAATTTCTTGTGCACTGTACATGGGCGGTTCTGCCATCATGAGGTGAAACCTCAATTTTGACTTGGGTCAAAATTGAATTGATTTAATCCATGTGCAGTCAAAATATGAGATGGGCTCGGCCCACTTTTCTGACCTAGAGCTGGTGGGCCCGCCAGCTCTGATGTAGTAGGCTTGGCTCACCCGCCAACCTTTGGTGCAATCTCAGTCTTCATCAAATTAATTCCGATTTGAATTTGTCCAGGCTCGATGAATTTTATTCGAACCCAATTTGAATTAATCTCTAAATAATGTTGTTCCAGTTTTGCTGATATGCAATAACAAAAGAGTTCGGAATAATAGTGTATCCACTGTGAAGGGCAGAAGGGAAAAAGAAAAAGAAAACTTGAGCAAAGATACCTCTCCCGAAGAGTTCCTAGCAAAAATTTGTGCACCACCTTTCGAGTCCAAGAAAAAGTAATCATAATTTAATTTAATCCAATTGAGGGAAGGTAGGATCCATTTATGAATATTGAAATTAACAAGTTGATTGCCCTCATAATACTGGGAATCAACCAGCAACAAGCTACAAGAACATCAAGAATCTTGGTTTGAAAAATTCAGATAAACTTCTAAACTCAGTAAATTCCAAACATTAGTTGAAAAAACACAATCGAAAAAAAAATGCCGCCGCAATTCAAAAAATAGATTGCAAAAAGTACAATTAAAACTAGAAGCCACCAAACAGAATTGAGAAAGACAGAAGACAAAGGAGAAGCCGATGATAAAAAAAATTTCTATAAAAATAACTTTAATTTAGGAGCAATATTCAACTTCCATAACTTACCCAAAATAAGAACATTTCATCCAAAATTAAATATTTAGTTAGTTTACAAAATTTAATATTTGCTAATATTACTATAAAATATTTGTATGATTTAATTAATTAAGTTATTGATAATTTAAGATTTTTTTGTTCAATTAGATATAAAAGTTAATTAATAGTTATCATAAAATTTCAGAAAAAATAAGTTCAATGGTCTAAAATTAGTTTTGATTAAATTATAAATAGATCAACTTTAAAAAAATTGAGTTTGAGTCAATTAGATATAAATTTGTTTAATTAATTTATAAATTTAAGATAATAGTTTGAGTTAAAAATGATGATTTTTATTTTTAAAAATTAGATATAGTTTGATTTAATTTTATAAAAAAATATTTATAATTACAAAGTTGACACTGAATTTTGATAACGAAACCGACAGTCTCGAAATCACATAAAATAACATTTTAGTGTTTTTATTTTTATTAAAAAAATTAGTTTTATTTTTATTTTGATCTCGATTCAGTTTCATGTAAATACTGAATCAAATACGTTTTCATAAATAGTTTTGATTTCAGTAAAATTAAAATTATAAAAATAAACTTGATTTCGCTAATCAAACAGATCGTGAGAAATCGCTAAAATCCTACATAACACCACTACCTAAGTGGCAAATCCTGCATAACACACAAAGATTATAATATTTTTACTAAAATAACTCCAAAATCCAAATCCCCTCACCATACATAGGGATGTATACTCACTTCGATTACCTCATCAACCGTAATTAATCGAGAATGTTGTTGCTTTATCTCTTTATATACAAATTTAAGTTTTTCTTATTGAGTTAATAATTTCATTTGATAAATATGACTTAATATATTCATCGACTAAATATTATATATATATATATATATTGTAAAGTTCACGTGACTAATTAAATATATATTTATTATTCTAATTAGATTTATACTTTTTTAATATTGAAAGACTTACAAATTGCTTTTACATTTTCAATTATAAAAATTTATATTTATCATAAAGTTGACGTGACTAATAAAACATAATAATCTAAATTATCAATAACTTTATACCTAAATAATGTATTATAGGACTATTAAATATTTATAAATGATAATTAACAGCAAGACAATCTAATTTACATTCCAAAAATTGCTTATCATGTCGTCTAAATGAAAACACTATGTTATTAAATATGTTAGTAATTACTTTTCTAAAACCAAGAATTAGGCTTATATAGTTATATATATAGGTTGAGACACAGAAAAAGGTCCATTATCGTCGAACCAATAGATCTGATAATTTTCGACCCGATCCAATAGTTCGATCTGACCCAGACTGGGACGATAAAATTAGACTTGGACTGATTCTTACCATGCCTGGGCCGTTATCAGACTAGCCCGATAAGGTCCAAGCAAATATCAGGTCGGGTCAGACTAGGCAGTGTAGTCCCCCCGCATGATACCCAGTAATAATTTTTATTCATTATCGAATTATTGAACCATCAGATTCGAATCGGCTTGATAGTCCGATTTGAACCCGATAACCTAATTTTGAATTTTCGTTATGGTGCTAAAAGGTCGGACTAGCTTGTTTATTGTTCGTGTCATGTTGGATTTGGGATCTCGGATCTGAACTTTTATCGGGCCGGGTCAAGCACGATTTTTGTTCGGCTTGGCCCGGCCTGGCCCGGCCTGGCCCGGCGAGGCACAATAATCCGACATGTTTAAGTTGCATGACTAACCGTTGAATATTAATCAGATGGCCAACGTTAGTTCAACCCCCTTATATATGACTCATCTAATCGAGGCCATCACAAAACCTGAACCCTAACGAGCGGCGGCGGGACCGACGATGACGACTCGCTTCAGGAAGAATAGGAAGAAGCGGGGCCACGTGAGCGCCGGGCACGGGCGTATTGGCAAGCACCGCAAGCACCCCGGCGGTCGCGGTAACGCCGGTGGCATGCACCACCATCGGATCCTCTTCGACAAGTACCATCCGGGCTACTTCGGCAAGGTCGGCATGCGCTACTTCCACCGCCTCCGCAACAAGTTCCACTGCCCAGCCGTCAACGTCGACAGGCTCTGGTCCCTCGTTCCCGAAGCCGTCAAGGACGCCGCGCCCAAGGACGGCAGCGCTGCGCCCCTCGTCGACGTCACCCAGTTCGGGTACTTCAAGGTGCTCGGAAAGGGGATGCTGCCGCCGGACCGCCCCGTGGTAGTCAAGGCCAAGCTCGTGTCGAAGATCGCCGAGAAGAAGATCAAGGCTGCCGGTGGAGCCGTCGTGCTCACGGCCTGATACTTTGCATTGTCCCGTCTGAGAAATTTTCTCTTATAAATTTTTTGAAGTTATCAACATGGATTCTAGATCGAGGTTTAGTGTTTTTTTTTAGCTCTATGTGTTTGATCATTTACCTTTGATGTTGTTCTTTAGGCTTAAGTTATTCTCATCAAAATTTCTACTTTATAATGCCATAGATTTTATTTTCACTAGCAATCGCTTTGGATTAGTGTCTTTATGAAAAAACATATACGGGTATGTATATGAATTTAAAAAATTAATATTCGTTTATTTAGGGCATGAATTAAAAAAATAATATAAAATGAATATTATATTCGATAGATACTAAATTTAAAAAATTTATTTCTGATCCATTCTTATTTATTATCCAATTCTATCATATTTTGGATCTTATCCAAAGAAGTAAATATACCGATACAGTTTTGAAAGTGTATTAGCATCATATCCAATTCACATCCACATCTGCATTTGTATAGTCATGGTTATTATATTATCCTTAGTAATAACTCATATATACACAAATATTATATTTTCATTAAATCTTAAATACTTACCGTATACTTATCAAATTATCAATTTATTTATGTAATTTAGTGATTTATTCTTCATATATTATTTATATATGGTCTATTTAGGATGATGGATGTGATGCAGGTATCTTCATCTGCATTCCCATGCTATAATGGCTCTACATATTCATATCAACTGTGGATGTAAATTGTGATTCTTGTACAATTCACATCATATTGTCATCCCTTAGATGTCTAGGGAAGAAGACCAAAAAGCAAATGAAGAGGAAAAAGGAGTTGGACTAAATGAAGGAAGATTGTGGAATGTTTTTGTGTGTGTGTTTTTTTTTTTTGAACTTGAAAGATAGTGTCTTTGTATGTAATTTAGCTATAGATGAGATATTTTTAAATATTTTCTTTTACTTAAATTGACATACATAATATCACCGTGCTTTGATTCAACCAATTATATTTTAGAGAATTTTATATTAATATCTTAACTTTTAGTATTATTCTCATATAATTATTTGTATTCTCTTTAAACATATGAATAACCTTGTCTTTGTATCGCTTGAACATATTTTGTTGTCAAGTGATTGGCAAGGTCAAATTTTATGCTTAAGTAAATTACAGTTATGACAAACTAAATATATCAAAACAATATTCTCATGTTCTAAATAACTTGAAATCCTTTAGGCCTCGTTTGCTTTGGTAGGCCACTGTTTGTTGCAACAATGGATAAGAATCGAGCCACAAATTGGATGGATTTATTTTGGTCCAAATTTACCGCGGGTTCGATTTAGAAAATCTGGAAAGAGGATAGATTTAGGGCTCAAATTCATAAGATATGAATTTTATATTTTATCCTATGTCAAAACAAACATAGGATGAGATTTTAAGAAATCCTTTTAGATTTCTATTCCATCTTCATCTACTTCAATTTTATCTCATTCAAATCATATCCTACAAAATAAACATGACCAAAACACTTCGAAGGACCACAAATGAATAGCATATCATATCAATTCCTTGTATTCCCCGTTTAAATTTGAAGGGCATGCATGTTTGTTTAATAAGATTGAGGGATAAGATGATGAATGAATTTATATTCTTTATATATGATGTACATATTATAATAATCTCATCAAATACGTTCTCATTTAATATTCCATCATATTATACTCAATCAAGCAAATGAATCAGAGTAAAAGTGTGCAGCCTATTTGCCCATGCACCAAATCTTTGCTTGCAGGGATGGGAAGAATTTTATTGAACTAAAGTTCATTCTGATTTACAAGTATCTACTCCAGCAATTAATGGAAACATTTGTCCCATCAAATAAATCAATATTATACGCAATAAGTGATTAAATCTAATTTCCGAGAGATTCCAACAGCAGGAATTATAATCTAGGGGATAAAAAATCCAAGTGAAATTATTATGTTTATTTCACTATAATTACCTCTAGGCTCTAGTCAACTTCAAGTTGGCAATTGCTTAGTCCTTGATTTTTGCGTTGAGGGGATCATGGTGAACCTGCTCGGATTCGCAGAAGCACTTCCCCCTTCCACCATTGAAGTGAAAGAGACAACTGAAGCCTCGATGATGAATGTCATCGCTGTTATCAGCTTCATAAATTAAGATGGAAGAACTTGAACCATTGTTGCTGCAAACTCATTCTTTTGATCTTTTCCCAATCACCAATAATCATTACACGAACACATTCCATTCTTAAAGTGATGGAATCTCTTGGCATCTCTAGCAATAATTTCTTTGCCTACCACTTGAGACACCAATTTTATCCAAGAATGACAGTCACCACAAACCCTAAGGTTCTTGAATATTGTAATTGGCTTATCTCCCTTGTCATTGCTGCTGCTCATGACTCCAAATGTCACGGCCAGTTTCTCACTATGGTAATACAAGGATCTTTCCTTTTCCACCTCATCCATTTCTTGCAGAACATACCTTGCGTTTGGAACATACCCCAATTCCTTGGTTCTTCTGATTAACTCTTCCAACTCCTTGTATATCTCTTCTGCCTGCAGGTGATCCCTATCTCCTGCCATGAATGTATGATATTTTCTGTCTACCTCAATCCAACTCATAGCTGGTTCTTTCTTCAGTTTCATTTTTCTCATTGCAGATTTCATGCTAATTACCTCATCCCATTGACCCAAAGATGCGTAAATGTTTGACAAAAGAATATAAGTTCCATCATCAGCTGGATCCAGCTTGAGTATGTTTCTTGCAACCCTCTTTGCCATCTCCAGTTTTCCATGTAATCTGCATGCACTCAGTAAAGATCTCCACAAAACCTTGTCTGGATTTCGATGTTCGCAAACTAGTCGTTCAGCTTCTTCCAGCTTTCCAGCGCGTCCCAGAATATCAACCATACAAGCATAGTGGTCACTGGATGGTCCGCATTTATATTTGTCAACAATGAAAGAGAACACTCGCCGACCTTCTTCAACCAGTCCAGCATTAGTGCAACCGGAAAGAACACCGGTAAACGTTGCACCATTTGGTTCTAGACTGGGCACTTTCATCGTCTCAAACAATCTAAGTGCTTCCACCCCATGGCCATTTTGTGCATAAGCATTAATCATACAGTTCATGGTAACCACATCCAGCCCTGGCAAATCATCAAATATAATCTTTGCCATTTCAATTCGCCCACACTTCCCATAAGTATCAATCAATGCAACACACACGAATCTATTACTATCCAACCCAAGTTTGATAGCGAAGGCGTGAATCAGCTTACCTTGTTCGAACAATGCAAGGGCAGAGCATGCTCTCAAAGCTGTTGATAAAGTGAATGCATTAGGTCTGACTGAGCTATGAATCATGCCACGAAGCATTGAAAGAGCAAGCTCTTCCCTATGATTACAGACCATACATCCAATTATGGCCGTCCAAGTTACTGTGCTTGGATCAAGTATATCTACGAACACTTTCATAGCATCATCGATCAGTCCACACCTTGAATACATAGTGAGAAGCGAAGTCTGTGAAGAACAACAAAGCTTATTGCCGATCTTCGCCATAATGCCATGGATCGCTAGCCCCTTTCTCAAGTCCCCGGTATTCCCACATGCTATCAGTACACTGGCAAATGTGAAGTCATTTGGATGAATGCCATCCTTAACAATCCGTCCGAAAAGCTCAATTGCCTCACTGTACTCCCCATTCTGTGTGTAGCCCACAACCAAAGCTGTTGCCAAGATCACATCTTTACCGTGTACTCTGTCATAAACGCATCGAGCCTCCCTCAATCTCCCGAACTTTGCGTACATATCGACCAAGGCACTGCCAACAAAGGCATTTCTCGCATCCACACAGGAAACCACAAGCTGTCCATGAGCTGTAGCGCCTTGCGCCACGAGACCGAGGTCGCTGAACGCCCTGAGAACGCTCGAGAAGGTAAATTCGTCCGCCACAACGCCCTCCGACAACATCCTCTTATACAAACGAACGGCCTCGTGGGTTCTCCGGCAGCGGACGTAGGAAGACACCAAGGCATTCCACGAGACAATGTGCGGCTTGGGCATTGCGTCGAACACCTTCCGCGCGTCGTCGACCGCGCCGCACTTGAGGTAGGCGTCGACGAGCTTGTTGCCAAGGCTGAGGTGGGGGAAACCGGACATCACCATGTGGAGGTGGACGCGGCGAGCCTTGTCGAGAGACCTCTCGGCGATGCATCGCCGAAGAAGGGTGGCGTAGGTGTCTGAGGTGGTTCGCGGAGCAGCGCGTTGGGTTCGGACAAGAGTCGAGAGCGTGGCCTTGGAAAAGGGCGGGGCTCTCATCGCATTATGAGTTTAATTGCTTTCTTTGTTGGGGGTGAAGTAGTGTAACTCAATGGAGGTGGCGGGCCGGACTCGGGTCAGCCTGGGCCCGGGCCGACTGGGTCCGATCATCTTCGGGCCGTGCTGATTTTTAGAGTGCATGTGCATTTTTACATTTAAGCCCTATGATTTTATGTATGTATTAGTCAGTAAAAATGTATACGATAGGAATGGTTGGATAAGTTGTTATCAATATTTATACTTATTCAATAATCATATGTAGCTAGCTGTAGGGTTCTTCAATTCTACTCATTGCCTTTTTTCTTCCTTCGGTTCTACCTGATCTCAGAAATTAGTATCGGTAGGTAACATGAAGTGATCATAAGTGGTGACCAACTATATACGTACTTGATTCGTTGAAACAAGCCAACAACTATCCCTCGGTTGGTAGATATAAACATGTATAAAATATATGTAGAGAAAATTACGAGTGGTCCAAAAAGGTTTTAAAAATTGATCCTCATTCAAGATTTTTTTTTTAAAATATCATATTATATCATTTTGAAAAAAAATATCATTTAAATCAATTTATAAAACATCAAAATCCTAATTAAAGACAAAAGTTATCAATTTTGTTCGAAAATTAAAAAAATCATGTTCCAAAAGTTCTGAAGTTGTCGTTCTAATTAAATTTGCATTGATCTTCTCAATCTACATTATGATTCTGAAGCTGTTTTCTCCTCAACATGCATTTCAAGAATTATTGAATTTCATTGCTCGTGATTTATCCAATATTGCTTAATTTCAACTTGTCGATATCTTTTGCTCTTTTTTGTAGTTTGTGACGTTGTTTCGTGAAGCGAAGAAATCAATCATTCATTTAGTTTGAATTTAGATTCTACACTCTTAGAATGAGGTTCGATTATACTTGTGGGATGTTGAAATATTATATCTAAGTGCGATGTTATGGACGAGATGATTATTTGAACGCGACGACTTGTTGTGAGAGTTAGTTGGATGTTAATTATAAAGGGGATATGATGTTGTGGATGAGATGTCGTAGAGTGGACAGAATGTTATAACTACAGATGAAATATTGTGAGATTGAACGAAATGTTATAATCACGTACGAGATGTTGTGAGAGTGAGTGAGATGTTGACTTAGTCACTTAACATACATGAATAATATTGTCCAAAAATAATTTCCTTACCTATTTTTTATAAAGTTTATATATATTGGAGATCATTTTATTTTAAAAATTTTATCAAAATGGATTATATATATTGAAATGGTTTGGAATTTAGATTGAATTTATCAAAACCCAACCCAAAATCTATATGGTCCATTCCATCCCTTATCATGATATGGAGTGGGTTGGTGTTGGTGGTGGGTCAACAAGAACAACCTACCACAACTAGAGGATTCGTACGGACCACCGTGGATGCAGTGTCTTCTTTCCTACATTGACATTAATTATATGGACCAGTGATTATTCTACGGTTTAAGCAAGAAAAGTGCATCATGCATAGTTAACATTTATTTTCACATGCAGTTAGCTAGGATTTATGCTTCAATAATTTGAGATGACCACGAAGTGATCGCCAGTGAAACCAATTTAAACACGAGCCAACCAACCAACCAACGGCCACATCTTTCCACTAACTTTTTAGTTCCTCGAATCGTCCATTAGGCCTACTTTTTCAACTCTAGTGCTAAGCAAACGTGATATATAACCCCTCGCGCTCTCGTCCGTCAAATACTCTGCTATCTTATATTCTTATCGTTAAGTGATAAGTCCTCCCTCTCCCAATCTCTCTTAAAAAGTTAAAATAATACCCCAAGCAACCCAAAAAGGAGAAGAGGAAGAGCGAGAAAGGATGGGGTTTAGCCTGTTGTCCTTGATCGATCTGTTCGTTCGCCGCGCCTACACCGCCGCCGGCCTCCGCCCCCACACTGTCTCCATCGACGCTGACACCACCGTCCAATGCTGGATCTCCTCCTCTCTCCTCCCCCCTCCCTCCAGCTCCGGCGACGTCGAACCGGAGAAGACGAAGAAGCCCCCGCTCCTCCTCATCCACGGCTTCGGCACCAGCGGCACCTTTCAGTGGCGCAGCCAGATCCGGACCCTCGCCGCCCACTTCGACGTCATCGTCCCGGACCTCCTCTTCTTCGGCGGCTCCACCACCCGGTCGCCGCAGCGGTCGGAGGCGTTCCAGGCCGACGCCCTCGTCGCTCTCCTCGACGCGCTCGGCGTGAGGCCGCCGCGCCGGGCGAGGGTGTCGGTGGTGGGGACCAGCTACGGCGGGTTCGTGGCGTACCACGTGGCGCGAAAGATGGGGCCGGAGCAGGTGGATCGGGTGGTCATCGCCAGCTCCGATTTGCTGAAGGGGCCGGAGGACGACCGGGCGCTGCTGGAGCGAGCGGGCGGTGGCGCAAGCGTCGACGAGATCATGCTCCCGCGGACTCCCGCCGATATGAAGCGGCTCGGCCGACTTGCCGTCTACCACCAGCCGCGTTACGTGCCGGAGTGCATCCTCCGCGGCGTATTACGAGTAAACACTTTCTTGCTTTATTCTTATGCTTGTCGTTTTCTACTATTAATTTAGTGCTTAATTATTTTAATACTTTTTAGGGTTTTTTTTACATAATTTAAGTTGAATCAATAAAAATGCACGAATAATATTTAAAGTTTTATCGATATTTTAAATTAGTATACACATAATATTCTCATCAAATCTATATTGTCATCCAATGATATATATAGAAACGAACGAAAAAACTTATGTGAATAAAATATATAAGAAACATGATTAAAATCCCTAGCAATGTGACAAAATAAGTTTTAAATGTTATTATATTATACCATCTTACTTAATTAATATATAAAGAGATTGAGTATTATTTTTAATATTTTATCCGATGTGATAGTTGATATGAGTAGTTTACAAGATCGAATAATAAAGAATAAATTAATACAATTATTTAAATACTATAATTTTAAACTGGGTGAAAATTCGAGTGCTATTGGTGCATTTTTCCTTTAAAATAGATATAATTCTAATGTGCGCATAGACAGCAAGTGACTTCATCAGTAATAGTAGCGCGCTTGAAAAACGTGAAAAACATGTATGATATATATAGATATGTATTAATGTTTTTGTGCACAAATATATCACTAAGAAGAGTCCAATATCATGTTAATAAGTTGGGCAGTCATCTCGGCAATCTCAGAACAAGACTTCAGTAAATCCCAACTCATGGTCATCGCTTGCTAAACGGCATATTTCGAATCTCAAAATATTATTATTCTTTTTTTTTTTTCATTTCAAATTGATTTGATTTACTCATTTCTTGATCAAATTTATTTACTTCCTGGTTAAATTCATTCACTTCTTAATCAGGTCGGCTCACTTCATAGAGTTCATTTACTTTCGGATTAAATTCAACTTTGGAAAACTAGCTTGAGAAGATTTTTTTAAAAAAAAACTTTGAGATTCGATCATGAGGATTGCACATATTTTATGTATAGTCTTAATCCAAAATTTTATTTGACAGTTCTGAGAAAGTATTTTATATTCGTGTAGCTAAGTTGTTCACGAGTTCATAGCAAGTAAGCAGCTTACATAGATGACACTAGCAATTGAATATAATTATGCAATTTTGAAAGTTTATGCACATAATTGTTAGAAATAAAAGTTGGCAGTTATAGCTCCTACGTTGGAACAGCATAATTATTATTATTAACGCATAATTACTAATATTAGTTTTAATTTTATGATAATTATTTAATTTGAGGATTTAAAGATACGTTTGTAAGAAGATTTTTTTGAGGGGGTAAGACAGAGAGACTTTTGAACAGATGAAACACAATACAGGGTAAATTACATATTTGTTGTTGCAATTTTATTTCTTGTCAAATTAATCTAATTTTACAAATGTGTTTTGTCTGTCTGACGTATCAAGTCAAATGGGTTTCAAATCACTAGTGGGATCCAATTTTCCACGTTCCTTTTGGTGTGAACTCAAGAGAATAGACTGTTTACACCTCAGTTTTACCGTTTCACAATGTTTCTTTCGAAGTGATTAAAAGACATGCGTTGTTCTCTGTAGTTAAGTTATACCTATCAAATAATTTATTTGTTCTAAATAATTTCACACCAAAACGCTACATGTAAAGGCACTTGATTCAGTTTCATGAATATTAAAAAGTGTACGTGCATAATTTGGGGCTCATTGGGCAACATTGAAAAGAATTTGCCTTTGGAAGCCATATGAGACAAAGTATATCTTGATGACCAAGTTAATAAAAACCTATAGATAATTATATGATCCAATTTGAAATTAACCCAAGTAGAACAATAATTTATAAATGATGCCAGTACATACAACATGATTAAAAGTGACTGGGTGCAGAGTATGCTCAAGGATAACTTGCAGGAAAAGCTAGAACTCATCAAAGGTATCAGCATCTCCAACAAAGATGAATTCCAACTTACTCCTCTTCCCCAGGTAACAAATGGGTACATTGTCATTCATGCATCGATATGAAGTATCAGTTAAAAGTTAAAACCTAATCTCTTGCCATCTACAGCTCCAAGTTTTAACTACTTCCAATTTGCATATTGCAGCAAGTTCTGATCATATGGGGGGAGCATGATCAGATATTTCCTTTGGAGAAGGCATTCCAAATCCAAAAGTAAGTAATCGACTGCCTAATTTAATTCTGATGGCAATGAATTATTGTGAATGAAATGAACAAATGCAGGCGCTTGGGAGAGAATGTGAGGTTGGAAGTTGTGGAGAAGACGAGTCACTTGCCCCAAATGGAGGACACCAAGAAATTTAACCAACTCCTCCTCGGCTTCTTATTAGATGCTCCAAAGTCTTGAAATGTGAGTTTTTGCATGGTGGTGTATGTTTAGTAAACCTCCTGCCAAAATAACTTTTTGTCCTGAACTAGCAAAGTTGTTCATTAATTCTATATTAAATGTAATTCATCTATATTATCTATATACTTTAGCTCTGTCATGGCTTTCAAATAAGTGTTTGGATAAAATTACTAGTAAGATTAGAAGTTTTGTCCCAAAATAAAATTTCTAAAGGTAAGCACCATAAAAGTAAAGTTATCTTGAAATTCTTGACTTTCATTTGAAAACTCAAAATTCAAATGTTATACGTGTTTTCAGGAGCGGCCCAAGAAATATTATAGCCTAAGGCAAAATTTTAAAATGAGATCTTTCATTTATTCAATAAATTAAATTAATATAATTTTTATGTAAATTTATTTTTTTTAAATTTTTTGAGATGAGTGTTTGAGAGGGTCAGACATTGCTTTTATTTAAACTTGTAAACGGTCGACCGTTGAAGGCTTAGTTGTTTGGAGCCGGCGGATATAGAGAAGACGAAGAGTTCGGAGATGAGAGAAAAAATTTTGTTCGGATAATCTGCAATTAGTTCAGACCTAATACATCTAATGACCCCCACGTATCAATTCTGTCGAGGAATGAATTCTTCGGCAGAATTCAATTGTTTGACTATTGTCGAATAATATATGTCAATTGTTCATCTCTTTGCATGCTTTAATTTTTTCTTTTTCGTTTCCTAAAAATTAAAAGTCCTCTAAAAGAGGACTATAATTTGTGAACTTAATAAGAAGATTGATTTTTTTTTTCAAAACAAAAATATCGAATTGAGCCTATTTAATTTCAACAAAGAAATTAATTTATTATGCATACAAATTCATTATAAAAAAATAATTAGTAAATAACAAAATAGACTAAAGATAATTAATACAAAGCAAATAATAATTAAAGTGCACCGCAGATTAATTAATTAATCAAATTATATAATATATTTGATTAATTAATTATCTGACATTGAATTGATGCATGCATCAATTCAAATGCAGGAGATGCCCATCCATGGGTCTAAGGCAATGGCCTTAGTGGCCTAGTGGATGGGTCGGCCGCATGTTTTGCACACTTGAATAATACTATAAGGGTTCGTTTGGTATTTTGTACAAGCCTCCTGTATAGTATTATACAGTGTTTGGAAAGAGTATTAACTAATACCTACACTAAAAATAATACCCCATAAGCTGTATTAGTAACACACTTTCAAAGCTCTTCATTAGCTTGCACTAGAACTTTCAATATTTTGGATACTCATTTTACCTCCGACCAAAAATTTAAAAAATATATAAAATATATATAATTTTAAAAAAAATTAATTTATGAAATATTTTTAATGATAAAATATATTATATAATTTTTATATTATATTATAAATTTTATATTATATTATACTATACTATATTATACTATACTATACTATATTATACAGGTTAGTCAATACAGACTAGTACTATACAGACTACTACATATGTGCACCAAATATTATATAATAATAGTACAATACATTCTAGTACTATACAGATTAATCAATACAGACTAGTATTATATACAAGTTAGTACTATATAATATACCAAACGGGCCCTAAGCCTCTTATGTGCAATGTGATTTTTGCTCCTAAATTAGAGGTCGCAATAGCTCATGCTCGAGTGGACCCATTGCCCCTTAGGTTGTGCCCGACATGGCTTGAACATTTTTTGGATCGTGACCCGCCCCTTTAAACCCGTGCAAGATTCATGTTGAGCTTGGGCTAGCTTGCATGCACCCACCTTCCCAAGATAGTAGGTGCAAGGTGGGCACTCCTTCCCAATGTAGTACACCCACTACCTTGGAAGTTGGGGCAGCGCCCGCTTGCCCTAGAAAGGTGGGTGGGCGTAGGCATACCATGACTTGTTAGGCAACCCATTATGGATACGTGTGAGCATCGGTCAGTTCGGTTAATTAATCAAACCTAATCGAATCGAACTCTCGGTTAATCGAACCAGAATGAGAATTTTTCGTTAATCATTTACCGAATCAAAAAATTCGATTAATTTAGTTTGATTAATTTACCGAATTCACTGGAAAATAATTATTATATTTACACATCACCAAGATTCAAACCCGGATCACTCAAATAAAAATATATCACTTTAACCACTTAAGCATATTATGCTATTAACTTATCATCTTAACCACTTAAGCATATTATGTTATTAACTTATCATCTTAACCACTTAGACAAATCATACTTTATGATATATTTTTTTGGGATAATAAACTAAAAAATCTACAAGGTTTGTAGAAATTTTATGTTCTATTCACGTTTTCAAATTTCGCCTATAAATGCACAATCTTTACTTCCGTTTATGTCATCTACCAAATCGTCACGCGCCGTCTCAACTTAACTGACGTGGAGATAAACGACACTTATGTGGCTAACAAATTCATAAATACCCATTTTAAAAAGCAAAATGTTCGACCCCACATCTTTCTCTTTCTTATTTTCTTTCTCCAAGCTAGCGTCACTTTTTTTCACGTACTCTTTTTCTTTTCTTCCCTCATTACTGTTGCAATCTTCTTCTTCCTCCCGCTACTGCGTGCTGCCATCTCGAAGAGGACCTCACCGACTTCATCTCGAAGTGATCCATAGATTTCATGTCCATGCCAAGATGCTGCTCCCACACAAGAAAATAATTAAAAACACATAAAGAAACAAGAATTAGTACCAAAAAATTTATTATGACCTACTACTGTACTAGCTAGTCCAATTGTATTTATAGCTTATTAACTGCGAATTACACCAACTTGATTAGGGTTAGTTCAGGTCTCAGAAAGAGGCAATGGGTTGGTGAGGTGGGTCAATAGTTAAGAAATTAGAGAAAAAAAAGTACAGCACCATGAAGTCATCCTCCTCTGTGGTAAAAAAATAATAATTTGAAGTCATCCTCTTAATTAGTCGCAGCACATCGGGACACTCTTTTTTTTTAGAGCAATTTCTAGTATTCGGAGTTTGAGAATGAAAAATTTCCAAAATCGAATTTGAAGATAAAAAATTTCTAAAATCGAAATTGAATGGATCAGATAGTCATTTTACCCCTGGGCCTGGTTAGAGACTTTGGTTAAAAATATTTAAAAAAATATTTAAAAAATATAAAAAAATATAAAGGTACAAAAATGCTCCTGACGTTTTCTCGCGGGTACAAAAATACCTCTAACGTTTTTTTGGGATCAAAAATACCCCTCACGTTATGAACTGGGTACAAAAATACCCCTATAGGTAAACTGTTTTAGTTGAGAGACAACAGAGCTGACGTGGCTGATGACTGGGACTGATGACGTGGCAAAGACGTTTTCTCACGAGTACAAAAATACCCCTGACGTTTTCTCACGGGTATAAAAATGCCCCTGACGTTTTCTCACGGGTATAAAAATGCCCCTAACGTTTTCTCACGGGTACAAAAATACCCCTAACATTTTCTCACGGATACAAAAATATCTCTAACGTTTGTTTTGGACCTATAATACCCCTAAGGTTATTGAAAATGGTACAAAAATAACATCAACCTGCAAAATTCGTGCCCGGCCCAACCGGCTCGGCCTGACCCAAAAAATTTGAACCCTGCCCCGCTGGTCTGAAAAAATTCGTGCATGGCCCTGTTCGGCCCGACCCGAAAAAATTCGTGCCCGGCCAGGCCCGGAAAAATTCGCGCAAGGAATGCCCCAGATCGGCCCAACTCGGAAAAATTCATCCCCGGAACCTTTTTGGGGCGAGTCGGGCACGATTTTTTTTCGGGTCGGGTCGAACAGGGCCGTGCACGAATTTTTTCCGGACCGGGCCGGGCCGGTCCGTTTACGAATTTTTTCGGGCCGGGCCGATCCGGGGCGTTTCGTGCATGAACTTTTCAGGGCCTGGCCGGGGACGAATTTTTCGGCCGGGCTGGGCATGAATTTTTTGGGCCGGGCCGGGTACGAATTTTTTCGGGCCGAATTAGGCACGATTTTTTTTTTCGGGTCGGGCCGTGAAAGAATTTTTTTGGGCCGAGTCGGGCACGATTTTTTACGGGTCGGGCCGAGCCAGGTAGTTCACAAATTTTTTCAAGTCGGGCCAGGCTAGGCACGAATTTTTTTCGGACCAGGCCGAGCAGGTCCGTGTACGAATTTTTCTGGGCTGGGTACGAATTTTTTTGGGCCTAGTCGGGTACGATGTTTTTTCGGGTCGGGTCAAACAAGGTAGTGCACGAATTTTTTCAAGCCGGGCCGGTCCGTTTACGAATTTTTTCGGGTGATCAGGCCAATCTGGGGCATTCCGTGCACGAATTTTTCTGGCCTGGCCAGAGATGAATTTTTTGGGCCGGGCCATGCATGATTTTTTTTGGGCCGAGTCGGGCACGATTTTTTTTTGTGTCAGGCCGAACAAGTCCGTGCACAAATTTTTTTAGGACGGGCCGGGCAGGATACGAATTTTTTTCGGGTTGGGCCGAACACGAAAGCCGGATTGGGCACGATTATTTTGGGTCAGGACGAGCTGGTTGGGCCGGGCACAAATTTTGTAGCCTTATGTTATTTTTGTATAATTTTCAATAACCTTAGGGGTATTTTAGGTCCAAAACAAACGTTAGAGGTATTTTTGTATCCGTGAGAAAATATTAGGGATATTTTTGTACTCGTGAGAAAACGTTAGGGGCATTTTTGTACCCGTGAGAAAATGTCAGGGGCATTTTTGTACCCGTGAGAAAACGTCTTGGCCACGTCATCAGTCATGTCAGCTCCGTTATCTCTCAACTAACACTGTTTATCTATAGGGGCATTTTTGTACCCAATTCATAACGTGAGGGATATTTTTGATCCCAAAAAATGTTAGAGGTATTTTTGTACCCGCGAGAAAACGTCTGGGGCATTTTTGTACTTTTTCCCATTTTAATTTATAAAAACATATTTATAATAAAAATGAGGTGTTAGAGTCTAAAATATATATTTTCAAACTCTCTAAATCATTAGAGAGTTTTACACAAAGTCTATAAATCCAAGTTTAAATTAAAAACTATAAAATATTTTGGATGAAATTTTTTTTTTTTGAATCACGACGCATCTTTTATATTTTAAAAAATATTTTATTAATTAATTTTATTAATTATAAAATTATTATAGACCTTGGCCAAAAGTCTCTAATGCATTATGAATTTTTGTCCAAAGTCTATAAAATTAATTTTTAATTAAAAATAGTAAAATATTTTTTGTCCAAAATATTTTGATAGACTCTAACACATCTTTTATATGGCATATTTTTTTTATGAATTAAATTTTATTTTTTATAATTATAAAATTACTATAAACAAAAACCTCTAACTCACATTAGAGATTTTTGTGCAAGGTCTATAATAGCTTCATATATTTTTTTAAAATATTTGAATTCATAAAATAATTTTAAAATAATTTTTTGATGATACAAAAAAGATATTATGATCTAGAAAAATATTTTACATCAAAATATTTCATAATTTTTAATTTAAATTTAAATTTATAGACTTTTTATAAAAATCTTTAATACATTAAAGAGTTTGAAAAATATATTTTTTATTCTCTAATATTTTATTTTTATCATAAAAAATATTTTATAAATTTAAATTATTATATATATATATATATATATTAATTTTTTACTTGATCAGAGACTTTGACGAGGAGTAAAATAAGTATTCAATTCATTAAATTTCTATTTTGAAAATTTTTCTCTTCAACTTCGATTTTAAAAATTTCTAATTCTCAGAATTCGAATATCAAAATTGCTCTGTTTTTTACTAATTTGTACTGTTAACTTGTACATTAATCATGCAACTATATATTGATAACAAATAAGATATAATTAATTAGGAAATGCAATAATTAACTTTGACTGTCCGAGTACATTCCACCAATTAATTTAATGTTGATTAAGCCGCTACATATATAGTACGTACTCTGTTAGTCAGCTGCGAATAAATAAAATTTTACTAGCGAAAAAAATTAATACATACCATCTCAAAAATCGATATTTTAAATTTGTGTCGAAAGGAAGGCAATGTATTCTTATAAAAATATTTAAATAATTATTTATTTATTTAATTATTAAAAAAATTATATTCATATATCTAATTATTTACTCAATAAATTTACTTTAATTTTTTTTTATCTATTTTAAAAAATTAAAATTAATTAAAATCATAAATATAATAAAAAATTTAAAATATATTTAGAAATTTTTTTAATCAAATTCAAATATAAAATTAAATTTAATCGATAATAAATAGTAGCTGAAAAATAGAAGCTAATTAAGGATGTAATTATTCTGATTGGAGAAGTAGAAATAGAATGATGTAAGAAATAGAAGTTTGCTGCGGAAAAATAATAGTATCAAGCTAATAATCATTAGCAACAAATTAACGAGTTAAAAATGGAGGCAGCGGGGCATCAAAATCTCAAAAATTAATATTAGATTGAGCGAAAAAATGAGGTCAAAATTTAAAATAGAGCTGAAAAGTAACAGCAGCCGAGCTAAAAATACAGTGGGAGCCACCAATGGTATAAAATACTATATAAAATTTTAAAAATTTTGGGCGGTGGCCCCCACTGCCCCCACCGTATATCTGTCCCTGCTGGTTGTCCCATCCATCAAGTGGATAGAAAATATAGGTTGAGCCACAGTCAACATTTAAAATTACATTTAACAAAATGTGATAAAAAAGATCAGTCAATAAAACATTAAAACATGCCAAAATTACTGTGGCATTAATTTTATTCATCTTGTAATTTTATTATTTGAACTCTCGATATTTTGACATCATTGCATATCTTAATATCTTAGCCATGTAATTTCAAACTAAAAAAATAGCACTCTAGTACAACAACAACAACAATGACGGTACTTAATTTGTGATGGTGGCAAAGATGACGACGAAAGTCAATAGTATGACCGGCAACAGAACCAATACGATGCTGATATTATATTATTCGTATTCATATCGTATTTCATATTCGTACATTCGTATTCGCATCGTATTCATTACGAATGTGAATATTCGCACCGTATTCGTATCCGCACCTTATTTAATAAAAAAATATAATATATTTAATTTAAAAATTAATAAATTATCAATTCATTGATCCAAAATAAATATATAATATACTTCAAAATTCATCTTGACATGAAATTACCATAGAGCTCTTATATATATTAATAACTTATATATGCAAAATAGTAATTCAAATACGCGGTACGGATACCGTGCGGGTCCACAGTCATATCCGTATCCGCGCGGATATAAATTTTCTAAATCCGTATTCGTATCCATATTCGTTTTTACTTGCGGATATGAATCGAATAATTCGTATTCAAATATGCGGTTTTTAGTTAATGGATGCAGATAAAATTGTCACCCCTAGTCAATAATTAGTGTCTTTTTCATCAATAGCAATTGTACTTTTGCAAGAAAGGAGTTGAACAAATTAATTAAAATTTGATAGTAGAACAATTATCATCATGGGAAACATATCCAATGTAATTTCTCTAGCATTGAATTTTGTTGGATGATTTCACATATTCCATAAATATCACGTAATCATATAAAGGAGAATCCTACCACCGCTACACATTTATGAAGCTCTTGCGAAATGCAATCAACGTCCGATTCGAATAATGATTGACGAATTGAGAGTTCGACGATTTTTGATATCCTTTATCCAATACGGGATACTACCTAATGATGCAAACAAAAAGGTAAGTATCCGAAGATGATCCTAACTACCTAATGGCTAGTATTTCCCGCACGTGAAAATCAAAGTTCTTTCCCGCCCGGTTCTATGGTAGATGGAATACGATTTTAACTTTTTTTAAAAAAAATATATGATGCATGCTTCTTAATTTTAGACCATTTTTATACTAATTAATACTAGAATTGGTTCAACTAATTGAGTCATATGTTATCACTAGCTTAATAGGATAATGACTCGTTAACTTCCTAGGTTCAAACCACTAGCCTATTTAAAATTTTTAAAATGATCAAATTAATGGTAATACATTCATCATATATTATTAACTATAATACAAAATCAAATATACTCTTGAAGAGGGAATAAATCGAAGGACTACATCATGGCATGGAACTCATATAGCAGCGGATATATGCATGTATGTATGACTTCCTTATGTTAAGTTACGAGGCAATGGTAAATTAAGAATATTTAATATTTTCTCCTAAATTTAGCTTACTTTGACAGTGAGATGGGAAAATATATCTTTGAAGAGAAATTTACTCTTTGCCCCATCCTTTTCTCTCTTACATTAAACACCAAGTAAGGAAAAATGTCATCTTCATCCCCAGTCCTTGAGAATAGCCAAACCAAATATTTAGAGCCATATGTTTTGAGACTGAAATTAATCAATTAAGTCTATGTGATAATTAATTTTGAATTAAATTTAATTGTAATTATATATCAAGTTCGATGTCAAACTTAATAAAATGCCCGAAAGAGAATCTAATACATATTATATAAGCAAAAGAAAAGAAGCAAAAATAGATAAATAAAATTGCCAATTATAGATAGCACGATTGATGATAATATATTATCTAAAGATTTAGATTATCTATTGTGATTTTTTATTTTTGTCAAAAAAAAATATAAAATTGAATTAGATTATTTTGATGTCGAACTGATTTTGAAAAACATAAAAAAATTCATTTTTTTTGTTTGACAAACTTTGTTGGTTCAAAGTTTATTTTCTTAAGATTTTTTTCCAATATTTACAAGTCTTATTCCCGGCAGAGAGAGTTAAAAAGAGATGTATCAGTTCACTGGACTAACACCCCCGGCATAGAATTAATGCTCCTCCCTTGTCGGATCTCCTTCGGTTGAATTTGTCGGAAATACCCCTAACAATCTCTACAAATAATCTCAACCCCCTGAATAGAAGAAGAGGGAAGAGTGAGAGAGCGAGGAAATGGGGTTTAACCTGGTGTCGTTGATCGACCGCTTCGTCCGCCGCGCCTATACCGCCGCCCGCCTCCGCCCCCACACTGTCGTCATCGACGCTGACACCACCATTCACTGCTGGATCTCCTCCTCCCTTCTCCCGCCTCCTTCGTGCTCCGGCGACGTCGTCATCGATGAGGAGGAGAAGAACAAGCCGCCCGCGAAGCTCCCGCTCCTCCTCATCCACGGCTTCGGCCCCCGCGGCACGTGGCAGTGGCGCAAACAGGTCGGGGTCCTCGCCGCCCACTTCGACCTCATCGTCCCGGACCTCCTCTTCTTCGGCGGTTCCACCACCCGGTCCTCGCAGCGGTCGGAGGCGTTCCAGGCCGCTGCCCTCGTCGGCCTCCTCGACGCCCTCGGCGTTGCACCGCCTCTCCGGGCGAGGGTTTCGGTGGCGGGGACGAGCTACGGGGGGATGGTGGCGTACAACGTGGCGCGGGCGATGGGGCCGGAGCGGGTGGATCGGGTGGTGATCGCCAGCTCCGACTTGCTCAAGGGGCCGGAGGACGACAGGGCGCTGCTGGAGCGGGCCGGGGGAGCCGGAAGCATCGACGAGATCCTCCTTCCTCGAACCACCTCCGATGTGAGGCGGCTTATCCGCCTCGTCGTCCACAGCCCGCCGCGTTACGTGCCGGAGTTCTTCTTGCGTGATATTTCACGGGTAAACACGTACTGTTCCGTTCGTGCCCTCGTCCTTATATATTCCTCTTCCTCTTCCTCTTATATTATTATTATTATTATTATTATTATTATTTTAAAAAAACTAGTTTCACGCAAGTTAAAAAATTATTCAAACCCTAGATGCAATTTATACAAAAAATGATACGTACAACACCTAACTAATTAAAGGTGATTTGGTGCAGAATTTGTTCAGTGATAACCTGAAGGAAAAATTAGAGCTCATAGAAGGTATCATCCTCTCCAACAAAGAGAAATTCCAACTCACTCCCCTTGCCCAGGTACGGACGTAGTAAATAACATTATTTCATGGATGGATGGATGGATGGATGGATGGAAATAATTTCATGAGACTAACTATAATTAGCTAATAATTAATTCCATTGTTCAATTAATTAATTACTCCATGTACATTTTGCTACAGCAAGTTCTGATTATATGGGGAGAGCATGACCAAATATTCCCATTGGAAAAGGCGTTCCAAATCCAAAAGTAAGTGATCGAATTACTTGTGATAGATTAATTTGGTGATTGAAATTAATGATCAAATGCATGCATGCATGCAATGCAGGCGCTTAGGAGAGAAGAATGCAAAGTTGGAGGTTGTGGAGAAGAGTGGTCACTTGCCCCAAATGGAGAACGCCGACAAATTTAACAAAGTGCTCCTTGACTTCTTATTGTTAGATGCTCAAAAGACTTCACAGTGAGCTAATTTTGAGCATCTAATTAGGCTCTTTTAATTCATCTATATAAATTATAGCTTCTTAACAAAGTGTTTTATTTTATGTTGTGTATGAGAGTTAATAATTAAATTAGTGCATGGTGTAGTAATTAATATGTAAGCCTCTGCTACTTAATTATCCTCGAAAAATAAATTTGTGGCGCAGATAAAAGGGGCAATCATCGGACGGTGGACATGAATTTCAATTGAAATTGTATTTTAATTTAGGGACTTTTGATTGCAATTTGCACCGTTAGATTTATCACAAATCTAATTACAATAAATGGATTAAAGTTTATATATTGATTAGCTACAACTAATTTATTTGCAGCATTTTATATTTATAATCAAAATTCAAATGCTGCAACTGAGAAAATTTACCGGTACAACTGACACTATTAGAAATATGTTATTCAGCAACGACTATCAGCAACGGTCGCTCAAGCCGTTGCAATAGCTTATAACGTTCTTACGATCACTCGAGCCGTTGTAGATGTGATATATCTGCAATGGCTTCGTTAGTTCGCTCGAGCCGTTGCTAACAAGTGGATGACGCGAACGCAACGCGCAAATAAAATAACTTATTTGCAACGGCTTACTAAAGGCCGCGACGGCCGTTGTTAATGATATTATTACATTAGTGTTAGCTTAAGGGTTTCTCTTAAGTCTCGATCTTTATTTTGATGATAACAAATAAGTATTTAATTTATGTGTGAAGTTTTGAGTTCAGGTTGAGATTGCGATAAGCATGCGAAGTTCGTTCAAACGAAACAAAAAAAAAGACCGTTGAAGAAATGAAAAAAAAGAACGTCTAAGAAAGGCTCGGGTTTAGATCAAGTAGAAATCATGTAAAATACTCTTAGGATGATCTTATCCCAAGCCAAATTGTAAAGTTATCCAAGTTGAAACTTGGTAACTAAACCCATAAAAAAGCATGTAAAAAATTCAATGTAAAAATCAGCCTCATTCTGAGTTCGGTCAACCGATCGATCGACCGAACAAGGCAAAGTTTGGAAGTAGCCTATTCGGTCGACCGGTCGGTCGACCGAAGTTGGTGAAGCATTGGCGGAAGGCTATGTCGGTCGATCGATCGACAGAAGCCAAAATTAGGCAGAAGGCGCATCAGTTGATCGATCGATCGACTAGATTGAAGATTGCAGATCACGCGTCTGGCTTCCCTACATCGATCGATCGGATCTGGGATTGAAGAAGCTGCGACTCATTTGGTCGACCCGCCGGTTGACCGAACATCGCTAAAAACACACAGAAAGGGTAGCGGTCGATCGGTCGGTCGACCGATGATTGACCGAACGACTATAATGACTAGTTTTCTACCCGTTGAATCGTCGTTTAGCTGAGGGGTTATAAATACCCCTCACCTACCTTCTTAAAAACTTCTTAGAAAATTAATTGAGCATTCAAGAAGTGATTAAAATCCTTCAAAGTGATCGATTTGCTGCGCCCTAACCTTCCGTCAAAATCCTCTTCAAGCGCCTGCTTCCCTCAACTCTGCTGCAACTTGAGTCTATCTTCTGGCAGGTTGAAGGCGTGAAGGCTTGGGAAAAGAGCTGTGGTTCCTCTCTTTATTCTTAAGCTTTTTTGCATTGTATTTGAAGTTTTATTTCAGACTTATTTTCAATCTGTAATAGCTGTTAGGTGTGCTAGAAAAATACTTAGGGAAAACTTTGTAGAGTTGTGTTTTGCCTAGGTGAATAGGTTTGAGGGGTTCTTAAAGAGGTGAGAAGAGTGTTCTCAATTGTATTCAAAGGAAAACACTAGTTCTATAAAGTAGCGGTTAGAAATCCTTGGTGATGAGCCAAGGTAGTGGAGTAGGCAGTTGGCCGAACCACTATAATTACTCTTGTTTGCATTGCTTTCTTATTTGCCTATTATTGTTCTTAATATTTGATCACATCCATTGTTAAGACACTTACACTTAATTGAAGTTAAATTTGAGTAAAAAGAAAAATTGGTTAAATAGAAAAGAGGACAGACACTATTCAACCTCCCTTTCTAGTGTCGGATTTTATACAATAATTGGTATCAGAGCTTGGTCGTATGATAAGATTTAACCATCTTCCCTAAAAATTAAGATGTCTAGTGAAATTCAACTAGCTCAAGGGTCTTCTACTCATACTCCACCACTATTCGATGGAAACAACTATGCCTGCTGGAAGATTCGCATGAATGGCTTCCTACAATCTCTAGACATGGATCTATGGAGGATGATTCTAGTAGAGTATAAGCAACCCAATAAGAACATGGATGAATGAGACTAAGAGAAAATCAAATTCTTTAATGCTAATGCAAAGGCTGTCCATGCATTATATTGCGGCCTATCAATTAATGATTTTAATAGGATCTCTACTTGTAAGTCCGCATATGGACTTTGGAAAGTTCTAGAGACCACACATGAAGGGACTTCACAAGTTAAGGAATCTAAAATAAACTTACTCATGCATAACTATGAAATATTTAAAATGTTATCGCATGAATCCATTGATGCCAAGTATGCTAGATTTCAAAATATTACAAATGAATTAGCTAACCTTGACAGAGAAATAAAGAAAGAGGAGAAGGTCATAGCTATCATGGAAGCAAAAGACATGAGCACCTTGAAGATCACCGAGCTCATTGGGTCTCTCATGACATATAAGACCCACATAAAGCAATACAAAGAGGAAGATGCCCCTAATGGCAAGACCATTGTCTTAAAAGCATCACATCGAGCAGAAGAGTAATCATCATCCGAGGAAGAGACGGATGACTTTGAAGAAATGGCGATACTAGCTAGAAGGTTTATGAGTTTCATGAGGGGAGGCATGAGGAAGGGAAGAGGAGGCTACACATGCTACCATTGCAACAAGATCGGACATCTAAGGAGAGATTGCTCACTTCTCAAGATAGCTTCTACCTCCAACCCTCACAAAAAGGAAAAATACAAAAATAAGAAGAAGACAATGATGACTATATGGGATGATCAAAGCGAGACTTCATCAAGCGAAGAAGACACAAAGAGTGAAAATGCAAATATTTGCTTGATGGCAAATGATGATGAAGTAAGATTTACTTTCAGTGAAGTTTTTTTTACTTAAGAAAAGCTAGAAAGTGAATTTGAACAAATGCATAATGAATTTAATGCTATTAGGAGAAAATTTAGAGACATTAAAAAGGACAATAAATCTTTAGAGCTTGAGAATGATAGCTTATTACTCACATGCAATGTCTTAAGAAAAGAAGTAGACACCCTTAAGGAGGAGACACACACCCTAGAGAAAAGTAAGAAGGGCCTAGAAAATGACAAAAAAAAAATTAGAAGATGAAAACAAGTATTTAAGTGATCAAGTAGAGCACTTGAATAATAACATGCTAACATTAAAAGGGGAACTTTGCATGCTCAATGAAAAAATGACAACCATACAAAATGTCATGCCTAAGGTTGTCCATAAAAAGAAATCATCATACTCCTATGCTCACACACACACTAGAAGAAAATTTAATGGAAATTATTTTTCTTGTGGCATATTTGGCCATATGGCCAAGGATTGTGCTTTGAGGAGGAACTCACATGCAAGATTTACATGAGTTCCCAAAATGACTAACACCCAAGGACCCAAGAAAATTTGGGTACCTAAAATAGTTTCTTCTCCTTTTGTAGATGAAAAAGCATCCTCAAGCAAATAGAAACACTTGGTGTTAGCTTTAGGTTTTCAACCATAGCCTTAATCTCGGTTTTGATGGCTTTGATGATAGCAAACATGAGACTAATGATTTCATTGAAATATATTTCAGGTTCCATATCAATTAGCGTTCGATGTCCTCGATCGGATAAATCGGAAAAAATAGGGAAATCAGAAGGACATTGATCGTCACGCTTGAGTTCGTCGCGGAAATCTCTCAAAGATCGATGTGTGTGACAAAGACGTATTGGACGGGTTCAAAGATCACTTGAAAGCTCTCTAAGTTGATGGTCGTTGAAAGCTGGAACCCGAAAACGAAGCGCAGAAGAAATAGGCTGAAGAAATAAACTTCAGCCTAGGTTCGATTGATCGAATGAAGGCAAAAAAGTAGTAGAGCTACTTCGATCGACCGGGCGGTCAACCGATGGAAGCCCAAAATGCGTAGTAGATCGGGCGGTCGACCGACCTGCTGATACCCGAAGACACATATCGCGTCGGTCAACCGATGGGTCGATCGAAGATCGGGATCGATGTTTTTGCGTCTTGGCGGTCGACCCGTCGATCGACCAACCACAGAGTAAAGAGCAGCGGTCGAACAGTCGACCGACCGACCATTCGACCGACAGCCTGTAACGAATAGTTTTCTATCCGTTGAACAACCGTTTCTTCAACAGGATATAAATATACCCTCATATGATACATTTAACCTTCTTCCATGATTTCTATAGATTTTATTGAGCATTTAAGAAGGAATTTAAGCCTTCCAACGGAAGATTGAAACGCGCTCTGCTATTTTCGCGAACACCTTCTTGCGCACACTCTGCTCCTCAACTCGGAAATTGACTCGAGCTATTCCCTCGGCGAGTTGGAGGTTCTAAGGCTGTGAAAGGAGCTTTTACTATTGGTTTTATATTAAGCTCTTTTCCCTTGTAATTTTATTATTATTTTAACTATTTTATTTGTGCGTGTAAAGACCTTGTATTAGGTCTTGTGTGAAGTGGTATCCTCGGTGTAGAAGGAGTAAAGTCACTCATGTAAACGTAGTGTTTACTAGGATTAGTTTAGTTGTCCCTTAGGGTTGAGGTGGAAGAGGACTCTCGATAAGAAGGCGGCGACTTCCGGGTGTGGAAGTGCCTTAGGTCGAGAGTACGTATCTTCGGTGGAAAGTCCTCGTGTATAAGGGAAACATAAATTAATCTAGTAAAACTAGTTTGAAAATCCTAAGCGGGGTGCTTAGGTAGTGGAGTAGGCATTGGGGCCAAACCACTATAAATTACTGTGTTTGCATTGATTAATTGATTGCTTCTATTGCTTAATCATTTATCGCTTCCGCATCTAATCGTTAAATTGCAAATTGTCTAAACTAATCAAGAAAGGATTAAAAGTTGATTTAGGCTAATTATTTAGTAAACACACTATTCACCCCCCCTTAGTGTCGCCATTTCGCCAACAATTGGTATCAGAGCGGGTTCGTAGCTTGTGATTTCACCATCCATTCTATAATTCGTCTCGATCTTGAAATATCTCTATAGTCGGTAGCATCTACACCTCCTAGGTTTGATGTCTCTAACTTTGGTCTATGGAAATCTAGGATGTACACATTTCTAAAGACTCAAGGTTTAGATATATTTGACATGGTAAAGACAAATAAATATATTGAACCTAAGGAAAACATGAATGAATGGACCCAAGAACAAATTAAATTATTTGAATTAAATGGTAAAACAACACACCTTCTATATTGCACATTTTTAAATGATATACTTGAAAAGGTCACGCATTGTACTTTCGTATTCGACATTTGGGCAACATTAAACATGCTATATGATTTTGCAAAAATCGAAGAGATTACTACTTATGATGAGGGGAGTGATGACAATTGTCATCCACCCAATACTAATATAATTTTTGAAGCCCATAGTGCCTCTAGTCATAGGAGCACTAAAAGTCGGAAGAGAAAAGTGATATGTCACCTATGCAATGAGATAGGGCACGTGAAGAAGAATTGCCCTAGTATGAAAAATAAGGAAAAGAGGAGGTCAAATGCTTCCACATCATCTTACTCATGTGAACCATCCTTCCTTCATGATTATGAAGCCATCTCAAAAGAATGCCTCATGAATGATAACAATGAGGTACACTCCACCTCTTCTAGTAATGTTAATAACAATAATAGTATTAACTCATCTAGCTATTATGATTTGCTTTATGATGAACTAATGGATGAGTACAAAAACATGTATGCCTTGTTAATTAGAAAAGATAAAGAGAACAAAAATTTGAAGAAAGAAAATTTAAACCTTAAGTGTCTCCAATTACATGATGTAAAATTAGAAAATGAGAAGCTAAAACTTAGTATCTCCAATTCATGCCATGATACCTTAAGTATTGACATTAAAGATTTAAAAAACAAAAATGACATCCTAAAGAATGAAAATAGCATGTTAAAAACTCAATTGCATTCTATTCAAAAATCCATGAACGACTTAAAAAATGAGGTTGTTTTTCTAAATAAAAAAGTCAATAATCTATCTAGCAATTCATCTTCTAAGAATTATAGAAATGCAAATGTTTCTTCCAAGAATGTTTATGCACATCATGCTTCTCATATCAAGCATTCTACAACTAAACCTCATGCTCAAAAGAAGAATGTATCTTTTAAGAATGTTCATGCTCATCTTAGTTCAAATAACAAGCATTCTAAAATTAAATCTCATGTCCATGCTAAAAATGAAAAGAAAAAATTTTATGGACATTATTTTTATTGTGGTATCTATGGGCATGTCATATATGATTGTACTTTTAAAAGGAACCCTAGTGTTGTTAAGACACTTTGGGTACCTAAGCCCACTAACCCCCAAGGACCAAAAACTATTTGGGTACCAAAAATTTCTTCTTTTGTAGGGGGAGCTACCATACAAGGGTGAGATGAAGGTGGTTGATTGAAGTTGCTTGAAGATTCAAAGATTGAACCATTTCAAAGTTGCAACTTCAAGTCATCTTGATGCCTTAGGTAAAGTTGGCATCAAAATTATTCCGGTATCATCTCCTATATCCCATTGCTTAAGATTATTGTTGGAGTTGATATATGCTTAATATTAGTTGATTTCTCCGCTCTTAATATATTTCAAAAATATTTTTTGATTTCTGATTTCTCGGTCTCTTCGGAGACCCAGGTGGCTTGTAATAGGCCTAAGCGACCTTGCGGTTTTAAATCGTAGGCACATTGTGGCCTTTCGATTTTCAACCAATAGGAAGGGTTGGAGATCTATATTTTTCAAAATTTCATATTTTGAGATCTCTTGATTCATTGTGCTATCATGAAGATTTATTTGAAAATGAATCCATGCTATTTAGTGAAGTTGAATTTTGAAAATGATATTTGGTTTTTCTCTTCACTATTTAGTTTGATGGCTTGCATGTAGAATTGGTTTCATTGTCTACTTAAGAAGTATACTTGCAAGTTATAAATATTTTAGGAAGGCTAATTAGGAAGAAAAAAGATTAGTTTGGCCAAATTATCATGAATAATGTATAACTTAGATAAATTCAAAATCTTAGTGTTATACCTAATTTGGGTTTAATTTTCTGACCTTCCTATGGAATATTGGTCAGAGTCTGTTTTGTTTAAGATTTTCTGACCTTCCTATTGAAAACTCTAGCTCTACTTATGACCCTTGGGTTGGGTTACTAGAAGACCTAGGAGAAAAGGTCTTATTTCTAACACTAGTCTAAACCCTAATTCCCATATTAAGAATGATTTTGGAAATCAGGAAGTGGTTGATTTAGTTAGTAAAGTTGCTCCCTCTTCCGATAGGAATCCCTTTAACTTCTCAAATGATCATCCTAAGGAAGTGTCCTTGGCTAAAACTTCTTCTAGAGTTATTCCTTCGCAATGTAGCTAGAAGTAGCCCTGAGTTCTCTGATGGCTTTGGTTTTCAAAATATTGTTGACAAGGTTTCCAGTTCTTTGGTTAGATTTAATACTTGCCCTAGGCATAGTCAAGTGGATAACAAAGCTAAAAATAAAGGGAAAGCTATTAAATTCAATAATAGTTTTGGGAAATTATCTAAAGTTAACACTGAAAAAAATCTTTTTATGTCAGATAATATATTGGATACTAAAAATAAGAGAATCAGAAAAGATAGTGATTTTTATGTTTCTGATGTTCCTGCTAGCTCTTCTGCTATTGTTACTTTTGTTGATTCTAATAAGCAGGTTGATATGGATGTTTCTGGTTTTGTGCCTAATAGGGAGTTTTTTGCTCCAAATAATGCTCAGAGTGATCTCCTGGTTTAATTCTTTTAGTTGTGTTTTTATAAATATTATCAGCTGGAATATCAGCGGCCTTAGAAGAAGGTCCTCTCAACAATTTTTGCGTATTAATTTGTTTCAACATTATGTTAAAATATTTTTATTTCAAGAAACTCATTTATCTGATGTATCCTCTTTAGATTTTGTTAAATCCCTTGGTAAAGATTGGGATGGTATTTATGTTGGATCTCAAGGTGCCTCGGCTGGCTTTCTTTTAGCTTGGAAAATTGATTGTGTTAAAGTGCAAGTTATTTCTAAGTCTCTTAGTATGATTAATTCCATTATGCAAATTATGAAGTCTCCTTCTTGGCTGTTTGCGGGTATATATGCAAATATTAATCCTGTCCTTAGAAATACTTTTTGGAATGATATTGGTGCTATGAATTTTACTGATATTTCGTGGCTTATGATTGGTGACTTCAATTGCATTATTAATGATTCTGACAAATTGAGTAGCTGCTCTTTTAAGCTTAATAGAAACATTCTTAGTCTTAGTGAGTGTATTGCTAATTGTGATTTTCATGACTTAGGTTATATAGGTCCTGATTTTACCTAGTGTAATAATATGAGTAATAGTCATAAGATTCTCATTAAACATGATAGATCCTTTGCAAATAGTGTCTGGCTTAGTTACTTTGGTAGTTCTAAAGTTCAGCACCTCCCTAGGATGGCTTCTGACCACTGTCCTCTTTTGGATAGAGTATGCTGATGTTAAAGATTAGAGCAAGCCTAGTGTCTATAACTTTAAGTTTCAAAACTTTTGGATAGAGTATGCTGATGTTAGAAAAATTATTGAGAACTATTGGTGTAATAGGTCTAATCTTTCCCCGGGTGTTAATATAGTTAGTAATTTCTCTATTCTTCGTAGGAAGCTTTCTTATTGGAATAGGACTAAGCTAGGTAAAGCTGAGAAAAAATTGTCTAACGTCAATGCCCATATTCAAGTTTTGGAAACTAAGGATGGTAATATTTTTTTGAATAATTCTGATTCTGTGTTGCTTGCTTCTCTTTATAATAAAGCTCATGCTCTAAACAGACAATTAACTATTAAATGATGGACTCTTGCAGAGACTAAGTGGATTAGTGAAGGTGATAAAAATACTAAGTACTATCAAAACTTAGTTAAGGCTAGAAGAAAGAAAAATATGATTGTTTCTATTAATGTTGAGAATAATATTATTTCTGCCTCCTAGTAAGATTGTCACTATTTTTGCTGAGTTTTATTCATATCTTTGGAACTACCGGAATTTAAATGTTTTCAATCATTTCAGCATTCATTCTATGAATAAAATTTTTGTTGGGGCTCATTGAACCTTAACCGCTCCTTTCTCCTTAAATGAGATTTTCTTTGTTGTAAAGTCATTGGGGAATGGAAAGAGTCCTGGCCCTGATGGTTTTACTGTAGAGTTTTTAAAAAATTACTGGGATGTCATTTCTAAAAATTTTGAAGATGTTTTCAATTACTTTTATTCTCATGATTCTCTTCCTGCTAGCTGGAATGATACTGTTTTGATTTTTATTCCTAAAAATGAGAACCCTAGGGCTGTTAAATATTACAGACCTATTGCCTTGTGTAACGTGTCCTATAGGATTTTAGCTAAGGTTCTCTCTTGTAGGATTAAATCTTATCTAGACAATTTAATCTCTTGTAATCAGTCTGCTTTCATTGCTGGTAGATTTATTCATGACAATATTTTAATTGCTCAAGAGGTAATTCATTCTATTCATAATTCTAAGGATAAAAATTCTATTATCATGATCAAAATTAACCTGGAGAAGACTTATTATAGGATTTTCTGGAGTTCTATTATTAATATGCTTTTTGTTTTGGATTTTCCCTTAAAATTCATTAATTGGATTAAAGTTTATATTTCTACCGGTAATTTTTGTTGTAATATAAATGAGTTTAGCTCTAATAAATTCTCTGCCTCTTGTGGTATTAGACAGGGGGATTCGTTTTTCCCCTATCTTTACATTATTGTCAGTCATCTTTTATCCAATTTTGCTGGTAGCTCTAGAAAAAAATAAACTCTGTCAAAATTAAGCAAGATGTTTCTATAAACCATCTTATGTATAGTGATGATATCTTGTTATTCTTTAGAGCTAATGATAACTTGATAAGTCCATTTCTAATGTGTTAATTTTTTTTGATGATTATGAGAAGATTACAAATCAGAAAATTAATTTTGTAAAATCTGATATTTTCTTCCCTAATAATACTGCTTCCACTGTTAAGAGTATGATTTGTAACAAATTTAACATGAAGTCTGGTTCTTTTCTTGTTAAATATTTGAGGATAATGATTGGTCCTAGAATGCTGCATGCTAGTAATTTTAATTTCATGATTGACACAATCAATGCCAAGTTGAGCAATTGGAAGAGAAATTGTATTTCTCAGGCTGGTAAGATTGTTTTGATTAAATCAATTCTAGATTTTGTTCCTTTGCACTCACTTTGTGTTAGTTGGACTCCTGTTACTATTATTCATGAGATAAATTCCATGATTAAAATTTTTTTGTGGAGTTCTACTAGTAGCAAACATGGGTTACATCTTATTGGAGGTCTTGGTATTAGAGACTTGGACTGCATGAGAATTGCTTTGGTTGCTAAGAGATTAATGTCCCTTATAAATAATCAGGATTCTCTTTGGATTTCCTTAGTAAAAGCTAAGTATGGTTCCCTTAATCTTTAGGTTAATAGTAATGCTAAAAACTCTAGTGGTGCTTGAAAGTTTATCCGTCATGTCATTAAATTTCTCAAAAATTATTTTATTAAGCTAATCTCTTCTGGTGCAAATACTTATGTGCTCTATGATGCTTGGGCTTTTGATACTCTGTTGCTTTTAAAACCTTCTTTTATCAGTGATTAATTAGTTGATTGTAACCTGCCTGTTAGTCATTTTATATCTGATGGTGTTTGGATTTTGAATTTATTGAATAATGTGCTTGGCCCTTCGGTGGTGGAGAAAATATCTAGGATTGAGGTCCCTATTCACCCCAATGATGACAAATTCATTTGGTGGCCGGATAATATGAGTTTTATTAGTACAAAGTCGGCTTATAAATTCATCTCCCAATATTTAGTTTCTGAACTTGGTAATCCCCCAATGTGGGCATTGATTTGGAAAATAAAGGTAAGTTCTCGAGTTAAAAATTTCATTTGGAAACTATTTCACAAAAAGTTGCCCACCGTGGATAGATTGCATCGTTTCATGCTCATCAACTCTCCTAGCAGCTTCCTTTGCACCAGCCTTCCAGAAGACATTCATCATTGTCTTCTGGAGTGTGAGGTAATTAGAAACCAATGGGAGTTTTTTTGAGGTAAAGTGAGGTTAGAGAACCACACCGCTTCATTTCATAAGTAGAGAAATGATAACCAGGTTACATATGCAGGAGTTTCAATATGAAACATATGCAGTTTGACAAAAAAAATACTAGCAGAACCGATTAAGCATATATCTACCCATGGACCACATCATTGATCCCCGGCGTAACATAAAGATCAAAACTTTTCTGCAGCTCTAATAATACCCTGCATGGAGGTATCATTGTCTTTAAAGATTCGATTATTTCTTGCCTGCCAAATCAGTCAACACCAAACCAGAGCCCCTTTCCTTGTTGCAATGCTAGCATTGACAAATTCGCTCCCCGTACATGGAGGGAGAGCATTCAGCGATGGACAGCAGGAGCCCTCAAAACTATTCCACCCCGCCAGCATAATAGGACACTCGCGGAAGATGTGCGCCGACATCTCCTGGAGGCCCATGTAGAAAATGCATGATGAATCGTCGATCTGTATCCCATGTCTGGCAAGACGATCTCTGGTTGGAAGGCGATCTTTGAGTAAAATCCACATGTGTACGTGGAATTTTAACGGGCATTTAATTTTCCAAAGCACAGCCCCAACCCTCGAGACTGCACCGCTGCTCCTCATCATGTAGTAGGAGGATGTTGAGAACGTCTCATTGCTCGCCCATCTCCATCTAATCGAGTCGTTGAAGACACCAAGAGCAGGGAGGCCAATGAGGCTTAGAAGCTCAATAATCCTACTGGCTTAAATCCTACCAGACCACATAGGAGCGTCAAACACTGTCAGTTGGCCCACGAAATCACTCACCGAGATGTTTTGTTCCGGTGTTGCCTGTATAAATCTGGAAACAACGACGAGAGATTACAATTTAACAACCGTCTATCATTCCAAAAGCTTGTATTATTCCCTACAGATATTGACGATTCCACTCCCAATGAGAAGAGATGTTTGACTTTGGCCAAACCTTTCCAAATAGAGGACCAGCTAGCCGAGTTTTGATTGCCACACCACTTGGAACGCCTGAAGTATTTATAGTTAACAATTTCAACCCACAACAGGTTCGAGTTGTTTGCAAGCTTCCACCATCAGCTTCCAAGTCTAGCCGTGTTGTGAAGGCTAAGATCAAGGACACCCAAACCTCCATTTTCCTTAAGGGTCGTCACATCATTCTAGTTAACTAACCCTGACCACCTTGTGGAATCCGAGCAACCCTTCCACAGAAACTTACGTCGTCTATTATCGATCTCAATCCTAACCCAAGCTGGCAATTTAAAAATAGAGATGAAGTAGGCTGGTATACTACTGAGCACACTATTTATGAGTGTTAGTCTCCCAGCACGGGAAAGAAAATGCCCCATCCAACCGGAGAGTCTCCTGTCAATCTTGTCCAATAACACTAACCAATTATTTTTACTTAAGCTGGATGTATTTAGCGGAAGACCAAGATATTGGATAGGGAAGCGGCACCCCTTGCATCCCTTCATAAGGGCCGTTGATTCTGCTCTGTCATTATCTCCCAAAATATGCGTGATACCCGACTTCTCATAGTTAACCTGCAACCTCGAGGAGAATTCAAAGGCTAGGAGAAGCAACTTAACATTAACAAGATCTGATTCGTCTCCACGAGTAAAGACCATGAAGTCATCCGCAAACTCCAAATTCAAGATTTCTTTGTTGTTGCCAATTTTAATACCTCTAATGAGGCCGGCCGAGTTGGCTCTATGAAGAAAACGAGAAAAGACGTCTACTACTAACAAAAATAGATATGGGGATAAAGGATCGCCCTAGCGAAGCCCCCTCTTGTGCCTGAACCATTTCCCAACCTCTCCCTTAAAAACCATTGCGGACTCACTCGAGTAGAACATCGAAAGGATCCATCCAATCCAGATCGGGGGGAAGCCCCTGGATCTAAGCAGGTTTACAAGAAAACCCCAGTCAACACTATCAAACGCCTTGGCCATGTCTAGCTTAAGGAGAAGAGCATCCTCTCCCCTTTTTTTTGCAAAGGTGGATAATTTCGTGTGCCGCCATAAAGCTATCGAGAGTACTCTTGCCACTCATGAATGCAGATTGGGTGTTGTCAATAAGGTGTTTTATGTGTTTCTTGAGCCGAGTAGCCATGATTTTAGAGAAAATCTTGATCACACTCGAGATGAGACTGATAGGGCGGAAAGAAGAGACATCCTCAGTCCCATTACATTTGTGGATCAGGGCAATGAACGATCGGTTAACTCGGGACCAATCTCCGCTCTCAAACATGAGGTCATCGATGGTCGCTTTCAGATCTCCCTTAATCAACTCGTAGTTGGAAATAAAAAATTCGGGGATGAATCCGACCAGGCCTAGAGATTTGTTTTTCCAGAGGAGCTTAATATTCAGGAGAATTTCATCTAAGTCACATCCTGCAGCTAAGCAGGATAAGTCTAACTGGTGGGAGAGGGTGGAATCAATCGCCTCCCAATTTACCCCAATTTTGTAAGAAGCCTTGGAGCCGATCGACTTTTTGAAGAATTCTAAGAACTTCAAACTCATTTCCTCCCGACCTTCATACCCGATGCCCTCCATTTTAAGGGAACTGATCCAATTTTTTTTTGCCTCTGCATGGATGCTGATCTATAGAAGAATTTAGTATTTTGGTCCCCGTCCTCCAGCCAACGGACCTTAGCTCGTTGCTTCCAATATCTATGTTCAGCTTCATAGCATTTATCGAGTCTAGCTCTAACATTTGCGATCGGTTGGGCCCTCGTGAGAGATGAGGAGCCACAGGCGGAATCGATGATTTTTTGCTCAAGGAGCTCCTCCAACTCCGAGATATGCTGACGTCGGATAAGGGCAGAATTTTTTGCCCATCGTTTCAAACTGCTTCTTAACCTGCGATCACTACTAGAAACTTGGTCTTCAGCAACGGCTATCAGCAACGGCCTCTCAAGCCGTTGCTATTTGCAACGACATTCTTACGGCCGCTCGAGTCATTGCAGATATGTTGTATCTGCAACAGCTTTCTAACGGACATGCAAGCCGTTGCTGATGATGTTAATTATCAGTAACGGCTTTCTAACGGATAAGTGAGCCGTTGCAGATGATAACTTATTAGCAACGACTTGCTAACGGGCAAGTGAGCCGTTGCTGATGATAACTTATCAGCAATGGCTTTCTAACTGGCGAGTGAGCCGTTGCTGATACGTTTATATAGGTCGCAGATCGCGCCCGCCCCCCTTCTTCCTCCCGCTGTTGCCGCCGCCGCCTCCTCTCCTGCCTCTCGCCGCTGCTGCCGACGCCGACGATGCCGACGACGCCTCCCGCTGCTGCCGACACTGTCAGGTATGTGCCCTCCGGCCGGTCGTCTCTTCCCGTTGCGGCCGATAGAAAATCCGACCGAAACCCTAACAATATGGTTTCGGCCGGCGGCGATCGGCCGATGGCCGCCGCCGGACCTTGTACATTGGCCGGACAGTGTGTCCGGCCACTGTACGCGGTGGACTCCGGCGCCGGAATTTGTAGTTTAATAATATATTTTTATTGTTTTTTAATTGTTAATTAATTATTTAGATTAATTATTTAGATTAATTGTTTAATTTGTTAGAATAATTTTTAGGGTTTAGATTAATTTTTAGGGTTTAGATTAATTTTGGAATTATCCAATTCGGACGCGCGCCGAAATCGTCCACTTCGGACGCGCGCCGGAATCGTCCACTTCGGACGCGCGCCGGAATCGTCCACTTCGGACGCGCGCCGGAATCATCCAATATGGACTCGAACTATCTCAAAACATTTAGAAAATAATCATCCATTTGACGAGTTGATATGTTTCACGTACGCATCGACGAGTCGGATATGATTTAGCAAAACCTTAGATCCGTTCGGGGATTGTATGTTCGTGTAAAAGAAGTAGATGATCTTTTATACGACGTACAATTCTTGAATTGTCTCTGATTGGACAATTTGGGAATATAGTTATTTGTACTGCACTTACGTTTTTATTTTAACTGTTAACTAATTATTCTAAATTTCGGCAACATCTCTCTTGTTCTCCGATACGCGCCCAGATGATATGCGTATTCGGAGAACTGTAGGATAATTAGTTAACAGTTAAAATAAAAACGTAAGTGCAGTACGAATAACATAAATCCCGAATGGAATAGGACAATCTCACCTAAAGACATTAACCAAAGAAATTGTCATTGATTGACAAAATCATGTCGGCTGATCGAAGTTGGATGTACCGACGTCTTGATCGTGGAGCTTTAACGAATGAGTTTCGATTAGGCGTAACGTACTTCCTAAATTTTGCCTATTCGAATTGGAATTTCGTTAGCATGGGTGATCAAATCCGATGTCTGTGCCGCATTTGTTCGAATGGACGATTTTTGGATCGGGAGACTGTCACTCTGCATCTATATACCATAGGATTTGCACCAAGATATTTCCTATGGACTTGTCACGGCGAGTCACGCGAAGTCGGGACGTCGAGCAATCCTGTCGTTCAGACATATGGTGAATCTTCCTCTGCTGGTGCTTCTTCATCCGGTCAATGTAATCCCTATAGAACTATGATACTTGATAGTCTTGGGGGTCAATTCCACCTGAATGATAATGTTGATCGGCCAGTTCTTCAGACATCAGTCCCACCAGATACTACAGCGGTTGATATCACAGAAGTACAAACTGCGATAGAGATTGAATTACCGAATAAAGAAGCTGCAGAATTTTACGAGATGTTGAAAGCTGCCGATGAACCTTTGTATGAGAATTGTCCTAAATACACTAGGTTTTCAGCAATGACACAGCTCTTAAACATCAAGGCCGATTATAATATCAGCGAATTTACGTATGATCGGATTACTGGATTGATTAATGGAATGCTGCCTACTGATAACAAGTTTGAGCCAACTTTTTATAAGACTAAAAAGCTAATGAGAAAATTGGGGCTTGGGTACGAAAAAATACACGCATGCCAAAATAACTGCATTTTATATTATAAAAAAAATGTGCAGTTAGATAAATGCCCTGTATGTCAACACCCTCGTTACAAGGAGAAGAAATCGGTCCGACAGAAAAATATCCCGTTTAAGGTGCTTCGGTATTTTCCACTAACACCGAGGCTTCAAAGATTATTCATGTCGGAAAAGATAGCCCCCTACATGAGTTGGCATGCAAGAAGTCGTGATGATACAGTAATGACTCATCCATCTGACAGTGAAGCATGGAAATATTTGGATACATGTTATCCTTCATTTGCTAGGGATACTAGAAATATCAGATTGGGATTGTGCACAGATGGTTTTAATTCGTTTGGACATTCTGCAACTCTTTATTCAGTTTGGCCAGTGCTGCTGACAGTTTATAATTTGCCACCGTCAATGTGCATGAAAGATGAATTTATTTATCTTTCGATGATTATTCCGGGTCCTAAGGGTCCGCGAAAAGAAATTGACATATTTCTCAAACCCTTGATAGATGAATTGAAAACATTGTGGACTGAGGGAGCTGTCACTTATGATTGTCATCGGAAGCAAAACTTCAATTTAAAGGCCGCGGTCTTGCGAACAATCAATGATTTCCCGGCGTACGGCATGTTGTCGGGTTGGAGCACTCACGGCCGACTCTCTTGTCCGTATTGTATGGAACACTCTAAATCAATCAGTCTTCAGAATGGACGAAAAATCTCATTCTTTGATTGTCATCGTCGATTCCTACCGGTTAATCATCAGTATCGAAGGAATCGTAATAAATTTACTAAGGGCAGAGTCGAAAGAGATGGGCCACCACCGATGTTGTCTGTCGAACAAATGTTAGCACGTGTTTCAGCACTTCCAGATATAGTATTTGGTCGCAATGAAAGAGTGTCAGGTTTTGGCCAAACACACAACTGGGTGAAAAAAAGTATCTTTTGGGAATTGCCCTATTGGAGTTCATTATTGATTCGACATAATTTAGATGTCATGCACATTGAAAAAAATGTGTTTGATAATATTTTCAACACTTTGATGGATATTTCTGGAAAAACTAAAGATAATGTCAAAGCCCGACATGATCTGAAAATACTTTGTAAAAGACCAGAGTTGGAGTTACAAGAGGTCAACGGACGATATCTGAAACCGAAGACCCTATATGTGTTAAATAAACAACAGATCAAAGATGTTTGTCAATGGGTAAAAGAACTCAGATTACCCGATGGATATGCTTCAAACTTATCTCGATGTGTGAACGTCGATGATTGCAAAATATCAGGGATGAAGAGCCATGATTGTCATGTATTCATGCAGAGATTACTTCCGATCGCATTTCGAGATCTTCTACCTGATAATATTTGGGGTCCGTTGACTGAATTAAGTATGTTTTTTAGAAACATCTGTGCAAATGTCCTTCGAGTCGAAGATATGTCAACACTTGAAAATAATATTGTTGAAATCATATGCAAGCTGGAGCAGTTTTTTCCTCCTGCATTTTTTGACTCGATGGAGCATCTACCGATATACTTGGCATACGAGGCACGAGTTGGTGGCCCCGTTCAATATCGGTGGATGTACTTATTTGAAAGATACATGAATCGTCTGAAGAAAAAAGTAAAGAACACCACAGCTGTTGAAGGATCAATATCTGAATCGTATATCATCCAAGAAATTTTAACATTCTGCTCATTTTACTTTGAATCGACAGTACAGACAAGATTTGATCGTCTTCCACGTAACGACGACGGGGGTGTTCGACATTCAGATGGACGTTTAAATATATTTTGTCACTCTGGTTGTGCTTTTGGTTCTCGTCCATCTCGACACTTAAGCGATGAAGAGTATCATTTGGCACACTTGTATGTATTACTCAATTGTCCAGAGATTGAACAATTCATTGAAATATTTGACATTGAGATGGTGCAAAAATACTCTATTCACAACGATCAAGAATTGGAGAGATTACGGAATCGTGATTTCCCTACTTGGATTCAGATTTACAGCAAAGATCACAGAGCTGAAATAGATGAAAGAATATTTGAGTTTGTTAGTGGACCGTCGCGACTTGTGTCGTGCTATAGCGGATATTTTGTTAACGGGTATAAATTTCACACGGTTGAATATTCATTTACAAAGAAGACGATGAATGCTGGGGTCTGCGTGAAAGGGACAACCTATTTTGAATGTGATATGGATTTTTATGGACTGGTGGAAGAAGTGATAGAGTTGCACTACTTCGGCTTAAAATCAGTGATCCTATTTAGATGTCATTGGTTCGATACAACAGAAAGGGGCATGAAAGTTCATCCAAAATACAAACTTGTTGAGGTTAATTACAAATCGAAATTGGCAGCAAATGAGCCTTTTATATTGACATCACAAGCCGAACAAGTATATTACGCGAAGTATCCGGCTCGAAATAAAAATAGAGCAGATTGGCGTGTAGTCTGTAAGACAAAAGGTAGAGGAAAAATTGATCCGATAGTAGGAGAAAATGAGCTGATACCTGATATGACACATGGTTTCTATCAAGAAGATGATCCTCCTGCTGTGGATCGTATTATTCCAATACTCGAGGATGCAGACACAACGTCAATTCAATTAGAAGTTGAATATGCTGATGATGACGATCATGAAATTGAGGAAGCTGGAGATGAAGAAGAGGAAGAAGAGGAAGAATTCGAAGACTATTATTCAGATGATGAGGAATAATTGTAAAGTATATATTTTATTAAATATATCTCTACTATTTATACAATAATCTGATTATATGTCTGTTCGACAGATATGTCTGGTCGTGGTTATCGACGCAGGAGAGCTTCGGAGTCTCCGATCGGTGAGACTCCAGCACTTACTCATGCTGCTGATCCTCCTGTTGCTGATCCTCATGCGGATGATACTGCCGAGGCTAGTACATCCAGACGCAGGCGACCACGCAGGCCAAACAGATGGCAGCCTCCACCAGCCACAGAGTCACGTACATTGATTAGCGTGATTGGGGAGCGGTAATATATCATGAATTATGAATCATTACAAATTCATTATATCATAATATAATATTAAAATTTATTTTTGTTGTGTAGGTTCGAGCAAGAAGAAGTGCCGAGGAGCATTTCTTCTACTATTCGACGATACATGCACGGGGCATGGCCTACGTGGTCTCACGTGCCTAGCGAGCACGTCGATATGTTATGGCGCGAGTTTGAGGCACGTATTATTATTTTTTTTACATGCATGATGATATATTAATATTGGTACTGATATTATTATTTTGCAGGCTCGCTATACATGAGCCGAGGACCAGAGGCCCTTCATTTACGCTGTCTGGGAGGCTATTTCCCGGGCAAGGTACAACGGGCAGCTGGGGCAGGCTCGGTCCCAGGCGATGGCCCGAGCTGGGACCACTAACATCGCGGAGACTCGGGGATACGGCCCCGGTTGGATTACTCCGGATATATGGGACCAGCTCGTGGGAATATGGTCGACGGATCGATGGCACGAGGTTTCTCGGAATGCGGCTAGAAATCGCATGTCGGGGGGAGCAGCGCGTCACACCGGCGGCTCTGTTGCATTTGTAGTGCACGCGAACCGTATGGTAAGTATATCTTTTAATTATATATTTTATTTGTTACTATGTGTACTAATTAATGTATTTGTTTTGTAAATGTAGACGACGGTGTCGGATGACGGGACTGTCCAGCGACCCTCCCCGATGGCGGTGTTTGAGCGGACTCACCGTCGAGCACATGGGACGGGGGAGTACATCGACAACCGCGCTGCATACATTATGGTAATTATATATTTGTTTAAATTATTCATTATATATTTATAATTTAAGTTTTATGATAAATATTAAACAAAAAATCAAACTCGAGTAGGAGACCTACAGCCAGACGGTGGTGCAGCGCGGGGGTACCCCCGAGGACTTTGACGCAGCAACGTGGGTCGAGGCCGCAGGTGGCTGGGACCATGGCCGCGTATACGGCTTCGCAGATAGTGGTCATGCGCGAGCTGTACTAGGGCCACTTGGGGCACTGACCCCTCCGGTCGCTGGTGAGCGGCCGTCCACCTCTAGATCCAGTTATGATCATAGTAGCGGAATAAGGACTCTAGAGGACACGGTCGCGCGTCAGACTGAGATAATGGAGCACCAGAGTCAGATGATGGCGGATATACAAGCTATGCTACGCAACATGTCAGTTCATCCCGAAGCAGGCATCTCTTCGGCATCATCTAATCCATCGTCCGCGAGTCAGTCTACGCCGGTGTACACTCAAGCACTCCAGACCCCGCCATATGATCCAGACCATCCTCCATCGTCATCGTGAGATTTTGTTTATATTGACTTTGTTACTGAGATATTGAACTTGTTTAACTTATTTTGTTTGGATATTGATACTTCAATTTTGCATTTGAATTGTTTTTATACTATCGTGGATAATTATCAATATAAATATAATTGTTTTGATGTATATCTTGGTGTGTTTGTGATGTGTGAATGAATGTGTGTATGAGTGTATGGGTGTGTGAGTTATGTATCAGATAATGTATCAATGTATCAATGGAAATTTAAAATTTAAAATTTTTTCGTTACCAGGTTCACATCATCAGCAACGGCTTTCCCACGGCTGTCCGTGGGAAAGCCGTTGCTAAAAGTGTATCGAAAGCCGTTGCTGATGACCTACAGCAACGGCTTAGCGACGGGCTTTTACTAACGGCGTTGCTACGGACTCAGCGGCCGTTGCTATTAATGTTATCAGCAACGGCTCCGAGTCCGTGGCAAAACCGTTGCTGATAATATTTTTAGCAACGGCCCGTGCGACCGTTGCTGAGCCGTTGCTAAGTTATCAGCAACGCGACTTTCTGTCACGGCTCTATTGCAACGGCTCGGCCATTGCTGATTCTCTTCAGCAACGGCTCAGCAACGGCATCATCAGCCATTGCTGATGCCCATTTTTCTAGTAGTGGATATTTCACCACCCAAGAGGCAATGACTGAGGAAACGGGCTGAGAAGGTTCGGACCAGCTCGATTTACAGACCTCCATAAATGACGCGTCTAATAACCAATACTTTTCTAAGCGAAACGGAATGCCTCTGACCGAATGGGGGGAGGCAAGGATAATGGAAGCATGATCCGAGAGGCATGCCATACCTACCCTCGCCATCCACGAGGGGCGCCAACCGAAGGCAAGATCATTAATGACGATCCGATCAAGGCGGGCACATGCGGGGATTGAGTGGTTATTGCACCATGTGTAGCTTCTACCCGATAGAGGAAAGTCCATGAAGTCAGAATCGACAATCAGGCTAGAGAACAACGAGGAGTCCCTCGGATTGCCCACATAGTTAATTCTTTCCTCGTCCGAACACGTCAAGTTAAAATTGCCCCCAATAACACATGCATGGTCAGTGAGAGAGAGCAGCCCGAAAAGATCTAACCAGAATGCATCTCTCCCCTCTCTTCTCGGAGGGCCATAGATGTTAAAAACCGAGATTTGAAAATTGCTAGGACGATGAGACAATCTGCAGCCTAAGAAGAAGCGACCAGCCACGGAGGAGACCCCCGACCAAATGTTTTTGTCCCAAGCCGTGATGAGGCCCCCCGACATACCCTCTGAATTTTTGAATGAACACTCAAAGATACTGGAACCGCAAATACGTTTCAACCATGCATCGTTAAAACATTCAATTTTAGATTCTTGAAGGCATAAAATGGAGCATTTGCTAGAGGAGAAGAAATTCTTAATCATAAAGTGTTTGCTAGGCCGATTCAAGCCCCTAACATTCCAAAAAGCCACACTCATTTAAAAAGAAAGATCACCAAGGTCAAGAGGGACATACAGCGCCGTCCCACCATATCAACCGACCACAAAATCATCATCTCAGAGATCAAGAGGGACTCGCAACCAGGTCCCTCCACAAAAAGGCGAGTACAGAGCACTACCATGTGAGATTTGTCAAGCATCGGTTTTCCTCTGCCGCTTTAATTGCATTACAATCCGAGTCGGAGATGTTAGCAAAACCAGAAGCTGTTAGGCGAGTCTTCATCTCTTCATTATCCAAGCCCGAGATAGATAGACGGTGAGCACTGGACGCAATGGCATACGGAGCAGGAATGCAGACTGCTCTGACTTCCTTGCCGGAAAGGATGGAGAGAAGAGATTCATTCCTCCTCATAGCCTGCTCTAAGGTCCTTGGTGCGGTCCTCTCGGCGAGAGTGATGAGCCGAGCACTGTGGCGCACCAGAGGCGTCGGAGGGGCGCGGATCAGAGGGGGCGATTGCTCCTCAGCCGGCAAGATAGTGGCACTGTTCACTGCCACGAGAGGAGATTGGAATTCCGCCACTCCAAGATCAGACATAGAGGGCAGAGTCACGAGAGTTTGAGAAGCCACAGGGTCAGGGAGATGAGTGGGCAGAATAGAGTATTGATGGAAGGGCCAGGTCCCACCAGGTAGAAGTGACGTCGGCCAGCCCCAGCTAAGCACATTACCATCAACCTGGCCCATAGCGCCCAAAGGATGGCCCAATGCGTCTCCAAAGGACTGAACCACGGGTGGCAAACCCACCATAGTTGGCCCCACACCACTTGACCAGTAGAGGGCGGCAGCATTTGAAAACAAGAAGCTAATCGGAGCCACTTTGACACAAAAAGACGCTACGTCAGCACCATATAAGCAAAAAAGCAATTACCTACACAATCTTGCGTCAGCCGGAGTGGTGAGGATTGGACACCCGGGAATGAGGCGGAAAAAAATGCCTCAGCAAATAGATTCACGCCCGCAAATCCAGGAATCTCGATCACAGGTCCAAAGCATGATGGCGCCGTCAACAGACCGAGAGCGACGGGCCCCGGGTTACCAGGACGCGCAATGAGATCGTCGAACCTGGCCGTAGATGCGCGACAGGGGTGCGGCACCAGGATGCAGAACCTCGCGACCGATCTAGGTCCCGCCCCCGTAAGGGGAGATTGACGAGAGGGCTCAGGCGAGCTCGCCGAGGGGGTAGCCGAGAACAGGTTTCCATCCTGGTTTGACGAGCCATGGCGAAAGTTCGACAGAGGGGCCGCTCCACTAGAGCCACATCGGTCATCCCGCGAGGACCGTGGAGAGTTATCCCGTGGAACTCCATTGCGAGGGGGGCCACTGTTCAAACATCGCATGGAGAGGGGGGCAGTAGGCACCGTAAGCAAGGAGGTACGAGGGGGAGCGTGAGACGGGGGATCTACCGATGATGGCGGATGAGGAGGGGGGCCACTGTTCCTCCGGCGCTCAGAAAAGCCGCCGAAGGATAGCGTACGACTCGACATGTCAGAAGAGCGAGATGGGCGGAAAGGGGCGAAAGTCAAGCGGCGAGAAGGACAGGACAATGAGATATGACTATATCTGCAGCACCGATAGCATGCTTTAGGAGATCTGCATGCAGACGCAAGGTGACCTTTATCCATGCAACGAAAACACCGATTTTGCTTTCGCAAAAATAGGAGGGAGGTAAAGGGGGGCCATGCACAGTGCCAGCCGGGAGGGAGCGGGGGGGAAGGGCAGCTGTACGCCGCCCATACCGCACCGCGTCAGCAAAGGAGCACGGCACAGGGTCAAAAGGACGAGAAGATGGCGACAAGCGAGGGGGGGAGGCTCGGGGGACAGAGGGGGGCTGGTCAAAAGGGCCAGAAAGGTGCACAGGGAGACCGCGGACCGGAAGACAAGAAGAAGATGGCACAAAGACCCAAGAGGACGACGCGAAGGGGAAGAGGCGTGGGAGGTGAACGCGGAGGAGGAGGAGGAGAGGGGGGACGAGGAGGCAGACGAACACACCAGACTAGAGGACTAGAGGAGGATGCCGGGAGCGCCAAGGAGGGCGGTGCCACCGACTCATGGAGTTGGTGGATGGTCGGTTTAATGGGAGTTATCGTATTGCTTATATGTTGTGTTCTTACGGTAGTGCTCATCAAGTCCCTATCGATGATAAGTTGCTTATGACGGTGACACTCTGTTTTAACACTTTATACACTATCTGGTTGCTCGGAATAAAATTATCTTTGAATTGATAAGACCTTCAAATCAGATTCTTTTTGCTAGAGTTATTGCTCTAACAATATATTATGCTGATATTCCTTTGTCTGGGAAAAATACATTCTAATAATTTTGGATATTCTTGGTCTTCACCTTTGAGGGATTTTTTAAGTGGAATATGAATGACTCAATCTCTAAGTATAGTATTGTTGGCTCTTTTGCTGCTATCAGTAAAAATCATAAAGGTGAAATTAATTTTGCTATAGCCAAAATAAATAACAGTAGTTCAATTTTAAAAAATGAGCTTCTAGCAATTAAACTTGCTTGTGAGCATGCTCTTAGAGATAATAAGAGTCACATAATTATTGAATGTGATTCTAAACTTGTTGTTGATATGTGTAATCATATTTTTGGTATTGATTGAAAGGTGAAGAATATCGTTGCTGGTATCAATTTGATTATTGATAACTTTGAAGATTTTACAATTAAATTTGTTAGATGAGAAGCAAATAGTGTTGCAGATTGACTAGCTGCGGAAGCTAGGAGACTGAAAATGAATATAAATTGGGAGGATGACTGGCCTCCTGACATTCTCAGGATTATTTTAAAAGACTCCTTATAATTTTGTAATTTTATTTATTCGTATAAAAAAAACCTTTAATAAAATTATAAATTTCTTAAGATATGATTCTATCAGTTTAGTATATTGTTTTTAGTGCTTATATGCTTAATGTATTTAAAAAAATGTATTCATCTTTATTAAATAGTCACTAATTCTTTGTTGAGTATGTTAAAATTTACTATTATTGTGAAATTTAAAATTGATTATTGTAAGATTAATCTTTATTTTTGGATCTCTTAATAAATGGTTTTATATTTATATCATAATATTTTATTATATTTTATTCATTAGATATTTTAATATATAATAAATTTCATAATGTGTCGATTTTATAATTACTTTTTTTATAAATTATTATGTCAAAAAATTGCAAAAACTTTGCTTTATCCATATTGTATATATCTTTTAAATCTGATTATTTTTTATTAGCAAGTTGTTTTGAGTATTTATCACTTTTTTTCTTTTAAATTATTATTATTATTCTGTCTTTTTAAAAAAATATATTAACCTTTATTACATTTTCACTAACTTTTTATTTAGAATATTGAAAGTTTATTATTATAATTGACTTTAAATTCAATTATTGTAAGGTAAATCTTTATATTTAGATTTATTAATAAATAATATTACTCTCATATCTTAATGTTTAATTATGTATTATTTATTTTATATATTTATAAGTATAATCAATATCATTATTATCATTATTTCAAAATTATTTATATATATTTTTATCCCACTGCGAAGGGTGGAAAAATTTCTAGTTATTTATAAATATGTGAATTGCATTTGGCATGATCTGAACGTGAGCTCTTTCTATTCATAACCTCAAAAATCATTAAAATTAGACAAACCAATCTCCACGTCGGTCGAGATTGAGTTCAATTCTGGTGTTGTGTATTAGAGAAGTCATATATGATTAGGATTAATCATGGGTGTGCAATTGGTTCAGCTACATTGGGCTTTTTTTACCGTCTCATTCCCAAGCCAAATCAAAACAAAAATTTCGACTCAAACTCTAGGTTGAATCGAACAAGAAAAATGGGCACTACTGGGTTAAACTGCAATATTGATGATTGAAAATGATTCAATCACCGACACCGAGTTTTACGGCAAAAGCCTGTTTATTTTACATACATGACATTAGGACACAATATGGCAATACACGATGAATGAATTTTAGAGGACACGTTAAGCTTCGTCTCCTAAATAAACATACACTTCATTCAGGTATACTATATTAATTTAGGTACACACTTGCTCCTCGATAAGTATCACCCACAACGTATTTTAGCTATTTATTCCCGTAGAATAAGCTCTATGATGATGGCATGGAAAAAAAGGTGAATGTTGTGGGTTTATTAGGGTGAACCTCCTGTCATACATCCAAATTTCCTCTGTAGTTGTCTTTCTTGGAGAATGATCCATGAAGCTGCAGTAGCAAAGAGTTGCTGACAACGAAAATAGAGCTCATGGCCATAAAGCCTCCTGCAAACAAATGCCAAAAGAAATTATCTTTATTTTATTGAATAGATGAAATGTCATTATGCACACCATACTCTATGAATCATTTTGATGACTCACCAGAAAGTGATGGTGTCATGGCGAAATCAAAATTTGGGAGTAGCACCCCTGCAGCAATAGGGATGGCGACTAAGTTGTATGCCACAGCCCATGCTAAGTTCTGGTGAACTTTCCCCATTGTTGCTCGAGCTAGTGAGATCGCATCCACGATCTGTAAAAGAATTAGTATTGAATTGAATCAGAAACAACACATCCATGCCCATTGCAAATAGCAGCACTTGAGACATCAGCAAGCTGGTTAATTTGTGGAGTGTCCAGAATCACGATTCCTTGCTTGAGACGACAGAGAATATACTTCATTTTTTGTCATCAAAACCATGCTTGGTCTCGCATGATTTAAACAAGTTTTTAAATAGAATACTAATTATGACACTGATAGATTCTATACCTGTGAAAGTTTATTGCCTAAAAGAATAACTGATGCTGCATCAGATGCGGCATTCTCTTTTGCTTCAATTTGCAAAGCAACTCCAACATCAGCAAGTGCCAAAGATGGTGCATCATTAATACCGTCACCAACCTTATAAAAAAAAGGCAATTGTAAAAATTTTCAATTGGTGCAATAAATTTCGTATCTCCATATCAGTTGTATAAGTGGAAGAGCAAAAATGACTATTAATTTGAGAATTAGTGTCCGTATGGTTGAACAAACAAGTAGTAGTAGGATATTAACATGTTACAATGAATTACCATAGCAACACAGTGTCCTTCAGCTTGGAAGCTTGATATGATGCTTGATTTTTGCTGAGGAGTCAAAGCTGCATTTATATTTTCAATTCCAACCATCTTGCCAACACTTGCCACTGCCTCTTCCCTGTCCCCAGATACAAGGACTGTGCTTATTCCCAATCTCTGCAGCCTTTCAATCAAACAGAAAATGTTTAGCATATAAAATGAAATGCTTGTACATCATATAAACAACATAGGCGTTATATATTTGTTCGTCTTATGTAAGGTTTAAAAAACCGCCCGAAACGGTATATACCGGCCGGTATATACCGGTTTTTGAGGATTCCAGTATTCGATATACCCGGTATTTGAAAATACCGGGTATATCATGTATATCGGGCGGTATATGGCGGTATTTCACCATATACCGCCCGGTAAGGGCGGTATATGCATCATACCGCCCGGTATGAGCGGTATGATGCGATATCGGGGGAATATTGTTTTTTTTTTTTTTTTTAAGAGTTAGATATAACTCTAAACAATACATAATTGATGAATAAATGCTTAAAATCAATATTCCAATGTCAGATACATGAATATTAAAAGTCATTTTTACTGTATTAGGATTTTTCGCAGATACAAGAGAATTACATATAAGCACAGCCCAAAAGGTCTAAAAATTTTTCAGGAGGGGGCTCCGCCCCCACACCCCCGCCCGCTAACCGGCTAGCGGGACCGCCGAAGACTCTGCGTAGTGCAACATAAAACGTAGTGCAACAAACTTTGGTGCCGCCCGCTATCCGGCTATTAGATATGTTGCACTACGTTTTATGTTGCGCTACGCAGAGTCTTCGGCGGTCCCGCTAGCCGGTTAGCGGGCGGGGGTCAAGGGGGCAGCGCCCCCTCCCGAAAAAATTTTAGACCCTTTGGGCTGTGCTTATATGTAATTCTCTTGTATCTGCGAAAAATCCTAATAAAGTAAAAATGACTTTTAATATTCATGTATCTGACATTGGAATATTGATTTTAAGCATTTATTCATCAATTACGTATTGTTTAGAGTTATATCTAACTCTTAAAAAAAAAAAAAAAAAAAAAAAAAACGGTATGCTATTCTGGTACCGGCCCGTACCGTGTGTCGGTACGGTACGGTACCGGTATGTACCGGTACCGGTACCGAGATTTTAAACCTTGGTCTTATGACCATAATATCTATAAGCTTGTAGCAGAATGCTGGTTATATGCAAGGTAGAAAGCTTTGGCTACGCAGTAGCAGTTGATCATAATAATCGCAGTGAAATTGAGCTTCAAAAGTCCAAACATAAAAACAGGAAAACAAAATAAAGTAGACCAAACAAATCTGATTCTGAACTTATGCATATTTTAGTTTGTTAATCTAAGGTGTGGGAAATATACTTGCTAACTGTAGTTTTTGCATCTTGACGCAGAACATCAGATATTGCTATTGCTCCAACTATGCCTTCTCCCTCTTTACCAACATAAACAACTGATTGCGACTGATTTGATGATGTTTTCATGCTAGATGAAAGGCATCCCAAACGATTTTCTAGATCAAATAATTCAGATTGAGACGCTTTTCTATGAAAACGCTCATGAACCCAATCAAGCCTACCAACTGCAACTAGAGATCCATCTACTTCTGCTAAGGAGCCAAACCCTGGTTCTGTCAATTGCCCACTGGTACTAGGGATACCCAAACTAAGTGACTCTGCTTTATCCAGAATAGCCTTAGCAATTGGATGTGATGCTGTCTTCTCCACTGCAGCTGCTAATCGAAGAATTTCAGATTCTTCATAAGCCACAGAAGCAATAGCAGTAACAACAGGTTTTCCTTCTGTAAGTGTTCCAGTCTGTAAATTTAAACAAAAGATTACATGACAAAAATATTAGTTGTCAGTAGATAAAATTCTACCAGATCTATAAGGTAAACTGATTTATAGCCAGAAACAAAAGTCGTGAATAAAAAAGCACCTTATCTAGTGCAATGACATCAACAGCTGCCAACCGTTGCAAGACATCCCCTCCTCTGATAAGAAGTCCTTGTTTAGCCCCTGCTCATGGTATTGGTCTATTAAAGTATAGTTCATCGAAGAGATCTTGAGAAACTAATCAAACAAATCTATGATAATGTTTCACCAGCATATTTATCTACTAGAAAAAAAAAAACAGAATGCTCAGTAGTTAGTATGTTCACAGTATGTTCACAAAGATGCATGTATGATGCAACATTGGCAATACAAGCACATGTATGCACATACAATTATTCATGTTCAATACCAAATGCATAAGAAACCATATCCACTGAACATAGCTGAGATGATCTATCTCTAAATGACCCATGATGCACCACACAACCTTTTTTGTAAGATCAATAGTTTTTTAACTTGAGTGGAGTAATCCTTATGTAACAAAATTCAACCATAAACTAAATATATTACCCAATGATGTGCCTACTAAGATGGCTGTTGGTGTAGCTAGTCCCAGCGCACACGGGCATGAAACCACCTGTAAAAGTGCAAGCCATCAGTGTGGCAAATACATGTGCAACATGTACACTCAGCACATCAGTTCAACCAGATGACTATTAAACATACATGCAAGTAAAAAATCAATAATATATAATCTTTTTGTTTGTGGTAATTGATCAAGACAGAATTAAAAGCTCCTTTGTAGTTGTTAAGAAATTAGTGGGTCTAACTCACCCCAAAAGCTAGCTCATGAGGAGAGGATTGTCCAAACTATTTAAAGGCTATTTTGGCCATATTTTTAACCAATGTGGGATTTTAACACACCATCTGGAGCGTGGAGTTTTGCAGGAATGAACATATGCGGGTGGCACAATATCAACCACAGGATAGACTCTAATACCATGTTAAGAAATTAGTGGACTTAACTCACCCCAAAAGCTAGCTCATGAGGAGAGAATTGCCCAAACTATTTAAAGGCTATTTTGGCCATATTTTTAACCAATGTGGGACTTTAACAGTAGTCATAGATACAGATAGTGTGAGCTGGATTGTTCATGCATACTTACCAGTACATCCACAGAAAGTTTCAAGCTCAAAAGCAATGGATCAGCATCAGGACCCGCAATATCATTAAGTAACACATCTGGAAAGATGTGTGTCCCAACATAATACCTGAAAGATGTACAGAGATAAATCTGTAGTTTAGAGTCATATAAAAGAAACAACAAAACTGAAGAACTTCTATGTAAATCAGTTGTGTTTTCAACTCGGCTCCAACAAATAATTGAATTGAATTTTTTAATATACTTAATCATATTTTTATCCTAATTAAATTTACCACCGGTCAGCTTCTTTAACAGGCATGCATAGTTAATACAGAAAAACTCACCAGAAACAAAAAGTTGCTGCAGATAATCCCATCACACTAAATGCAAAAGGTCCAGCAATCAAATCTGCCAACCTTTGTATAGGTGCTTGATGTGCTTGTGCCTCTTCAACCTGTGATAAATTAGTGCATTCAATTAACAGGAAACAATAACATGTAGTTAATATTTCAAGTAAATAATAGTCTGCTGACCATGCGAACTATTTTAGAAATGGTTGACATAGCACCAGTTTTCACAGCTTCAATTTTCAGAGGTCCATCCTGCAAAATAAATACCAACTAGGTGTAAAGAAATTTTCTACTATCACTAACCTAGAGCAGTTACAGATACTATAGTGATGGGAACAAATTAATTTCCGAAATTGTAGAAGTCTTCTCAAAAGAATTGAGAAGCAATGATAATAATACCAGACAAGAAATTTGGTTCCAGAAAAAAAGAATCATGCATAAATAATTTCTGCCTTTTAAATGCATTAGAAAACCATTTCAAACAATTTACTTAGCTACCAATTTATTACATAATTTGAATTTTTTTTAACATATTAGTCTTTTGTTTGAGATTTAGATCATGATTCATGTTTGGAAAAGGTTGGCAAGAATGAGCATACCCAGTTTACTGTTCCTGCAGAAACATTGTGACCGTATTCCTTGAGTACAGGAAGAGATTCACCTGTGAGCATGGATTCATCAACAACACTTCTGCCTCCAAGAACCTTTCCCTTCATCCACAAATAATAAGTAACAATTAGTTTGAACCAAAAAAGAAACTGAAACCTATCAGTTTCACATATAACAGTTCCTCACTTCTAAATTATAATCATAAAGGTCGTCTACAAAGACAACCACAACTTATATATGAAGGCTCATACTAAGAGCATAGAGCAGTTTACCAAGAGGCAAGAACACAAAAGCAAATATTTTTATTGAATCCTAATGGATCAAATAATCTGAAGATATTTACTCTTAGATATGCACGTGGTACGGTAGTTAGGATATGTCCAACCAATTCTAATCAATTGAGTAAAATTTTGCAATACTTGTAGTTAGATTGATGTTGAATGACAAAGAAACAGTAGCATGATAAGCAAATGTGTTTAGTTAACAAGTGAACTTAACAAATAATGAAAAACACATATTTGAATGTACTATTTGTGTCTTAATTTTGTATTTGAATAAGTTAAATAAGCAGGAAAGTGAAAAGGTGAATAATTAACATACATCAACAGGGATGGTTTCCCCCGGTAAAATCAATACTGTGTCTCCAATACGAACATCATCGGTTGGCACTTCAATGCTTATTGCATCTGCACTCAAGAAGCTAGCAGACGAAGGATTCTCTTCGGATGATGTAATTAGCAAGCGTGACTGAGAGGATACCAATGACTGCAGAAAATAGTTATATTTGTCAATAAGCTGAATAAGAAAGAAAAAAGGAACTTTTTTGAGAGAGACCTGTGATTAGATATTTTTCTCTATTATCTCAGGCTCTCAGCAATAATTAATTATGTTATTTTCTCCATCGTAAATCTTAAGTTGGTCATTAATCTATCTACCCTAAAAATAAGTGACCAGTTCAGTTTTTTTTTTTCAATTATCGCTCTTCCAATTAAATTGACTACATAGGTACATCTGACATGATAAAAGTACAATAACTGGCAGATAATTCACTAGAAATCCACATTGATAAGAAATGAAATCTCTAGGAAGAACATGGAATTAGCATCAGTCTTGCTGGAAATGTAGAATGTTGGCAAATAAACTATCTAGACCAAAAATGGAGACCATGCAATAGAAAAGACAAGGCTTACCAAGAGTTCATTCATATCACTAGATGCCTTTAGTCTAGCCCTTTCTTCAAGAGAACGCCCAAGAAGTACAAAACCAAGAAGCATGACCTGCATGCTACAAGACAATCTGCCTGAATGAGATAATACCAACAAGTACAGAAGTTTCAACTTTTTCTGATTATGTAGTTTAAAAAGTTGATCCAGTAAAATGTTGGGCCCTATTGCACAAAAAAAGAACCTCACAAACTTGATTAAGGTGAGGCACAATAATCCTTTCAGATTATTGTAAATAAAATATTGTGTCAACTGTCAAGTTCAACCATCAACCATTACAAAATAATTAATGATATTTTCTCAATGTGAATCTAGTGAAGTCTGTTCGTATTGCCATGGCATGTAGCAGAGATCATGGCTTGTTAGGCATGAAGCAGAAATCAGAATTGTTAGCTAAATGGCAGCACAATACTTGTGTCTGGCCACCCATTGGACAAGTATAAAATAGTAAAATAAGACCAAGGGTGAACTATGTCAATCAAGAGCTCTGCCTTAGAGCTCTTCGAAAATTGCCCCTTCTCTCTTGAGGGCTGGCATCTCTTCCTTAGAGCTCTGGGGGAATTTGGTTTCCAATTTCATGGTCACCCCTGAACTTGTTCCCTCCTTCGGTAACAAACAAGCGTCGGCACAAATTCAAGATCCTTCTCATTTGGTGCTGGTTCTTTTGGTTCAAGCGGAATAATCGTTGTTTTAAGGATAAAAGATCTCCGGTGACTCATTTGGCACTTTCAGCGCCTAACTTTTGCTTAGTTTCAGCTGTTTCCATTTAATTGTACATTTTTATTGTGGTTGGTAATGTACCTTTTGCTGTTCTTCCCTCCTCTCTCCCACCCTCTTACTTGTATTTCTTTCAATTCTCTTGATCCGTAATACAAGTGTTCTTTTCCTAAAAAAAAAACTAAGTCAACCAAGGATATCCATAGACATGACTAAGTGAAGTAATTCAGGAAAATGTTGGAATGTCTCTAACCACAAATGTCACATGACTAAGTGACAAATGTCACAAATGTCAAATGTCACTCTCAAGCTAAATACCTGCATGAATAAAAAAACATATGGATTTGTCTGCAAAATCTAAAAAGCGCTAAGCTGGAGTTAAAGCTCTAAGTCAAAAGTACACTTTTGACTACTATTGTCAGGATACTCATGGTACTGGTTCATGGGTAAGTGAAAGGTGATCCAACAAAACTTGCATTACAATATACCTTTCTCAACATGTTACCCGAAAGCAATTTTCTGCTGGTATTTTTTATTCCATTTAATAAATAATGTGTGCATTAATTTTCATGACAATTTTTCTCTATCTAATACATCCCCATCATTTCCCCATTTGAAAAATATATAAAGATTAAAATACAACTAACCGGTTCATCAAAAAAAGATGCTTCCCATCCAAGCCCAGGGTTGAGCAGGGACATCTACATGAGTAAAAAAGAGTAGATGAAAAAGAGAACAAGAAGATGATTGAATATTGTCAACAACGGAAAAGGAAACTGAATTAGACCAAAAGCTATTCTATAGATCAACTGCAGTGTCGATAAAAACATGTACTTACTGCACTAATCATAAATGCAGCAACTGATCCAAATCCCACAAGAGAATTCATATTTGGTGATGCATTTGCAAATGCTCTGAAACCATCCAAAACCAAATCTACACAAAGAAGGGAAGATGATATATAATCAGTCAAAAGTAATTTTTAGATATATTATGCTCTGCAAACTTTTGACCAAATGGCACATCCAATCCTTCAAGATTATGGTTATGAAAAGTGTTCAAACAAATAAAGGTTATGGAAAGTGTTCAAACAAATAAAACTAATTGCTGAAGGTCCCATTATATTTGTGTGAAGTATAAACATTAAAAAAAATCGAACCCTACAGAAGAAGTGGTTAAGAGAGAAGGTGAGGAAACCTTGGTAATTCATGCTCAGGAATCATCCTCTGCTGATCTGTATGAACTTTTGTAGATGATTACAGGATGTGAGAATTACTTACAGGAATTGTAGTGGGGAGATAACAAACAGGATCAAAGATTGAACTTATCTCTAGTCCTATTGCTTTCTTGAAAAAAAATCTCTAGTCCCATTCAATATAGTAAAGGAAATAACATGATGATAGAAAAACATAAGTTAGCAGTTATGTGATATCCATATTTTATCATAACAACAAAAAGATATAGTTAAGATAATGCATTGGTCACTACATTCTCCACTCATACAGAAAAATGTAATGTATGGTTGTATTCTGCTCATAAAACTGCAAAAAAACTAGCTAATTTTGTTTAATTTTAATTACTCACAGTGTCGAACAGGATGAGATTAATTTTTATTTTTCATTCCTAATACAAATTAACTAGCTTTGGTAATTAACGTACAAGTTAGACTAGTGATAACTAGCATTGACACCTATCAGACAAAAGATTGAAGGCATTACATATTGTGCTTAAATCTTCAAATAATGCATAACACGAAGATAATGAGTTATAATTACCTCTACCAGGTCCAAGCAATGACCCCAAGGCGATACCAGCTTTCACATAAGAATTGTGCAGTATATCCCAAAAAGAGCCTACATCACACAAAAACATAATGCACACAAATCACTGACCAATCGCATAAATTGGATAATTTTGCATCAACACACTGATTTTCTTTCCTAGTTTCAACATCGGAAGCAAATAGATTTCATCTTTTGGCGAGAATCCCTCACCATGAGCGACGTGAATCCCAACAGTATGCAATAGATGAGAGGCGTGAGTTCCACAGCACAGGGCCACCAGCGTCCACGCGAACACCACACGGTTGCGGCTCTGAGCGAGCAACTTCTCCTTCCGCTCTGCCATCTCCCTCCACTTCTTCACATTCTCCTGCACACCCAACCCGGATCTCCTCCTCTTCGATGGGAAACCGCACTGCGTCAGCCTCCCGGCCAGCTCCTCAGCAACCTCCTCCACTTCGCCGCCGCCGGGCCTGAGCCGGACAGCAGCTGTCTCAGTCAACATGTTGACTACGGCCGAGTCGACCCGGTCATCGGCAGAGAGGACCGACCGCACACGGGCTACGCAGGCCCCGCACATCATCCCGCCGACTTCGAGAAGGACCGAGGAGCTCCTGAGCTGCTCATCCTGCTTGGATTCTCCGGTAGTGGCGGCGCCGATCTCGACGGCATTGGGACGGAGGAGGCGGATGGGGTCACCGGAAGGGGCCTGCCGGCGGAGCCGAAGGTGAGGGGGAGGAGTCCAAAAGGTTCGGACGGGGTCGTGGCGGATCTTGGGGTTAGGATTTACGGCGACACGAAGGAGGGCAGCTGCCATTGAGAGAGAGAGAGAGAGAGAGAGTAGGGAGACATAGGAGGAAGAAGATATATAAATTATAAAAGAGGAGGCTATGAGACACTAAAATACCATACCCGTTTGTTACCAAGACACGTGTCATTCTTAAGTGGTATAAAAGAGAGTGGGTAATTTTATGGGTAAATAAACGGAGGTGTGTTTGGAGTTAGTGGCCGTCGGTTTACAACCACATTTTTCTTGTGTCCGCGGGACAATCATGAAGCGCGATAAAGTTACCCTCATGGTTGGAAGGTGATCGGAAACGGGTGATTGGGAATTGGGATTCGAAGCGGGTGAGATTAATCTCACCTCAACATGACTCGTTTACTTGTTTATGACAGGCCAGTTTTACTTGTTTATTAGTAAGAGGAACCGGTGGGACCTCCTCAAATGTCCAATGACAATGCAGGTGGAGGTTTAAAACAGCGGTGTAAAAGTAGACTTAGTCGGATTTGGATAACATTGATGATGCTATCTATGCACATGGTCATGGATTGAGATATCAAGATCTCAGCACGTTTAAAACATGGGATGTGATTGGTAGACTACAATTAAATGCACGCTTCCTGGACATATGTTATAGTGGGTATCAATATATCAAATTGTCCTAAATGAGACTATAAAGATGACTTTTTGAACTATCATATGACTTTATTTTCAGAATTTTGAGTTTAGATGGTGTTTATTAGTATATATATCCCACTGGCTTAACAAGATGGCCATGAAGCTCCTGCTGCAAACCGAGTCGAGTCCAAATTTAATGATAGAAGTCAAGTCCAAATTTGGTTTGTCTAAATTATATTGAGCTCGTTTATCATACATTAGTTCATTTAAGCTTGTAATTGTCATGATTAAGGTGATTGACTCATCTGCTATGTGCATTAAGCTTGCCTCATCTAAATTAGTTTATATTTCTTCTCAAGTTTGGCTTGAATATACATGCCTATTATTTAAACTAATTTGATTAATGAAAATTGCTATGAAATTAATTTTTCAGTTAACGAAAATCTCTATTGAATAAGCCTACTGAATTATAATATATCAAATTAATACATATCATATTATATATTTTGATTAATTCAGTAATTAATCAAATTAACCAAAATTTTTATTTTGGAGTTAATTAACAAATATACTCCATCTTTTAACTTTTAACTTTTGACAAATGTTTTTATTTGAATTGAGAATTTTTGACAAGTGTATACTACATTTTGAAATTGAAATCAATTATAATTTTTTGTTTGTTATATGTCAATTGTATTCTCAAGATGTTAAAATTAATGAAAATTTAGACGAAGTTGACCTAATGTCCAGCGAAAACTCTTCCTTAGAAGACTTTATTGATCCCGAGCCCAAAGAAACCACCAAATTAGATGATTGATTTTGATCAATCTCAAACAAATCCCGGACGGAAAGAGTGAGAAGAAGACAGGTAGGCAATCCAAGTACATGGGTGAGTCTCTTCATGTTAAGCACGAAATTTAATTAATCAATTTAATCATTAATCGTCTTGTAATTATTGATGTTCGGGGGTATTTTTGTAAAAGAGGCATAAATAATCACTTATTTAAATCGCCCTAATTCCTTTTTGTCTCGTAGTTGCTGCCGACGTAGACCGTGGAGATCGAGAGCACGTGGCGGATCGTAGCAGCGGTGTGCAACTTTGAAGAATTCGAAAAATTTATGCGGAGTTGCCTACTCTTTTCTTTTCGTGTAGGGTAATCTCGATTTTAGGATGAGATTTCGCGTAGATATCATGTCAATTCGTAGATCTAAAATTTTCTTGTGATTTCTTCGAGTTTTGATGTATTTGATGTGATCTTGCTTATTGGAATTTTCGGATCTAAGATATTATTGTCGAACCGAGTTGTTTTCATCGTTACCTCCGTTGGCGGACTGCTTGCAGTCCGAGTAGCCGGCGAATAGAGGATTTGGAGATCTGATCGGCTCTGTCAACCATGACAACGCCAGATCACGATCGATTGAGCACTATTCATGTGTTTGGCGGCCGCACAACAACGCAGCTCGCTGTCGTCGTGCGCGAGGTCACCGCCGGGAGTGTCATTGCTGCCGGCCCGGGAGCGTCGTCGCCAGGCGTGATGTCGCCATGCAGATCTCGGACTGTCGTCCCCTCGCTCTCGCAGTCGCCTATTCGTACGTAGGGGCGACGACGATTGGTGGCGTTGATCGGCGAGTCACCGTCGCCGGTCGGCAATGTCACAGCTTCCATCTCGCCGATCGATTCAGGCGGCAATGGCAGTGGGATGGAGGCGGCACTGGTGAACTATAGGTTAGGGTAGAGGAAGGTTAAGTTATAATATCGTTATGTTCTTGTAGCAGTTATAATGTTTAGTGGCCAATATAATCGTAGTGTTATATTTGATATGGCTGTGATATTGCATAGTATCGGTTTTTATTCCTTTTAAGTATATAGCACTGATATGAGATGTTAAGCAGTGACGAGTTTTAGCACTGTTACATGAGTTCGTAACGGTGATTTATTGAGTAGCTATTAAGACATTTTGCTATTGTTTTAAATAATTATTTGGAAGCTTTAGAGTTAGTAAAAATAGTCATATCATATATGAATTTTTACCTAATCGACGTTCCGAATTTATTGGTGAGGTCCGTTTCATCGTCAGACCTTCAGATTTTGAAAGAAGTAGGCCAGTGATGTCTCGTTTTGCGTGCCGAGTTGAAAAATAATATTTTATATGTTTTTATGACTTCAATCTGAGTTATTTTGTTGTTATATTAGTTGATAAAGTGGATCTCATCCTAGATCGGTTGTTACCCTATGTTGAAATATTATCTTGTTGTTCCATTCCGTTGAATTTGATATCTACTATCGTTGAAGTTCTTTGTGCATATTTATTAATACATGTTGAAAGCATGAGATTTGCATATACTTAATATTTTAGTATGCTAGTATAGATGTTGCATGTCTTATCTGTTGTTAACATCATTATACAGTTGTTTATATATTTAATTCATACATGATGTCATGATTACTAGCATTCTTCATTAGTTGAGTTGTACTTGTGTAAATCGTTGACATGTTGCATTGTTGATCTATTTTTGGGCGGTGGCCCTGGACAATATTATTATTGCCCGAGGTGTAGAACAAGTGACATCGATGATCACCTACTTACCACACGGGTGCGTGTTCGGCGTCGAGGTGTTAGACGTCGGCGGACTACCTTCTTAATTGGATAGTTGCATCTCCTACTGGAGCGGGCATGAGGTGTCACTTTCGGAGGTGCGAGAGTGCGGGGGAAACCCAATGTCCACTACGCTCTTGATTAGGTCTATAACCTTGCACACATGTAGATAATTAGTTAACATATTATTTTAGTGTAGAGGCATTAAATAATCGTTGAATCATATCTTCCGTTGTATGCAGTGACATTATATCATATTGTTGAAATCCTACTCAGCATTCTGCTGATTATTTGTTTTTGCCTCAAATCCTCAGGTATGACAACAAATCATTATGAGGTAGCTAGAGTATTGGAGGAGAAGACGTCTTCCGCATGTTATCTTAGTTTCCTTTCTTCTTAGTTGAACTATTAACTTCTATTAACTATGAGACTTGTTTAGACTTTTGGACTAAACTTTGATCCTCTTTTTCCTTGATGGACTGTTGGACTCTCGTTGGTTATTATTATGTTGGACTGTTGCTTTGAATTTGAGTTATGAATTTGATTTAAATTTTAAATTATGCCCACTTGTTATTGTTGTTCTGTTGCTGGTTGCACTTCTCATGGGTGAGGTCCCTTATCTAGAGATAAGCCTAGGCGGGGTGTAACACTTCAGAAGCCTGATTTAGATTCGAACTGGAGATCATTAAAAGAGCTTGCAAAGAAGATTGAGCAAATTCAATTAAACGCGAACGAAGGGGTAAAAATTTATGGATCGAATTTAGCAGAAGCGAGAAAGCGTTGTAACTTGACCCTTTATGGTAAGTTCTTCGGAAGAACTCCTTCATTTGAAATTGTTAAAGCAATTTTACCAAAGATTTGGAAAGTTAAATCAGAATGTGATGTGGTGGATTTATCTGCTGGGTTTTTCATAATTAAATTTGCTAATGAGGATAATTATTGATTCCGTGGAAGGATAACTTTCAATGCCTAAAAGAGAAAATTGCGGCAATACCCTTAAGGATTGAACTACAGATTGTTGTACGAAATGGCACACTAGAGGGGGGTGAATAGTGTGTTAACTAAATTAATTAGCCTAAATTTAATTTTAGACGTTTCTTAGATTACTTAGGCAATTCACAAATCGAGTAGTAAGCGGAAGCAAGATATAAATAATAAATCAATTAATACAATCAATAAATCAATGCAAATATAAGAATTTATAGTGGTTCAGCCCCAATGCTTACTCCACTACCTAAGCACCCCGCTTAGGATTTCCAAACTAGGTTTACTAGATTAATTCTTATTTCCCTTACAATGAGAACTTTGACTCAAAGAGTCGCACTCTCGACCTAACGCACTTCCACACCCGAAAGTCTCCGCCTTCTTACCGAGAGCACTCTTCCACCTCAACCCTAAGGGACAACTCAACTAATCCTAGTAAAACTAAGTTTACACAAGTGACTTTACACATTCATAATAAGGTAACCACTTCCATCCAAGACCTAACAACCTAGGTCTTCTTATAAGTTCAAATCCAAGAAATCAGTTCAAATAATAATTAAAAATTACAATGAAAAGAGCTTAGAAATAAAACCAAGAACCAGTGCTCTTTTCCAAGCCTTCGACGCCTTCAACTCGCCAAGAAGTAGAGCTCAAATTAAATCCCGAGTTGAGATAGAGTGTGCGCTTGAAGCGGATTTTGACGAAAGATTAGGGCACAACAAATTGATCTCTAGAAGGCTCAAATCTCCCCTTTTTAATGCTCAATAAAATCTGTATCAGCGAGAGAAGAAGTTTTAAGAGGTTAGATAAGGGATATTTATAACCTCTCAAAGAAACGATAGCTCAACGGGTAGAAAAATAGTCGTTACAGCCGTTCTGTGTTTAACTCCCACCGTCCGATCGACCGACGGGTCGACCGTTGGATTTTTGTGCGATTTCTGCACTATTCGGTCAACCGACGGGTCGACCAAATGAGTCACAACTTCCTCTATCCCAGATCTGGCCGACCGAATCGGTCGACCGATGCAGAGAAGCTGAAGGCGCAACCTGCGATTCCTAATTCGATTGACTGAATCGGTCGACCTTTGTAGAGAAGCCTAGACACAGCTTTATGATCTGCCATCTGGTCGACCGATGAGCCTTCTGCCAGATTTTGTCCTCTGTCAGTCGATCGCCCGGTCGATCGAAGTAGCCACTGCCGCTTTTTACCCATCTTCGATCGATCGACCGGTCGACTGAGAGGCTACTACCGATTTGCGGCATCCTTCGATCGACCGGTAATAGGCTGATATTGATTTTTTAGCCATTTTTCTTGCGTGCTTCATTTCCGGGTTCCGGCCTCCAACGTGCGTTAACTTGGAGAGCTTTCCATTTGATCTTTGGACTCGTCCAATACGTCTTTGGTGCACACGTCGACTTTCGAGATATTCCACGACGAACCCGAGCGCGACGATCAATGTCCTTATGATTTTTCGATATTTTCAATCAAGGACGTCGTGCGCTAATCGATATGGAACCTGAAAGATTTCTTAATAAAATATTAGTTCCATATTTGTTATCATCAAAATCCAGATTAAGACCAATGTTGAAAACCTTAAGCCAACAATCTCCCCCTTTTTGATGATGACAAACATCCTTAAGAAAATATATATATCAAAGTACAATGGATATCAACTAAGAGATTTTTCCCCCTATCAATATGCATATCTATATAATAGAACTTTCCCTATTTATATGCATGGTTTTCCTATATTTTCTTCCCCTTTACCTATATTTTTCTTCTCATTTTGACATCAATCAAAAAGGGCAAGAAAAAATTAACCTATAGTCAAAGTTGAGAGTCTAAAATTATTTCCATGAAACATGAAAATCTCAACTAAAAGGAATGAAAAACATACATACAAATGAGACTAATCAATACATGATATCATAGAATGCTAAACATAATCTAAAACTAGAAATCATGTATCAAGCTCAAGTATGAATATTTTCGTGAATATTGATTCATTTTCATGACATTTTTAGATTTCATTCAAACTTTCAAAATACCAAGATATGGTCATTTAAAGCATGTATATCAAGTTTGAAGTGAAACTAATGTCATTTGATCAAAATTTCAACTTAGCACGATTTCATTTGAAATAAGCATGAAAATATAAAAATGACTAAGTATCAAATTTTGCTATCTACGCATGTTTTCTCAGACTTAGGCATCTAGACATCAAACATGAGTGAATCTAAGTATATGAGTCAAGTTTGGGCTTAAATTAAAATTTCTAAGTCACTTTGTTGACTTAGGTCAAAGTATACTTAAAGTTTTCAAAAATCAAACTTTTAAATTCATACAAAATCATATTTTTGATGAAATTTTTTGAAACTTTAACTGGACAAACTAGATTTTTTAAGGAATCTACAGGTTCAAGAATCAGTCAAAAATCAATTTTCTATAAAATCATAAAATTCTTGAAAGTCCATGGACATTTTCGTAAATTTTAGGTGTTTTTCCGAAAGTTATCATTTTTTATTCAAACTTTCCAAATATCTCTAAATGGTCATTTAAGATGCGCGTGTCAAGTTTGAGCTCAAAATGAATTTTCAAAGTCCTTTTTTCAATCGATCTCGATTTCAACCAAAAACTTATTTTTTCACTATATCGCTCAAGATATCAAAATCATTTTTAGAGATGATTTTACTCAAAGAATAGTGAGAACGATATTAGAAATGGAATCAAAATAGTATACACCAAATTTCATTTGAAGTTTTCGACGAAAAATCAAAGTATCAGAAAGATTGATATTTTAATAAGATGATACTTAATTTGTGTTTTTTAAATCCACCTTCAAAATTCCATTATAAATCAGATTTTTGATGAAACTTTTTGAAATTTTTACTGAAGAAACTAGATTTTTTAGTGAAAGTGCAATTTCAAGAATCAGTTAAAAATAATTTTTCTATATTTCTCTAGAAATAACTAAAAATGCTTAATTTTTAATGACATTTTCGTAATTTTTAGTTATTCTTAAAGAGTACTCAATTTTTATTCAAACTTTTATGACACCATATAATGGTCATGTAAAGTGTGTATGTCAAGTTTGAAATGAAAATTATATCCTTAAGTCAATATATCAACCTAGCATGATTTCATTCAAAACTAAGCTAGTTATCATGAAACTTGCTAAGTGTCAATTTTATCATTTACTCATGATTTTTCAAACTTAACCCTATGGACACCTAACATAAGTAAATCTAAATATGTTCCCCAAATATGAATTGAAAATGAGACCTTTAAGTCAATTTGTTGACTTGGGTCAACTTGATTCAAAAGAGGTTTTCATGAAACCACCTCTATGTTATTTAATCAATATCCATATGAATTTTTCATTCTAAGTGCATGAAAATATGTCATACACATTCCTAAACATGTTTATAAAGTTTGAACTTAAAATGAAGCGTCCAAGTCGATTTATTGACTTGGGTCAAACTTTTCCAAGATTAAGTCCCCTAAAATGATCTTGTTATCACATTGTTCATCTAGATATGAATTTTTAAGATTAAATACTTAGACTCATGTGATATGTGTATCTAAACATGTTTGTCAACCACTAACTCAAAATGAGATCTCTAATATGAATTTTAATCTAGAGCAAATTTCATTCAATCAAGATATCATGAAATTGCCCAAGTTATCAAAATTTTACCTGCTTATGAAATTTTATATATTTATAATGCAAAAACAATCATGAGTATAGAGACATCATTAAATGTGAATATTCAATTAGTATACAAAGATTTTTGCAAAATTAAATCTATACCTTATTCTTAGAAATTTTTGCCAAACTTGTCTTTTTACTTTTCAATTTTCTTCATGATAGCATAGCCTTCCATTAACATTCTCAACTTACAAGTAGACTTCATTAGTAGGTTTAATGAAACTAAAGCTACTAGCAAGCAACCCAAACCAAATAGCAAAGAGAAAAATCAAGTATCATTTTCAAAATTCATTTTGCTAAATAATTTGAAATCCATTTCAAAATATGTTATCATGAATCCGAAATGAATTTTAAGAGATCACAAATGTAATATTAATGAAAACATGATCTCCAACCCTTCATATTGGTTGAAAACTGAAAGGCCACAATGAGCCTACGATTTAGAACCGCAAGGTTGCTTAGCCTCATTACAGGCCACATAGGTCTCCGAAGAAATCAGGAAATCAAAAATCAAAATCACTTTTTTTTTAAAAAAAATCTTTTATCAAGAGCGAAAAAAGCTCAACCGAATTATGCATAGTATCAAAAACTTCAACTTAAGTAGATCAATGTTGATTAGAAGATGATACCAACGTAGTTGATGCCAACTTTACTATAGGCATCTAGTCTAGATGAAGACTTTGAAGTTGCAACCATGTAGGGATCCTTCCTTCAACTCATTGGTCAACTTCAATTCTTCAATCTCATTTATCCTTGTGTGGTAGCTCCCCCTATCAAGGAGCATGAGACTTTTGGTCCCAAATGGCTTTGGGTCCTTGGGGGTTAGTTGGCCTAGGTATCCAAAGTGTCTTAGCAACACTTGAATTCTTCTTAAATGCACAATCATAGATTGCATGGTCATATGTACCACAACAAATGCAATGTTCATAAAACTTTTTCTTTTTATTTTTAACATGGATATGAGATTTAATGTTAGAATGCTTGATATAAGAAGGATGATGGGCATGAGCATTCTTAAGTGAAACATTCTTCTTTTGAACATGAGGTTTAAATGTGGAATGCCTAACATGAGAATGATGACGAACATTGACATTCTTTATATAGGTATTTTTTATTCTAGTGTTCTTAGGAGATGAAACATTTTTTAATTCATTTATTTTCTTATTCAAGAAAGTAATCTCATCTTTCAATTCATTCATGAATTTATGCAATGCATGTAATTGAGATTTTAACATGCAATTCTCATTTTCTAAATTGTTATTTTTAAACTTCAAATCCTTAAGCTCAAGTTTTACATTATCATGGCATGAATCAAATGACCTAGATTTTAATTTTTCATTTTCTAGTTTGGATTCATGCAAATGAAAATTAAGCATCACATTTTTCTTTTTCAACCTTTTATTTTCCTTATCTTTTCTAACAAGCAAGGCATATATTTTTTGACATTCATCAACTAGTTCTTCATATGACATATTGAATGAACTAGAAGAGTTGGTACTAATATTATCATTATTATGACTAGAAGGGAAAGAGTGTACCTCATCATTGGTACTCATGAGACAAATTTTTAAAGTAGCTTCATAGTCATTGCTAGAGGGTGTTTCAAATGAGTGAGAGGTGGAGGTGGAAGCACTTAACCTCTTCCTTGCTTTGTTCTTCATGCTTGGACAATTTTTCTTCACATGTCTCTTTTCTTTGCAAGCATGACAAATTACTTTTCTTTTTCGGCTTTTAGAGTTGCTTCTTTGACTAGAAGCACTATGAGCATCAAAACTGAGATTAGTAGTAGATGAGTGACCATTGTCATCACCACCTTCATCAAAAGTGCCAATCTGTTCGATTTTGGCATAATTATACAAAATATTTAAAGTGACCCATAAATCATAAGCCGAAGAGCAATGCATGACTTTATCTAGAATGTCATTTGGTAATGTGCAAATAATACAATTCATGACATCTCCATTATACTTAAACATTTTCCTATCTAGTTCACTCCATGCATATATGTCAACCTTAAGTTCAATGAATTCTAAGTGTAACATGTTAAAGACACCAAAACCTTTAGTCTTTAAATATGTGTACATCATATATTTCCAAAGACTAAAGTTCGAGTCATCGAACCTAGGAGGTGAAGATGCTACCAACTCTAGTGTCATTCTCGGATCGAGACAGGTGTAGAAGAGATGGTGAAATCTCAAGCTACGGACCCGCTCTGATACCAATTGTTTACGAAATGACACACTAGAGGAGGGGCGAATAGTGTGTTAACTAAATCAATTAGCCTAAATTCAATTTTAGACGTTTCTTATATTACTTAGGCAATTCACAAATCGAGTAGTAAGCGGAAGCAAGATATAAATAATAAATCAATTAATACAATCAATAAATCAATGCAAACACAAGAATTTATAGTGATTCAGCCCCAATGCCTACTCCACTACCTAAGCACCCCGCTTATGATTTCCAAACTAGGTTTACTAGGTTTACTAGATTAATTCTTATTTCCCTTACAATGAGGACTTTGACTTGAAGAGTCGCACTCTCGACCTAAGGCATTTCCACACCCGAAAGTCTTCGCCTTCTTACCGAGAGCACTCTTCCACCTCAACCCTAAGGGACAACTCAACTAATCCTAGTAAAATTAAGTTTACACAAGTGGCTTTACATCTTCACAACAAGGTAACCACTTCCACCCAAGACCTAACAACCTAGGTCTTCTTATAAGTTCAAATCCAAGAAACCAGTTCAAATAACAGTTAAAAATTACAATGAAAAGAACTTATAAATGAAACCAAGAATCAGTGCTCTTTTCCAAGCCTTCGACGCCTTCAACTCACCAAGAAGTAGAGCTCGAATTAAATCTCGAGTTTAGACAGAGTGTGCGCTTGAAGCGAATTTTGACGAAAGATTAAGGCGCAGTAAATCGATCTCTAGAAGGCTCAAATCTCCCCTTTTTAATGCTTAATAAAATCTGTATCAGTGAGAGAAGAAGTTTTAAGAGGTTAGATGAGGGATATTTATAACCTCTCAAAGAAACGACAGCTCAACGGGTAGAAAATTAGTCGTTACAGCTGTTTTATGTTTAACTCGCACCGTCCGATCGACCGACGGGTCGATCGTTGGATTTCTGTGCGACTTCTGCACTATTCGGTCGACCAACGGGTCGACCGAATGAGTCGCAGCTTCCTTTATCCCAGATCCGATCGACTAAATCGGTCGACCGATGCAGGGAAGCTGAAGGCGCAACCTGCGATTCTTAATCTGGTCGATCGAATCGATCGACCGTTGTAGAGAAGCCTAGACGCGGCTTTGTGATATGTCATCCGGTAGACCGATCGATCGACCGATGAGCCTTCTGCCAGATTTTGTCCTCTATCGGTCGACTGAAGTAACCACTGCCGCTTTTTACCCATCTTCGATCGATCGACCGGTCGACCGAGAGGCTACTGCCGATTTGCGACATCCTTCGATTGATCGACCGGTCGACCGAGATGGCTACATCCATTTTTCTTACACTCTTCGGTCGACCGAACATAGGCTGATATTGATTTTTCAGCCATTTTTCTTGCGCACTTTATTTTTTAATTTCGGCCTTCAACGTGCGTCAACTTTGAGAGCTTTCCCTGTGATCTTTGGACTTGTCCAATACGTCTTTGGTGCACACGTCGACTTTCGAGATATTCCACGACGAATCCGAGCGCGACGATCAATGTCCTTTCGATTTTTTGATATTTTCGATCGAGGAGGTCGTGCGTTAACCGATATGGAACCTGAAAGATTTCTTAATAAAACATTAGTTCTATGTTTATTATCATCAAAACCGAGATTAAGACCAAGGTTGAAAACCTTAAACCAACACAGATATTGCCTTATGAATATTTGAATAGTAATATTTTGCCACATGAAAATTGTGATAGTGAGTAAACCCTTGAAAATTGACAATCACTCACTTATGGGTGCTAGGAGAAAATTTGCCGGCGTTTGTGTCTTGTTAGATATAAGAAAACCAATCCAACATGGATTTTGGATAGACATTAATTCGGATAGCTTTTTTTCAATGTGGCGTATGAGAATCTTCTTATAATTTGTTTTAGATGCGGTAATACAGGACATGCAGAAGGGATTTGCAAAGAGGGTGATGTAGTTAAAGTGAATAACAGTGAAACAAAGGAGAATAATTTGGGGAAGGACAATGGGAAATGTCAAGGATTGCTAGGCCTTGGGTACAGGTACAAAGGAGGAAAGTTTTTCAAAAACAAAATTTTAATAGTAATGGAAGATTGAGTAATTTTTTGTGGTATTATCCTACTTTTGAGGATGATACCGGGAGTGTTGAACTATTAAAAGGAAAACAAGTGAAGGGTGATAAGGGCCGCAGTCACAAGAAGAATGTGGGTGTTTCTGTGAAGAAGGAAAGTAAAGAAAATTGTGGAACTAGCGACGGTGATGAAACCATAAGTGACGGTGATGAGCTGAGGCAACCATAAAAGCTCTCGCCTCTCTTGGTGAACTAGCGAGCATACGATAGGCACGCAAAAGTTAATTCTCATCAAACTCAAATAGTGACATAACAACTTCATACAACCCATCTATGAAAACACCTGGCTCCTTATGTTCTCTAATCGCCACAACAGGCTCCTTAATATTATTTGTTATCATTATTATAACAACATCATTTTCATTTTCCCTAACTATCATTATAATCTTTGCTCAATTTTTGTGTTGCTTGAGACCCTCCAAAGATGATAGACATTTGATCGTAGAAATTAATAGGCTCGTTGGCTAATGCAGCATCTTTAGGATGATTCTATTTAAACAAAAATACATATAATCTTTATTAGTAAATAACTAAAATAATATAACATCTCATAAATATAATAATATAACACAAATTACCTTTATAACTTTATACATGACTTTTTTTTTTTTCATTTTCGTCCCAACTCATTCCGCTCTTCTCTTTTAACTTAACAATTTACGATCATTTGTTCCTTCATCCTCATAAATGATTATAGACATTATTATTTGTAACTTGAATGCTCACCTTCTTATTAAAGGTCTTCACAACTTCAAATATTTGTGAGTTTTTGAAACTTTTTTCAAATCGATCTCTTGATCGTACTAGCTCTACCAAATAATCCAATAATATTATATATTAGGTTGATTTCTATTTAAAATTGTATATTTTTTTACCATGGGTACTATAAGTTTGATTACTTTAATTATTATTTATTGACTAATTTGATTAAGTAGTAAATAAGAAAAAAATAACACAATTATTAATTATTAGTAATCAAAGAGGAAGAAAAGTCGTACTATTGATATATGTATTTTTCAAAAATTTGTCTATTAGGCCTAGTCAACAAAGTAAGCAGAGCACATACCACTACGATTATATCCCGCAGAGGCAAGACAGAGCACATCAATCCTAACTTCAATTCTCAGGTCAGTCAGAATCAGATAGTGTGATGTAATATACTAAGATTTTAAAATGGAATTGCAACTTGTTTAAGTTGTGGAAAGCTACTATAACTAATCATCAATAATTACTAGTCATAAATATTTCATAAGATTGTATCTTCAAACTAATTCCAGACTGAGACTACACGTAAAGGATAAGAAGCTAGAATCTCATTTCTACCTAAACAGTCTAGGTAGGCCTTGTTAACTGATTCATTCAAAAAAAAATCCTACACATGAGATTGTTAACTGATTCATTCTATAAAAAAATTTATCATCGAGAATGAAATTGCTAAAGATGTTTTTTTAGAAGTACGCCTTAATACTAAAATGTCCAGAACCAGCAGTAAAGGTGATGATGTATCATCTGACTCAACATATTAAAAAATAATATTTTATTAATTTCTTTGTCGCGTCAATATTTAATTATTATTTTTTATAAAAAATTATTTTTAATTTACCCCATTGCTATGGTCCACTATTAAAATATTATTTTTTTAAAAAATATATTGAAATACGAAAAGGACACCTACTCGCTCCTTGGTTTCGCCGCTTTGAAGTGAATAGCAGTTTGTTGTCCTGCGACAGCTGCTGGGCTCCGAGCAACGTCAACGGCCCGTAGTAGACTACACCGAGCGTGGAGGCCGCCACCACCGCCACTGTGGTGGCCGTCGGCGTAGCTTGCCTGAGAGCTGGAGCTTATGCGGACTTGGTGTGGTCGCAATCGTCATCGTTGTTGTTCTCCTCTGTTTGCTCGCATTCGAGCGCGCCGATTGGTGGCGTGCCGCCGATGAACTTATTGATGACGACGGAGGAGCGGTGGACTTTCATGGTGGCGTCGGTCTGTTGATGTGGCTGCGTGCTCAAAGTTCGAACGAGATTCAGCAGGAGATCACTGGTAGAGTTCAACGGAAGCTTGTTTACGAGGTCACCGGCAATGCTACTGCTACTAGTACTACGACTCAAGTCAATGCCGCTATTTATATTCAAGGTGTCGGTAGCCGTAACCAAACTATTGGAATTGCCAAGTGAGTTCTGTTAGTTAGGCTCATATGACAAAATTTTCTACCATGTGTTTTTTTTATGTTTAAGATCATGATGTGGTTTCAGATTGCAAGCATCTGATAAGGATTGGTTGTGTTAAGAAATTAGTAGGCCTAACTCATCCCAAAAGTTAGCTCATGGGGAGAGGATTGCCCAAATTATTTAAAGGCTACTTTGGTCATATTTTTAACCAATGTGAGACTTTAACACACCCCTCTCACGCCCAGGATTGGACATCTGGAGCGTGAAGTTTTGCATGACTGGACATCTGCGGGTGGCACAATATCAACCACACAATTGACTCTGATACCATGTTAAGAAATTAGTATGCCTAACTCATCCCAAAAGCTAGCTCATAATGAGAGGATTGCCCAAACTATTTAAAGACTATTTTGGCCATATTTTTAACCAATGTGAAACTTTAACAGAGTGCAATTGCAAGGCAAGTTTCTCATCAATGGAGTTCATTACAAAGCTTTTGTATTCATCGACGGGCCACCTGCTGGCACATATCTCATTCTCAGCAGTTTAGTGGCCGATCAAGCATGCAGAGAAGAGCCCACCACCTCCTCCTCCAGATTTCACAGTGAGATTGCTTTTCTAAAGATGATACATTGCATAAGTTTTATTCTAAAGCACCGAATCCTTGTTTCTGCATGATGTTCTTTACGGAGTCAACATCATTCAGAAACGCAATCTTGTTGGCGACGTTGATGGCTTAAACGGGTGGTTCGCACTTGGTTCCTGCAAGCTCAGCGTCAACAACAATGGCATGCCTCGTGTTCTTCCTCCAATGGCAAAGGGCTCACTTGGCAGCATGCATGAACCCTTCAATGTTGATACATTCTCGTAGCAAATCGCATGCAGACGTGGAACGACACAGCTCAAACCATCACTGACAAGGTGAAGCTGCACGTGACATACCAAGTTTCTGCTTGGGTTCGCGTCGGCGCTCAAAGGAAAGGCACACAAAATATCGACATCTCCCTCACCGTTGATGGCCGATGGATCAGTGGCGGCAAAGTTGAGGCTATTGATGGCAGATGGTATGAGGTTGGGGGATTATTTAAAGTCGAGAAGCTACCATCAAGCGTCATTGTCTCCGTCCAAGGCCCTTCTCCTGGAGTTGATCTCATGGTCGCAGGGCTTCGGATGTTTCCTGTTGACAGGAAAAGCAACATTCAAGCATCTCAAGAATTTCAAGCTGATATGTTTCATCACAGGTTAGTAAAAGGGACGTGGTTATGAAAATTTCAAGCTCAAATGTCAGCATTCCATCGAGATTAGCGGTGAGAATTAGGCAAACGAAGAGCAGCTTGTTGTTCTACGACAACTGCTGGGCTCCGAGTAGCGTCCATGGCCCGTAGTAGACTACGACTGCAACCACATCACGTCCGCATCAGCTCCAGTTCTCAGGCGAGCTACGCCGAAGGCCACGGCGGTGGTGGCAGCCTCCACGCTTGAGGTAGTCTACTACAAGTCGTGGACGTTGTTCGGAGCCCAGCACCTACTGTAGGACAACAAGCTGCTCTTCACTTCGAAGCGACGGAACCGCGAGGAGCCAGTGTGTCCTTTTCATATTCTAATACTTTTTAAATAATAATTTTTTATTTAAAAATTAGATAATTAAATACTTACGGGGGCAAGGAGATTAATATACTATTATTTTTTAATATGTTTAGTCAGATGCCACGTCAGCACCTAACGGTGGAATTGACGATCATCTAACGTCGAACTAGAATTGATATCAATTCGATAATTCAGGATATAATTGATACAAATTAAAAAACAGATTAGATTTGTGAAAAGAGTCATAGTTTGAACTAGATACATCAATTAATCCAAAAAATTAAAACAAAATCTGTTGAACAACTAAGACAGTACACCGCATGCACGATTAAAAGCTCTAAAAATTGATTCATCAAAACCCCAAAAAACCCTAACTTTGATATCAAAGCATAAACACTGAATCCTAAACGGAATGAAGTAACATATAGAATTAACTTACGGGTTTGGAGGCAAATGACTTATCAAATTTTGGAGGAAGAACTATCTCGCAACGACGAGTAGAATGTCGCAAAGGTTGGTTGTCGTGCACCACCATACTACACCGTTCGAAATCGGAGACGTGGGCAAATGTCTGGAACGATCACTCGCCGGAGACGTGGGAAAATATCGTCGTTTCCTTCTCGCCAATTGAAGTCGCCCTAGTCGCAGCTTTACAGTGGGGCAGCCGATGAAGGTGGGGCACAGGGGAAGGTGAGGTAGAATTATGTTAAGGATATATAACATGATGTGGATTTTAATTTTTTAATATTATTTTGAATAATGTGACTTTATTATTATTATTTTATTCCATGTGTGGAAGTCACATCATGATCTTAACGGAACTGACGATGGAAATTTGACGGAAGAATATATTTGAGACAAATGTTAAAATTCATGATGTAATTTGAAGATATTTTAAAATTGATCATAGTTGAAATAAAATGCATAGTTCAATATAATTAGCTTAAATAAATAACTTATGCACGTGACAAGACGATGAATATAAATAAACTATTCCTATCAACCATCAAGTGTAAGAATTGAAAAGAAAAAGTGTCACGTTTATATAGTGCGAGTTAATAATAATAAATCTAAAGCCCATGTCATCTCTAATGTATTTTAACATTTTGTTAGATATTGTGCCTACTTTCGTACCTCAACCTATCGCCATAATAAAAATAAAATATATTGAGCAACAAAATAATCCGCAATCCCAACCCTCCATCAACCGCTCCTTATCAACAACATCCATCCGTCCAATATTATAAGCATTTCCATCGAACGGCCATAAGTTGCTCAAAAAACGTTATCCGCTTCGTTTCTAAAGCCCAATCATCTCCTCTCCCATCAACAGCTCCGAGCGAACAAAAAAAATGGCTCCTTTGCCGTCCCCCTCCGCCACCGATGCTCCGCAGACCACCGCTGTCCCTTCCACCGGCCTCCTCTGTTCTGCCTTCTTCCATCTCCCTTTCTCTTTCCCTCTTCTCCAGCCGAAGCCCTCCGTCCTCGACCAAGCGGCGGGGGGTCTGCATTCCTCTCTTCTCTCCGCTGCCGACCGCTGCGTGAAGGTGTTGGCCGCTGCTCTCTCCGAGCATCCGTTCCTCAAGCCCCTTATTTCTATGCACTCCGAATTCCATAACTTCTGTCAGGTAGCATTGCTTCCCCTAAATTTCTTCTTCGAAATTCGCTCATAGCCCACTTATGCTTTTGGATCAAAATTTATTCTTTTTCTTATTAGTGTCTAACTTCTGTTGAAATTCGAGATGCGTTAGTTGCATGGGAGTAATGTAGAACCTTAAAAGACTGCAATTTTTAATTCTCTGAACTTCTTTTTGTGGTTCTATAACGTTTGGGTGTGATTACGACAATGAGAACAACTGCATCTGATATTCTATTCTTCCTATCTTTTCTTTAATCTTTGGCACTTCTTTATTGTTTTAAGTGTAGATGGTATGCAGAATAAACAATATTCATTTTGGTATTCAATAAAACGGCTTGTTTAAGGACCTTATGGACGTTGGAAACATCTGAATCTATAGAGTCGAGGCATCTAGGATGTCCATTCTCTTGTCGGAGCTCTGCCAGTTCTCGCTAACAAGAGACCTGACACTATTGCATGGTTCGCTGACACCAGCAATGGGTTCTCTACTCGCTCCATTTACCAAATTGTAAGCTGGTGTGGCGGTTCTTTAAGTTGGGCCACTGCTTATGGTCTGCCCAAGCCCCTCCAAGGGTTCTGCTATTTTCATGGATTTGTCTCAAAACAAGTTTCGCATAAACAAGGCAGTTCCTCGCCAGAATTGACATCACCAATGACTATTTTTGTGCATTTTGTGGAGTGTGGAGAGCATGAGGAATCCACTGAACACTTTCTCTTTCTTTATCCAATTGGAATAAATGGATGGGTTATCACTTTCTTGGTTTTTGGCTGTGATTCCAAACCCTTGTTATTAGCTGCTGTTCTTGAATCTGGATTCCCAAATCTGACTCTCATTTACAGCTGTGCTGAGAAGAGGTTTCACACTTTCATAGGCATATATGTTTGGGGTGAGCACAACCGTCGGATTTTTGACAATCACAGGACTTCTCAATAGGTCTTTGATTCATTCTTGGGTGGTTTCCTGCTTAGGTTTGCTTGGGCAGTTTCCTGCTTACGTTTGCTGTAACTTATGTTTACATTAGGGATTAATGCATTATAGTTAGATTTTTCTTTTCTTAATTTGCATTTTAAATCCTGGTTTTGTACATTCTTATATTCAATATATTTTCCTGGTGGCCTGGTGGGCCCTTTGCCTTCCAGCTCCATCAAAAAAGGCCTTATGTCAATTTTTTGCTTCCAGATGCATTGCAGAAGCCCTAAGGTTGTGAGATTGCCTTCTGGTCACAACTTTGCAGCGATATTGCCGGGGGACTCGGTAGCTGGTCTGGTGGTGGCTAATGGAATCACCAACTTCTTGAACATATACAACACTTTGCTGATAGTAAGGCTGGTGCTGACCTGGTTTCCGAACTCTCCTCCAGCCATTGTCAGCCCTCTCAGGTAGGATATTTATGAATTGTGGTGCTGCAAGGATAATGGTATTGGACTTCTGATAGATGGTTCAGTGTTTTAACTCCCTCACAACTCACAAGCAAATATGCTGAATTGGTCAGTGGTAACATATATTGGTTTAGTAAAAATGAATGGATGCAATAGTTCAAAGTTGACTCACTTTTAAAAAGTCTATTTTCTGACTCAGATGGATTTTAGTCTATTTTCTAATTATTACTTAATGTGTTTCAAGGAAACTCTCTCCTATTTTTCAAGGCATGCATACTTGTCTGTTGGATGCTCAACTATAGTTCAAAGTTGTCTGTTGGAAACTCTCTCCTATGTACTTGTTGACTTTTCAAATATAGGATTGCATACAGATGTACTAGACTACATTTGTACGAGTGAAATCAGTAATTAAGCCCCATCTAGTTTTTCTCCATGGAAACAAAATGTAAGGTGCATAACCAACTTAATATCTAATGAGGTTTCAGTGTGTCCTTGCATTATTTTCTTCTTCCCGATGGGCTTTTGCTTCTCCTTAACCAAAATCATACAATCTTTTTCAGAGATCCAATGATGAAGTATCTCTTTTGTTTACAAGCAAAGTGTTATTACTATGGAAGTCATTTACTTGTAACGTTATTATTCTGTTTTTGTAAAGTGTAAACACGACCAATTTAGAGCACACGAGGATGAAATAATTTCTTATGTAATTGTAATAAATGTAACATCATCTTTTCATCCTGTTATCATTCAATGCCTGAGACATCAGCTAGAAAGAGAGGGACCTTTCAATGTTTTGATCCTCAGGTATTTTATTGTTTGGCAAATTACAAATAGTTGAAACTCTATGCCCATGTCTAGTCATAGAAACTTTAGAATGTGATAAGAAGAGCAATAGGTTGGAAATACTCTAGGTTTTGTGTAGACCCCTAGCTTAACCAGATTACGAGTCTTGTAGATAACCAAAGGCATAACTGATCTACACCAAGCATACCTTTTTTGCCTTTCCATTCATGTTTATGTATGAAATAAGTTTTTCTGTTGAAGCTGAATAACTTAGCCCTATGTAGCATTGGTCTTATGGATTTGTCAATGAAAAACATAAAATTTAGTTCAAGGGCATAATCTTCAAGGTTATCAGAAGACATTTATTTGACTATATTTGAGGGTTTATTTGGTTTCTGGTTCTTTTATGGAATTGATAGGAATGTTTCAAAATCCATGTTTGGTTCCATTGTTAGAATATAGTGGTCTTAGTTTATTGATAATGTGTCTTGGTACATTGTATCACTTGAGTATCTATAAATATGGAGACATCTTACCTAATAAGACTATTTTTGAGCTTTTTGTACTTGCATGTTTCCTATTAATTTTTTTTTGTTTCTTTAATTGGTAAAGAAAAAAAATACAAATACAAATGATGGTTTCTTTTCCATTTCACTGGTTGGTTTCTTTTTGGTTTCCTAAATTTTTATATTTTCCCCCTCTTTTCTTTAATAAATTATGGTTAGAATAAAAACAACATCTAAGTGCACAATGTGCCGTTTAATATAGAAATACATGTGTATCCTACTTTGGTTTAGATGCATTCTATATTTATGTGACTTCACTTAAGGCAAGGCAACATTACCCTTTCTTTAACAAAAGCAACTAATTATAAAATTTACCACTAGTAATACTAATCCATTGAGTTTTACTAAACCGTATTAGCATCTTTTTCATTTTAACAAAAATGTTGGCATGCACAGCTTGATATGTAGTTAAATTAAACCATTCAAATTAATAATTACTTTACAAAGGTTATTTTGATCTTTTGTCAACAAAAACTCCATAATCCCCGCAAACAACAAATGTAGGGATGAATTTTTTAATACTTTCCTGCTAAGGCATCCATACATGACTGCTTAATTCCGATAGGAATAAGTTTTTCGGGCTTTTCTTTTTTTCCAATTTGTTGATGTAATGCTGGTTGTATTTGACATGCTTACCTTTATAATAAGGAAGCAAGTTGGTCTGCGGTTGGTTCATCAATGTTAGTGTCTTTCTTGGAAGTTAGCATGTAATAATAGTGTTAACTTGTTCTATTAAATTTGCTATTGTCGAAATAATTGGGAGGAAATAACTGAAATAACTATTTTCCTTGATTCACCAAATGAGGTACAGCATGCCTTGATTTCTTGATATAGGCAAACCAAAGGAAACATTATTTGATGACATGATTTACTCCTTAAATCGTCCAGCCAATCACTCCATCCTAAATATATTCTTACAGAGTTATGTGGTGTTGGTATAAGAATTCTTGAAAACATGCCTGAGTTGTGTTATTGTTTAAGACAGCATGTTGTTATTTTTAGTTTGCCTCTGATTTTCTAGTGTACTTTGGCTTATTATGACAATTTGCTGTTTGTTTCAGCACCTTATGTGATCCTTATCTCAACATATTCCGTGGAATTATTCCTCCACTTGGTGGAACACTTGATCTTTCTCCCATCCTGGCTTTCCTTGTTCTCAATGCCTTTACTAGCACTGCTGCTGCTCTTCCAGCCGAACTTCCAGTCACCACCACATCTCAGCAGAATGCTGTCCATCACTGCCTGCCTTCTAGCCTTACTACAACACAGGAGAAGTGGATGAAAAGGCTAAACAACAGAAGATCCAAGAATTCGGGTGATGCTTGTTAGGTTATGATCCTACATGTTTTTTATTGCACGCATCACTTATGTTCAATCTTTGTACAAAAGTCTTGCTTGGTACTCATTTTTGTACTTCAATTTAAAATTTTACTTAAATATCAAGCATCTGAGCTTAGTTGTGTAGTTTATTAATTACATTGCATAACTCGGTTTGAATATATCATGAACATTTTCCCTCCCTTTTTCGCTATTTCAATTTACAAAGGACTAAGCCTAGCACATCCGTCCGTTGTTTTGGGTTCCTGCTACGCTTGTAGGGGTGTGCATGAGTACCGGGTAGATCCGGAACCGATTGGAATCTATCCGATCGGGTAGATCCGAATTAAATTGGGATAGGGTCCGGGGCAAAAATTATTGAATCAGTTAAAATCAGTTCCGATTCTGGGTCCAACACATCGGGTACCTATACTCGAAATCTGTACCATGAAACCTATTCATTTATAAGTTATCTATGTTTTGGTGTTGGTATATGTGGAAAGATGCAAAGGAGCTTATCTATGATTTGGTGTTGCTATCTGTTGAGAGACCCAGATGAACTCAATCATTTTCAAGGGTAAAGACATCAGAACCAATTGCATAGTAGAAGCTTGAGATCAAATTAAAAGAAACTATTTAGCTTGTTTTTTATTTTTTTAGATGTGATCTTTCTCTTTGGGGGTCGTACCTTTTGTTTCTATGTGAAAAAAGAGATTTTGGCATGACTTCTTTTCTTGTATACTATATTTATCTAGATATATACTATGAGTATACAAATTAATGGATACGTCCTATTTAATGAGACATTTCTTACATGAAATAATATTATCAAAGGTCATGTGTTTGAAGTCATGTTAAATTTTTAGTTATTAAATCATGTCATATAATGAATATTTAAATTAATAGGTCATGTCTTATCCAAACAGTTTGAGCTTCATGGATCAAATTTTATTGGTTTCTGGATTCCAATCTCTTAGGAACAAGATCTAGCTACATTTCACATTTATCGCTCAATATGATTCGTATTCCCTGATCTAAGATTGCCTTCTTCTGTCCAACTTATGCGGTTAAGTAGTTTCTTGCTAAACTATCTTGAAATCATGATACAGTATGTATTTGAGCTGCCACTGCTGAGTTCGAAAACTAAAGCGAATCCGACAAAACAAAGTCAATTAACCAATCACATCTTTCAAGATAAGCGAAACATATATACAAGCCAGGAACTAATGCAAAGTCAAGAGATTGCAGATAAAGCGCAAAATAGAACTGAAAACATCACAACATCTCTTCGTTCACCACCACAAAATATGAGGAAGAGAAGGGAAAGAAAAAAAAATCACATATGATAGATGATCACATATCATAGAGCTTCAGGAAGGATGGCAAAAAGTGATGAAGTCAGCCATCTGCATAATGAAAACATTCCAAGATGAGAAAGTGAAAGAAAGAAGAAAGCAATGGAAATTTAGCATTGAGATTCACATGTTATAATAAGTACCGTTATAACACTGGGAAGCAGTCACTGGCATGTCATGGTTTGCCATGGGAATGGACATGGAGAGCTGTGTCTTCAAGTCCGCATTCATTCCTCTCATCCAAGAACCCTCGATCTTGATGGGCGGCTTCTCATCAAGAAAACAGTGGAATGGCCGCGGGTGTTGTTGTTGCTCTTCTCTCTCCCTGTCCAACTTAGCAGCAGACTTGTCTGTCTTGAGATCAGCACCCAACAAAAAGTAGTGCTTCTCCTTCTCCTCCTCCTCCTCAGAAACACAGATTCTGAAGTGGGAATCAGTGCCCTGCATGCTGCTGCCAAAACCCTGTTTTGAGCTCATCTCCATTGGTCCAAAGCCGCATGGCATCGAGAGGAAAGGGTACTCATTCACACCCTCCTTGAACCCAAGCATGTTCCTGCTCTTGATCAAATATTTCATTAACGAAAACTTCACAACTAGTTAAATCATAAGTAGATAAATTTAGCTCTTTCCCTACCCGTAATTATCAACTGTGTGGGGCAAAGAGTCTAAGCAAAAGCCGGCAGAGTCATCATGGTGAGTGAAACCCATTCCCATAGAAGGAGGAGGTCTCGAGGAGGAGGAGGAGGAGGAGCAGGGAAAGAGGAAATGGTGGGTCTGAGGAGTTGACAGAGAAAGGGAAGGAGGGAAGTGGGAGGAGGAAGCAGGGTTTGTGGCCAAAGACAATTCCACAGGCTTTCTTGAACGGCTCTTCCCCCTGTGCATGTGCCTCTCGCAGTACTTGGAGTCCGGGTAGGCCTCTTTGGAGCACCTCCATTTCTTCCCGTCTGTTCTCCGGCACCGCCCCGGCTCGGGATCCACCGCCTTCCTCGCGTCGCCCACCTGATACCCTCCCCATCCAACTGAATAGCCCACCCAACTTGAGTTAGAAATTAGACATGCGTGATCTAACTAAAGGTAATAAGAACAAGAGAGAGAGAGGGTGGGAAAAACAAGGCTTACTCGAAGGAGGAGGATTAGGGAGGAAGTGGAGAGTTTGAGGATCCATGAAGAGACTCCGCCTGATGCAGAGAATGAGATCAGAAGGTACGGGGATGCCTGATACCATGTACTTGAAGACAAGGGCTTGAAGCTCCAACTCTTGCCATTGGGATGCTGTGAAGGGATACCTACTCCCTCCTGTTCCCACCATCATCATCCTCCTCCTCCTCTTCTTCTTCTTCTTCTCTTCTCCGGGCAAAAAAACAGCACCCCCACCACAGGAGAAGATGGAAGAGAACAAGAGAGGTAGTGGATAGGGAGTGGAGGAGGCAGCAGAAGTAGCAGCACTAGAGAGAGTGAGTGACAGACAGCAGGAGCAGCAGGAGCATCAGCTTGTTAACTTGCTGCAATAATAAATTAACTTTTGTCTTGATATGTGACTGCAATAAAGGAAGGGGCTCGTTTTGTTTGCATAGGAAGTGTCATTCAGTCAAGAGCGGCAGGGGGGAAGGAGAGAGTTGGAAGTATAATCCTTTACTTGTTTAATATTTTCTTAGTGTTGGTTTAAGCACTGTATATGTTCACAAAACAAAAGCACTTGGTTTAAAATTTAATGGTGTCAGGTGCTGCAGCAGCTGTTTCCTTGCTGCCACCTGGTGCCAGTGCTGTGTTCTTATTGCGACTGACAGCAGATGGAGGAAACAGGCAGGGACAGGGATGCAGTGCGCTCTCTTCCTTCACCGACTCTGCAGCTGCTGCCCCTGCTGCTGCTGCTGCTGCTGCTGTTCCTACTCTGCTGCCTTTTGTTGTTGCTGATGGACTCTGACTCCCTGCCACCTTTGCAGAAACCCATAAGCGAAAGGGCTGCTTTGAGCCTTAGAAAAAACACAGAGGAGAAAGAGAAAAAAATAATGAGAGAGAGAGAGAGCATGTGAATGCCTGAGGGCCACTGAGTGACTGGAGGAAAAAAAGGCTTTGAGTGCAGTGTACTCTTGCTGATGCTTGCTCACTTTCTGCTGCTTTTTTGAATTTTAACTCAGAGACAAACTTATTATTACTACTACTTCCTCACCTGATGCGCTTTTCTATTCATTTTCCCCATTTTGTGCTCCTTTTTTTAGTGATCTTCCAATAAAAATGATGTAAATCTTAGTTGGTGATCTCCCTGTCCTCAACACTTGTGTGTATTGATGTCTATCCCAGTATAATTATGTTGGCAGTGGAATCGTAGACATGTCCAATATGTGATGAAAGGTTACAAAACTTAAATAATATACATATTATTTTTCTTTCTCTGATATATAAAAAGAACTAGGCAACTCTAGTACCTACTGAATATATGACTCAATAGGTAATCCAGCTACAACCATCATTAATGACAGTAAAACTATATCTAATCATTAAATAAAACAAGATCAAATATATTTTAGCTGAAGAATTTGATTCAGTTCAGATTTTTTTCCTGAGTTTGAATTAGTTTGAAAAACTTCAGCTTTGCGGCTTTTTATTTTACTTATCAAAAGCCTTGTCTGACCATAAATCAGTGTTCCATTAGATGGAGGCAGCAGCAAACTAGGCCCTCACCCTACCGCACTTGATTCTTCTGTAAGCTTTCCAGGAAGCAAAGATGATGCTCATTTCCTCAGGAGAAAAATAAATAAATATTCAAAGAAGAGACATGCAGACATGGTGTCAACAATGTTGAGCTGCTCGCAGGATATGTATAGTTAGCTCAAGGTGTTTATTTTTATTGTCACAGACATGTTTACAGTAAACTAGAGCACAAGCACAAAGTCTCCCAAGGCACATCACATGGATGTGCAAGGGATATTTTTTTTTCTTGAGCATCAATGTAGGAAGCACCAAATTTTTGCTATATTTCCCATTTATGAAGGTCATTAAATTTACCCAATTTGATGATTTCTATATTACCAGATCTGGGATGAAGATAAAAGGAGGTATCAGGAGATACCCTGAGAAGTTTGGATATTGTGATCAGTAATGGCCTCTTGGAATCTTAAAAAATGTTGAACTAATATCTACATAAGAATTAATAAATAGAACTGGTGAAGCACATGGATAGGACAGGGGATTGCCTTGTGTAAGATCCAGTGGTGTCATGGCTTTGCTCCATAAATGCATGCAACTTCAAAATTCCAAGTATGCAGTGATGTTCATGCAATGAACAGATCCTTTCCTCTGACCTCTTGCTCAGACTGTAAATTTTAAACCCTAAAAGGTAAATATTACATATATGTACTGTATGGTTTTGCATGCCTCCACTGCAACTACTGAGCTCTTAAAAAGTTTTGTCCATGTTATTTCACTGTGCTTATTATCTCTTAAGAAATGTATCTTCAGCCAAATTTTATCATTGCTGCAGAACAGTGCAGCTAAAAAGGAAATCAACCTAACATACATATATCATATGACAGGAAATTGAGACAAGTTTTGAGGTATTTATGTATGTAACCACAACTTCAAACTCAATAAAAATTACTGAGGATGATGATGATGATGATGATGATGGTGATAAAGAAAGATGAGCAAGTGGATGAGTGAGTCATCAATTTCTACTGTAAAAGGGAAGAGCAGTCCAATGACCGTCAGAGGCCAAAACTTTCATCAATGCTGGCCTGGTTCCTGGTAACAAGGCAACACACTTCAGTGGAAATTGCTCAGGAGTTGGTAGAGCTGCAGGCATCATTAATAAAGATTGAGAGTAGCAGCCAATTATTTGATGTATGCATGCGTAGAACAGTAGGAATAGGTATTGCAATATTTGTTTGACAACAGAGAAGAAAGAATAAACAAAAATGAAATATAATATTGTATTGTGTTGTAAAAGAAACCGGCGTTAATTAAAGAGGCGTTCGTTTGCGGCACGTTAAGTTTAACTCCAAACTCAAGATAATATGTGTAATTGTACCTTCAAAAAAGATAACATGGTTTTTTTTTAGAAAAAGGCTTTTTCTTTCTTCATAAAAATACAATTTTATTTGTCTGAGCCCGAGTTCGAACCAGGGACATCTAGTATTGTGTTGTGTTGTAAAAGAAATAGGCATTAATTAAAGAGGCTTTTTCTTTCTTCATAAAAATATAATTTTATTTGTCTGAGCCCGAGTTCGAACCAGGGACATATAATATTGTATTGTGTTGTAAAAGAAACAGGCATTAATTAAAGAGGCGTTCGTTTGCGGCATGTTTAACTCCAAACTCAAGATAACATGTGTAATTATACCTTCGAAAAAGATAACATGATTTTTTTTAGAAAAAGGCTTTTTCTTTCTTCATAAAAATACAATTTTATTTGTCTGAGCCCGAGTTCGAACCAAGGACATCTAATGTGTGAGACCAGCGTGATAATCAACTACACCACACAGACATTACAATTTATCATCTACAGACGTTTATTTTAGACACCTTTATTTGGGCACTGAATTAATGGTATTTTCAACATCATGAATGTTGTCGAAATAATTTTCTTCTAAAATAATATTTAAAAATAATATATTTTGCTTTAATATGCACACGTCATGTATCACAAAGATAGTATGTGCAAGAGGGTAAAAAATGGATCAGAAGCATTTGTGGTAGTATATTATGTTAGGTGGAAACTAGGAATTTTTTTTTGAACACGAAGATTCGCCCTATTCTAGGTTACTTTATACTGGACATGTTCTAAGAGAAATCCCATTTTGCCGTTTGGATTCACATAAACAATAAATATAATTAGATTTAATTTTAATTAAAGTGGGATATAGTTATTGAAAATTGAAATATAAGGAATATATCATTTAAAAATAAACTAAAATATTATAATAAACTCGGGGATGACTAATTAACTTGCTAGTTAGAAAATTGTAGGTCTTTCCAATGTTGAAAGATTAACTATAACAAATTACTAAAGTTTGAAATGTGATAAATTGACATTGACACGTAATCTTAACTTTGCTTAATGCGTTATTATTTTCGTCGTGTTGTGGAAAAATGGAAAATGCTTAGGTGAGCACCATACTTTATATATTTTTAGTAAGAAATATTTCACTCGTTGGATCATGCATTGTTAATAAATCATTTTTGGGCGAATATTTTGCATGATATGACAATCTTATCTATAATATATCTCATTATTAATAAATTATTATTATTATTAACTTAAATAATAGTAAAAGAATATTATTAATAACGACGTGCCGAGCAAAAAAGAAATCTGTCAAAAAATCTAACATAGAACATCTACGTATGTATTTTTCATTGTTTTAATTACTACAATAAGATGAAAGTAGCAATCTCCTAAGAAATGATAACATGGTGTATCAATTTGTGGCATTTTAAACTTTAAATACAAATATTTTAAATAACTTTTTTATTTATCATTTTCCCTTAATTTTTATTAATAAAGATAACTTATGGGGTACCTAATTGGGTGATCAAAGGTGAAATAAATTTCAATTGAGCTAAAAAGAATACCAAACGCTTGGCAAAATAGAGGTTGGTAACTATATAGCAAAAAGAAATGGAGTGTGAGGATCCATGAGGTAAGTTTAGACTGCATAACTATTTGTTTTTTTGGGATAAAATTTTTTTTTGCCATTGAATTTTAGCAAAAGATGTGAAAATACTCATAGAAATTTTTTTGAGCCCAATATCCTCAAACCATCAAAACTAGTGTGAAAATGCTTTTTTTTAGAATGACAAAATGACATGACAAACATTGCTAACAGTAATAATTGAGAGCATGACACGTCATCAATGAGTTGTTAAAGAAAAATGAGATAATGAGTGTTTTTGCCCCTGAACTTTAGTAAAAGGTGCGAAAATGCTCTTAGAAATTTTTTAAAACACAATATGCCCTCAAACCACCAAAATTAGTCCAGAAATGCCCTTTTTGAGATGATAAAGTGACGTGGTAAATGATGCTAACGACAACCAATGAGAGCACGACACATCATCAATGAGTTGTGAAAAATAAACACGACACGACACGGTAAAGCTCCCATCCCACAACCGCGATATTTTTTTCTCTGATCTAAGACATACTTCACGTTAGTGTCGTATGTCTTAGATCAGAGGATAAGATATTGTAGTTAACATCGGTGACGACATGACAAACGACAAACAGTGACGACACCGCAAACGGTGACAACACAACAAACAATAAACGGTACTAACACGAAGTATGTCTTAGATCATAGAAAAAGTTATTGCGATTATGGGATGGAGACTTGGCGTTAGCATCGTTTGTCGTGTCTTGTCATGCTCATTTTTTACAACTCTTTGATGACATGTTGTGCTATCATTAATTATCGTTAGCATCGTTTGCCACATCACTTTATCGTCCCAAGAAATGACATTTTCACACTAGTTTTGGTGATTTATGAGCATATTGGGCTCAAAAAAATTCTTAGGGTATTTGCGCACCTTTTACTAAAGTTTAGGGGCAAAAATATCATTTATCATTTTTTTTTGACAACTCATTGATGACGTGTCATGATCTCAATTGTTATCGTTAGCACCGTTTGCCACGTCATTTTACCGTTCCAAAAAGAGCATTTTCACACTAGTTTAAGTGGTTTAGGGATATATTTGACTCAAAAATATTTAGGAACATTTTCACACGTCTCGCTAAAGTTCCATCGCAAAATAATCTTTTATCCCTTGTTTTTTTTACCCTGACTGCATAACTACAGAAGATATATATTACTAAATAAATTATGGGTGGTGGGGAACGGGGAGTAGTGCAAAGGGGGTGAAAATTATGGGCCGAAGATATTTTAATTATACAAAAATACTATTTTAAGTACTTGGATGGGAATTTAAAAAGGTATATCACTGAATAAAAATTGATTTATACTTGGACTGCAATATTCTATCTAGTAAGATAAATTTTTGGTTAAAACCATTGCATATGTCTATAATGTCTCAGTTAGATATATGAGGAAATTAAAGACCATAAATTTACTAGCTTCCACAAGTCATGACGCAATCATAAACTTTGTTTGAGAGCAAAATAGCAAAATCCCTTAACTAGCTAGTGCTTGCTTTATCTACTTGTTCCTCTACAAATATATATATTTGCCTTAATTAGGTCAAAAGTTTAATTCATGCTAGTATAGTTAATTATATACACAATTTTTCTTGTTACGTTTGTGCGCATTATATATATATCACTACTAAAAATTGAGTCTTCAGCAACGGCTATCAGCAACGGTCGCTCAAGCCGTTGCTATTTGCAACGGCATTCTTACGGCCGCCCGAGCCGTTGCAGATATGTTGTATCTGCAACGGCTTTCTAACGGACATGCGAGCCGTTGCTGATGATTTTAATTATTAGCAACGGCTTTCTAACGGACAAGTGAGCCGTTGCTGATAAGTTTATATAGGGCACGCGATCGCGCCCGACCCTTTTTCCTCCCGCTGCTGCTGCCGCCGCCGCCTCCTCCCGCCTCTCGCCGCCGCTGCCGACGCCGACGACGCCGACGACGCCTCTTCCTCCTCCCACTGCTGCCGACACTGTCAGGTATACATCGCCGGCCGGCCGTCTCTTCCCGTTGCGGCCGGCAGCGGTCGGCCGATGGCCGCCGCCGGACCTTGTACAGTGGCCGGACAGTGTGTCCGGCCACTGTACGCCGGCGCCGGAGTCCACCTGACTCCGGTGCTGGAATTTGTAGATTAATATATATTTTTTAATTGTTTTTTAATTATTAATTAATTGTTTAATTTGTTAGATTAATTATTAGGGTTTAGATTAATTTTGGAATTGTCCACTTCGGACGCGCGCCGGAATCGTCCACTTCGGACTCTTACCGAAATCGTCGAATTTGGACTCGTGTCGGAATTGTCCAATATGGACTCGAACTGTCTCGAAACATTTAGAAAATAATCATCTATCCGACGAGTTGATATGTTTCACGTACGCATCGACGAGTCGGATATGATTTAGCAAAACCTTAGATCTGTTCGGGAATTGTCCCTAAAGGATTAATATCTGAATTGTATATCATCCAAGAAATTTTAACATTCTGCTCATTTTACTTTGAATCGACAGTACAGACAAGATTTGATCGTCTTCCACGTAACGACGACGGGGGTGTTCGACATTCAGATGGACGTTTAAATATATTTTGTCACTCTGGTCGTGCTTTTGGTTCTTGTCCATCTCGACACTTAAGCGAGGAAGAGTATCATTTGGCACACTTGTATGTATTACTCAATTGTCCAGAGATTGAACAATTCATTGAAATATTTGACATTGAGATGGTGCAAAAATACTCTATTCACAAACGATGAAGAATTGGAGAGATTACAGAATCGTGATTTCCCTACTTGGATTCAGACTTACAACAAAGATCACAGAGCTGAAATAGATGAAAGAATATTTGAGTTTGTTAGTGGACCGTCGCGACTTGTGTCGTGCTATAGCGGATATTTTATTAATGGGTATAAATTTCACACGGTTGAATATTCATTTACAAAGAAGACGATGAATGCTGGGGTCTGTGTGAAAGGGACAACCTATGTTGAATGTGATATGGATTTTTATGGACTGGTGGAAGAAGTGATAGAGTTGCACTACTTCGGCTTGAAATCAGTTATTCTATTTAGATGTCATTGGTTCGATACAACAGAAAGGGGCATGAAAGTTCATCCAAAATACAAACTTGTTGAGGTTAATTACAAATCTAAATTGGCAGCAAATGAGCCTTTTATATTGGCATCACAAGCCGAACAAGTATATTACGCGAAGTATCCGGCTCGAAATAAAGATAGAGCAGATTGGCGTGTAGTCTGTAAGACAAAAGATAGAGAAAAAATTGATCCGATAGTAGGAGAAAATGAGCTGATACCTGATATGACACATGGTTTCTATCAAGAAGATGATCCTCCTGCTGTAGATCGTATTATTCCAATACTCGAGGATGCAGACACAACGTCAATTCAATTAGAAGTTGAATATGCTGATGATGACGATCATGAAATTGAGGAAGCTGGAGATGAAGAAGATGAAGAAGAGGAAGAAGAGGAAGAATTCGAAGACTATTATTCAGATGATGAGGAATAATTGTAAAGTATATATTTTATTAAATATATCTGTACTATTTATACAATAATCTGATTATATGTCTGTTCGACAGATATGTCTGGTCGTGGTTATCGACGCAGGAGAGCTTCGGAGTCTCCGATCGGTGAGACTCCAGCACTTACTCATGCTGCTGATCCTCCTGTTGCTGATCCTCATGCCGATGATACTGCCGAGACTAGTACATCCAGACGCAGGCGGCCACGCGGGCCGAACAGGTGGCAGCCTCCACCAGCCACAGAGTCACGTAGATTGATTAGCGTGATTGGGGAGCGGTAATATATCATGAATTATGAATCATTATAAATTCATTATATCATAATATAATGTTAAAATTTATTTTTGTTGTGTAGGTTCGAGCAAGAAGAAGTGCCGAGGACCATTTCTTCCATAATTTTGACGATACATGCACGAGGCATGGCCTACGTGGTCTCACGTGCCTAGCGAGCACGTCGACATGTTATGGCGCGAGTTTGAGACACGTATTATTATTTTTTTTACATGCATGATGATTAATATTGGTACTGATATTATTATTTAGCAGGCTCGCTATACATGGGCCGAGGACCAAAGGCCCTTCATTTACGCTGCCTGGGAGGCTATTTCTCGGGCAAGGTACAACGGGCAACTGGGGCAGGCTCGGTCCCAGGCGATGGCCCGAGCTGGGACCACTAACATCGCGGAGACTCGGGGATACGGCCCTGATTGGATTACTCCGGATATATGGGACCAGCTCGTGGGAATATGGTCGACGGATCGATGGCAGGAGGTTTCTCGAAATGCGGTTAGAAATCGCATGTTGGGGGGAGCAGCGCATCACACCGGCGGCTCTGTTGCATTTGCAGTGCACGCGAACCGTATGGTAAGTATATCTTTTAATTATATATTTTATTTGTTACTATGTGTACTAATTAATGTATTTGTTTTGTAAATGTAGACGACGGTGTCGGATGACGGGACTGTCCAGCGACCCTCCCCGATGGCGGTGTTTGAGCGGACTCACCGTCGAGCACATGGGACGGGGGAGTACATCGACAACTGCGCTGCATACATTATGGTAACTATATATTTGTTTAAATTATTCATTATATATTTATAATTTAAGTTTTATGATAAATATTAAACAAAAAATCAAACTCGAGTAGGAGTCCTACAACCAGACGGTGGTGCAGCGCGGGGGTACCCCCGAGGACTTTGACGCAGCAACGTGGGTCCAGGCCGCAGGTGGCTGGGACCATGGCCGCGTATATGGCTTCGCAGATAGTGGTCATGCGCGAGCTGTACTAGGGACACTTGGGGCACTGACCCCTCCGGTCGCTGGTGAGCGGTCGTCCACCTCTAGATCCAGTTATGATCATAGTAGCAGAATAAGGACTCTAGAGGACACGGTCGCGCGTCAGACTGAGATAATGGAGCACCAGAGTCAGATGATGGCGGATATACAAGCTATGCTACGCAACATGTGAGGTCATCCCGAAGCAGACATCTCTTCGGCATCATCTAATCCATCGTCCTCGAGTCAGTCCACGCCGGTGTACACTCAAGCACTCCAGACCCCGCCATATGATCCAGACCATCCTCCATCGTCATCGTGAGATTTTGTTTATATTGACTTTGTTACTGAGATATTGGACTTGTTTAATTTATTTTGTTTGGATATTGACACTTCAATTTTGCATTTGAATAGTTTTTATATTATTGTGGATAATTATCAATATAAATATAATTGTTTTGATGTATATCTTGGTGTATTTGTGATATGTGAATGAATGTGTGTATGAGTGTATAGGTGTGTGAGTTATGTATCAGATAATTTATCAATGTATCAATGGAAATTTTAAATTTTAAATTTTTTCGTTACCAGGTTCACATCATCAGCAACGGCTTTCCCACGGCCGTCCGTGGGAAAGCCGTTGCTAAAAGTGTATCGAAAGCCATTGCTGATGACCTACAACAACGTCTTAACGACGGGATTTTACTAACGGCGTTGCTACGGACTCAGCGGCCGTTGCTATTAATTTTATCAGCAACGGCTCCGGGTCCGTGGCAAAACCGTTGCTGATAATATTGTTAGCAACGGCCCGAGCGGCCGTTGCGGATCCGTTGCTAAGTTATCAACAACGCGATTTTCTGCCACGGCTCCATTGCAACGGCTCGGCCGTTGCTGATGCTCTTCAGCAACGGCTCAGCAACGACATCAGCCGTTGCTGATGCCCATTTTTCTAGTAGTGTATATAGAGTATGCAATGGTCAATATAATCAATTAAAAAGATCAAGTGGAACCTGAAAAAGAACAAATAATACAATTGACACATGGTATTAATGTGATTTAGAGACAACGAGAACAAAGTAATAGAAATTGAAAATTATTGTCTTAATTCAAATTAATAGGAGAATAACGCTACTATAGTGAGGAGTTCTCGAGCTTATCTTGATTTATGCTATTGTGGTCATGTGCCATAAGGTTTGCTCGGTTTCCATTGTTTAAGAAGATGACATGATCGATCGTTGGCATAAACTAGGAGTGTAATTGAGCCAAGCTTGTCTATGCTCGAGCTTGGCTCATTTAAGAAATGTCGAGCTCGAGTTTGAACTCGAGCTCGATTGAGTTTCAATATCTAGGCTCGAGCTCGGCTCGTTTGAGCTAGCTCGTTTATTTTTCTCAAGCTTGATCGAGCTCGTTCAAGCTCGATTAAGCTCAGCTCGGCTCGATTTTATGCTCGACCTTATTTGAAATATTAATATTTATATAATTATATATAAACATATGATATTTATGAAGCTCGACTACGCTCATGAGTCGCTCGAGCCGATTATTGATTAGCTCGAGCTCAGCTCGCTCGTATGTAAAGCTCAGCTCGAGCTCGATAAGATCGAGTCAGGTTCGAATTTTCATCGAGTCGATCTCGAGTAGCTCACGAGCTACTCGACTCACTTACACCCCTAGCATAATTATTGTACTTTAGAGATCCTCTTCCTTTCAATCAATATATGTTGCATTTGCCTTGGTTGGTCCATCTTTCAAGAGGGGACCACACATTCTAGTGGCGGAGCTAGGAACCAAAAGTAGATGTGACAAACTTAAATCCGCAGATGATCAACGTATTTTTCAAAAGATAATTCATTGTATTATATAAAATTCAACAAATATTATTCATACATAATTCATAAGCATAAAATATAATTTAAAGTCTTATTTTTTATAAAAAAATCATAATTCTTCTTAACGAGCTTTATGCGTTTGATGATATTGCATACTAGTCTCATTGTCAATTGTGTTGAAAATATCTTTTTTTAAAAATGTGCATCGTAGGTTAGTGAGCTACATTGCACACTGGAGACTGCGCGTGAGGCCATGGTCGTGCGTGGGCGAGGGTTGCAATCGTGTGAGTGGGGGCCAAGATACGAGGATAAAAGTGTGTGACGGTGTAAGCACAAGGGTGAAACAACTCAAACAACGACGGAAGAGAGAAAAAGAACGAGAAATGAGAATGAAAAATTAATTAAATTTAATAACTTTTATTATTAATTTTTGAATTATTTTTTTTAAAAAAAATAACACAAACGAGAGTATAAATTTAAAGAGAAACGAAAGATTATAAAAGCTTCTGCTCCTCTTCCTCCCCCCACCTCGAGGGAGAAGAGAAGAGAGAAGAAGATTGGGATCGAAAAGTGCCCTGTCTCATATTCCAGCAAAGCAATAGACCTTGAAAGCCTATTAAGAGGTGAATGGGCTGAAAAAGGCCCATTAAGAGAAAATAGGCCTAAAGGTAATTAAATTGGTTAACTGGGTTGGCCACCACACAAAAAAGTTGTATGTATTTTTATAAGGCTGGTTAAATATGATTTAAATTGTGAACCACTTGTGCTCAAATGATTGTTATGACCTAAAAAATTTGAGAACTTTGTTATAAATATCTTTTTTGGAGGAGTCTTTTTGCAAAAGTATCTAATCTTATATATTTAGCCATAATCTCCTCTTTAATTCCTTTCCACTCTCTCGATTACTGTAGCAGCGGCGGGCGTGCGGCGGTAGCAGTGAGGCGGTGGCGGCTATGAGAAGGCTCCGATTGAAGTTTGGAGGAGTTTCCAGGTAGAAGTCTTATCGTCTCTTCCTTGTTTTCCATCCGTTGTTTTTTGTCGTTCCTATTTCTTCGTTCATCGGCGGCAACTAGAGGAGTTGGAAGAGGCATCCATCGGCGGAGCCGGTTGGGGTGGAGATGATCGGAGGCGGACGAGCAGTCGGAGGTGGGCGGGCAGTCGGAGGCGACTGCACCGCGTTGATCTCGGCGTGGCAGCCACGCGGCTGCTGCAGGGGAGGTCATCGAGGCCTCCTAGCCTCGATCTGTCATTCCGCCAGCGCGAGGGTCGCGGGAGTGGCCGGCGAGATCGACGGAGGTAATCGATGCACACTACTAGAAAAATGGTCATCAGCAACGGCTGATGCCGTTGCTGAGCCGTTGCTGAAGAGCATCAGCAACGGCTGAGCCGTTGCAATAGCGCCGTGAGAGAAAGTCGCGTTGCTGATGACTTAGCAACGGTTCAGCAACGGCCGCTCGGGCCGTCGCTCAAAACATTATCAGCAACGGCCGCTGGGCCGTCGCTAAAAATATTATCAGCAACGGTTTTGCCACAGACCCGGAGCCGTTGCTGATACCATTAATAGCAACGACCGCTGAGTCCGTAGCAACACCGTTAGTAAAACTCCGTCGCTAAGCCGTTGCTGTAGGTCATCAGCAACGGCTTTCGATACACTTTTAGCAACGGCTTTCCCACGGACGCCCGTGGGAAAGCCGTGGCTGATGACCTATACCTGCAACCAGAAAATTTGAAAATTTCAAATTTCCATTGATACATTGATACATTTATCTGATACATAACTCACACACCCATACCCTCATACACACATTCATTCACACATCACAAACATCTCATACACATTCATTCACACATCACAAACACACCAAGATATACATCAAAACAATTATATTTATATTCATAATTATCCACGATAGTATAAACACAATTCAAATGTAAAATTGAAGTATCAACATCTCAATAACATAGTCAATATAAATTAAACAAGTTCAATATCTGAGTAACAAAGTCAATATAAACAAAATCTCACGATGACGATGGAGGATGGCCTGGATCATATGGCGGGGTCTGGAGTGCTTGAGTGTACACCGGCGTGGACTGACTCGAGGATGATGGATTAGATGATGCCGAAGAGATGCCTGCTTCGGGATGACCCGACAAGTTGCGTAGCATAGCTTCTATATTCGCCATCATCTGACTCTGGCGCTCCATCAACTCAGTCTGACGCGCGACCGTCTCCTCTAGTGTCCTTATCCTATTACTATGATCATAACTGGATCTGGAGGTGGACGGCCGCTCACCAGCGACCGGAGGGGTCGGTGCCCCAAGTGGCCCTAGTACGGCTCGCGCATGACCACTATCTGCGAAGCCATATACGCGGCCATGATCCCAGCCACCTGCGGCCTCGACCCACGATGCTGCGTCAAAGTCCTCGGGGGTACCCCCGCGCTGCACCACCCTCTGGCTGTACGTCTCCTACTCGAGTTTGATTTTTTGTTTAATATTTATCATAAAACTTAAATTATAAATATATAATGAATAATTTAAACAAATATATAATTACCACAATGTATGCAGCGCGGTTGTCGATGTACTCCCCCGTCCCATGTGCTCGACGGTGAGTCCGCTCAAACACCGCCATCGGGGAGGGTCGCTGGACAGTCCCGTCATCCGACACCGTCGTCTACATTTACAAAACAAATACATTAATTAGTACACATAGTAATAAATAAAATATATAATTAAAAGATATACTTACCATACGGTTCGCGTGCACTGCAAATGCAACAGAGCCGCCGGTGTGACGCGCTGTTCCCCCCAACATGCGATTTCTAGCCGCATTCTGAGAAACCTCCTGCCATCGATCCGTCGACCATATCCCCACGAGCTGGTCCCATATATCCGAAGTAATCCAACTGGGGTCGTATCCCCGAGTCTCCGCGATGTTAGTGGTCCCAGCTCGGGCCATCGCTCGGGACCGAGCCTGCCCCAGCTGCCCGTTGTACCTTGCCCGGGAAATAGACTCCCAGGCAGCGTAAATAAAGGACCTCTGGTCCTCGGCCCATGTATAGCGAGCCTGCAAAATAATAATATCAGTACCAATTCTTAATATATCATCATGCATGTAAAAAAAATAATAATACGTGCCTCAAACTCGCGCCATAACATGTCGACGTGCTCGCTAGGCACGTGAGACCACGTAGGCCATGCCCCGTGCATGTATCGTCGAATAGTAGAAGAAATGCTCCTCGGCACTTCTTCTTGCTCGAACCTGCACAACAAAAATAAATTTTAATATTATATTATGATATAATGAATTTGTAATGATTCATAATTCATGATATATTACCGCTCCCCAATCACGCTGATCAATCTACGTGACTCTATGGCTGGTGGAGGCTGCCACCTGTTCGGCCCGCGTGGCCGCCTGCGTCTGGATGTACTAGCCTCGGCAGTATCATCCTCATGAGGATCAGCAACAGGAGGATCAGCAGCATGAGTAAGTGCTGGAGTCTCACCGATCGGAGACTCCGAAGCTCTCCTGCGTCGATAACCACGACCAGACATATCTGTCGAACAGACATATAATCAGATTATTGTATAAATAGTAGAGATATATTTAATAAAATATATATACTTTACAATTATTCTTCATCATCTGAATAATAGTCTTCGAATTCTTCTTCTTCTTCCTCTTCTTCCTCTTCGTCATCTTCTTCATCTCCAGCTTCCTCAATTTCATGATCGTCATCATCAGCATATTCAACTTCTAATTGAATTGACGTTGTGTCTGCATCCTCGAGTATTGGAATAATACGATCCACAGCAGGAAGATCATCTTCTTGATAGAAACCAGGAGGATCATTTTCTCCTACTATCGGATCAATTTTTCCTCTACCTTTTGTCTTACAGACTACACGCCAATCTGCTCTATCTTTATTTCGAGCCGGATACTTCGCGTAATATACTTGTTCGGCTTGTGATGCCAATATAAATGGCTCATTTGCTGCCAATTTCGATTTGTAATTAACCTCAACAAGTTTGTATTTTTGATGAACTTTCATGCCCCTTTCTGTTGTATCGAACCAATGACATCTAAATAGGAACACTGATTTCAAGCCGAAGTAGTGCAACTCTATCACTTCTTCCACTAGTCCATAGAAATCCATATCACATTCAACATAGGTTGTCCCTTTCACGCAGACCCCATCATTCATCGTCTTTTTTGTAGATGAATATTCAACCGTGTGAAATTTATACCCGTTAACAAAATATCTGCTATAGTACGACACAAGTCGCGACGGTCCACTAACAAACTCAAATATTTTTTCATCTATTTCAGCTCTGTGATCTTTGCTGTAAGTCTGAATCCAAGAAGGGAAATCACGATTCCGTAATGTCTCCAATTCTTGATCGTTGTGAATAGAGTATTTTTGCACCATCTCAATGTCAAATATTTCAATGAATTGTTCAATCTCTGGGCAATTGAGTAATACATATAAGTGTGCCAAATGATACTCTTCATCGCTTAAGTGTCGAGATGGACGAGAACCAAAAGCACGACCAGAGTGACAAAATATATTTAAACGTCCATCTGAATGTCGAACACCCCCGTCGTCGTTACGTGGAAGACGATCAAATCTTGTCTGTACTGTCGATTCAAAGTAAAATGAGCAGAATGTTGAAATTTCTTGGATGATATACGATTCAGATATTGATCCTTCAACAGCTGCGGTGTTCTTTACTTTTTTCTTCAGACGATTCATGTATCTTTCAAATAAGTACATCCAACGATATTGAACGGGGCCACCAACTCGTGCCTCGTATGCCAAGTGTATCGGTAGATGCTCCATCGAGTCAAAAAATGCAGGAGGGAAAAACTGCTCCAGCTTGCATATGATTTCAACAATATTATTTTCAAGTGTTGACATATCTTCGACTCGAAGGACATCTTTGATCGGTGGTGGCCCATCTCTTTACACTCTGCCCTTAGTAAATTTATTACGATTCCTTCGATACTGGTGATGAACCGGTAGGAATCGACGATGACAATCAAAGAATGAGATTTTTCGTCCGTTCTGAAGACTGATTGATTTAGAGTGTTCCATACAATACGGGCAAGACAGTCGGCCGTGAGTGCTCCAACCCGACAACATGCCGTACGCGGGGAAATCATTGATTGTCCACAAGACCGCGGCCTTTAAATTGAAGTTTTGCTTCCGATGACAATCATAAGTGACAGCTCCCTCAGTCCACAATGTTTTCAATTCATCTATCAAGGGTCTGAGAAATATGTCAATTTCTTTTCGCGAACCCTTAGGACCCGGAATAATCATCGAAAGATAAATAAATTCATCTTTCATGCACATTGACGGTGGCAAATTATAAACTGTCAGCAGCACTGGCCAAACTGAATAAGGAGTTGCAGAATGTCCAAACGGATTAAAACCATCTGTGCACAATCCCAATCTGATATTTCTAGTATCCATAGCAAATGAAGGATAACATGTATCCAAATGTTTCCATGCTTCACTGTCAGATGGATGAGTCATTACTGTATCATCACGACTTCTTGCATGCCAACTCATGTAAGGGGCTGTCTTTTCCGACATGAATAATCTTTGAAGCCTCGGTGTTAGTGGAAAATACCGAAGCACCTTAAACGGGATATTTTTCTGTCGGACCGATTTCTTCTCCTTGTAACGAGGGTGTTGACATACAGGGCATTTATCCAACTGCACATTTTCTTTATAATATAAAATGCAATTATTTTGGCACGCGTGTATTTTTTCGTACCCAAGCCCCAATTTTCTCATTAGCTTTTTAGTCTTATAAAAAGTAGGCTCAAACTTGTTATCAGTAGGCAGCATTCCATTAATCAATCCAGCAATCCGATCATACGCAACTCCGCTGATATTACAATCGGCCTTGATGTTTAAGAGCTGTGTCATTGCTGAAAACCTAGTGTATTTAGGACAATTCTCATACAAAGGTTCATCGGCAGCTTTCAACATCTCGTAAAATTCTGCAGCTTCTTTATTCGGTAATTCAATCTCTACCGCAGCCCCTACTTCTGTGATATCAACCGCTGTAGTATCTGGTGGGACTGATGTCTGAAGAACTGGCCGATCAACATTATCATTCAGGTGGAATTGACCCCCAAGACTATCAAGTATCATAGTTCTATAGGGATTACATTGACTGGATGAAGAAGCACCAGCAGAGGAAGATTCACCATATGTCTGAACGACAGGATTGCTCGACGTCCCGACTTCGCGTGACTCCCCGTGACAAGTCCATAGAAAATATCTTGGTGTAAATCCTTTGGTATATAGATGCAGAGTGACAGTCTCCCGATCCAAAAATCGTCCATTCGAACAAATGCGGCACGGACATCGGATTTGATCACCCATGCTAACGAAATTCCGATTCGAATAGGCGAAATTTAGGAAGTACGTTACGCCTAATCAAAACTCATTCGTTAAAGCTCCACAATCAAAACGTCGGTACATCCAACTTCGATCAGCCGACATGATTCTGTCAATCAATGACAATTTCTTTGGTTAATGTCTTTAGGTGAGATTGTCCTATTCCATTCGGGATTTATGTTATTCGTACTGCACTTACGTTTTTATTTTAACTGTTAACTAATTATTCTAAATTTCGACAGCATCTCCCTACAGTTCTCCGAATACGCATATCATCTAGGCGCGTATCGGAGAACAAGGGAGATGTTGTCGAATTTTAGAATAATTAGTTAACAGTTAAAATAAAAACGTAAGTGCAGTACAAATAACTATATTCCCAAATTGTCCAATCAGGGATAATTCAAGAATTGTACGTCGTATAAAAGATCATCTACTTCTTTTACACGAACATACAATCCCCGAACGGATCTAAGGTTTTGCTAAATCATATCCGATTCGTCGATGCGTACGTGAAACATATCAACTCGTCGGATGGATGATTATTTTCTAAATGTTTCGAGACAGTTCGAGTCCATATTGGACGATTTCGGCGCGAGTCCGAAGTGGACGATTCCGGCGCGAGTCTGAATTGGACGATTCTGGCGCGCGTCCGAAGTGGACGATTCCGGCGCGAGTCCGAATTGGACGATTCCGGCGCGAGTCCGAATTGGACGATTCCGGCGCGCGTCCGAAGTGGACGATTCCGGCGCACGTCCGAAATTAATCTAAACCCTAATAATTAATCTAACAAATTAAACAATTAATCTAAACATTTAATTAACATTTATAAAATAATTAATTAACAATTTCAAAACAATAAATATATATATATATTCCGGCGCCGGAGTCCACCCTCCGGCGCCGGCGTACAGTGGCCGGACACACTGTCCGGCCACTGTAGAAGGTTCGGCGGCGGCCATAGGCCGACCGCCGCCGGCCGAAACCCTAGAAATAGGGTTTCGGTCGGATTTTAGCATCTCCGGCCGAAACGGTATAGGCCGGCCGATCAACATACCGGCAGCGGCGCGGCGGCGAGAGGCGTCGGCAGCAGCGGCAGCGGCGGCGAGAGGAGTCGGCAGGAGCAGCGGCGGCAGAAGCGGGAGGAAGAAGGGTCGGGCGCGAGAGCGTGCCCTATATAAACTTATCAGCAACGGCTCACTCGCCCGTTAGAACGCCGTTGCTGATAAGTTATCATCAGCAACGGCTCACTTATCCGTTAGTAAGCCGTTGCTGAAGATTAAATAATTAGCAACGGCTCGCCTTTCCGTCAGAAAGCCGTTGCTGATAATTAAAATAATTCGCAACGGCTCGGTTGTCCATTAGAACGCCGTTGCAGATACAGATATCTGCAACGGCTCGAGCGGCCGTAAGAACGCCGTTGCAAATAGCAACGGCTTGAGCGGCCGTTGCTGATAGCCGTTGCTGAAGACCAAGTTTGTAGTAGTGGCAGCTGCGTCGCTCCCCTCACGCCGATTGCGTGATCGCCGACTTGCGGTCACGACTGCCAAGCCGTGGCAGGCAGAGGCGTGACTCTTTCCGGCCCATCGCCGGTGCCCCGCCGACGTCGAGGTCCGTGGGAAGGGGCGGCGAGGCGATTGTCGGTGGCGTAGAGGGCCACCTGCCGTGGGTTCGAGCGGAGCAGGGGGCGGCGTCGGGGCAGAGAGGTCGAGTGGGAGACGAGTGGGTGAGGAGGGATTTAATTGATTTAATAAATAGATGTTTAAAAAAAAGAGTTGTATCGCATGAAATGAGGTTAAATTATAGAGTATTAGGGTATTTTTAGATTTGATCGTAGGATCGTCGGATCAAGTCGAGGTGAATACCAAAGTTGTAGGTTTTTACGTTCTAAACGCGATGGTGATGTCAGATTTCTGATCAAAGGTCGTTTGATAGGTCTTTTCTATTTTTTAGTATTAGTTGATAATTTAATAGGATTAATTCAGTTTGATAGTAGTTAAATAACGTAGAATAATTGTATTCTTTATCAATTGGTGATTTAGAGTATGGATGGTTTTGTTGGGTGTGAGTTGACTCTTGTTATAGTCGATGAATGTTGAATGGGTAAATTGACGAATTTATCCCTTATCTCTATTTGCTTGATTTGCTTCTGAAATCCGTTGATCTTCTGTTGTAATATGTTGTTGAACATGCCATATTGATAATTGCATGAGTTTGATTAGCTGTGATGCATTAATGACTATTGAGCATGATATTATGCTAGGCATGATGCACATTGTTAGTGTTGTCTTAAGTTGTATTTGCTAACGTGAATTATTTTGGTTGCATCTTCAGTTGATAGTTGATGTAGCATTTATTGTTGTTAGATCAGTTGTGATTTCTCATGTTGTGAGATCTAATTGTCATGTTGCATTGTTGATCTTTTATTGGGCGGATGCTCCGGACATTGTTGATTTATTGCCCGAGGTGTATGGGTGGTGACACCGGTGATCACAGAACTTTCACTCGAGTTGCACGTACACCGATGGGCTCGTGTGCGGCGTCGTGCTGTTAGACGTTGATGGGCTCATGTGCGGCGTCGCGCTGTTAGACGTCGACAGACTATCTTTTAGATAGTCGCATCTCCAGCTAGAGCGGGCTTGAGGTGCCACTCTCGAGGTGCGAGAGTGCGGGGGAAACCCAATTGTCTACTACGCTCTTGATTGGTATGAGTTGCAATAATTGATAGGTGAACATGTGTGTTGTTGTTGTTGACATGTTGCATTTTATTACAGAGTCGTATATTGTTGTATTTGTAGTTTCATTGCATCATGATTGTTGTCCTTATTGTTGACATATTGATTCTCCTACTCAGCTTTCCGCTGATGTTGTTTGTTGTTGCCTCAGATTTGCAAGTATGTCGGTAGTTGAAGTTGGGTAGCTAGAGTCCGGGAGGAGGAGGCGTCATCCGCTGCTTAGATATTTTCTTAGTTATTTTTATATTGATGTTGAACATTTGTGTAGAAAACTCTTTGTTGAAATAATGATTTTAGTTGTTCTTGTTGAGATTTTCTGGTGTTTCTCATTGTTAAGTTGTAGGTTGCGCTCCTCCTAGGTGAGGTTCCTTATCTAGGGATAAACTTAAGCGGGGCATAACAATGATAATAGCATTCGGACCTATTGCTTATAAGTCTTGGATAATTGAGTTCAATTCTTAGTTGTATATTATCATATTTATGCTTTGTAACGACTGTATTGTAAAACTATTTTTTTAAAAAAAAATATTTAAATCAATTTGAATATTGGTTCACCAATATCTTGAATTAGGACCTAAATCAAATCCAATAGAATGCAACCATAAAATTTGATGTAAATTGGAAAAAAAAATGAAGGTTATTGTATGTATACCAAATATAATATTAATTTTATATTATTTTAATTATTATTTTTTCTAATTCAATCATCAAATAAATAAGAATTTAGGACATGTTTGATTAGCGAAACCAAATTTATTTTTATGGTTTCGATTTCATTAAAAATTAAAACTGCTTACGAAAACGTGTTTGGTTCAGTGTTTTCATGAAACTGAATCGAAACCAGAATGAAAACGAAATCAGTTTTTTTAATAAAAATGAAAATACCAGAATATTATTTTCTGTGGTTTCGAGACTGTTGATTTCGTTATCAAAATGCAATGGCAACTTTATAATTATAAATATATTTTTTATAAAATTAATTAATTTAAAAATAAATCAAACTATATCTAATTTTTAAAAATAAAAATAAACATCATCATTTTCAACTCAAACTTTTATCTTAAATTTATAAATTAATTAAACCAATTTATATCCAATTGACTCAAACTCAAATTTTAAATAGCTCATTTTTTTTAAGTTTATCTTTTTATAATTAATCAAACCTAATTTTAGATTATTGGATTTATTTTTAAAAAAAATTATAATAACTATTAATTAATTTTTATATCTAATTGAAAAAAAATAATCTTAAATTAATAATAACTTAATTAATTAAATCATATAAATATTTTATAATTATATTAACAAATATTTAATTTTGTAAACTAACTAAATATTTAGTTACTACTAAAAATATTCTAAAAAAATTAATATTATTTTTTATAACCACATAAATATTTATTGGTTTTAACTAATTAAAATTGATGTTATTTTTATCGATCAAACGTATTTTCAAAAAATTAAAAACTAGAAATTAAAATCAAATTTTCAATTTCACTGAAATCAAATCAGAAAATAATTTTCGCTAATCAAACGACACCTAAAATTTACTCTAATTTTGAACTCAATTGGAAGATGAATAGACTAGCTCTCCTCATTTCTCATCCCGGCTACAGTAATTTTCCACGCTGATCTAAAAATCGGTCGTGCAGGAAAAATTATAACTTTTGCTAAAAGATTTACACTTTAGGTGAAAACCACTTATATTTGTTAGAATAGTTCCTCTCTCTTAATATCCAGAAAGTTTTTTTATAAGTTATTTACATTAGAAATTCTAAACCTCGTATAGTTTAATGAATTTGATGTGCATATTATTTAAGAAGAGTGTCATATAAAAGTTTTTTAAAAAAATGACGCGCGCATATATATCTAATCATAATAAGTGATCATATTAGGATTCGAATTTTAAATATCTAAACAACGTTCAACATATTATCATCAATTGTGAATATGACTATATATATATATATATATATATATATATATATATATACTATTTACTTGATATAAATTCTTATAATGCATAAGATAAAATTTTGCTAAAGTTTTAAAAGTTATAATAAAATCAATTAAAAATTAGGCCGTGTATATTGACATGGCAGGTCCATATATATGATAACACGATGTTTCATTAAAAAATTTCTACCGTGTAAAAAAGTACCTAAAAAAAATTATTTCAAACTTTTCCATTTTTTATAAAAAAACACGAAAATTGTTCGAAAACCCCTCTTCTTCTTTTTTTTACACTTTTAAAAGAGTTGAGTTTTTTTTATTAGTTTATATTTTTTGACTTTTTGTTGGAACGAAGAAAATGTGTTGAATTTTCAAAATTTCCTTGAATGGAAAAGTTATGATATTTCTTTATCGATGTGTAGGTATTGTCGTATTGGCTCAAAGTTCTATAATTTTTTTTAGGATAAATTGCACTGATCTTCTCTGAAGTTTAGTAAAATTACATTGACATCTCCTCTATTTATCCATGTGACACTCACCTCTCATATAGCTAATGGTGTTAAATTGAGTTCGTTAGTAATGTGATTTCTCTCTTATGTCCCTTGCTAAAAATTTATTAAAATACATGCATAAAATAATTGAATAAATATTTTAAAAATAAAATTGAAATGAGTTATTTTATTTTATTTTAATTTTAATTTTTTTTTTGAGAGAAATAAAAATGACATAGGAGTATTTTTGTCATTTAAAATAAAAAAAATCTGCAAATATTTTAAAAATATCATTAGTAAGCATGTGCAGTGCACGTGACAGATACTCCACTAACATTTTTCGTTAGTATGAGAGGTCTGTGTAATCTTTTACAAAACTCAGGAGGGTTACAAGATAAAATTACAAATAGATGAAAGATCGGTGTAATTTCACTAAACTTCAAGAAAGGCTAGTGTAATTTATCCATGTTTTTTATTCCCACAGTCCATTAAAATTATAAAGGGAAAAGATCACGTGCTTATAGTCACGACGAAAATATTTAATTTAAAAAAACTAATAATGTTTGAGCCCGAGTTCGAATTAAGAACCTTTAGGGTGTAAGACTAGCGTGATAACCAACTACACCACCCAAACAAATAACTTAATTTGTAATGTTGACTTTTGTTGTATTTGTATTTATCTGAATAGAAGTAATAAACAGAGGGCATTATCAACAACTCAGTTTCGTTAGATTATTAGTTTTGAGAGGTCATGAACCCAAAGTCGGCTCTACCCTTTGGCCAAAAAGGCCACTGTCTTAGGCCCCCCAAAATTTTAGGCCTCTAAGTACTTAGATCGATGATTGAATATTATATTTATTTCATTATAAATTAAAGCGTCAAATAAATTATTTAATCTTTTATAATCATATTTATCTCATTTTCATTAATTAGTCCACTATTATTTTATCAATTTCTCACTTTTCTATATTTTCTCTCGATCAATCTAATTTTTTACTCATTTTTTCGTAATACCTCATTATTTAATTCATTTCAATTTCGGTTCCGGATACTCGATGTATTGGACTTAGAATCAAAATCGATTTTAACATATTCCTTAAGTTTTGTTCCGGACTCTATCCGATTTAATTCGGATCTACCCGCAACCTACTCGATCGGGTATATTTCAATCAGTTCCAGATCAACTCGATAACCATGCACATCCCTAATATATATAAATTTTTAATTAAGTGACAACACTCATGCCAACTTCAATTAAGACCAACGATCCAGGTGTGATTCGTCTATCAGGCTTAAAAGGCATCATCTTAAGATTTTATCTTAAGCCACGTTATCTCTTGAGCCGCCCTGCATGAACCAAACATAAATAACTGGTTAAACAAAGTGGCCCAAGTATTTATTTAATTTTGTCTCAAACAAACAAACTCTCATAGTGGGTTAACTAATTTAGACTAAATAGTACAAAAATTACCAAATAGCTTTTGTAATATATATATATATATATATATATATATATATATATATATATATATATTTAATTCATCCGACACCCCTTCTAAATATTAAAATTGATGGTACACCTGTACTTTCTTTCACACTACACCCTCGATGCACATTTACCATACAAACCGAATAATAATTATTTTAAGGGTTGTCTCAGTGCCATGTCATCATGATAATGATAAGTAAGATTTTGTTTTAATCCAATGACTTAATTAATACTAGCTAGTCTTATTATAAATTATAAATACTATAAAAATACTTATATAAGTAATTAAATGATCATGTTTGATATTACAAATCAGGTTACTAAAACGCATGTGAATTTAGAGGATATCAGCTTGCTGCAACCTTGATTAAATAACTACCATGTTCGATCATATCCTTCATTAATATATTGTGCTTGATACATATCAGACTAACCATTGCATCAGTATCTCCGGATATTACTCAAGGTGTGGTCCAAACCCTACCCAATACCCTAACTTTCATTAGAAATGTGGCCAAGATAGCAACAAGCATACACAGAGATTAGGGGCATATCTCACTTATCCGAAGGCTCTCCTGGTGCCCAGGAACATATCATTGCCGACACAATACTCCAAAAAGGAATTTTTATTACTGACTAACTCCTACTAAATTCCTACGTTGGACAAGTCAATTTGGATAAGAAACTAATGGCATTTGATGTTTATCAATATTAGTAAAATATAGAAATAGATACTATTTGACTAATATTAGTCAAGCACATGATGTTTAAACTTGTTAGTTTCACAAACAAGAGATATGAAATCTTATGGTCAAGAGTTTGCCACATTTCCTTAACATAATCAATATCTTTTCCTATTTATTTCATGTGCTCCTATTTAATGACAGTCCAAATTGTGTCACATCTGCATGTCCCAATTAAGAGAACAACCTTTATTGATACAACAGTCCTAATAGTACAGGAGGATTGGGAGATTTGTTAAGCTTACTTATCACACTGAGATGACCAACAACAATAAAGAAAGCAAACCCTCATCCCCTGCCCTGTTTCTCCACACCCAAACTTTCTTAATCTTTCCCCCATGAGGAGGCCCCCTCCTCTCTCATTTACCTTTCCTTAGGGTTCCAAGCTTTCTTTACCTCAATCCCCCACTTTTCTTCCTCTTCTCATTTCCTCTGATTCCCCAGGTATGTTCTACATATAAGCAATGCACAAAAATGTTCTCTTTTTTTTTTTTTTTTTCTCTTCTTCTGAAATTTTGTTTAATAATTATGTCTTTCATCTGGTTAGATTTATTCTTTTGGCATTTTGAACATTTAGTCAATTTTCATATGAAAAGTGGATTTCTTTCCCCCTGATTTCTGGTTTTGTTCTGTGTTATATTTCTTTGCCATTTATGGGACTTGTCTGAAAGCTTTGTTTTACTGTCTTCTTCTGCTTAATTGCAACCTTTTATTTTTATTCACTTGTTAAGTCTTTTTAGTTCTCTTGTTCTTGAACGATTTGGGAATGATATTTGAAATGGGAGGAAGCATTCCTTCTTGGGGAATTGGATCAGTTTTTATGAAAAGTAAGACACTATAAAACCATTATTCTTCTTCTCAATCCTTGTCTTTGATGCCACTTAAGGCCTGACACCTTTAGAACAGATTCCTCTGCCTGTCCTTGTGTCCTTTTTGTTCTCCAATTATCCCTTGAGCTCCATGCAACCTTTTTACTCCAACTTCTTTTCTTGAAGAAATCAGATCAAACTTTGCCTTTGCATCTCCTTTCTTAGCCCTCTTTCCTTTTTGCCCTCTTTGTTTTTTCATCAGTAACACTCTTTGTTATTTTTTTGTTCTTTTGGCTTTGAGTCATAAGCTGATAGATGACAGCTTATTACAAATGCGTAATTTGCAAGAAAACAACAAGAAAAAGAAAAAAGTAGGATTATGATCACTTATATATTTCATGCTCATTTGTCAATGATGATGCATTTGATGCTTTCCCCTTGTGAAATAGTGAGCTTGTAGGCTATAATCATCTCTGTCATCTGGCATGGAAGGAGACAGCTTCTCAGGCCTTGGCAATGGCGGTCAGTTGGACAGCAGGGTCCTGCAGTCGTTCCAAAAGAGCTTCGTGCAGGTGCAGCACATACTAGACCACAACAGGATGCTCATCAACGAGATCAACCAGAACCACGAGTCCAAGATCCCCGACAACCTCGGCCGGAACGTCGGCCTCATCCGGGAGCTCAACAACAACATCCGGCGAGTCGTCGACCTCTACGCCGACCTCTCCGTCTCCTTCGCCAGGTCCATGGAGCCCTCGTCGGAGGGAGGCGACTCGGCCGGCCACAAGAGGAACAGGCCTCCTGGGTAGACCACCGCCGCTATTCAGTGCAAAAAGGCAAAAAGCTAGAGCTTCGTTTGCCGCCTGGAGATAGGATCGAAAGCTGATGATGATTGAAAGAAACAGAGAGGTTGAAGAGCAGCAAAATTAACAAGTGAATCACTTTGCATTGTTCTCTAATCCTTTCTCTCTCTCTTTTTAATCTCAATTATATGAAGGAAAACTTTGTGCCTGCAATTGATCTTCTTTTATTATCCAACAAAAAGAGAAAAAAAATCATGAAACTCTTGTGTTGTGTGGGGTTCAGTAGATGCCTCTTGATATCTAAACTGATTGGCTTGATTCGAATAGTCCAACTAATTATGTTGGTCTGCGAGTCAATATGTGTGTTCCATGGCTGTAATTGATGATGATGGCTTAGGAAGAGGAGATAGAGCAACAATGGAGCCCACAGTGAGAGCTCGAGTTGTCTTGTTCTTGGGGAGATTCCAACTCCTTGTCTCAACGTGGAATTCCCAGTTGGGAAGAGGTGGACCAGCCAAGTGATTGCGATGAGTTTTGGAAGAAGACCCACATGGGCGATCAGCTGGGATTGGGTGATTCCTGTTAAATAATTGGAGAGGTTGCTTCCTCTTCTTCCTCCTGATATGAAGGGGGACGGAAACTAGGTAGGTCTGCGTCTGAGACTCTGAGGTGGTCATCAGTGTCCTGCTGGAATATATCTATCTACTAGCTCATGTGGAATGAACCTCAATAATGTATTTTTTTTTTGGAGCTTACCAAACCTTGAGAATTATATTCAGCAATTTTTTAAAATTCATAATGGGGCATTTGATTGCGGCAATCAAATACAAATGTTGGATTTTAATCGCAGCAAATAGATAAATAAATTTATTTGATTGGCCGCAAAAATTTCTTACAACATTTAGTATTTATAAATTATGTTCCTAATATTATTTACAGGTTGTAAGAAAATTAGAGTCCAAAAAACCTGTAATACAATATTACAAGCTGCAAAGATAATGCAATAATTTAAGTATTAGAAAATAATTAATTTGGGTGATTTAGAGTCGTCGGAAGGAAACATGATAAATATCAAAGTTGTATATTTTCGCGACGGTGGTGTCAAATTATTTTAGATCTGATATTGTTTGGTAGATTTTTTATATTTCCAACGTTATATAGTAATTAAAAATTATTAATTTATTTTAATAAATAATTATAATATAAAATAATATTGTGCTAAACTACATGATGATTTAGAGTATAAAATAATATATTCTAGGTTGGATCGATTCTATTGTAGCCGATGAATTATTATTAGGGTAAATCATTTATCCTTTTATCTCTATTTACTTGTTCTTGTTTCTAAATTTCGTTGAACTCTTATTGAATATTATTATTGGATCAATTTGAGAGATTTTGCTGGCCTTTTTTCGGCTAGAACACATGTTTGTCCAACACTCAATGGCCCTTGCTTGCTTCTCGGATGATTTGTGGACCGATTTGTGCTCGAGACGATTTTGGATCATACCTTTTAGACATCATATGCGAGCAATCGCAGCCACTTGAAGCGACAAATCTAGGCTTCTCTGCTGCGTCGAATATTTCGAGCGCTATCAATCCTTGGGGCGGCTTATCCCTGACGTCCTGCCCTGACTCGATAAAAATTTGGGCATGAGAACCTAGGCTCGACACGATATGAAAACTAAATGGGTTGTCAAGAGCCGACCGTTAGCATACAAAAAACAAAACGAGCTTCCCCTTTCTTGACTCTGGTTATCAAGCTATCAGGTCAAGCCGAACCTACATCTCTTGGCCCGACACGAAAACAAACGGTCTGAGCATGATTTTATCGTGTCGAGCTATCGGGCCGGGCCAAAATTGCCAGACCTAAATATGAAGATGCAAGTTGCAAGTGTAATTGCAACTTTCATTCGCTGCCAACCCAACGCTTGTAAATAGAAGTTGCAACTCTAATTGCAGACAACCAAATAGTAAGCTGCAAAACTTATTCACGGGCATTTGCTTTTGCATGCAAATTATTTTTGCAACAATTGCACTTGCGACCAACCAAATATCCCAAAAATAATTGATGAAATACTTAGATTTATAAATAAAAATTTAAAATTTTTAAATCCATAATATATACGTTCTTAAATACTCAAAATACCATCAAAAGTAAAGGGAAAAGTATAGTTTTCGTCCCTATAATTTGGCCCGATTTGGCTTTTGGTCTCTACATTCGAAAAACTTTATGTTTGGTCCATATAATTATGCTCCGTCACAAAGTTAATCATTGTTGTCACCAATCGCCCTAACGCTGTTATTTTTTGTCTGACGTGGCACGTTTATAAATACGTGGTTGTTGACGTGGCTTTCCAGAGACTAACTTAGTAAAAAAAAAAGGTTCTAAAGTTTCAAACCTTACATTCTAATAATTTGGCTCTAAAGTTGTAGGTGACTAAGTTATATACTTAGAACTCAGTCGACGAAATTTCAGTCGAGCAGACAAAAGGCAGTAGACGAAATCGCACGACAAAATCGCAAGACGTAATCGCAGTCGGCGAATACAACAGTCGACAAAATCGCAGTCGAAATCACCATAATCAAAGCTGTCTACCCTAATCAACTCTGTTAATCCAAATGAGCAAGAAAGGCGGAAAAGGCTACTAGTTGGACGCTCCTACAAGTAAGTGAAATTATTTAGGGTTATTAAAATGATTTCGTGTATTTAAATGATTTCTTTGATTCCTGAGGGTTTAACATTTTTAATCGATTTGAAAAAAATTGTTTAGGGTTATTTGTTTAGGGCTATTTGTTTAGGGTTTAACATTTTTTATTTCTTTGCTCTCTGTTTTAGTTGTAGGAAAAAAAAATGACAAATTTAGGTCCACATTCATCGTGTAGTGAAATGGTAAGAAGAAAGGTGAACAACTATGTTGGGGGCCGACATTGAAGGATTGTGAGATGGATAAATGGTCCCTCCAGAAAGTAGTTGTGACTCTGAAAGAGGTTGGATACAAAGGAACAGTCTAAATATACTATTGTATACCTAGCAGTGCATTGTCAACTGGTTTGATTAATGTTCGAGATGATAATGGTGTTATGGATGTAGCTGTGGCAGCCTTGAGTGTGAGCTCAAATCAAGTACATATTTATGTTGTGCATAATTGCATGAAGGGTGATGGGACAATGTTAGGTGCTGAAGAACATGATGAAGATGTTCAATGTTTCTTAAAAATAAGGGAAGATGGTGGCAATATTGAAGCTCATATTGAAAATGTTGTAGGTGGATGTGAGATGGGGGAAGATAGTGGCAATGTAGAAGCTCATAATGTAGGTGACAAAGATGCTGGTGAGGAATGTGATGGTGATAGTGACAAAGATGTTCAATTTGATGACTCTGAAGAAGAATGTTACGATGATTGCTTCGAAATGTATGTTGAAGACATGGGAGCAACTCAACCAAAACCTGTTGTCACACCAGAACCAGCACCAGCTCCAACAGTTGAATCTAATGCAGAATTGGAGTTAGATTGGGAAGATGATAAGATATGTTCTGACAATGATATCGACAAGGATGAACCAATGATAAATTGCTATAAGAGATTCCAACAATCTGATATATGTGCTGAACAATCTATTTTAGGAGAAGGAGAAAGGATAATCCAGAGGGTCTACATATGTTTTGCAACTATGAGGGAAGGCTTCTTGAAATTTTGAGAGCACGTAGACCCTTTATAGGGCTAGATGGATGTTTTCTCAAGTTTAGGTTTGGTGGCATTTTGCTTGCAGCAGTTGCTAAGGATCCAAACAACCAATATTATCCTCTTGTTGTGGAAGTAGTTGAAAGTGAGAACAAAGATTCATGGACTTGGTTCCTTCAAATTTTATTAGACGACATTGGCCGAGACAAGTCTTGGACTATCATATCAAATCAGCAAAAGGTAACTATAGCTGTTTAAGTTAAGCAATTTGTTTAACTATTTAGATAGTTGTTTAAGTTAATCAATTTGTTACAACAGGAATTGGTGCATGCAATAGAAGAACTCCATGATATTGTGGACCAAACGATGTGTGTTAGGCATATTTATGCCAATGTCAAGAAGAGTTATGGTGGAGGAACTGTGCTCAGGGATAGATTACTGGCCGCATGCAAGACAACATACATACAAGAGTAGGAGAAAAAAATACAACAATTGAAAGAGGTCTCAGAAGGAGCACATGACTATTTGATGCAGTGACATCCTAAAATTTGAGTAAGAGCACACTTCCCTTTGTGGTGTAAGTCTGACATTCTCATGAGTAATATTTCTGAATCATTTAATGGTAGGATACTAGAAGCTAGGGAATTACCAATACTATCAATGTTGGAGTGGATTAGGACTTACTTGATGGAAATGTTTGCTAGGAATAGGATTTTTATAGAAAAATACAAAGGTAAAGAAAAGGTTTGTCCTAGACGTAGAAAGAGGCTTGACAAACAAATGGTAAAGGCTAGTAGATTCAGGGAAAAATGGGCAAGGACAGATAAATTTAAAGTGGTTGGGCATGGAGAACAATTTGTAGTTAACTTAGAAACAAGAGTTTATAGTTGTAGGTACTAGCAGTTGTGTGGTGTCCCTTGTGCTCATGTTGTTGCATCAATATTATCTCTAAATGATAATGACCCAAGGCTACGTAGATGCTTGTTATAAGGTTGAGGCATATGAGGCATGTTATGCTCCTATTGTTAATCCAATTAATGGTGAAACTTTATGGGAACATGTCCCGAATATGCCAAAAATTCTACCTTCAACTACACGCAATCCTATTGGAAGGCCAAAGAAGTTGAGGAGGAGGGAGGTAGATGAGCATGTTAGAAAGAATAAGCTCAAGAGGAGTGGTGATTCTATGACTTGTTCCATGGGACATATGGACATAACAAAAGAGGGTGCAAAATGACAGGTAAGAGGATGCAAAGTGGTGGTTCTATGACTTGTTCTAACAAAATGTCTTGTTCTATACATTTTCCTATGTATTCTTGCTTGCAGGTACACCTTTTGCATCTGAGGTTAGGGCTTTTGCATCTGAGGCAGGGTCTTCTAAATATCAGGTTGGGGCTTCTGCATCTCAGCAAGCACCTTCAGCTAAAACAACCTTCACAGAATGCTTACAGAACCAGCACCAACACACATCAATTGCATATTCCTTTACACCAACCGGAGGCAGTGAACAATCTGCTTGCATGCTATTTATTGTCATCCACATGCTGCTTCAATCGGAGGCAGTCAACTGGAGGCACCACCACTTGCAGCTAGAGGCACTCAACAATCAACTACACCACTTGTTAGAAGGAGCCCTAGAAAGCATACAAGGCCGATAAGTGATGGACAAGGAGGAACCATGAGGGGGCAAGGTTCAAAATTAAAAGTAAGGAGGGGAGGTAGAAAGAATGATGGACAGTAGTTGGTGATTTAAAAGTCATGTAGACAGAGTGGTGGACATAATTGATGTTTTTTTTAATACTGTAATGTAGTGTGAACCACATTTTGGGATATGATTCACATGGTTGGGATAATTTTATTTTGATTTATAGTCCCACGTGATTTTGTTTTGGGATACTATTGATATGGATATGATATCATACTTTTGTATGTTTCAGTTGGTGCTTTAAATGACTTGTATATGATACTATACTGTTTATATGAACATCTCAGTTCAATTTGTTTCACTGAGTTGGTGCTTTATGTGAGTTGAGTTCAGTAATGCTTTATGTTTCAGTTGGTACTTTAAATGATTACATTGATTATAGTAATAGATTAAAATGATTACACTGATTAACAGCAATAGATTAAATTGATTACACTGATTAATATCAATAGATTAAACTGATTACACTAATTAACAACAATAGATTAAACTGATTAAACTTATCCAATTGCTAAACATCTGATGATTACATAAATAGTTGCTTGTACACTGATTACATAAACATATGATTCAATTGCTTCTTCACCACCACTTGCAGCTAGAGGCACTCAACAATCAACTACACCACTTGTTAGAAGGAGCCCTAGAAAGCATACAAGGCCGACAAGTGATGGACAAGGAGGAACCATGAGGGGACAAGGTTCAAAATTAAAAGTAATGAGGGGAGGTAGAAAGAGTGATGGACAGTAGTTAGTGATTTAAAAGTCATGTAGACAGAGTGGTGGAAAGTAATTGATGTTTTTTTGGATACTGTAATGTAGTGTGAACCATATTTTGGGATATGGTTCACATGGTTGGGACCATTTTATTTTGATTTATAGTCTCATGTGATTTTGTTTTGGGATACTGTTGATATGGATATGATATTATACTTTTATATGTTTCAGTTGGTGCTTTAAATGACTTGTATATGATACTATACTGTTTATATGGATATCTTAGTTCAATTTGTTTCACTGAGTTGGTGCTTTATGTGAGTTGAGTTCAGTAATGCTTTATGTTTCAGTTGGTACTTTAAATGATTACAACGATTATAGTAATAGATTAAAATGATTACACTGATTAACAACAATAGATTAAATTGATTACATTTATTAACAACAACAGATTAAACTGATTACACTAATTAACAACAATAGATTAAACTGATTAAACTTATTCAATTGTTAAACATCTGATGATTACATAAATAATTGCTTGTACACCGATTACATAAATATATGATTCAATTGCTTCTTCACCACCACTTGCAGCTAGAGGCACTCAACAATCAACAACACCACTTGTTAGAAGGAGCCCTAGAAAGCATACAAGGCCGGCAAGTGATGGACAAGGAGGAATCATGGGGGGACAAGGTTCAAAATTAAAAGTAAGGAGGGGAGGTAGAAAGAGTGATGGACAGTAGTTGGTGATTTAAAAGTCATGTAGACAAAGTGGTGGACAATAATTGATATTTTTTTGAATACTGTAATGTAGTGTGAACCACATTTTGGGATATGGTTCACATGGTTGGGACCATTTTATTTTGATTTATAGTCCCATGTGATTTTGTTTTGGGATACTGTTGATATGGATATGATATCATACTTTTATATGTTTCAGTTGGTGCTTTAAATGACTTGTATATGATACTGTACTGTTTATATGGATATCTCAGTTCAATTTGTTTCACTGAGTTGGTGCTTTATGTGAGTTGAGTTCAGTAATGCTTTATGTTTCAGTTGGTACTTTAAATGATTACACTGATTATAGTAATAGATTAAAATGATTACACTGATTAATAGCAATAGATTAAATTGATTACACTAATTAACAACAACAGATTAAACTGATTACACTAATTAACAACAATAGATTAAACTGATTAAACTTATTCAATTGCTAAACATCTGATGATTACATAAATAGTTGCTTGTACACTGATTACATAAACATATGATTCAATTGCTTCTTTACCACCACTTGCAGCTAGAGGCACTCAATAATCAACTACACCACTTGTTAGAAGGAGTCCTAGAAAGCATACAAGGTCGGCAAGTGATGGACAAGGAGGAACCATGAGGGGACAAGGTTCAAAATTAAAAGTAAGGAGAGGAGGTAGAAAGATTGATGGACAGTAGTTGGTGATTTAAAAGTCATGTAGACAGAGTGGTGGACAGTAATTGATGTTTTTTTTAAATACTATAATGTAGTGTGAACCATATTTTGGGATATGGTTCACATGGTTGGGATCATTTTATTTTGATTTATAGTCCCACGTGATTTTGTTTTGGGATACTGTTGATATGGATATGATACCATACTTTTGTATGTTTCAGTTGGTGCTCTAAATGACTTGTATATGATACTATACTGTTTATATGGATATCTTAGTGCTTTATGTGAGTTGAGTTCAGTAATGCTATATGTTTCAGTTGGTACTTTAAATGATTACACTGATTATAGTAATAGATTAAAATGATTACACTGATCAACAACAATAGATTAAACTGATTACATTGATTAACAATAATAGATTAAACTTATTCAATTGCTAAACATCTGATTATTACATAAATAGTTGCTTGTACACTGATTACATAAACATATGATTCAATTGCTTCTTCCAATTCGATTAATCCAATTGATTAAATGTACAAGCAACGAGACAATAGTGATTATCCACGAAATCAACATCAGATGTTGGAGCTCCCTCATCATCATCCTCATTTCTGACATTCCCCTATGTTGTCTTGCTACCCGTCGTTGCCAATTTATTACATCGATATCAGACTGTTCATCATTGTGTACTGCCTCATCAAGCCAGCGAAAGTAATTGCACGACCAAGGTTGCTAAGATAGATCATGAACAAAGCAAAAAAAATCATGAACGACAACTAAAAAATCAATCAGTTTACAAAACAAAATAACATGGCAACTCACCATGTAGTTCGAATACCTCAGAAATCTCCGCCCTGGGTTCTGAGGTGTCGTTGAAGTTAGAAGAATAATATAGCCGCCACATTCGCAGCCATCCACTCTCCGGCGTCTGTTCTTGCTACTACGGGATGATGAACTCTCTTCGTCTCTAGAGATCGCCATTGTGGATCGCCTCTGCTATTAGGGTTTATTGCCGGGGTGGTAACCCTCTTCCTCTCTTGTTCGGGTCGATTTATCTCGACTTACCACGTCATCAACCGCTGCACCGTAAGGACTAAGTTAATTTCTGGAAAGCCACGTCAGCAGCCACGTATTTATAAATGTGCCACGTCAGACAAAAAATAACATTGTTAGGGAGGTTGGTGACGACAATGATTAACTTTGTGACGGAGCATAATTATATGGACTAAACATAAAGTTTTTGAAATGTAAGGACCAAAAACCTAATCAGGCCAGATTATAGGGACAAAAGCTGTACTTTAATTATCTATTTTACCATTTGAAAACTTTTGAGAATCTTTTAAGTGGTTTAAAATGATTTTTTGTCATACATAATATGGATTTGTTTTTAACTATCAATGATGATATTTTAGTTTTTTAGTGGCTAATACTTTTTTATGGATAAATTTATTTATTTATAGTCATTTAAAGACTTCTATAAAGTCTTTAATACTTGAATTTGAATTTTTTTGTTAAGTATAATAAGAACTTATTTTTAAAAGTAATTTTAGATATAAAAATTGTTTAGTCATTAAAAATACTAAAATTTTGATATGAATTACTAAAAACAAATACATGATATGCATAATAAATCGGAGAAAAAATTAATTTTGAAAATAGTTTAGGTATTTCAAAAAGTATGTTATGGATTTAGAAATTTTATGTTATTTACAATGCATCTAACAATTTCTTGAAAAACTACTCAATTATATTTAGAGTTCTTTGTAATTTGATATTAGTTGTCTTTCGATATATTAATTTTTTAGATCTACAGGCCATTGCGATCAGTGTTTACCAACAAATGTAGATTATTGATACCAAATTAGACTACTAATTAGGGCCGACAATTTTTGACACGATACGATAACCCGATACGACACGACACGGAGTTACGCGGATTCGGGTTTGGCTAAACATGTGTTTTGATTAAACGAGTTCAACCCAGATTAACACGATTATAATCTGGGTTGAACCCGTGTAACCTATATAAACACGATTAAACCTATTTGATAAAACGTGTTACTGAACTTATTTAATCCATTTACCTATTTATAAGAATATATATATTAAAAAATTTACGGATGTTGGGTATATCTTGTTATTAATAGTCTTTCTATTGTGTTTAATTTTTAATATCATATAGATTTCATTTTGTTCACTACTGAAATTGTGTTTATCGTGTTGTATCCTATAGGTATATACATGTACACGTTTAGACACATTTACTTAAAAGGGTTAAGTGTGTCGTATCGTGTCAACCCGAGAATAAAAGGGTTGGGTTCGAATTTGCATATTCAAACACGTTTAATAAATATGTCGGGTTCGGATTTAACTTTTTACAACACGAGACACATTTAGACACGACACAGATTGCCACCCTTACTACTAATAATTAGTTTGTATCAATTAAAAAACAAAACTATTAGATAACTAAATCACTATTATAATCTTACAATTCTTTTTTATCTTTTATGTAGAATTTTTCTTATTATATATATTTCTCTTTCTAATACTAATTTTTGCATTCCTTAGTTAAATGAACTTTATAGCTATCAAATATTGAAGCAAATAGAAATTACATTTACAATTTTCATTATATAAGTTGTTATATGATGTATTATTTTATACTTATGAAGTAATTAAAATTAACTTCAAATTCGACTGTAAGTTTGTAGATATAAATTTTTTTAACTTTGGTTTAAATAGTTCTAGAAACTAATAATTTTTAATTAAGAGCATCGATCTATTGTAGGATTTATTTAACCCTTAATTTGTTTTACTCCCCTCTTTTTTTTGATAAATTGATAATCTTGGTGAATGTTTAAAGTATATTGTCAGTTTTCTTGTCATAGCATTTTCTCTTATTTAAGCATATTTCATTTGAAGATCAAATATATATCATAATTATGCATGATTTCAAATATTACTTATGCTTAATTTTGAGATGAAAATACATTTTACAAGTGATATTCTCTATAACATATCATGAAAACATTTCAGGAAACACTATATTATTTATATTCCATACCTTCGTCCCAAATTAATTCAAATATTGTTTGCAACTTGTCCCTGAATGTTTATATATGCACATATGTAATATATTAGTTTTTTTCTAAAGTAAATCACCTTTTTAAACTTTCAAAAATTATGAAAGCATTACAAGGTGAAAGAGGCAGGGGAAAGAAACAGAGAAGGGAGAGATGCACTGGCATACCCACAACATGTCAGCAACATTTCTCAGATAGAAACAGTAAGATACTGGAAAAGATGACTCTTCTGTAATTTTTGTTTTAGTTTTATTGAGAGGGAGAAGATTTTCTAACATTAAAATTAAGATGCTCAAATTTGAAATAGCTTTGTGTTACACTGTTACATACAGTTGCAGTTAGATTTCTCTCATCTATTGAGGGTTACAGATAAAGCAAAAGACAGTATCAGCCATGCAAGAAAGAAATATCCAACAAGCCGTGTAGGTCCTACATCTTCAGGTTCCTGAATCACGAAATTACATATGAACTCATCAAAGATTCAGTAACATATTTGATACACTCATATGAAAGAATTGATATTTCTTGAGATAGGTAGTAAACCTACAAATTTTCGTAGCAGTGATGTGAAATTGTAATATAAATCACTTGCCTTGTTGCAAAAAAAAATTGTAATTTAACACTGAAATCCTACATTATTTAACTGGAGTCAGAAGCTGAAATCATAATGGCTACAGCACAAGGCAAAAGTTGCTCTTGTGACAAGGAGAGAATAATAAATATATTCAAACCACCGTCAGGATCATTCATATGTATCGAACTAAGAGAAGGTAAAAGCGTTTTAGATATGTCAATAGTATCACAATAGATTAATAGATGCCTCAATTCGATTAAAATTACGACTGTAAAAAGAGTTTAAAAAATCATCAGAAACAAGAAGAAAAGAAATTTTACTTTCTCCAAATCGTGTTCAAAATAAAGTTAAAATATCAAATGCAACTGACAGTATAGTAACCTGTTGATATGGCTGATTATTAATGTAAAGGAAGTAATCAGCATCCTTGTAGATCAGGCATAATAAGATCGTTCTAAGAGCACAATGCCTTTTAATGGCTATACTAAGGTATGACCAAAAGTGGATGATACATACCTCTGGTGGAGGAGGCGTTGTAAAAGTTTGTGTAATGTCGACCTCAAAAGGCCAGACATATCGATCTGGTTTCTCACTCCTAGCCAAACTCCAATCATACAATCTCCTTTCATCTTCAGATGATAGTATTTCATATGATTCCTGCATATCAAGCAAGTCAACCAGAGACCTTAGAGGCCACTTTAATTAGAGAGTAAATAATCAAAAGCCACAGAAAACCTTCAGGAACTCAAGCTCTTTGCTTGTTTCCTCTTCATCAAGTCCTTTGTTCATCAGTTCCTCGCGCTTTTTCTCGTATGCAACCTCAACCTGATGTACGTACAAGAATATGCGTGTCAAATGATGTACATTGGTAATTATATAATTCAAAAGGGAAATTGTACTCAGACTGAACATTCACAGGACCAATTCTTGAACAAGTTATCTACATGTCTTTTGAAAATTTTGGTACAAGTAATTATGCAACTAACCAATTCAATGCAGGCAATATAGGAGGAACTCGAGGTTATCTAGTGTTTATAAAGTTTAGATGACACCTAAACGGCCAAGAAAATGATCATCGAAATATGCATGAAACCTTAATAAGTATTCCTGCAAGCCTTCTTTTACATTTAGGGTATAGCAGTATTTTCAGAGGAAGAATAAATCAAGATCCAATCATTCTAAAATATGCATAATCTAATAATCCGTATAATAGGAAAAGAAAAAAAAGTAAACGCAAGTGAATTGCAAACGTTACTCTGTCAATCTACTCTCTTTTTTTGGTACAAAAATGGAATCACATTATTAGCATTCTAATTAACGTCTCGAAATTGAACTTACCAGATCATAGGATGTGCCTCTAGAAATTCCAAGCCTCCCGTAATGATCCGCATTAGTAATTGCTGGCCCAAGGAAGCAGCAAAAGATCTTGATTTTATCTAGGGCAAATAATGACAATTATAAGTAAAGATTAGATTTTTGGGCTACTGACCGATGCCTCGAAGCGCCTTCTTCACGTTGGCCGCGGAGATGAGAGACGAGGGTCGCTTTTGAGTCCCGATGGGGCTCTCGGACGGAGGCGGGGAAGCAGTGCTCTCCTCCAGCGCGGTATCCGGCCCGGTCTCGTCGGAGCACCGCACGCGGAGACTGAAGTGCTGCCTTCGTGACGGCGACCGAGAGGAGGAAGAGGTGAAGAAGGACTGGCGGCTGCACAGCGTCGCGGGCGGCGGCCGGAACCCGACTGTCGCCATTGGAGGGGAAACGAGAGGTTCGCGATTTTTAAATCAATATAAAAATGTATTTTTGAGATCAATTTTTTGCTCTTGAAAATGTTGTTGGATAAGGCGGGCTTCGAATTTATGATCGAAGGCTCTCGAGTCCAGTCACCTCCTGGTAGGCGGTAAACACTGTGAAGTGATATTTTTTAAATTAAGAAAAAACCTCGATAAAATAAATTCCTCGAGTTAAAATTCACCGACACGACGACACCCACCTCGTCCGCTTACAACACCACGTTGACCGACTCCGAGGCAAGAATGGCGGCAGCACGGCGGAGTCCGGCGAGCAAACTGACACTGTCGCTGGCCTGTCGCGGCGACAGCCATTTTATTTTTTGAATCAAACCGTCGCGATTCAACGGCCAGTAACTGCAAGAGTAACCGTTCAACTTCCCGCCACAAAAACACATATATATAATTTCTCTGCGGTTTCTTCTTCTTCTTCCTCTCCCCCTTTCTCTCTCTAATTAAATACGAATCCCTCTCGTCCGCACAAGCCGCACCGTGGATTCTCCTGAATACGCTCGCCCTGTTCCGGCAACAGGGCGGGCACACTCTCGCCACCTCTGCCGCCACCTGCCGCTTCCCTTCGCGGTCCACCTCTCTGCATGCATCATATATCACATCATGGAGTGTTTCGCCCCCCACAACAACAATGACGACGACGACGACGACGTCCTCAAGTACCTCAACTTCTCGGACGCCGAGTTCGAGGAGCCGCTGGCCCTGCCGGCGCCGCCGCAGGAAGCAGTGTCGTCGTCGTCGCCCCCGGTTGTTACCGACGAGTTCGACATGTCGGTGCTCGACAACTTGGACACCGATTTGTTGTGGGATACCATCGAGGCTGCCCCGCCGCTGACAATCGAAGGACCGCCACTGGTGAACAACGACGGAGACGTTTGTCCAGCGGCGGCACCGGTGCTGGGAGATGTGGATGAACCGATGGCCGCATCGTCTCCGATGTGGGTTTCGGCAAGGCACTTGGATTGTAGTTGCTGTCATGTGTTGAGAGTGGTGGTTCACAGTGATGGTATGCTACGTACGATAAGAACAGTAATCAAGCAGGAACTAATGCAAGGGATCGAGTTGTATTCTTATTGCATTCTTAATTATGCATGTAGGGATAAGGAGAGTGAAGCTTGCGCTGCATGGAGGAGTTGGCGTCTTCTACCATGCAATCCTTGATATTTATTACGATGTTAATGGAATGCTGATGCCTGCAGTGGAGCAATCCTACATTGAGTGCGCTTCTCTGCTTTCAGTAATCTTCTTTAGGATATTATTAAGGGATCTTATCTCAGTAGTCAGTACTATATAAGTAATGTTCTAAGTAATAAATACTAATTGAACTCAATGACTGTTCCAACGAGGAAAGCTTGAACGGTCGGAGCCTGGAATGGGTGAAGCAATTCATAGTTAATTACGGTTTCACTCGATTCCGTGAAAGCTATGCGATAATGCAGGACTCGCTGTCTACGTTCTACGACGCCCTGTGTGTGTCAATGAGGTACGAGGAGAATCCTAGTAATGTCAGCCAACCACCAGCAATGCCTGAGCCAGGTGGGTTTTTAATTGGAATCCTAGCTAGTTGAACGTTTGTTCTCTTTGATTGAAAAAAAAATAAAAAGAAGATGATGGTGTTATTTATTTGAGTGTTGTGCTAACAGAGGCCGGCTTCACTTTTGTTTTCTTTTTACATTTTTTTTTTCCATTTTAAGTACCTTTTTTTCTCACTTGATGGTAGGGTTATGTCAATCCAGGCCAGCTGAGATGGATAGCAGCAATCTCACGGAAAAGACCAAACTGAGAATTGCCACACAGGTATAATGCAAGAGATCATGTTTTACTTGTGGTCTTTTTCTTTCTTTTGTTGTTTTCAATTATATGCTCTCTCTTTTTTTGGTTGGATGCAAGTGGCTAAGATAAATTATTTTGGACTAATTTAAAGTCACTTGCACCCAATCGGAAAGTGAAGATTCATATGTGGCCTCTCTCTTCTGCTAAATTTGAGTGTGCTTGTGATATATATTATATCAGAGGGAGAGAACAAGGGGGCTCCGTTTGAAGGACTTGGCCAGTTATGTCCACCTTCCCATACAAGAGGCTGCCAAGGAGCTGCAAATTTGTCCCACGGCTCTCAAGAAAGTATGCCGGAAACACGGGATAAGGCGGTGGCCGTACCGCAAGGTCCCTCTCTCTTCCTCTCTTTTCATCTTTGGCAGTCGGAACTCCAGGCTTTTTTGCGTTGCACATGTTACTTATTTGATCATAAAACCACAAATTCCAGTCGAGTCAGTGTCGTAATATGGTATTAATACTATTTTTCGTGTAATAGATCAGATCAGAAGCATGGATAGAGAGATCTCAGCTTTGCAAAGGGAGCTGCGTTCTGCAAGTTCTGAAGAAGCCTTAAGAACTCAAGCTAAGATTGACAAGCTCAAGGCTGAAAGAGCCAGAGTTTGTGCTGTTCCTCCTCCTTAGGTTGTACAAATTAGAGTGTGTGCTGATATTCCTTCATAGGCTGTAAAAAATCGACTTTCTATAGTGTAAAAAATTCGCGCATTGTTATTATAACCAAACATATTGCAGACAAACGCTGCAGCTAGCGATAGTAGGATTACGTTGTGTAAATATTCTTTTTTCCCTTGTGATTATCTTTGACTTTTGTAATGGAACAATGCTTTAAAACTTAGTATAATTAATTCAAAGTAAACAATTCAAGTTTGACTGATTTGGAAATAGAACTAGTTATGATCAAATCAGCCAATTCGACCCGATTATGAAAACAACATAAGATAATAGTGATGAATCCTACTGTCTAGTAATGATTATTCTACAGTGAGCCAAAGTTGTGTATGATGGAACTGGTTTCCATATGCTAAACAACAGGGCACTTGCATCTGTTACATGCAAATGCGAGTAGCATTCCTATGAGTTATGGTAGACTATTGACAGCATGAAGGCTGATGTTCTACAATGTGCGCAATTTCTTGTTGCTGCTGCTGCATGACGGGCACTTGTACTGCTTGATGTGCTCAGCTTTAGCAGGGGTGATTTTCACACACTTGCCATGAAACCATGTCTCACAGATATCACAACAAATCCAAAACTCATCAGACGCATAGTTGTCCCCGCAAGCCCCGCAGAGGGTGTCTCCATGCTCCTCATCTTCTTCATCGATATCATCATCCTCTTCTTTTGGTTGTGCCTTGGGAAACTTGACCTGGGATTCTGGTACCCGCTGCAGCAACATTACAAGAAAAAGAAACCCTTATATGATTGTTATAGAATCAAAAACCAAGATCTGTAATTGCAAAAGAATTTGCCAAGGGAATGAAGCAGGACTAACCACTTTAGAATTTGACTTGGATTTGTTATTGCTGTTGTTTGTTTCAACTGTTCTGACCTTGTTCTTGCCGTTCACAACTTCATATATGGTAGGCAGATCATTAATCATACTAAAGAGACGCTTCCTGTGTCAAAAAATCATAACAAATTTACTATAAATTCCGTGAGATACAATGTTAGGATCCAAACTCTTGTAATTTGAAGAACATATGAAAGAAGACAACAAATATAAGAAAATCACACACAAAAAGGGAAATTACAAGAATTTTGAAGCATTCGTAAGTTTTGCTTGCAAGAAAATCACAGAATTCCCCAAAAAACTCCATGGTAATCATAAAATGAAGTTTTCATGTTTTTTTTCATAAATCAACAAATGGAATGCAATAATGGGCTAGGTACCGCCTAACTAGCAAAATAACAGGAAAGAAAATGGTGTTACTAAATACCAGAATATGCTTTCACAGTATTGAAAACCTTCAATTGACAGTCACAAATAATTGCCGACATTGCAAGAGTGTGTGACACTCATATGGCCAATCCCACAGGCTTAATACTTTTGACTGCATTTCCATACCAAGCAAGTTAATCATGCCTAAGCTTCATAACTAATCTCCATTACAAAATCATGTATTTTGAAAATGCATGTATAATTAGGCCATTTCACTCAACTAAAGTGATCCATTATTACTTAAACATATATATTTGCCAAAAAAGAATGGGAAAATTAATGCATCTGTCTCAAACTATAGCCCTAATAACAAATATATCCCATACTTTTGAATTGACATCAGTTCTATCCCTCCGTCATATGTTTGTCATTGCAAGTGTTAGTTGCTGACATGGCATCCAAGTCAACACATTTTTTTAAAAAAATTATCATCTACCACGTCAGCGTAGACAAAGTGTAATTTAAAAAAAGCAAAATTAATGTATCTATCCAAAACTATGGGCCTAATAACAAATCTATCCCAACTTTTAATTTTTCCCTAATCAATCCCATACTTCCGAATTAACATCAATTATATCTATGTGTCATATGCTCGTCACTACAATCGTCGGACCCGCAGAGGAACTCCAAGGAGAACAACATCCTGGTGATGTTGAAGGCATCATCAAGCCCGCAGAGGAACTTCAAGGAGTCCATGATGGAGATGATTGTGGAGAACAACATCCTAGCGTCAAAGGATTTGGAGGAGCTTCTTGCTTGCTACCTGTTTCTACACTTGAACGAGTACCATGGAGTTGATAACAACTTATCATTTTAGTTATTATTATATGTTGTCAATGCTAACGTGACAACTATTAATAAAAAATCTTTTTTATGTGATGACTCGGATACCACGTCAGCAACTAACGATTGTAGTGAGAGGCATATGACGAAGGGATATAATTGATGTTAATTTGAAACTATGGGATAGATTGAGGAAAAATTAAAATTTGGAATAGATTTGTTATTAGGCCCATAGTTTAGGATAGATGCATTATTTTTTCTTTTTTTCTTTTATAATTACACTTTGTCTACGCTGACATGGCAAATGATAAAAAAAATCTTTTTTATGTGCCGACTCGGATGTCACGTCAGCAACTAAGGATTGCAGTGACGGGCATATGACGGAGGGATAGATTAATGTTAATTCAAAAGTATGAAATAGATTAGGGAAAAATTAAAAGTTGAGATAGGGCCATAGATACATTAATTTTCCCGAAAAGAATCTATCTGGAAGAGTCCGTGCACTAATGATCAAACATTTCTTTTTGAGGAAAAACAATGATAAAAAAAAAATTATACGTCACATCATCTATAAGCATGGGACCACAAAATCCCAACATATATTCAGAAAGTGAATAATCAAGTACTCAAGTTAAAGTAATATGCAGAACATGAAGAAATACATAAAGTCTTCGTCAATTTTGACCAGTATTGCAATACATGTTCAAATGAGCATATAACCAAGTATTTTGTCAATAAAAAAAAGGTAAAGAGTGCACAAAAGATAAAAATGAAACCAACCATTTTTAAAACTTAATCAAAGGTGTAAAATAATAGTATTGACAACTGGATTAAGAGCAATATATTCACTTCAAGTGCTACTGAATTCAACTTTTTAGCCCATATAACCAACAAAACTACAAAATCTGACAGTTATCTAGGCATGAAGATACTCATATTAAGAAACATCAATAGAATCCTATGTGGTTAACACTGTACTTGTGATGTTTTTCTTTCATTCAAGGAAAAAAATCAATGCAATTAACTTTGGAAAAAAGAAAAATTTGTCTGCAGAAAGAACAAAAGCAGTTTTATTAAGCCAATTAAAACACTACTCACAATTAATTCAGTCCAAATATTTTGATTAATTACTCACCTTTCAACTTTATCAAATCCAAATCTTGCACCAAAATAAAATGCAACAGAAAGTAACCAAGCATCACTGTGAACAGCAACCAATGATAGCCAATCCTTTTCTTGCATTCCATCTCTTGCAAAATTAATGCCTAGAGCAGGTTCAGGAAGTTCCGGTGGTACCTCTTCTGCAGGCAAATTAACTTCCCACCGTTCATTGGGAAAACCATAAAGGCATAAATTTTCTTTTTCTGCAAAGAGGGTCATATTGTTCAGAAGCATAACATAAAAGTTTAACTAAATTCAATTGAAGAAAAATTCCAGATAATTAAAGAAAGGATAAGAAATATCAATGTCCCAGTATAAATATTTGTACTCTCTCAATCATAATTATAAGCAGATGACTAAAGCAAGCGAGTTCAAAATGAGATCTACGATAAATTTTTTATGTGCATAGTATGAACAGGAATGTGCTAATAACCTGCAACCTAGAAAGAAATCTATGCAAACAAAAAGGCATAACAGAGTCAAGTAACAAAGCCATTCACATTACAGAACAAAGAAATGATGTGAACAGGAAGTCTAGTATTAATAATTGTGTTCCATAACATCTCGAGAGGAGATAACATAACAAACCTTTATTAAATGACATCTAGTACACAGCAATTATGTACATAGTAGATAGGCCAACAAAATTGCAGGTCTAATGTACATTCCAGAAAAAGATATTACTTCTGGGGAAAAGTATAGTAGCCGTGAAATTAAATATTACTTCTAGGAAAAAGTTAGTAGCCGTGAAATTATTTGCGGAGGAAAAAGCTACAATATATACTTATATAGAATCATATATGAATAAGAATGAAAATCATGGAGCAATTTATGCTTCCCTCTTATTTTGCCTTATTATATGTTATTTTACGAAATGGATCCAAAACTAACTTTCCCAAATCAAAACCAGTTGCTGAGCATACCGAAATCAAGTCATACTACTGTTTCATCATTGTTTTCTAGAACCTAGTCAAAATTCAAACCACTTTTTAAAATTATTTGACTTGCTTGTCCTCGATCAGGTATTCAACTGTGCACCCGTGCCTAATTGGCAATCTACATCCATGATACCCCAGTAGAAAATGTTGAGTAGAGAAGAAGAATTCATAACGCAAAGAGAGACCTGCAGTCCTAACTTTGACCTCAAATATGTATGACAAGCAGGTCTATGGAGTTTCTTCTAGAAACAACTTAAGACAACTATATTTTCTTGCTGGAAATCTAAATCATTTAAACAAGAAATAAATCTGCTTTGCAAATATTAACATAAGAACAAGGACGCACGTTAGAAACTTCAATGAATTCAGAAACAATATGCAGAAGGACAACGCCCCTCTAGACAAGGAACATATAACATGTAATGTATATCACGAAGCAAGATTGAGATAATGTCAACAATCATACATTATGCAAGCGTTTGTTTGTGCGCAGATGGTAAGTTGATTCATCTTTTCATTTTTCCTCTGTTTTTTAGGATTTTTTACTCTTATCGTCTTCCTTTATACAAATAGATTATTTTAGCAAAAAGGTATTTTCTATGCGAGTCAACTACAGGTAATTTAATATGCCAAAGTGAAGCGCAAGTGGCACCAACAGTTAAGCCAACGAAAAAATAATAATTGCGAAAACGATGTAGTCGGGAGAAAACTTTCCCGAAAATTTTACCACTACCAGCACTAGTGGAAAACGAAAAATAAAAGAAAATCAACAGCAAAAGGTAGTGCAGATCCTCACCGGGGTCGCACTGCTGGTAGAAATCCTCCACATCTACAACAAAAAAGACTCGATTAACACTTCAATCGGTTAACAATAACAGAACAAAATGAATAAAAAAAACCAATCGACCAATAAACGCAAACACCCACATAAACGGGATCTTTAGGGTAGAAAACAAAAGGTAACATTTCGATGAAGGGGGGAGATGGAGGAAGGAGTAACAGGAGGCTAACCAGTGGTGAGGGCCTTGATCATGGCGGCCCTCCGGCCCTTGAAGTCCCGGAAAACCTCCTCCACCGTCCGCGGATTGTACTGCCCCGCCGATCCGCCATCCATTCCGCCCTCCGAATCGAGCGAGCGAGCAAACAAGCGCCAACGAGGAATCCGGGAGTTGATGCAAATATCAAATAGATTTGGGGAGGAGCTGCACACGGATCGAGCAGAGGAACAAGAGAATAAATATAATAAACAAAGAGAAGAAAAATAACGCCTCTTTACTTTATATATTTCTTTTGACTTCCCCGAAAGGGAAGAGCGAGTAGATCCGTAGATCCAAATGAAGAATTAGGGTAAATATCACGGTCGGACTCCGGTCCCGGGGCGGTCCGACACGGTCCTTTTCTTTCTCCAAACATAAATATCCTGTTTCAATTTTGTTCTGTCATTTATTCCTTTAAATCTAATTAAGAGATTTATTTGTAAAAAGCTCCTTTTTAAATATTCCTCCAGAGATTTCCTTCTGTTTGAAAACTTCTTTTGCTATGGACCATTTTGTCCAATATCAAAAATAAACAATTAAAAAGAATGAGTCCAATATCATCAGAAAAAGAGTGCTATGTGTAAAATGATGTCATTTTTTTGGCGTTGTGTTTGGGCAGAAAGAAGTTGTAACGAATAGAATTTAAGGGAGAAAAAAGGACTAAAAGAAAGAAAATTAAAGTGGATAGAATTTATTATATTTGTTTGGATGCAATAAATGAAAATTATAAAGCTTTTGAAAGAAGAATATAGAAATAACGATTTCCTTAAAATAAAAAAGAAATAACAATTTTCTTTAATAATCATAATAAATAAATATATAGCGTATTTGTTGCGTAAAGAAATATATAATAAGAAATAAATTTTATCCCATATTTGTCCAAAGGAGATAGAATTAAAAGAATATAAAATTAAAATTATATTTAATATATACCGTATAAAAAATTATATTTAATCTTGCTAGAGAGAAAAATGAATTTTCTTGTGAGAATTCAAATTTTGAAAATGCCAAAAGTAAAATTGTCAAAACAAAAAATATCAAAAATATCAAAAATTTAAAAATGCCAAAAGTAAAATTGTCAATATGAAAAATTTAGAAAAAATAAAATAAAAAATCAAGACCCGTAGTATTTTTTGAGGCTACTCTCTCCCCCTCCCTTTTAGCTTGTAGCTATCTCTTAGTATTTCTCCTTGTAAATCTACTTTTATCTCTATATTCAATGTTGTAATCTGAGCGTTTCAGCTATTTTGAAATGTCATTTCGATGGGTCCCTCGGAACTCTATGTTTCCTAAAAAAAAGAACTAACATGGTTCGAACTCGACGGAGTGTCGATCCTATGTCCACGGGGAGAAGAGTGCACTGCTCTTTATTATTAAGTGGAGAAAAATTTTAGCTAGTCAGAAGAATCAAGATAATAACCGAAAATAAAAAGCTTAAATGAAAAATATTGTATGTAATTGAAAGGAAAACTCGCAGTTGACTTCTTCTTCTAGATTGCATGTCGGTTGCTTGAACGCTCCTCTCTTTGTATTTTGGGGATTAAGATGGTTGACTATTCTCTCTGCATGTGAGACAGAGCCTCATTTTATATGAGTTGTGAACCGACTCTCTTCATATTGATCCACTTCTAAGGATAAAAGTCTAGATTCACTATTACTAAGGATGAGGGAGTCGAAATTCATTGCTAAGGATGAGGGAGCCGAAAAACTGATTTACAAAAATATATTGCATTGTGCCTACTCGGTCCAATTTCTCACGAGAAATCTGGTCTGCTATTCTCTTCATAAGATGATGATCAAATCTTTCGGAAAGGTGGAGAAGAGGTCGATACTTTGATCGGGTCCAGATGGAGCTTGTTTAGCGGTAAAAATTTCTGCAAATCTTCCTGCGAAATTTCCTCTGTTTGAAACAAAGGAATGAGTTGGAGAATAAGGCAAAGATTGATTACCATGTCTGCTTCCTGATTGGCTAAAGAAAGTGGACTCGCAGCTGCTGCTTATTTTGACCCGATCAAAATTGACTAGGTAAAGGGAAGCATACACACTTCTTGATCCATTGGCTTGCGTGTGATGTGAGCAAGGGCCATCAGGAGTTGGCGCCCATGTGTGTTGCACGTGGGTGCTGCTAGTGCAACGGGCTTGGCCTGCCCGCTTGTCCCAAACGAGCGGGCTGAGTACGCTATTAGATTTCTTCCTTTTCTTATTCAGCCCTGTAATGATTGGCCCAGTTCTTAATTCATGTCAGATTTAAATTGAATCAACCCCCATAATTTTCTCCTTTTATCAGATTTGAGCCTGATGTAGCTTCCTCATCTTCTCCTAAAAACCTTGTAGGGCTAACCTGTGCCCCAGATCAGACTAACCAAATTCATGCAGTGATCAAACTTGACCGTTGGTAGAACTTTGGTTAGGATATCTGCAGGGTTGTGGGCAATGTCGATTTTCTAAAGCTTGATTTCTCCTTTAGAAATGATATCCCTAACAAAGTGGAATCTGACATCGACGTGTTTTGTCCTTTCATGATACATCTGATCATTCGGTAGATGAATTACACTCTAACTATCATTGTGTACAATTATGTCTATATTGTGAGAAGTGAATTCATTTAAAAGGTTCCTGAGCCAAATCACCTCTTTAATTGCTTTTGTAATTGTCATGTACTCTGCTTCAATGGTAGAAAGGGTGACATTGAGTTGTAGTTCGAGTTTCCAACTTACTACGGTTCCATTTATAGTGAAGTTGTAGACGGTGATGGATCTCCTTTTATCAAGATTGCAGCACAGTTAGAGTCTAAAATAATATCTTGCAAACGACTCATTAGTTTTACAAAAAATGAGACTGGTTTTATAAGTACATTATAAATAGTGCACTATCCATTTAACCGTCTACCAATGTGTCTTTCCTAGATTTGTCATATACCAGCTCATAACACTAATTGCATGTGTTATGTTTGGGAGGGTGCAAATCATGGCATACATAAGACTACCAATAGAGCTTGGGTAAGGTACATGTATCATCCTCAGTCTTTCCTTTTCATCTTGAGGGTATAGCGATTCTGACAATTTGATGAGGCCATGGTTTCAAATACCGTACTGTACCGCTCGGTACGCCGGTATGTACCAATTTTTAAAAAAAAACGGCATACAAGATACCCGGTATTGGGCGATACCGGGTATCTCGGTAAATACCGCCCGATATCGGCGGTATTTATCAAATACCGCCTATACCGAACGGTATTTGATGTCATACTGGGTTATACCACCCGGTATAACCCAACAGCTCTTTTTAAGGGACATATAAAGCCCCAAAAATATATTTTTTACCCCCACTCACCCCTCTACTCATCTAAACTCTCTAAACTCTCAATCTCTCTCAATCTTTCTCAAACTCTCTCTCTCTCTCTAATCTCTACTTTCTTCATCTCCACCCCAAAACTCTATTGAAATGGCGCCGAAATCTCAAGCAAACCCCGCATGGCAGCACGGTGTTCGGTTGGAGAAGGCTAACCACTGGCAATGCATCCACTGTAATATGATTTATCGTGGTGGAGGCTTCACTCGATTGAAGGCACACTTGACCGGAACATCCGACGACGTTGTCAAATGCCCCAAAGCACCGCGTGGAAGTCCGACAGATGTTCAAAGATATGCTCACCAACAAGAAGGAGCAGCGTCTTAAGAATACAGCTCAACAAGCCGAGTTCGGCTGATGAGCTACCCAAGAAGTCGGCGATGGCCATTATAAGGCTCGGGGTGGCGGCGACCACGAGGATTCGGATCTTGAAGCCGATATTCGAGCTTCATTTGAGCATGTTGCATTCGAACAAGATCGAATGTACTATCCCGGATCTTATTTTGAGTATGGCGGCGGCAGTGGCAGCGCCGACTCGACTTCGACTGCCGGATCAATGGACCGAAGTGGTTCAATTCCCTCTGGTCCTCAAATTGGCCGGAGTTCTAGCATGAGAGTACCTCAAAGCAGAGGAGGCATTCATGAATTCTTCACAAACCTCAGAGCAAGTGGTAGGAAAACTAATATTAATGTTTCTGATCTTGATCCCAGTGCATTTTCTCCTCCATCAGCAAAGCAACTGCGCATAGACGATGCTTGGGGCAAGACGAAGAAGTGGGAGTTGAGGAGAGCCTCTTCAAATGGTTCCACTTCAGTCAGATTCCCGCAAATGCAACCAACAATTAATCCATACTATCGAATCATGGTGTCTACCATCCAAAAGGTAGGCACAGGTATTACCCCTCCAACTCCCTATGAAATTTCGTGTCCTTATCTTGAAGCAGAGGTCGATGAAATAAAGCAATAGATCGATGAAATCAAGCGACAGTGAGGGGAGTATGGATGTAGTTTGATGTGTGATAGTTGGACCGGGCCAACCCAAATGAGCATCATCAACTTCCTCATCTATTGAAACAGGAGGATTGTTTATCACAAGTCGGTGAACTCATCTAATGAAATCCATGACGCTTACTACATCTCAAAGCTGATGACGGAGGTGATCAAGGAGATTGGACCCCATAACGTTGTTCAAGATATAACTGACAACGGAGCCAATTTCAAAAGGGCGGGTGAGATAATTGAACAAGATTATCCTCACATATATTGGACTCCATGCGCAGCCCATTGTGTAGACCTAATGATGAAAGATATCGATGATATACCGATGGTGAAGTTGATGGTAAAGAAGGCGCAACAAATTACCCGCTTCATCTACAACCACACATGGGTACACGCCCTAAAGAAAAAATTTACATAAGGTGATTTATTAATTTTTATATAATTTATAATATTTATTTATTAATTAGTTTATCATAAATGATTACTAATGATAATTCCATATTTTAGGTGAAATTCTTCGATCGGGAGTAACTCATTTTGCAACCAACTTCATCGCATTAAGGTCGCTTCAATAAAAAAAGGTGGCCCTTAGAACCATGTTTACAAGTGAGGAATGGACTTCATCAATATATGTCGAAAAAACTGATGGAAAATAAACAGAGAAGTACATCATCAACACGCGCTTTTGGGATTGCATCGTAGAAATAATTATCGTCGTAGAACCTTATACAAGTTTCTATGACAGGTGGATATGAAAAAGATGCCTCAAATGAGCCATCTCTACCACTACATCCACCAAGCACAAGAAAAAAACAATAGTGTTATGATTTCTCCTGCCAAGTATGAGCAATTCATCGAAATTATCTCTGAGAGATAGGATAATCAAATGGGTCGTGATATACACATCGCATGTATTTTTTATTTAATATTTAGAAATTATTTAAATTTAATTCATTATGCTTAATTACTTATTCATTATCCTTAATTTTTTATAAGGTATTATTTAAATCCCGCATAACAATACAAATATAATCTTGGAACGGTCGATAGTTTATTACATCCCCTTCGCAAGGTCATACAACGAATATCGGGATCCAACTGAGAAGCGGCACAAGCTCTCAATGGATCAAAATGGTTTTGAGATGCAACTGGCAATTTCGAAGATTCATTTGCAATCTCCATCTGAGATACTATGGATCCAGGTAGATAGAATTTTTCTATCAATTTATTTATCAAAGATAAAATCTTGCTACTAAAATTAATTTTAAATTTATTGCAGTCGAATGGTGATTGCAATTTGGAACTGAAACTCCAACTCTTCGAAAGATTGCAACACACATCCTCTCGGAAACCACATCATCAAGTGGATGCGAGAGGAATTAGTCGACCTTCGCCTTGATTCATACGAAGTCACGCAACCGCCTTTCATACGCCCAATTAGAGAAGCTCGTATATGTTCATTACAACATGCGACTTCGAATGCGGGCATTACAGAACGAAGATAGAGATATTCCACATGTTAATCTGTTTGATGTCGAGTTCGTCCAAGGTGATGCGGACCCAATAATTGATTGGTGGAGTGCAATGGAGATTGGCCCGCCTCTTCTTCATGAACCAGGCGAACTACCTCGGACTTCACCAATTATATCTGATGTTGTTGAGTTTGAGAGCCAACCAGAAGACACAGACAGTCAAGCTCTTGAAAGGGACATGATCTTTGCTCCATTGGACTCTCAACGAGTTCGACAAGTAAGACGATGATCCACGTCCGACTCTCCATCTTCACAATCAAAGGGAAAGAAGAAGATAGCATCTTCACCTTCAAAGGCAAAAGACAAAGGCAAAGGCAAAGGGAAACGACCAATTGATCCTTTGGACGCGATTGCAGAAGCAGAAGAGGACGAAGAAGACGAGCCCTCGGTTCATAGTAGTAGCAGCACAGAAGACGGAGGAGGAGATGATGATGATGATGATGATGATGATGATGATGATGATGATGACACTGTCGTGCCATCAACACCGACATCTGCCGATCTGTGGACGAATGAGTAATACTTCGACCACTCCACCCAAGATCATGATCACAGTGCTAGAACCGAAGGAACAACTAAGGTGTACGAGAAGAGAGGCCGGCGTCGAGGAGGTGGACCGACAGCTTTGCAAGATTACCACCACAATATGATGAGTAGTTTGCAAGAAGTTTCTGAATCAACCTACTATGTATCAAGTATCTACTCAACTGATGATACATGGACTAGTTCTTGGACTGCCAATAAAGAAACACTGATGGGTATGTGGTATAATGGATAACAAGGCATGATGGCATGGGATAATTTTCAGATATGGGCATTGGAAACTTACAGTGTTGACATTAGTCGTATATGTCCCCAAGATATGTACGAGTACGATGGACGTCATTCGTTCGTATTTTAAATATTGTATTCATGTATTTGACATTTGAATATTAAATTTAAGTATTTCTTGATCAATTATGTGTTATTGGAGTTATTTTTAACAGCAAAATCAAAAAAAAATTGACTGATATGCATTTTTCGTATCGGCCCATATCGTGTCGGTACGGTACGGTACCGGTACATATCGGTATCGATATTTTAAACCATGGATGAGGGTATAACGATTCTGACAATTTGAAGTGAGCGACAAGAGAAGTTCGGACTGGTTTTGATGCTTGCAAGCCAAAACGTTCCACCACATTCTTCACATAAGTCTCTTGTGTCGGGTACAACTTTCTAGTTTTACAGTCACATTTTATACAAAGGATCTTCTTTGCAACCCCTAGGTCCTTATGCCAAATTCTCCTTTAAGAAGTTTCTTAAGCCGCTGATACCATTGTCTTGGAGACTACTTGAGACCATATAGTGATTCTTTTAGAAGGCATATGTAGTCGGCTTTATTTTTTTCCTCAAATTCTTCTGGTTGTGTCATGTAGATCTATTCATCTAAGTCTCCATGTAGGAATGACGTCTTTACATCAAGCTGCTCTAACTCCGGGTCTCGCATGACCACTAAGGCTAAAAGAACACAAATAGAGGTATGCTTAACAACATGAAAAAAAATATTTTTATAGTCAATACATTCCTTTTGACTATATCACTTTGCCACGAGCCGAGCCTTATAGATATCCACTTACACCTCACAAGTTTCTTGCATGAGGGAGGCTTCACAAGTTTTCAAGTTTTGTTTTTCTGCAATGACTTCAATTCTTCTACTATAACTTCTTCGAATCTGTTCCACCTAGGGCTTCTTGGCAAGTTCTTCAGTGTATAGTGTTTATTCCGCCACTGCAAGAGCATACATAGTAATATTTGCATACCTAGGATTAGGATGTGATACTTGCCTAGGGCGATTGGGGCGATGAAATAAGGGTGGTCCTCCTCAACATGATGGTGCTCCTCCTCGACCCTAACATGTTCTTCTGTTGTTTGTTCTGATGAAGCAGTGTCATTTGTTTCTATGGTGGTTGGTCGAGGCGCGGGTGTCGAAAACCAAAACTCTTAGGTAGCAGGCTGTGATGGTGTTTCTTTTTGTGCCGGTGGAGATGTAGGTTCACCATAGTCCTCCTTTTTCATTTTGAAGAGTACTTAATCATAAATATTACATCTCGATAGACTTCGACTTTACATTCAATTGGACACCATATTTTATAGTCTTTCACTCTTGTAGGGTACTCTAAGAAAATATATTTCTTTAATTTAGGTTCTAATTTTCCTTCATTTACCTTAACATAAACTGTGCTCCCTAAAATTTTGAGGTGATCATAAGAAACAGGCGACCCAATCCACTTTTCCTCAAACGTCTTGAATTCGATTGACGAGGGCAGATATTGGTTGATCGGGTAGCAAGCAGTGGATGTAGCCTCTACCCAAAAACATTTAGAAAAGTTAGCATTAGAAAACATACATTATACCCTTTCGGTGATAGTGCAGTTCATATTTCTGCTACTCTGTTCTGTTGAGGTGTGTAGGGAACTGTGCGATGTCGTATGATCCCTTCTCTAGAGTAAAAACTTTTAAATTCTCCACTACAGAATGTTAGGCCATTGTCGGTTCGTAAGGTCCGCACATGTCTACTGTTTGCTTCTCGATCATTGCCTTTCAGGACTACAATTTGGAGAAAATATCAAATTCATTTTGATCGGGTAGCAAGCAGTGGATGCAGCCTCTATCCAAAAACATTTAGAAAAGTTAACATTAGAAAACATACATTATACCCTTTCGGTGATAGTGCAGTTCATATTTCTGCTACTCTGTTCTGTTGAGGTGTGTAGGGAACTGTGCGATGTCGTATGATCCCTTCTCTAGAGTAAAAACTTTTAAATTCTCCACTACAGAATGTTAGGCCATTGTCGGTTCGTAAGGTCCGCACATGTCTACTGTTTGCTTCTCGATCATTGCCTTTCAGGACTACAATTTGGAGAAAATATCAAATTCATTTTTAATAAAATAGGCTCATACCTTCCTGGAGTAGTCATTAATGAATGTGAGCATGTATCGAGCTCCTCCTTGAGAGGTTCCATTGGTGAAGGCCCCCAAAGGTCAGAGTAGATATAGTTCAATTTTTATTTAGCATAGTATTGTCCATTATCATAAATGCAATGTTCACATATATCAAGTTTAGCTAATATCTATTTTGCAGGGAGTCCCTTTTGTTCAAGGATTGACATACTCTTTTCATTTTCATTGATATGCCCTAATCTCATATGTCATAATTTAGCAAGATCATCATCAGAGAGTTGAGAGATTACCATAGCCGCACTACCTATCTCAATGTTAAGAATTCCTTTGTGACTCTAAAAACTCCATCTTGAACTGAATACTTGTATCCTAGTGCATCTACGAAAGAGAGAGAAATTAATCTTTTTTTGAGATCTGGAACATGTCATACTTGGGTTAGGGTCCGTGTAATGCCATCATGCATTCTGCTATTTACTGAGCCAATTCCAACTACTTAACATGATGACATTTCTCATCAGACCTCCATTTCATTACTAGGGTGGTATATAGTAAACCAATCTCAGTGTTGCGTCATATGAAAAGAGCAACCTGAATCTAACAACAGTTTGTCTTGAGATCTAGCATAACAAGCAGAAATAGTGAGTACCAATATTTTCTCGTCCTCTTTGTGGGCGTAGGATGCTTCCTCATTTTGTTTTTCTTCCTCTTGTTGCCTCCATTTGAGATTACGACATTCTGACTTAATGTGTCACATCTTTTTGCAATAGAAGCATTGTATGTTCTTAGACTTGGATTTATATATGAACTTATCCTGACTTTTTATCTCGTGACTTGTTTCATCATCTAGTGTTAGGGCTTATCCATGATTTTTAGAGGATCTTATGGTAAGTTGTGAGTCGACAACCTCCTTGGGCACTAGCATAGTTGTCACCTCATCCAAAATGATAGTTTTCTTTCCATACAATAAACTTTCACAAAACTTTTTTAAAAGAAATAAGGAGTGTAATCAAAAGCATAAAGACATTATCTTCTTGTTCAAAAGTAACTCACATATCCTCAAGATCAACAAGAATAGAACGAAAAGTACTAATATGATGCTTAACAGAAGTGTCATCGATCATGCGTAAAAATATATTTTGTCTAAGTGTCATCTTACTTGTCAAAATTTTATCCTAGTAGATCGTAGCAAACTTGTTCCATGCATTCACAGTCATCATTTTTTAAACGACTTCTCATAATGCCTCGTTGGAGACACTCATGTACAGAGTTGCTTTAACACTTTCGTCGGCCCGATCTTTTTCTCTTTCAGTTTCTTCCATCATGTCCCGTCCAAGAATGGTGTCTTGTAGTTTCTCCTTAACTAGTATTGCATTCATCTTCAATGTCCATAACGAATAGTTGATGTTATGGTCTACCTTTTGGATTTCATATTTTACCCTTGACATTATGGATTGTTGGTTTTGATACCACAACTGTTAGGAAGAAAAATGATCTTCCTGCAATGATCCAAAATTTGAAAATGTCAAAAGCAAAATTGCCAAAACGAAAAATCCAATAAAGAGCAAAATACCAAAAATTTACACGGTTCAGACTCGACGGGATGTCGGTCCTACGTCCATGAGGAGAAGAGGGCACTGCTCGCTTTTTATTATTAAGTGGAGGAAAATTTCAACTAGTTAGAAGAATCCAGACAATAATCGAAAATCGAAATCTTAAATGAAAAATATTGCATGTAACTGAAAGAAAAACTCACAGCTAGATTCTTCTTCTAGATTGCTTGCAGGCTGTCCAAACGCTCCTCCTCTCTATGTACTTTGGGGATAAAGATGGTTGACTATTCTCTCTGCATGAGTGAGAGAGCCTCCTTTTATATGAGTTGTGAACCAACTCTCTTCCTATTGATTTGCTCCTAAGGATAAGGGAGCCGAGATTCTCTGCTGCTAAGGATGAGGGAGTCGGGATTCATTGCTAAGGATGAGGGAGTCGAAAATCTGATTTGCCGAGATATGCTGCATTGTGGCTGCTCGGTCCAATTTCTCCCGAGAAATCTAGTCTCTTATTCTCTTGATAAGATGATGATCAAATTCTCCTCTATTTCGAAATATACTTTCCTCCATTTTACTACTTAAATGTTTTTGCAAAAGCCTTTTAGTCGCTCAAAATGAAATGTATTTTTATCATGCATAACATAAATTTATTTATAGCCAGAGAAGATCAATAGTTTAGTATTTTTTTTAATGACTAAACATTTTTCAGTGACTAACATTATCCTTTTCTTGATTTTTTTAGTCATTTAAAGACTTTTGCAAAAGTCGTTAAGGGGGCGTTTGGTATAAGGTAATTCAGATGAATTATCGATAATCTGAATTAAAATTACATGGGCCCACCAAATTATCGTGTTTGGTTGAAACAAATTACCGATAATCTAGATGTTCATTGTAATCTATATTACCACTCAATTGACAATCCACATTACCAAGGGAGGGGGTGGCTATGTGGATTATCAGTAAATTATTGATAATAAAACTATCGCCTCATCTCGCGCTGCTACCTCCTCACGTGCCCTCCTCACCTGTCGACCCCCTCCTCATCTCCCGTGCAACCTGCAAGGTGATCTTTGATCTTCACCTCCTGTGCTGGTTTTGCAAGGATGACTTTTCATGATACAAAATGTTCATAAGTACGCATGCGAGATTTGAAATTTGTGATGTCATCATTTATACGGGCTTGGAACAATTACTACTTTAGTTTTAAGCAACATAAGTATCACATGGTTATGTAATGAGAGTTAATAAATTTTAATTTGTTTGAAAATATTTTAGTTAAATATATAAGTTTATCAGTAATCTTTTTTATACCAAATAAGATAATATGGATTACTAGCGAGATTACCCGTCCATGCCAAATATGGTAATGTGATATTACCGATAATTTTAAAAGTGATAATCTATTTAAATGATAATCTAGATCCCCAGTAATATTAAGCAGTAATGTACCAAACATCCCCTAAGTGCCTATATATGTTAAGTATGGAATGAATTTATTTTTGACAATTTATTTAGCATTTCTTAGTAGTTAAATATTTTTTAGTAACTAAAATTATTATTATTTATTCTTTAGTAGAAAATCTTTAAGAACTTTCTTGATTAAGTGTAGCATAAATTTATTTTTGGTAATCCCTATACGGATTACAAAAATTAAGAAAACGATAATTTTAGTCACTAAAAATACTATAGCGATTGTCAAAAATGGATTACAAAAATTAAGAAAACAATCATTTTAGTCACTAAAAATACTATAGAGATTGCCAAAAATAAATTCATATTATACTTAACAAAAAAGAATATAATTTTATCAATTACAGACTATTGCAAAAATCTTTAAGTAATTAAAGAAATAAAAAATAATAATAATTTTAGCCATAAAAATATTTAGTCACTAGAAATTAAAACCCTATAGGGAATGTCAAACATAAATTCAAATTTTAACAAAAAACAATACATTTAAGCAAAATATTCAAGTGAATAAAAGATTAAGAAAATTGTAATTATAGTTATTAAAAAAGTATTTATTCACTAAAAATATATTAAAATATTAATATGAAAAGATATAAATAAATTCATGATATGCAGTTTTTTTTTATTTTGAGTACTTTTTAGAAATGGAGGTCATCATATTTAAGAATTGGAGGAAATTCTAATATTAGAATATTCTGGATATTTAAGCAAATATGAGAATTTTGAAAAAAAATTATTATGGATAGGAGAATTTTATTTATTTTTATAATAAAGTTAAAAAAATCTCTAACGTACATATGTTATTTTATAAAGACACACATTTACCATCTGGCTTTGTTTTTTTCTTGTCAGAAGTGCATCAATTGAAACTTGAAAGGACTTCCAATTGAAGTAATTTAGTCATAGCAATCAAGTGTTTAATAAATAAACTTTTAAAGAGTGTTTTCTAAAGTACTTTCATAAATAAAAAAAATTTGGCGACAAAAAAATGCTTCTGAACCAGACTAACCCCTCGGGCCTATGAAGCATAGCTCGGCCTAGCCACCCAAGGACCCAAATCGTGTTGGGCTGACCCAAGTCAGGCTCAAGAGCTGCACCTAGTCATCCCGAGAGCATTTTTATTTTTGACCTATACTCGAAGAATTCAAATGTAATCACAATAATATTAAGGGACATAATTCGGCAATTGACTCATTCAAGATATATCCTCGCGATAATTGGAGAGAAATACTTGTCGAATATATTTCATCAATGGTCTGCCTTATAAATCTTGTGTCTATATGTATCATATTCTTATCCAATTTCATACAGACGCATCTCGAATTCGTCATTACTTAAGCGTCGGAGTATCTTTGTATGTCGGTGTTCCCGATCTCAGGCAAGAACAACTTCAAATAAATCAAATAATCTAATTAAAGTTATTATAATTAATCAATGAAATAGAAAAACAAACTCATACAAAATTTATAATTAATAATCACATGTTAAAATAAGCTCTAGCACTTCAAGTATATATTTCATTAAAATAGGGAATGGCTTTATAATTTTCATTCCATTTCTCTTCATTTCAAGTATATATCTAAGCAAGCTCTAGCACAAGTCTCTTATATTAATTTAAAGGAGAATATGATATTAAAAAAGAATGGTGAGAATCAGATATTGGCCTGGGGGTTGACCAGATTAGTAAAATCCTTTCATTCAAAATTCATATTTTGTTGATTGGCCAATAAGGGTAAACTGATAGACTTGTCATCAGCATCTGAAGCCGTGAAGCGATATCAAGTATGTCCAACAAGCCTATTATTCACTGGTCAAATGCATCATGCAGTGATGCAGTCATGGAGATTCTCAATTTATATGAAAACTTCTTCAAGTTCAATTTAGTTTAACTATGTACTGTGAAGACTATGATCATTTTTCTATACAATAAGGCTTTTAGAATACATGACCACTTTTAACATCATATCATCAAAGCCTATCGTTTCTGAATTTGACTAGTATAAAGTCACAAATTGCATATGCCCCTAATTAAATCAAGTGTTTAACTTTCAACCCGATTAGTACATTAGTACAGTCTAATAAAATGACAACTTTGACAACCTATTCCTTGTGTAAAATCATCCACATTTTGAGCATTAATAATGGTGTTTATATGTATATATATCTTTCAATCGATGGCAATGAATAACTCACCTAACCAAAGATCATGCACCATTAAAATCTATAAGAGTGATTTTGAGCATATCAACTTTGTCGTTCTTAATGCAAAAGATAAATTTCGAGGATGAAGGTTTTTGTGAAACAGCAAGACTAGTCAACGAAGTAGCTTATTATAGGATAAAAACACAGGAGAAACAACAATAAACAATCAGCTAAGAATCAGATAACTTTTATGTTGAATCCAAACATACATAACTAGGACAGGAACAATTGATCCTATCTGCAACATGTAAGCCTTTTAGAGACTCTAATGACTCAAATTGAAAGTACATGTATGATGTTTTTCTCCGTGAAACAATCTTTCAACCTTATTCCATTTTAATACAATGTGTCAATATCATGCTCGTTTCAGAAGCAGGATCATTCGTAGACACAACTTTGACATCTTCTGGGCATTGCACAAAAAACTAGCTTAAAGTTTCCTGGATTAACTGCACAATGAGGATGGTTTCTGTACCACTAAATAAGAGAATTGCTGGAGCATCTTAGACGTTCGATTTGCATGCTTGACAAGGACCTCTTCCTCAGCCAATATTGGCAGATCATCCTGCTGCATCATCTATAAGACAATGGGAAAGTATATCATGAAAGAGCAAGATTACAAGCTAATTGAGAGAAAAATCTAACACCATAGACAACAATATCCATAACAATATTACAGCCACTAGTTTTCTTCATATGTGGGATAAACCACATTAGAAACATTTCTATTCCTTTACATGCTTATTATATATGCACTTGTTCTTCCATGATAGTTGTCAGTTTACAAGTAATATTACAGAGCATTGATCAATGTAGCCAACCTTAAATAGCTAGAACTATACAACTTGTAGTTGTAGTAGTAATTATGCTATGTGGTGAATAACTTAGTTCTCTCTTGTCAAAATTGTTTTCAGTAGTAAATAAAAGTAAAGTTGGTTCTTGAAAAGTAGTACTCCAAATAGCAGTTTTCTTTGTTATGCAGAGAATTATTGGTGCATTACATTTTGCAGCTGTAATATTTAATCAGGTAGGTTACCCTTGTCATTGTCAAATTTGCAGTTCAAGTTGCAGTCCCTTATCTCCGGAGCGTAATGATCCAGGAACAACTGGATTGCTCTCCAGTACCGATCTCCACCAGAGAACCATGTATCCATGTGCATTCCATTTGGGAAATCCACAAATCTGCAATCACTGTTATTTTCTATAGCTTTAGTGTACAGCATTTGCATGTGTGCAGGGGGAACCAACTCATCTTGCAAACCAGATAGAAATAGAATAGGTTGTCCAACCTGCATGACAAAGCACGTGTAAAGAGCTTCATCAAAAATGCTATTAATCAAATAAATAGATTTTTAAAATGGGACACACTTTGAAAATATTAATATAGTCCCATGTAAAAGCCTTTAAGAAGAGTGATAAAACTCTTGAGTTATAAATCACAAACAGGTTCCTATTTAAGATGGTTCTTGTACAATGTTTTAGATATGTCCTAGAGATGACACAGCAGCCTGACTTTAGTACTGGATTGGCAATTTAAGTCTTTGAAATGGGTCCCATTAGTTTCACTTTATTTGTTCTGCTGAGGGATGAGTTTTACCACCACAACAAGATTGATCTTTTGAAATCCTAGTGACCAGGGTTCCAGTCACAGAAACAATCACATACTTTTCCTTATGGACTGCTAAACATATATGGATTAGTTCAACAAGAAAGAAAGGTATATGGGTCATGGAACTTTAACATGAAGTTCAGATGAAATATAACTAGAGGAAAATGTAAAGAGTGAAATAGTGACCTATTCCAACCAACTCTAGCTAAGTATCAGTTAATTCCAATTAGTCCTAGGCAATCAATCATGACTTTGTGGAATCAAATGTATTATAATGGATCTCAACAAATCCAACAAATTTTAGTTAATCTTAGACCAATTTCAGAATGATGCTCACTCATATCAGGCAATGGTAGATTCTGGCTGATCTTCTGACAACTGATTCGATTGACCTTTTCATTTAAACAAAAATTAAAATTACTATCCAATGATACAAATCTTAGATGAGTAATATAAGGGTTTTCTTGTCATATTTATTTAGGTGTAGGGTCAGCCATATTGATTTGAAGTCTAGTTCTTCTGGTCTTTTTAGTATTTTTATGGTGGCTCTCACTGTGTTTTGAGAAAGCTGTGTGAGCCTTCTCCTAGTCCTTCAATTTCATCTAGTTTTACTATTCTTCCATTCACTTTGACCGGAATGATTCTAATAAATTATAGGATACAAAGCACAACACAAATAGATTAGGGATGAGCAGGATTCCCAATTTACCAAGAAAACCAATTAATCGACCGAACCGAAACTGATTTAACCGAGCTGAATTTACCGAACCAATTTCGGTTCGGTTTTCGGTTCGGTTAATTTTCCATAAAAAATTGGCTTTAACTAAATTTACCGAAAAAATTAAATTTTAAAAAAAAACTATTTTACCCCCAACAAATCATTTATTTACCTATGTATCTTGACCCTAACAGTTAGGACCTAACCCAATAACCCAACCCGAATACCCGCACCTGAACCCAGCCTTCACCTCAGTCCCTAACCCATACCCAATAACTAAGTCCTCGTCTCCTCTCCTCGATCCAAAATCTCCTGAATTCGAAGACTTCTCCCCCACGCGACGCAACTCGAATGGCGAATATGCACCGGAATCCCCTTCTCGTTCTCGGCTTCAAGCTTCTCCCCCCAAATCGGCAGTCGGTGAGCGCCGTGAGCCTACTCTTTCTCCCAAAACGGTAATCTCCCGACTCCCATTCGGCCATTCTCCTCTCCCTCTCTTCTTCACACCGGCGCCCTAAGCCCCTAACTTCCTGCTCATCTCATTCAGTCCTCATCCGGCGGCGCCCTAACTTCCCAAATCCTACTCATCTCCTTCAGTCCTCATCCGGCAACATCACTACATCAGGCGCCAGGCGGCCGGTGCCCGGCAGCACTGCAGCAACCAGCAAGGTATGATGGAATATCAGTATATGTTGAGAAATGATATTAATGTCCATGTGTTGTTGGTTTCATAAATTGATTAAATTTATGAATTGCTGGTTTCACTGGATTAAGTTTGTGACCCAGGAATTCAATTTTGATCCCGGAATTGTGGATTAATGTGAAATGGTTAATTCGGTCGGTTAACCGAACCAAACCGAAATTTTTCGATTAATTTGGTCGATTAACCAAAAGTTTCGGTTCGGGAAACGGTTAATAGGAATTGTAGAGAATCGGTTTAGTTAATTTACCGAACCGATTGATGCTCACCCCTAAAATAGATATTGAAGTGCAAATTCTTCAATCCCAACTTCCTTCTATGATATGCTATCTTAAAACTGAACTAGGCTTAATGTGGTGGCCGTCTATACTCTAAGAATACAAATAGGAGAGAAATGAAGTGCCATCCAACAAAATATGTCTCATTTTCTTTTCTGTTGCCCTTGGGAGGTGAATCTGTCATGCACTTAATCAGACCTTAATAAAGCACAAATCTCACATGGATAATGAAGTCATCAAAACTCTTGGCCTCTTGGGCAAGTTTGCTTCATAGCAGATTAGCAGTCACATCTCACAATAAGCACACTACATCTCAAGAACATTTGTATCAAGGGTGTCTAATAAATTCCACCCCAGTTCATAGTCACCATTAAAAATCACTTTCGACATACATGCAATTATTGACAACAATATCTGCCAGATTATTTGCAACACATCCATACGTCTGTCAACTTTAAGCTAATAGAAATCAAGGAGAAATCTAACATGGTGCCGAATAAGCTACTACGTAAGCCAACAGACAAGCCTTAATGGTCCTAATTTGGTCCCTGGCAGGAAATACCTGCCAAAATGGATAAGTCAACACATCCTGTGCATTTTTACTATTTCAGATGTGAGAATGAAAACAGAAGAGAAGAGTAGAAGGAAGAAGGATTGGAAGATTGATTAAATGTACCTAAATTCATGGTTTCAAATACCGTACCGTACCGGGCGGTACAGCCGATATTTACCGGTTTTTTGAAAAACCAATATACGAGATACCCGGTATTGGGCGATACCGGGTATCTCGGTAAATACCGCTCGGAATGAGCGGTATTTATCAAATACCGCCCATACCGGGCGGTATTGCCCGGTATGACGTAACGGCTCTTAAAAAGAGCCGTTGCTACAGTGGCATATAGCCGTTTGGGGCCGGATTTAAAATATTGTATTCATGTATTTGACATTTGAACCTTAAATTTAAGTATTTATTGATCAATTATGTGTTATTGGAGTTATTTTTAACAACAAGAAAAAAAAAATTTGGCTGGAAGGTTTTTTCGTACCGGCCCGTAATGTGTGTCGGTACGGTACGGTACCGGTACCGGTCACTGACCGAGATCGGTACCGGTACCGGTACCGGTATTTTAAACCATGCCTAAATTATTTGTTCCATTGCTCTCTTGGCATTTCCATGGAGAGAATGCATATCCATCTCAAAGGCTAAACTTGTGTAGAGTATCCTGGGCATTGAGGTATCAATTCTAATTCACACTTGCTACTAGAAAATTGGTGACGATGACAACCAAGATCAAATACCACCAGTAGATCAAGGAATGGTTGGAAATCAGAGCACAACATCAACAATTACCAAGAGAGGAAGAACAAGGTCATCGTTCTGAACCATTATACGGAAGATAGGACCTCTTTAGAACCATTAAATACCGAAGGAGATACAAGACTAGTGCATCATGCATCAATTTTTGAATTGAGGGGATTTCTACACTAAAAATTTCGACAACAGATCCCAAGATTGCAATGACCAATGAGGCAACAATGCCCAATGCAAATAGTTGATGATGAATGCCAAAAATTGGACCAAGAAGAGCAAGAGGAATCAATTGTGCTTTTAGTCAAATGGTTTGGGTGTGGTGTTGGTTGCCATTCTCATGCATAATGGAGAGACAACAACAAGTTTTCAAGGAAATCTTACACCGGCTTGAGTCGCTTGATGTTGTTGTTATTTCCTTTGTTTAATCCTTGCTCGTGTCATGGTGAAGCATGAGTTGATGCTTGTCTAAGCGTTGGCCAATATATCAAAGAACTCACCTCCTCTCACGCCACGAAGGCCTGGCAATTTTTTCCCTTTCTACATGGCCATCCACAATGAGAAGGCTGTATAAAGAGTAGTGGACATACTGCTGAAGCATATGCTCATACAAGTCCCTCGTCAATGGCAAGAGGAGCATAAAGCCATAAACAAGAAGGCATGTGGTATTCTATGGATTCTTAAGCTGCAAGAGAAGAAAAAAGGAATTCGAGCACACATTCCTTGTGTCAATACTAAAGAAGAAGATGTTCTGAGGGTAGACGTGGAGCTGATTTCATAGTCTCAATGTTGTGGAAGCTTTCAAAGAGGCATGGAGCTGGAGCGGAAGAAGGGAAAGAGATGAGGTGTTTTATGGAGGCTATGCAAGCAAGGGTGTTTCATGAACAATGTACTTCGAGCAAGCCACTGCACGTTTGAGATCTATGAGGAACATGATGGTGGCATCTTAGTGCAACCGCTCACCGCCTTCCCCCCTACTCCATGCATGAGGACATCCCCAAGGAGCATCACACCACCCATATCATGCATCCTTCCCTTCCACAAGCTACGATCAATCTCAAACGACTTCAAGGATGTCCAGCCAGTCATCTACAATGTCAATCAAAGCATCCTTCCCATCTTGCCATGCTCCAGTGATACCCTCATCAATTACAAAAACATGACGCATTAACCATCAGCCTCTGACTGCCCCACAACATCCTGATATCTTCTTTGATAAGCTTGATGATCAGGAGATATGTGCCTACACTTGGTGGATGGCAGAGAACCAAACCAGGGCCATTAGGCATCAATGTGTCATCTTATATGGCAGCTTATTTGGTGCCAAGTCATATCATCAATCACCTTTTGTTAGCCTAGCTGACAGAGATATCAATATATTATAAAAATTGAGTTAGGGTGATCAAATCCTATATTTTTTGTTTAGGTACCAATACAAAACTTTGGTGAAAGTTCAAGTACTAGTGGCGTAATTGACCTTAAACATAATTCTTTAGGTTGTAAAAGTCTTCACTCTTAATCAACTTCTTATTTTGGTTGAATCTTTACTAGTTCTGGATAACAAGACAAAGAATACAAATAAAAAGATATAGAGGTAAATCTAGAGAAAATTGATTTAGTCTTTGAGATGGTCAGAGGTTTTTGTTTCAGTGGCCTGTTGGAAAAAAAATCAATAAAAAGAATGTGTTGATCCAAAGGCAGTTTGCACAGAGCATATGTCCTAAAGAATTACAAACATCCCAACTATAGAAAGTTGCTCTACCTGAATTTATATGGACTACTTCCAAGAAAAGGTATCCTTCTGATTTTGGAGAAGGAACCTTCAGTGAGGTCATAGGTTGCCATCTCAATAAAACAAGTCAGATTTGGGTCAAAGGATTTCAATGGTCTAAGGAACATTTTTAGTAATAAGAACAAACTACAAAGGGTGGAGGGTATGTTGGTTGTACTGAGCACTTGAGATAAAAAGGAATAGATTAAACGTAAAGCTGGCCTCACCCAACACTAACAAGCAAATATAGATAAGAGAAAGCAAACAATTCGAACAATCATAAGATGTCAGCTAATCTGCATCATAAATGAAATTTCTGAATTGGTTATATACTATAAACATTCACAGTGAAACTGACAGTTCAAAACATGAATTCATAAACCAATAAGCTACCTGAACAGAGTTTTCCACTAACACAGACACTAACCTTTCCAATGATATCTATGGTGCTCCATGGTGAACGCACAACATAATTAAGAAGCTTTGGGCCTTTAGACCCATTGCCAATGAACCACTTCAGGAAAGGAAACATAATGGCAGCCATGTCCAAGATGGAGGTGAAAGTATTCTCTAATACAAGAGCAGAAACCTGGAATTAGAAATGAAAAATTAGGATTTAAGAACATGAAGATAATCATTAAAAGCAAATATCTGCAAAGATACAAATAACTTGCATGAGAATCTTTTTGCAAAAGAGATGCACTTAACGACCATGTGCAGATGAAAAGTCTCCTAGTGTGGTACTAGGACCTATGACCTACATTTTATTCCACAACTACTTCAAATCCTTCTAGGAAGACCATAAAATGCCACATATGGCACCCTATCGAAGCAAAAACCTACAGGATAAACCAGTTAATAATGACTTTTTAAAAAATTCAAAGGAGAAATTGTTTGATCTTCAAATTAAAAACTATTAGTATTGGTTAATGAACAACAAATCAAAAATACTTGGCCCCACTGTGTTCTTGACACAGTGGATCAACACAAACAAAAATCAGCTCTGATGAGGATTCAACTTACAGAAGTATAAAGAAAACAAGCCATCAAAAGAAGAAAAGGGATCATTTCAAGCATAATTTAAGGCAGCAATGATATAACAAATCTTAAGATAATAAACAAACCATTCAGAAAAGTAATTTATGGATGTAACACCTGCAGAATTTAAAAGGCGACAACAAAATATGCAGCAGAAAAAAATAGCTCCTTTTCAATAAATACCTTATCAGGATTGTTTCTTGCAAGCATTGCTCCAACTGCACCTCCTAAAGATCTTCCAAAGACAACTATTCTTGATGTGTCAATATCAGTTCTCTGTGTTAGATGATCTAGTGCTGCCTAATTAAGAAACAAAACTCTTGGTATTCATGAATAATAATCAAAGGACATGATAGCATACAAAAATAATAGAAAGGGGAAAAAACATCAACAAACCTGAGCATCCATTATAATACCATGCTGTGATGGGTAACCATCACTTTCCCCATACCTGTTTAATCATGCATACACATTCATCACAGAAAATAGAAATGTTATGAACAGTATTAATTGCCAAACTTCAGATAGCATCATAGCGACAAACAAGAAAGTAGAAATCTTATGGCAAAAGAATACCCTCTATATGAAAGCATGAATACATTGCACTGCAGCCTCTGCATCATTATCCGAACAAATTCAAGCCGGTGAGCAATATCTAAGCAACTTGGTTATGGCCTCAACAAATACAAAGTGTGGAAGTAATAGAATTACTAGATAATACTGTCATAAATGAATATTTTCAGGATACTTCCAGCATTTTCTTGGAAGAAAAGTATTGTTGGACCTGCAGAAGAATGACAAGATCATATGATAGTTGCAAAAGGGGATAGATCATTGAAATGCAATAAACAAAGTGTCAGAATGCTCAAGAAAATGGAACTAGTCCAGTTACTATGGTAACTGGCATATTATGAAAATATGCAAGGTAAATGTTTTCAGGTTCATAACATAGTACAGGTCATTGAGAGCCTTAGAGCAGAACACATCATGAATAAAATTGTGAACCATATGATTATCCTTTTGTGTTTCATTTAAAAATCAAACATTTTAGTAAATTTACAAAATAATGGGAAATATAAAGTAGCCAAATATTAAAGGGAGATGATAGAAGTATCATGCATAACTCTTGTATAGAACCATAGTTGTCGGGGGCGAAAAGTGCAACGATGCGCAAAGGTCCCCGGGAGCTATAGCGCAGTGCGAAGCGCGCACTTTATTGAAATAAATTGCAAAATAAAAACACAGGTATATATTTTATATATACACCAAAAATGCCAATAGATTCCAACTATCATAAAGAACGACAACTAAATATTCAAGAATGATGAAGACCAAATATATAAAAAGAAGAGCAGGGACGTGTAGGAGGAAGAGGAAAGGACGTTTGCATGTAGTTTGACTTTTGGGCCGCCTGCGACTTCCAAAAAAATGCTTCGCCTTCCAAATAAAACACTGAAGATGAAGAGACAAAACACCTCCAGCGTAGCGCACTTCTTGCTGCGATGTCCTATTACGCAACGGCGTAGATAGCGCTGCATAGTGCGCTACACTGAAGTGTCCTACACATAGCGCAGCAAAGCGCACAGGGTGCGCGTTGCCGCACTACACGCTTTAACACGCTATGTGTGCTATTGATAACTATGTATACAACATATTGATTTCTATGAAAGTAACCAATGTGCCCCTCCCTAAAGTGGTCAATCTTAGATGGCAGGTATATATTGATGCAATGATATTGTTTATGAAAATTGATAATCAATTAGTTAGAATTCCTAACCTATTCATCATGAAAACTTTTATTTTAGTGCATTTTGTTGAGATAAAAAGAGAAGATAGAACTAACTTGTGGTAAATGAAGTAAGATTAATCTAATAATTTAACCATTCATTGATGCTTGATACAAACAACAAACAAAAATGTCAGCAAGATAGTCACTGGAAAAGAAATCTGAAGATCAATGCATTGAAGGAAGCCTAACGACATTTTCAACAACTGGACTTTCACCATCTAGCCATCTAGGATATAGAACCTATTACACTGCCTTGCCTAGTAGTGTGAGTCTTGTGTTGCTTTCCCACAAGTTCATGATGTGAACAAACAGAGCTTAGTTATAACTCTATAGAGTCACAACAAAGACTGTTGAGTCTATAGGAATTGGCAATTTGGCATTAAATCCTAAGTTCTTAAACCACCATGTAGCATGTCAGACTGTTTAATGTACCATTGTTTCTAAACATATGTTTGTTCCTTTTGATGCTTAACTAGTTTTTCTTTCTACTTCCGTTTGGATGTATGATATGTTCATTTTCAATCATGTCAAGCAAAAGTGCAAAATTCCTTAATGAAGCAGTAATGTGTAAGGCTTAAAATGAATCTCATTCAATGGCTTTCAGGAATCCTTCCTGAGGTGAACCCCTTCCAATCTACCCATCATTTTTCTTCCACTATCAAACTTCACTTTAAGATCAAATATCTATTTTCGTTTAAATACTAAACACAAAATGGTATAACAACCAAAACAGCAGGGTAATGACTGTGAACCTCTGTGTGCTTATGTTGTTCTTGATGTATATCTTTTCACTCATAAGTTTTAATACCAAAGAAGTAACTCAACAGATAACCCCCAAAAAAGTTTCCAGAAGATCGTTCCACCGTTTTCCACGTTTGAAATACTGAATAAAGAAGGCTTGGGTTAAGCAATGAATTCTGGTAGTGAAAAGGGGATGATTGTCATTGCAATATTGGATTCACAAATAAGCGACGTTAGTCACTAGATTCGCAAATAAGATGACAAGTGTACGCGAAACGTAAATATGACCTAGATATAAGCTGGATTCCAAAAGTAGCAAAGAGCAATTTTAGCATTCCCTGATCCTAACTCGTAGAACTCGGATCTGTAAAAGACGACAAAATGACTTAAAATAAAGGGAAACTCGGAACACCGATTTTTTTAAAAAAATCACCTTTTCCTATATCCAGTATAAAGGGAAACTCACAGATCCCAATGAACAATAGAAAGCAGCAAGCACATCCAAGCAACCCTAAATCTAGCTCTAGATCCAATCACGTAATTTCACCAAAACCCTAATTGTATTAGTTTTCGAAACAGAAAAAAAAAAATCAAATTATCAAAGAGGGATCCTGGCATTCAAAAAAATGGGATTCACTGGTGGCACATGAAAATGATAGCAAAATCTCTTGCAAAGAACCCTAGGTAGATCAAGAAGGTTCCTGTATCCACCTGGCTTCGAGGGCAAGTGCTTGACGAACCAGGCGTGTAGGCGGACGCCGTCGGCAGCGTGGAGGGTGACATCCTCGTAATCGAGGTGAAGACGGGCAGGAGTAATGGGGTAGGCGCGGGCGAGGCCAGGGAGAACAGGGACATACACAAGCCGCTCCTGGAACGCCACCAGCGCAACCATCCCGACGACCACCACGCCGCCCGCCCCGTACACCAGCGCCTTGAGAAACGATACCATCGCCGTCTCCGGAGAATTCCGTCGAACAGGCGGGCGGCAATAGAAAACGAGCTCCCGGTACCAGGGGCGTTCGGCCAACCGGGGGAAGAGTAAACATAAAAGATAGATGCCGCACGTGCAGGGGAGTGCTTTTTTATAGTGAAGCTGCTTAGGTCGCAAGTACATGCGAGCAGTCTCTGACCAGTCACCTATTGCCACGTCGGTCAATGAGCTCATACTAATGTTTCCTTGCATGATCTGGCTTACTTGTCTCGAACAAAACAGGCAACAGGATCTCTCCACGAGACAATGACGTAGTTGAACTAGAGTTTTGGGCCCAGTCACTTCGTGCCACATCCTTTTCGATGAAACGTCTAATTATTGATAGGGGATGAATTTTCTATTTCCTGTATATCGTGAAAACACAGTATCATCTTAAATATTTTTAGGGCTGATTTGTCGTTTATGAATGAATTAATAGACTACTGCCTACCTTTCAATGTTGAGATGGCCGAGTTGGTCTAAGGCGCCAGATTATGGGTTCTGATCCGAAAGGGCGTGGGTTCAAATTCCGCTCTCAACAAAGCATTTTTTAATTCAATTAATTTCAGTCTATCAATTTTTTTTTGTAAAAAGCAAACATATAAATAATAAATTATAAATTATTAAGTGTACATTAAATCCCACTCTCAACAAAGCATTTTTAATTCAATTAATTTCAGTCTATCAAATTTTTTTTCAAAAAAGCAAACATATAAATAATAAATTATTAAGTGTACATTAAATCCCACTCTCAACAAAGCATTTTTTAATTCAATTAATTTCAGTCTATCAATTTTTTTTTCAAAAAAACAAACATATAAATAATAAATTATTAAGTGTACATTAAAAATTATTGATAATACTAAATTTATAATTGTACATTTTTTCGATAAAAATTTATAATTATACTTGATAATGAAATTCTCTGATTTATTAAAATATATAAATAATAAATTAATGAAAAATAAAAGAATCACATGTGAATTTAGATAAACAATATTATTGTGTTTACGCTTTGTAATTGTTGTGCTATAAAGCTATTTTTTTGAAAAAAATAATAATATTCTCCTATAAATATTGATTAATACAATTGGTTTATCTTTGATGATAACTAATACTATCTTAAATAATCAATTTTTAAAAAAAAATTATAAAAGGAATCATCAAGACGAACCAACAACGGTGGTTGGTACGAGTGGTTCAACACTTGTTCTTCTCAAGCAGGGTCTCAAATTTGAGTCTTTTGAACCGAAAAAATTACTATTGTGACAATTTTGCCCCCTTAGTGGGCCGACTCAAAAAAACTCGTAGTATCGGATTATGAATCCACCAGTAGCTCAGTGGTTACACATCCGATTATGTTATCAATAATTAAGTTTGGGGTTCAATTCTTAGTTGTAGTATTTTTATGCACCTTTTCACGTCTTTATATGCACCTTTTCACGTCTTTATATGCCTTGCAAAATGTGCCTTGTACGATATAATTCTCGTGTCTTTGTACGCCTTCCAAAAAAGCATCAAAACCTAAAATATATATGAAATTTTGATGAATGAATGTGATGAAGATCGGTGGATGAAGAGAGGGCGAAACAAGGCAACTGAGTCAAGTTGGTTTTCGAGACAGAAAGTGTCGTCTGACCCACTTGATTTGAAGATGACAAAGCTGATGAAAGAGGTGGGATCTTCTTTGTTTTCTTCGAGGATCAATAGACAAAGGGAATATGTTAGAGAAAGATTGACGATGGAGAATAGAAGATCAATATCTTCGACACAAGGTAAACCTAGTTCTTCAAATACTCATATGGAGTTAGAGAAATCAAGAGAGAGCTCGGGACTTTCTATGAAGATCACTAAGTCTCAAGGAAGAGAGCAGCTGGTGCAAATGAAGACAATTTTGGTATTTATCATGTTTTTAACCGACGACTCTAAGTCACTCAAATTAGTTATTTTTTAAAATTTTAATACTTTAATTATTACATTTGCAGTTTGCAATCTTGTATTGCGGATTTTTTGTGCTGCAATTTCTTTTTTAGCCTGCAAATGATATTAATTATAAACACAATTTGTAAATACTCTGTGTTTGTTTGCCTAGTTTTCAGTTTTCATTTTCGCGAAAACTGAAAAGTGGGTTCGAAACTGTGTTTGTTGAGGAAAACACGTTTCGTTTTCGAGTCTTATTTTGCGAAAACGAGTTTTCGCGAAACACCATTTTATACTAATTCGAGAAAACGGCTTCTGCTCGTTTTCGCGTTTTTTGCGAAAACTGGCGAAACGAGCGGTGGCATACTTGTAATTATGATGCGAAATCTGCTCGTTTCGTCCGTTTCAATTGAAAACCAAACAAAACCCCAATTCACTCGTCGGCTCAACCACACGACCTATCACTCGATCCCGAATACGGCTGCTGGCAACATAGGCGACAAGTTGTCGCCACCTCCTTTTTCGATCACTCCTAAGCGATTCCCATCGCCGACTTCGGTGAAAAAGAACCGACTCATCACTCGTCGGCGATCTCGTTCATTAGGTATATTTTTTTTTATTTTAGGCATTTTTCCGAATTAGGGTTTTGATGTTCTTGAGTTCTTCTGACTATTCTTGAGATGTTTCTTCGATCTATGTTTTCTTTCTTCGAGTTAGATTTTTTCCGAGTTGGTTTTGATGTTCTTGAGTTCTTTCGAGATTTGATGTTCGGGTTTTGATGCTAGGATTTATGATGATGTGGTTTTGCTTTGCCTCGATCTAGGGTTTTGATGGATTTTCCCGATCTAGGGTTTCCAATCCAATAAGGTTTTCGATCTAGGGTTTTCGATCCATGTTTTGGATCAAGGGTTTTGATGGATGTTATTCTGATATAGATCTTTCGATCTAGGGCATTGATGATGTTTTGACCTAGGGTTTTTTCGAGTTGGTATTGATGTTCTTGGGTTCTTCTGAGATTTGATGTTCGGGTTTTGATGCTAGGGTTTATGATGATGTGGTTTTGCTTTACCTCGATCTAGGGTTTTGATGGATTTTTCCAATCTAGGGTTTCCAATCCAACAAGGTTTTCGATCTAGGGCAATGATGATGTTATTCTGTTATGTATAAACTCTGTGAACTCTGCATTTTGGGGCATAATGCTTCTGTTATGTATACTTCTTTTAATTCTTTTCACTCCTATGCTACCTTGCTAATCTATAATGCTTCCTCTTATTTATTCTTCATGTTATGTATCATCACTGTGAACTATGCATTTTTGGTCAGAATGCTTCTGTTATGTATGCTTCTTTTAATTCTTTTCACTCCTATGTTACCTTGCTAATCTAAATGTTTTCTCTTATTTATTTTTCATGGTATGTATCATCACTATGAACTATGCATTTTCGGCCAAAATGCTTCTGTCATGTATGCTTCTTTTAATTCTTTTCACTCCTATGTTACCTTGCTAATCTAAATGTTTCCTCTTATTTATTTTTCATGGTATGTATCATCACTGTGAACTATGCATTTTCGGCCAGAATGCTTCTGTTATGTATGCTTCTTTTAATTCTTTTCACTCCTATGTTACCTTGCTAATCTAAATGCTTTCTCTTATATTTTTTTTATGGTATGTATCATCACTGCGAACTATGCATTTTCGGCCAGAATGCTTTTGTTATGTATGCTTCTTTTAATTCTTTTCACTCCTATGTTATCTTGCTAATTTAAATGCTTCCTCTTATTTATTTTTCATGGTATGTATGCTCACTGTGAACTATGCATGTTGGTAACAAAATGCTTCTGTTATGTATGCTTTTTTTAATTCTTTTCACTCATATGTTACCTTGTTAATCTAAATGTTTCCTCATATTTATTTTTCATGGTATGTATGCTCACTGTGAACTATGCATGTTGGTAACAGAATGCTTCTGTTATGTATGTTTCTTTTAATTCTTTTCACTCTTATGTTACCTTGCTAATCTAAATGTTTCCTCTTATTTATTTTTCATGGTATGTATCATCACTGTGAACTATGCATTTTCGGCCAGAATGCTTCTGTTATGTATGCTTCTTTTAATTCTTTTCACTCCTATATTACCTTGCTAATTTAAATGCTTCCTCTTATTTATTTTTCATGGTATGTATGCTCACTGTGAACTATGCATGTTGTTAACAGAATGCTTCTGTTATGTGTGTTTCTTTTAATTTTTTTCACTTTTGTGCTACCTTGCTAATCTAAATGCTTCCTCATATTTATTTTTCATGGTATGTATGCTCACTGTAAACTATGCATGTTGGTAACAGAATGCTTCTGTTATGTATGTTTCTTTTAATTCTTTTCACTCATATGCTACATTGCTAATCTAAATGCTTCCTCATATTTATTTTTCATGGTATGTATTTTCACTGTGAACTATGCATGTTGGTAACAGAATGCTTCTGTTATGTATGTTTCTTTTAATTCTTTTCACTCATATGCTACATTGCTAATCTAAATGTTTCCTCATATTTATTTTTCATGGTATGTATGCTCACTGTGAACTATGCATTTTGGTAACAGAATGCTTCTGTTATGTATGCTTCTTTTAATTCTTTTCACTTCTATGCTACCTTGTTAATCTAAATTCATGTTATGTATGCTTCTGTTATATATGCTTCTTTTTTTGTTTTTAGTTTTATGTTTTATGTTTTATGTTTTATGTTTTCAATTGGATTCTGTTTTATGTTTTATGTATTATAATTCATGTTATTTATTGCTCGGTTTAATATTTTATGCATGTTTCATAGATATAATTATTGTTCGCTTATTTTTCAAATAAATATAATTATAAATGGGTCTCCATCGTAATCCGAGGGAGAAGTCGAAAAACTGGTCCAAAAATGCTACGAATGACTTTTTATTTATACTGCATAATAAACAAATAAAATTAGGCACTTTGAATTTTGACAAGCCTGTATGGGAAGAAATTAGCAATAGGCTCTTGGAAAAATGTGGCACTAAGTATGGGGTTGATCAGTGTAAGAGAAAGAAGAATCGCCTTCATCGTATGTTTAAAGACTTTCAAGAATTGATTAACCATACTAGGGTCACCTGGAATCCCGACACAGGGAGGATTGAGGCTGACGAAATGGTGTGGAATAACACGGTAGGTTTTTTATAATAGAGTTAGGTTGCATGTTGTGTAGTATTTTAATTAATAGAGTTTATTTTGTGTGCAGAGATGAGGAAAAAAAGAGTGTTTCAAATAATTTAAGAATGGGCCACCTGCCAATTACACATCGTTGGAATTAATTCCAAAATCAATCGACAACTGGTGGGATGGCCCGATCATCTACACAAGCACCTTTGCATTCATCCGAGGAGCGTCAGTTAGATGATGAATTATTGGGGCAGAATTCATCCGAGGAGCGTCAGTTTGAATTCATCTGAGGAGCGCCCCAAAGGTTGTGGATTCTTTCAATGGATCACTCTCGTACGCGATGGGGAAGAAGAAGTGAACCAAAACTTTCATCAACCGTTTCATCAAATAGATGTCAAAATTGATAAGCTCATTGATATGAGATTTAAGGGGTTACTAGTTCTTATTTTTATTATTATTGTATTTTTGTGTAAGTAAGATGTTATTGGATATACTGCTGTTGTATATATATACTATGATGATATCATTATTTGGATATATTACTATTGTGTTTTTTTTTTCATCGACGAGGAATTGGAGGCGATAACCAATTAATGGTTATGCGCACTTTCCTCCTAAAGCCGTAAAGTAATATTGCTCATTATTATGTATTTATATGCATTGTTGTTATCAATGTGTGGTTTGGTTTGTAATTTATACATTGTGTGGTTGTGTCGATTTTATCATTGCGTGGCTATGCTGATTTTATAATTGTGTGGTTATTAGATAATGGGCAAACATATTTTTGGTAGACTATGAATTAGAGGCGGTCACCAAACGCATTTTCCTTCATAGTCTTACATTCATACAATTTCGATGCCAAATATAGCGTTAGGTGCTGTAATTTGAAATAAAAATTTGTGTCTTGTCTATTGAATATGTTCTGTTGTTAGTGGTGATTCTCCGGTGTTGGTTGCTGCAAATTCGTGCCTCTACCTTGGCTGATGCAGATTATTAATTATGTATTGATATGAGTTTTGTTGGTTGCTGCAAATTAGTGCCTCTGGTTGCTGGCTGATGCAAGCTGTTAATTATGTATAAATTTGTGTCTTTCTCTGGTTGCTGTCTTGGCTGATGCAGGCTGTTAGCTATTAATTATGTATTGATATGAATTTTGTGAACTAATAGTAAACTTAAAAGAGTTGTGTATTGATTTGAATTTTGTGTATTGATATTCGACTTAAAGAGCATTATATTAAAGAGCAGTGTATTGATGAAAATTTATATCAATTTTGTGTATTGATTATTTTCGGTTATTTGTCGCTAAGTGCAGAAAATATATTACATTAAGTAACATTTATTTAATTACAATAATAAATTAAGATGACAATAACTTAGTCAATTTAAATGACGATAAGTATCAAACCACAATAATTTATTCAATATTAATTAGTTGATAACTTAGTCAAGTTATACTTAGTATCAAACGACGATAATGATGTCAATTTATACTTAGTAACAAACGACGATAACTTTGTCAATTTAATACTTAGTAGATAATTTGTAATTTGTACTTACTGTCAATTTAAACGACGATAATTATTAAAATACGATAATTTATACTTACTCAATATTAATTTTATACTTAGTACATACTTATAATTAGTTGATAATAATTAAAAATAATTATAATTAGATGATAACAATTATAAATAATTTAATAATATTCTTAATTTTAATAAATAATAATTACAAAATAATTTTAATTTTCAAAAAAATTAATAAATATTAATAAATAATTATAAAATATTTTTAAAAAAAATAGTCTGTTCCATTTTTAATATAATAATATTTAATATAAAAAATATTTACATTAACTAATAAAATATTATTAATAATAATATTTATTTATGAATTAACAAATTAAAATAATTAATAAATATTTTTTAAATTTGAGTAAAAAATTAAAAACCAGATATTATGTTTGACAAACAAACGCAGTTTCAATTTTCGTCCCAAAAATAATCATCGAAAATAACACACAACAAATAAGTTTTCGCTGTTTTCGTTTCACAAAACATGAAAACAGGACATGCCAAACAAACACGTTTTCGCCAAACATCAAAACTGAAACTGAAAACTCGAAACTTGAAAATTCATTTTAATTTTCACGAAACGAAAATTGCTTCTAAATTTTCACAAACAAACGCGCCCTAAATGTTTCAAAGAATTTTTGCAGTCAACCAAACAAACTTATTAGTCTATTTACTACAATTAAAATTGCAACATTTGCCGTTACGGTCAATCAAACGCCCCTTAGTCTTTTTCTAACTCTACCGTATATACTAATTCTTTTAATTCCTACTTTTATTTGCCTGATCTCTTAAAAGCATTTGTGATGTATCAAGTATTGCAAGTTTTAAATTTTATTTGTTTATTGATTTTAATAATGTATGAATTAAGATTGTATGAAAATTTCAAATTTTTACTATATCAAGAAAAAAAATTTAACATAAAACTGAAAGGAATTAATTGTGAAATATTTTATTATTATTATTATTATTATTATTATTATTATTATTATTATATATTTTTCTTTTCAATGGAATGGAAAAGAATTTTCCTTAGTTTGAAGTGAGGAAAGAGCTTTCCAACTCCTTGATGTATACTTATTATTATTGATGTAAACTAAAGTTAAAATTGAGCAAATTGTACCAGGTTCTCCTCTTCATTTCTTTTCTTATTTGCTCCTAAATAAATAATTCCATTTTTCTTATCTTTTCATTCTCTACCTTAATTTTTCATTTACTTTCCTTAGGCCTCATTTGGATTAAGATAATTTATCTCGATAATTCATCCTAGTATAAAATTAAATCCATATTTGGTTACCACTACAAAAATGTCAAAAGATTTAAACATAATTACCACAATATTGTTACTATATTTGATAATTTTTAACTATATGAATTACTATAATAAAATTATATTATGCTTAATGATAATATTTAAATATCATATTGTATATAAGAGATTATATATTTTAGAGATAGAGAGAGAAATGTGTGTTCCATATATATCCAAAGTGAGAATATTTTGATATTATTTTCATTTTATTAGGGGTATAGAAGTCATTTCAATTTATTATTTCATTGAAAAACTCGGCATCTCATATTTATGGTAGAATGAATTATCCCATTTAAATCCTAACAAATGGGATAATTCATCCTATTAGGTGAGAAATTTTTTCTTAATCCATACATAAAACTTTACCATCCCATCAATATCTTATGAAATGAATAAATAATGTGTCAATTCATACAAGTTGTTATGGACAAAATTGGACCTACTAGAGCATAGGGAAAGAGGCCTATTAAGGCCCAAAATACTCCTCTCAATCTATGAGTAACACTCTTCATTCAAGGTGGGAATGGGGCCATAGTGCCATACCCATTCTTAAATTCCTCTAATCTCTTCGCTTTTTTCTTCTTATTTTATGATTGATGATGAGGGTGTTGGGCATCAATATTTTTTTCCACAGCCATCATCACTGGACTATTTACATTACAAGTGGAGCTCCGATAGAGATGAGCGGGCCCGAGTACCTTATATTTTTCATGATACCCGGACTCTATCCTCTATAGGATTGGTTCCTAGATTTTGGAACTAGACCCTACCCGAAACCACATGTTCCGATTCCTGTTCCGATTTCGGGTACCCTGCTGCGTTACAGAATAGATTTCAACAATTTCCAGAATATATAGGTTTCAAAACAAGTTTCAACAGGTCCCGAAACATGTTCCAGTACAGGTTCCGAGTACCTAGAAATGGTAGAATCGCAATTGGAACCGGATTTAATTAACCGGTTCCTTGATTTGTTATTTGAATCATATTCGATTTTTTTTTGGTCTATCTAGAACCTACCTGATCGGGTAGGTTCTAATCGGTTCCGGGTCTACCCGGTACCCATGCACACCCTTAAGTTCTGGCCCACTTTAAGGAGGATTTGAAGACCCAATCAAAAATGCTTGAGCACAAAGTCCTTATTCTTTTTCTCATGTTTTGATCCACTCAAATAAACTTCAACACCTTGATGCCCTCTTTGCTATTGACGAAATCCAAGCAACCTTAATTTCCTATTTCTTGTTATAAGCTTAAACAACCTTACCAGCAGTTTGGTGCACAATTTTCTTGTTATAATCATTTTTAACGGTTGAATGATGCATTGATGCATGGTGCATCTTTTCCCAAATTAAAAAACAGTTACATATGGATAATATCGAATCCTATTCTTTTAATCCAAGCACTGAACAAACAAGGGATTAAAATCAATCCCTTACCCTTTCCTCCTTTAATTTCAAAATTTTAATTAAATTAGTTTTCCAAAACCAAACAAAGAATCAACTCCTGACCTTAAGCTATTAAAGTAGCATGCCTTAATTAGATTGTCTATGATTCTTCGTCACTGTATTATTTCTTTCTTTATTAACACGTACGTTAGTTAATGGTCACCAACTGTTTACAAAAATTACCCAACCAGTCTGTGCCACATCTTCTTCACCTCTCCATTGCCTTATGATGGAAGAAACCAGCAATGCATGTTTTCTGTCGATCCTCAGCATTAACTCCTATGGTCCCTATGGAGCATCAAGAGCAATGCATGCAGTTGAAGGCTGCATGAGCTACAAATGCCTGATTCAGACTTGATGGAGATTCACCATCAACTAGCAGCTAAAATTCCAATAAATTGGTATATGTTTTTCACTGAATGCTAAAATAGGAAGATGCAAACGCTTTATCTTTGGACAAAATCTGGAACTCATCAGTTTGATCAGACTCAGACTTTTTCCTGCAGTTTACTGTACTGGGAGAATGACTGACATATGCATGCACTGTACAAGAGCAAAACCTACTAATTCCTTGATAAACCAGATCTAGGCCAATAGTTTTCCAACTACCTATGTCGGCTCGGTCTATCTAGTCGGCATCAACCATACAAATAATACTGTACAAGTCCTTGTGATGGATGATGCATTTTCATCTCTCTCTCTCTCTCTGATAGAAAAATTTGATGTTTAGCAGACGCAATGCAATTTTGATGCAGTGTATCACAAATGGGCATTGCAAGCTGATCAGTTGCTATAAACTATTACGAATGGGCAAACAAAGGATACTTGGCCCAACTTGATTTTTTTTAATTTAAACAAAATGTTATGCATGTCTGAGAAAATTCAATCTTCTCAGGACAGTTGCCCTTATAAAATGTTCAGTAGAAAAGATTCCTGAGCAATAGGTAGAGAGGTCTAAGATTTAGCCCACATAATTCTTGTGGACATTCATAATTATGGAGACAGAGATCTAAGGCTACAGCAAGCAAGCACAAGTTGAAGCAGCCTACATGGCCTCCTCTACTAGTAGACTGCAGTATTCAAACTCACTATATATGATGAGCTCCTCTGCTTGCTAGGCTCGTGTTTGCGTTACTGTGGGCATGTACAGTGAGCTAAGCTTGTCTGTCACACTGTACTTTTCCTCCATTTGCTTCATTCTACGAGTTATCAAATGAATCATCATATTTTGGAAGAAGAAAGTGTTTGTCTTCCAATGACTGTGCTCGGAACAGCCTACTTTCTTATGCAGCTATTAATGCATGTCAATGCCACCTGGTGGTGGAGTGTGGTCCAGTCTATCCCTTTCTGGAAGGACATGCAACCCTTGCAAATTTTGGAATGGGCAATTTACCTTCAAGATATATCTATTTTTGAGGGTTCTTGTTTTCATTTTATTGCCAATAGACAGTCATTGCAATCTAAAATGTGAACAAGATGACTAAAATGCCCTTTAATTGCATGCTTCTAAATAAAATACCTAGCAAATGTGGAACTAAACCAGCATCCTCAAATTGGAATTTTTGCATAGTAAAAACAAATTGCACCTCAACAGCATCCAAGTGTAAGAAACTAAGAAAGCATTTACTGTTGATGGCAAGAAGGATTTTGGATTCACTTCTCTCTTCACCACTTGGAAAAAAGAAATTGTGAGAAAGCCCTGCAAAAGTTGAGGTGAAACATTTTCCAAAGTTCCATTAATGGCTGTTGCAATATAGTGAATTAAGTTTTGCCAGGCTGGACTTTAATACCTTGCTTTGGTCCTAGCTAGGCAAGGTCAATTATCTTTATAGAAAGCTAGTGGTTGGATTTATTTGGGGATGCCCTTGTATAAAAAGCCATCTTTTAACTACATAGTTCATAAGGCTTGGCCATGTGGGACTTGGTTCGTGTATCCTTGGCAAGGGCAAATGTTTGCCATAGGGAGTTGTAATAACAACTATCTAGGATTTACCAAAATTTAAAATGGTGGGAATTAGAGAGAAAGGATCATTAATTAATGGGAGAAGGTACAAAAATATTTCTAAGATTTTCTAAGATTTACCAAAATTTAAAATGGTGGGAATTAGAGAGAAAGAATGAGAGAAGATACAAAAATATCTCTAAGATTTTCTCATAAATACTAAAATGTTCTTAAAGTTTTTTTAGATAAAATATATCTCTTACACAATGAATTGGGTACAAAAATAATCCTATAAGCTAACATCGTTAATGAAGGGGTAACAGAGCTGATGTGGCTGATGACTAAGACTGATGACTTATCACGTCAGCAACACGTCATGGGGCGGGGCGGGGGGGGGGGGGGGGGGGGGGTTCCACCACTAATTTTTCTTTATATTTTTAGAAAAAAAATACTACAACGATCCTAACGTTTTCTCACGGATACTAAAATGTCCATATCATTTTCTCACAAGTACTAAAATACTTCTAACGTTTATTTTAGAGCTAAAATGCCCTTGAGATTATGGAGAATGACATAAAATTTTAGCCAAATTACAGCTGTAAAATTTTAGCAAAATAGTAGCAAAATTGTTGAAAATTTTTAGCTAAATTCCAATAAATGCAACAAAATAGCAGTAGGAAAATTGCACCAAAAACTTGATAGTAAAACTAAAAATTCAATTATACAATGACACTATAAAAAATCAATTAAAGAATTTGAGTGGTGAAATCAAAAGTATTAATATCCCGAATTTAACATTGCACCAAATAGGATTGGCAAATCGTGACGAGCATAAGTTTTTGGACTGTGACATCTTTTGGGCCTGGAAACATCGGCCCAATACGAAAAATAACAGACCAGCTCGTTTAGCCTAATAACATTAAAAATATATATAAAAATTAGGTTTAAACCCGATATTTAATGGATTTTAAACATGCTAATACTTAATCCGAAGTGTTTATTGTGGGCTATTAGGTCAGGCCGGCCCGATAACACTAGGCCCGACCGTATCGGGGTCGAGCCGGCCTGATAACACTAGGCCTGATCGGGCACGATAAGGGATCGGGGGCCTTATTGGGCCAACTCGATAATGACGTGAACTAGATAAGAGTCGGCTTGAACCTGATTTTTTCATGCCGAGCCTAGTCGGGCTATCGAGTAGGGCCGAAAACTGTCACCCCTAACACCAAACATAAACATTGTCTAAAAGTATCAATTCAGCAAAATATATCAACAACCTATACCGAAAGAACTTATACAAAATATATTTTGCCGAAATGGTACTTTTGGACAATGTTTATGTTTGATGCAATGTTAAATTCACGATATTACTACTTTTGATCTCACTACTCAAAATCTTTTATTGATTTTTATTGTGTCGTTGCATAATTGAGTTTTAAAGTTTGCTATCAAGTTTTTGGTGCAATTTTCATGCTGCTATTTTGTGCATTTATTTTTTATTTTTTCAACAATTTTCCTACCGCCTTTTTGCTGCAATTTGACTATAATTTTGCTTCTTCTTTTTTTTTTTTGCATTTTTAAGCTGCAGTCCTGCTGCAATTTTACAAGTGCAATTTAGTTGTAATTTTGCAACACTTTTACAATATTTTTGCTACTATTTTGCTAAAATTTTACGATTGTAATTTGGCTAAAATTTTATACTGTTTTCAATAATCTTAGGGGTATTTTAGCTCCAAAATAAATATTAGGGACATTTTAGTACATATGAGAAAATATTACGAGTATTTTAATATCTCTGATAAAATATTAGAGATATTTTAGTATCTTTTTCTAAAAATACAAAGAAAATGTCTTGGTTTGCATGCATGCGCGCCACATGTCCACATCATTCAGTCCTAGTTATCAACCACGTCAGCTCCGTTATTCATCTATTAACACAATTTACCTATATGATCATTTTTGTACTAAATTCCATAACATAAGGAGTATTTTTGATCTCAAAAAAATATTAGGGGCATTTTTGTACCTTTTTTCTTAATTTAATAACTTAACTTTTATATTTTTATATAAATATTATAACTATTGAAGAATAAATATTGAAAAATTACCATGGGGAATAATATTTATTGGGTTTAGGTAAAGAATAATATTCTACCTTCATGGAGAATAGTATTCCTTGGGTTTTGGTAAAGAATAATATTCCTCGTTTTTGAGGAATAACATTCCTTATTTATTTCTTATGACCCACCTATTACTTGTCAATAAATTGCAACTAAATAAAAGAATAACAATGCCTTAAGGAATAATATTCTATTATCTATTTATTCCATTCAACCAAACATCACATTAGTGTAATAAATGGAAGAGAAAATTAATAAATATATCTAAAACTATGAGGTAATTAACAAATCTATCACATATTGAAACAATTGTATACTCGAACTTTCAATTTTGTATCAAATCTATCATGTCATCAATTGTCTGTAATTGCAGTCGTTATATGCTCATATGGAATCCCAATCAGCATTAAAAAATAATATTTTACTCAAATCTACCACGTCATCATGCATGCCGAGACAAAAGAAAACTTTAGCATAAATTTTTGTATTCAAATATGCCACATCGTGTGCGCATAAACAAAAAAAAAAGAAAAAATAATAATTAAAATACTAATCTCGAAAAAGCTTGATCAAACACGATTGTCTCCCATTAATAATTATACACATCATCAAGGCCATCATAAAGTATATTATCCAAATTATAAGTTGAAGGATGTTAAATTTGAAGTTGAGATGAAATTTGACTCCAATGATCGTCCAATTTGAGCGTGAGATAATCGAGTTTGATTAGGTTTTAGAGATTAACATTTTATTTTATTTTGTTGTTGTCTTAGCATGTACAATGACATGACAGATTTGAATAAAAAATTATCTTTTAGATGTTGAATTTTTTGTACATGGTAGATTTGAATAAAATATTATTTTTTAGATGTTGACTAGGATCTCACGTAAGCATATAACAACTGCAATAACAAACACTTGACGATGAAATAGATTTGATACAAAATTGAAAGTTCGAATATACAATTATTTCAAATAAAAATATGAGATAAATTTATTGATAACTCTATAATTTAGAATATATGTATTAATTTTTTCTAAATGGAACAAATATGAACTTTAATCTAAAGTCCCTAACAGATATGTATTATTTAACTATATGGATTTTAATTAATCAAATTTAATATAACATTATATCAAAATATTTTGAATTTTGAATTTATCAAATATCTCAATTAAAAATTAAATCATTAGTTTGAAGGGTGTTAAGGCACACTAGAGGGGGTGAAATAGTGTGATTCTAGGATGATTTAGGTCAATTCAAGTTTAACCTCAACTAATTCATATTCCAACCTAGCTAGCTCAAGGTACTTGCAGTGAATGTATGAGTGAAATATGCTTAGATGTTAAGAAAGCAAGTAATATGACAAAATAATTCAACACTCCAATTAAGCAATGCGAACAAGATGTTTAGAGCGGTTTGGGAATCTTTCCTACTCCACTATATTGGTTTACCATCAAGGATTTTACAACCACTTGCATTAATTTTTTTTTCCCTACAAATGAGGGTTAACCAATATATAGCTTCTCTCTCCATAATAAGAGTACATCTACCTCAAACCTAAGGAACTCTAAAAGTTACACACAAGTCAAACCAAAAGTGTGTCATCCACACCTTGTTACAAACCGATTTTGAATGTGAAAAATAAACAACGAAAATCAACAATCAAACAAGGAGTAAAGCTTAAGAGATATGTACAAACACTTTGTGAAGCCTCTCCTTGATGTCTCCTAGAACTTCAAGCCTTATAATGATGTTCATACCAAATTTGAGGGCTTCAGAATGAAGGAACACTTAGAGAGGATAAGAAACTAGGGTTAGGCTCTTAGAATCACTCTTTAAGACTCAAATGTATGCTTGGTAGCTCAATGGAACAATTGGTAACCTCCAACACTTGAAACTTGAGGTATTTATAAAGATGGTTGAGGCATGGGAGGGTAGAATCTCGTTCAACGGATCTAAATAGATCCATTGGGGAATTCGGTCGACCAAGATTCGATCGAGAGTCGGTCGAATAAGTTTTAGAAATTTTGTAGAACCCTTTCGGTCAATCCTTGGGGCGACCATCGGTGGGCCGAGGATCGATTGAGGTTCTACTGATATTTGTCTAGGATGTCGATATTTGATTTTTTTATTAATTTTTTCCACCAAAATTTGGTTTTGAGTCTCGTTTTGGATTTTTGGCTTTGACAACTCAACATGGACATCATGATAAGGCTTAAAAGCATTTTCCAATTAAAAAACTAAGTCCTAAACTAATTTCAACGCGCTTGACTCTGAAGCCTCTGATTCTTAATTTTTCGTGATTTCTCTGACGAACTTCGGACGTGTATTGTTTGTCCAACCTAAGATCAAACCTTGATAAAATTATTAGAATCATATTTGTTATCATCAAAACTAAGAGTGTTGTCAAGGTTGAACCCTTGGGCCAACATAGTCAAGTCAATTCATAGGTTGGACTTGAGCCAATTCAATGTTGGCATTTTTATAGATATAAAAAATGAAATATATAATTGAACAAGATTTTTAAATCTAATATTTATTTGATATAATATCAATTTTATATTTTTAATTTAATTTTCATCTAATATATGTAAATAAATAATTGATAAAAATTCATATAATATTCTCTCTATCATACCAAGCAAACATGATCTATATTTAGTTTGCTTCACTAAATTGAATTCGATAACATAGAATTACAAATAAAAGATAGAATAGAATTTAATTTTTAAATTCAATGTTGATTTAATATAATATTTAATTTTATATTATTTTATATTATATTTTTTTCTAATCTATACATTAAAAAAATAATGGACAAAAATAGATACATATTCCTCTCTATCCCATAAAACAAACAAGTCCTTACATAGGAATATTAAGAATGCTTATTAATATTTTTGTTTTAGCAATTTAATTAACTAGTCGAAAGTCCGCGCGTTGCACAATTATATATGCATATGCAGTTGCATACAACATCTACATTCACTACTAGAATTGTGGTCATCAGCGACGGCTGATACCGTGGCTGAACTGTCGGTGATGAATATCACGGACGACCTCAATCGTGGCAAACAACCGTCGTTAATGTGTGCATCTCAGATGTGTTGTGACGGTCGAGCTCGGTCGTCACACGTAATCATCAACGATAGCCTCGTGCGCTGTCACTGATTTAAAAACATCAGTGACGGCTCGGAGCGTTGTCACTGATAATAACACATCAGCCACGGTCGAGTCCCATCGGTGATATTATTAGCAACCGTGATATTTGGTGCTGCCCAGGCCATCAGTCATTTACGATAAGCTTTCAGCCATGGCCTAGTGACGGTTAACCGTAGGTAAATCGTGGCTAAAGGTGTATCCTATAACTGAAAAAACTAAAAATTTTGCAAATTCCTGTATACAACGATATATCAACTACAAACAATTTTCAATCATATATTACAATCAGAAAGCATCATACACATGCATTAGAAACCAAACATATAAGTTTTACATAAATATCATCAATATCAGCCTCAAACCGGAGGCAAACAATTATCAAAATATCAACTCGTGCATCCAAGTTATACATATCATACTACACTCATGCACCGCAAAAGACTATGAACGTAGCTGCGGTTGAGGCGGTGGAGTCGACAATGACTGGGTCGGGAGCGTCGATTGGGTCGAGGAGGACGACGACTGCGACATCATAGGTAGAAGGCCAGACTGAGACGCAATCTGAGTGAGGAGTACGTGTCTGCACGTTCTGGATCGTCTGTCTCAACTTGTCATTCGCCCCTCTCTGCTCCTGCATCTGCTCCTCCATCGTCAACCTCTGCTCCTTCATCGACTGCCTCTGCGCCTCCATCGCCTGTCTCTGCTCCTCCATCGCCTGTCTCTATTGAGTGAGCTCCGACTCCATGGTCGCTATCCGGCTCTAGTCTTGCGCTCGGGATGACGAGGGCCGCTCACCCGCAGTTGGAGGGGTCGGTGCCCCAAGTGGCTCGAGCACGGTGCGTGCATGACCACTATCTACAAAATCATAAACACGGTCGTGCTCCCAGCCACCTGCGGACTCTACCCAAGCTCCCGCGTCGAACTCCTCCGGTGTCCCTCCACGCTCGATCACAGTCCTCGAGTAAGTTTCCTACACGTGTTTATATTTTAAATATATATAAACTATAAATAAAAATTATGTAAATCAAATAGACATATATAAATACTTACCATTATGATGGAGGCTCTACTATGAACGTAGTCCGCCGCTCATCGTCGACGACAATGGGTGCGCTCAAACACCTCCATCATCGACGGGCGTCGAACGGTGCCGTCCTCCGTCACGCGCGTCTTACATTAGAAAACAAATACATTAGTATTATTATACATAATATATAATTTAATTAAAAGTAAGGAAATTATACATATCATACGACACTCATGCACCGCAAAAGAGATTGATCCACCTGTGTGGCGCGCCCCAGTGTCGTCCCCCCCCCGGACATGCGATTTCTCGACGCAGTCCGAGAGACCTCCTGCCACTCAGGAGTGTCCCACCGCTCAACAAGCTGATCCCACACAGGGCCAGGAATCCACTCGGGGGGCGTGTCCCCGAGTCTATCCTATTTGTGTGGCCCCCAACCGTCTCATCACGGTCTGACGGGCCTGTTGAAGCAGCCCGTTATAGCGAGCGCAGGCAACACGCTCCCATGCAGCATCCACAAAAGTGGTATGGTCCTCTGGCTATGTATAATGACCCTGCAAAAAAAAAATTATTATTACGGACGAATATTTAACATTAACATTAATTTAATAAATATACTTACCATGAACTCTCGCCACAATAAATCCATATGCTCACGGGGCACGTGAGACCATGTAGGCCACACCCCGTGCATAAACTTTCGGATCATCCCAGCTATCGTGCGGGGGGACGTCCTCCTGCTCAAATCTGCACCAAATATAAATTCATATTATGATATTTTAAATTATAAATAAATTATAAGAAATAATTAATGCATATACTTACCTTCTTCCGCGCACAGTAATTGCTCTGCGCAGTTGTCCCTCGGGTGGCGGATGGAGAATTCTGTTAGGCCCTCGTGGCCTACGTCTCGATGTCAACGGGCCTGGATCGGCTAAAGGGATGGTGGCTGGAGGTGGGGGGATGATGACCATATCAGCTGGGGGAATAGTGGATGGATCAGGTGGGGGGATGGTGGCCGGACCAGGTGGGGGGATGGTGGTGGAAGATGAAGGGTCAGTGGGTACAGGTGGGGCAGGTGGTAATCGTCGGGGGGTCCTACGAGGAATGTCTCCTCGAGAACTGATATCACGAACCATAGTTGTAAAAATTTAATATAATTAGATTATATATAATAGATTAATAGATATATTTAATAATTGAATATATACTTCACATTTACAATTCCGGCGCGAGTCCACCATGGACGATTTGACCACGAGTCCAAAGTGGACGATTGGGTCGCGAGTCCACTGTGGACGATTCCGGCGCGAGTCCTTAGTGGACGATTCCGCGCGACTATTAATTAATATTAAACTAATACTTAACCTAATTAACAATTAATTTATAATAATTAACCATTAATTTCTAATTATTAATAATTAATTTCTAATAATTAACAATAAAAATAAAAAAAAACCTAATCAAACTATGATTAGGATAATAAAACCCTAATCAAGTAGTAGCCGGCATCACTACCGGCTACTGCTCGTCGGCATTGGGGCCGATGGTAATCGGCCCCAATGGGGCGTCGGCCGGGTTGAGGCCGGCGCGGAGATGAACGCTGGGTCGACACCGGCGCGAAGAGGGCCGGTCGGGTCGACGCCGGTGCGGGCGGCGCTAGGGATTTAACGGAGGAGGAGAGGAAGCATACCGAAAGGGGGAGGTTCACCGGTGGCGATTGACGATGGCGGGAACAGGCAGCGACTCCGCGGCAACTCGGCAGCGACGGACGGTGGGGATAGCGGCGACAACGACGAGCAGAGAAGGAAGAAGAAGAAAGAGGAAGGGTCGGGCGCGAACGCAAATAAAAAGGATTTTCACCGACGGCTCAAGGGCCGTCGAAAAACCATGGATCTGTAATTTAATTATCACCGACGGCTCTGCTAGCCATCGGTTAAGAGTGTTTTATATTCGCGCTGCGTTCGTGATAAGCGACGGTCGCAGCCAGCCGTGGCTAATGACTTACTCATATCACCGACGGGGTAGTCTAGCCGTCACTAATAACTAATTTATTTTGTGCGCCCGGTTACTCTTATCATCAACAGCTCCGGTGCCCCAACTAAGCCGTGGCTAATAATTTATTTTATTTCGCGCGCCCTGCACGCCATGATCTATGAGCGATGGCTATGGTCCATCGTATGAGAGCCGCGGCTGATTTTGTTACATCAGCCACGACCAACGGGGCCGACGCAAAGCCGTGAATGATTATGACGGCCATGTCGGCCGTCATTGATCCTCGTTACTGATGTAGTATATTCTAGTAGTGATTTAAAAGGTGTTAAAGATATTATATTAGTATAAAGTAGAATACAAATATTTGTTAAATCAATAATCCAACATATTTGAAGACATAAAATCTATAATATGAAAAGTACTTGGTTAGATGATGAAGTAGGATATTTTCATTTATAAACAAAATCCATTTTTAAAATATTTGATAAGCAAAAGTCTGGTGTTTATAGAAAAAGTTTCAACTTCGAGACTTGATTAGATGATGATGATATAAGCAGAAAAACATAGGACGTTTTCATTTATAAACAAAATTCATGTTTCTAATATAAGCAAAAGTCTGGTGTTTAAAAGAAAAGGTCCAGTGTTTAATATATATATATATAATACGCAACAACTTATCTATTATATGAAGACAACAACCGTTCGAGATCATAATACTATGGAGATGAGAATGTCCATGAGAGTTTAAAAGCAATAAGTAAAATTATCTTTAAAACCCATATATGAAAGTCAATATGTAAATATATCACTCTGAGTCATATGCACAATAGCACATTAAGGCAAAACGAAATTACAGTATATCAACAAAAGGTAATGCCATTTTCTCTCTTTTCGGCAGGTAAATTTGCATTAACTTAATTTTTGAATCACCAAATCAAGATTCAGTATAATTTAACTTAAAATATGTATCCAGACACAATTAGTTCATTTTGTATAGCTAGTAAGACTACTTCTTCTAGGAAGCGGAGCATGAGGGCGGGAGACTTGGAGACTAGGCTGAGCAAAGCCCATGTGGAGCTCAAGAAGCTGAGAGAGCAATTGGTCTCGGCGGAAGCCACCAAGCTGGAAGCGGAGCAAGCTCTCGCGCAGGCAAAGAAGCGAGTCCCAGCGGCTACCTCGACCTCGAAAGGAGAAGAGGAAAAATCTCCTCTTTTTTTGGATTCTTAGCAGGAAGGTGTTCGACGTGAAGAGGAGAAAACCGAAGAGAGTGTCACTTCTTCGGCGACGATGGATGTCTTCGAAGTAGTAGTGCCAACTAAGCTCATCTACAAAGAGAATGAAATTGACAACGACCAGAAATAGGAATAGAAGGTGGTTAAGAGAGAAGAGGAGGAGACAAAGACAATGATGGAGAAAATAGAGACTAATCAAGACAATAAGGCTGAAGTTGCAAAGAAAGAAGAGGAATGCAAGAGAAAGGAAAAGAGCGAGACGGTGGCTCTTCCAGAGAGCCCAGAAGTAACCATTCTCAAGGCCAAGCTACTGGAGAAGGAGAAGGAAGTGGCAATTCTTCTGGAAGAGAATGTGATATTTAAGACCAAAACTGAGGAAGAAGCTAAGCATATTGCAAAGGCCGCTCAAGCCAAGGAAGAATAACTACTCACAAAAGTTGAATTCACTTAATGAGAAGCTCAAAATTAGCAAATTAAGCTAAAAAGATAGAACTCACAATGCAGCTTAAGGAAGCAGAAGGTACTAATGTCACATTGGAAATTGAAATTGGTTGCGGGTGCAGACCGATCAATGGCGACTGGGGAAAATAATGATGATCTGCCCATCAGAAAGAAGAATAATGACGTAGGAAAAGGTCATATGCATGTCTCAGAATCCGACTAAAGCAGGGAAATGACAGCAGTTCCACCAAGAATGTGGATGGATTGCATGAGCGAGTTTACAATCTGGAAAGTTGTGGAACTATTTAATTCTAACATATCTAAAACAATAGTATTTTGCTTGATAAAAAAATTGTAAGGAATGAATAGTCTTAGATCTATTGAGTAGACATAAGAAGAAGAAGTCACGGAAGATTGAGAAATTACCTCAGAAGCAGCAATTTGAGGAAGATGACAGGAGCACTCTTGACGTTGAGTAAGTGTTAATAAGATTTAGAAAATTACAGGCGAAAGAAAAAATTGCAAGCTGAAGTAAGTGTTAATAAGATTTGAAAACCTAGACGTAACTTCCAAAACTACATGGGCCATGTAATACCATGCACTTTCTCACTTCATTCTCATCTTTAGAAACCCTTCAAAATATAAAATATAAAATTCTAAAAATTTAATAAAATGCCAAGTCAACAAACATAGTCTGTGAAAGTATCACGTGACTTGTTTGCATTTTGTTTTTTAGTATATATATATATATATATTATCAAGGAAATTGATAATGATTCATATAAATTTAACATGCTATAAAACATGATATCTCTACACGTCGACATATTATTTGACATATGTATAATATTAGGTATCTACATAGCGGGAAACAAGGCGGTCTAAAATTAACTTGCACATGGGAATGGAATTAATTAATTACTTAACTTAATTTGCTCAATGCACTAATTATAAGATTGAATCATACGTGGGAAATTAATTATTGTACAACCACTGCGCATGATTGATGCGCTACTTGGTGGAATATTAATTTCTTATTAGCTAGTTTGTCACAGTCAACAACTACATATATATCTTCATCACCAAGCCATGACCCAATTAGGGTTTGGGAGGTGATGCAACCAATAAACATACTTAACCAATGAGCATATATATATCAAGCGCATTGCGTTGCATCATGTGCTCATTAAAGAATTCACTCACAAATTTTGGATTCATTTTGTAAAATTGACATGGACATTTTAATTAATTAGGTGAAATGAGATCATCTAAATTGTCGTGTTTGTGTTGGGGCATGATCTTGAAGGCGAATAGGACTTGCTACTGGTTTTCACATGAATGGTTGATTAATCTTCACTCTTGTTTTTTGAATTGATGATCTGAATTAAACAAGCATTCATGGTTTTAGAGAGCTGCTTAATTTAATTTATACAATAATTAACTGATCCATGGCTTGAAGGTGTCAGACCGGGGGACAAATATAAGGAACTATTTGCCCTAGCCACTCGTCCAAACGTCACCGTATGTGAATCAAAAGAGTTCGATGATAGTGGATCAATATCGGGATGAGATATCGCCTTCACTAACTACATTCCTATAGGATTGTTCATTGTTCGGGTCACATCAAATTGAATTGAACCCGAATCAAACTTTGTCGAGTCCAATTCGATTTGGCCCCTGGAAGGTTTAATTTTTAAATTGAACCGAAACTGATTATTAATAATCGATTCAGCTTCGGTTCCTAGAATTTAGGAATTGAACCGAATCAAAAATCAAATTTTTACTTTTTTTATTTTTTATTAGCCAATTAAGCAATTAGGATCGGGAACTCGGGATTTATAATGAGGAATTGATAATTTATGTCAAATTAACTTCCTTTAAGTGTCTGACTATAATTTATGTAAAATTAACAGTCAATTTACACTTTTATGTAGTAGACATGCTAAAACATGAAAAAAAACATATTTTTTCGATTATAAAATTGAACCAAACAAAAAAAATCGGTTTGATTTATGCCATATTCGGTTAGGTTTTCGGGTTGGATTTTCATTGACAAAAAAAATCGATTCGGTTTGTTGGTCTAAGGTTTTCAATCTTGGTCTTAATCTCGATTTTGATGATAATAAACATGGAACTAATATTTGAGCAAAAAATATTTTCAGGTTCCATATCGGTTTGCGCACGACGTCCACGATTGAAAAAATCAAGAATTCGACAAGGATACTCGTCGACGCTCGAGATTCATCAAAAGTTAAAGTTAAAATGTAGATTTAAGGTGTCTAGATTCATTGTAAAAATCCTCATTGTGGTGCAAAGAAGCCCAAAAACCGAAACCTGAACCCTCAAAACTTGAAAATCAGAAAAATAAAAAAATAGCCCAGAAATTTTCAATGTATAGGGAGCTCCTTAGAGGGGTATATGATTTAGGGATCTTCTTAGCATCAAAAGTCCTCATAATTGTTCATTAGATAGAAATAAGTCAAAAACTATTAAGCCTACTATTGAAGTTAATTTGAATATATATAAGCCCGAGGATGGCATTTTACCTTACATTATTAATTAATTGTAGTTCAACAATATATTAAGACCCGGATCCACTGAGCTAGTTTAAATTAAAGTGTTAGTTCGGATAACTAGTTTATCTAAGTTATATATAGATATTTTATTTTTCTTGTTCTTTATATATATAGAAAAACTAAAATTGCACTGGACTAGCTCTTTAGGCTCGATCAGACCAGGTCCGGATGCGCCTACACTCGTGAACCAAACTCAGATTGAGCCAAGCATAACTTAGCCCAAGGGCTTCACCCGACCAAACAAGGATATCGACATCCTTCATTAATATATTACTAGAGATTTTGTAGTAATGAGTCTGTCATCTTCGAGATAAACTTCGACCTATTCCATGCATATCTCCGCGCGATCCTGGGAGACATCACCACGGAGACATCATCACCAAAAATATTATCGACTTGCCTCATAAAATAGATACGACACATATCAGGTATACTCTCAATTCCAATTCTATACCCATCACCGGAGACTCTCTCTTACTTGAGTGTCGGAATATCTTTGCAGGTCACCACCGGAGCCGCGCCAGACCACGAGACGCGAAGACCCGCATCACCCCGACTTCAGGCAAGAACATTTGACGCCCACCGTGGGGCCGAGTAAATCTTACTTGTCCCATCATGGTAGGCACCGAGAGTCAAGCGAATGTGCTGCACACATGCAATAACCTAGCAGCAACGTCCCCCCGTTGTCGGGAGACACTAACACGACGAGGAGTCACATTCCGGTACCCGCTAACTCAACACCTACAGTGCACGATCGATGACCTCTAGGTGCAGAACCAAAGGTTAATAGCTCAGGTCGAGGCACTAATGCAATCTATGGAGCAGCAGCCGATCGATAGCAAGCATCATCGCTCGGAGCACGATGAAGATAGTCATCTTGAAAGAATCGAGAGGCTAGCCTCAGTTTTCCAAGACGAGGTCTCCCACACCCACCACCAGAGAGAAGAGGAAGGAACTAGGGCCACATAGGCCGTTCCTCCCCTCATCGACTTGAGACCTTTCGCCGAGCACATCATGGCAATCCGTCTTCCCGACAACTTCAAACTGCCAACAACTCTTCAACCTTACGACGACACGGGTGATCTGACCACCCACCTAACAATGTTAAGATCAATGATGCTCCTCAACGGCTCAACTGACTCCATACTATGTCGAGCTTTCCCCACTTTCTTGCAAAAAGCAACACTATTATGGTTCTCCACCCTTCCGTCAGGGTTAGTACACACCTTCCAAGAGCTCTCCAGAACCTTCACCAACCACTTCTCCTTGTATCAGATTTATTCTAAGATGGATGACTCACTCCACTACATCAAGCAAGGACATAATGAGCCACTGAGGGAGTACCTAAAAAGATTCCATGTTGTGGTCATAGAAATCCCTAACCTCGTGAAAATCTCCAACCAGCTTAGACGCTACACATGAGGTTGAATTCGAAAAAGTGTGCTTTTGGAGTACACAACAACAAGTTCCTTGAATTTATGCTCACCAACCGAGGGATCAAAGCAAACCCATAGAAGTGCCGGGGGATTCAAGAAATGTGTAGCCTACGAAATATTAAAGAGGTGCAGCAACTCACGGGAAGAATGACCGCACTATCGAGGTTCCTCTCTAGGAAAACAGACAGAGTTGCCCCCCTCTTCAAGATCCTAAGGAAGAAGCAAGACTTCCAATGGGATGAGAAATGCGAGCATACATTTAGGGAACTCAAGAGCTTCCCAGTCGACCAGTACTGGACAAGCCTCAACAAGAGGAAATACTTTTCCTCTACCTCACAGTCATAGACAACGCCCTTAGCTCGGTACTAACCCACGAGCATGGAAAAGATAAAAAATCGATCTACTTCGTTAGCAAAGTCCTTTAGAGACCTACATCAAGATATCAGAAACTCAATGATGCTTTAGAGGGAGATCATTGCGATTTGCTTAACAAGCCCACCTAATTTAATTAATTTATTATAAAATAATTTAAATACTAACATTGTTAAGTTGCTAATGATGTTAAAGAAAAAAAATCACCTAAATATCTTAAGACGTCAAGTCAAATTTTTCAAAAAATTGAGGAGAGACGATAACTTCAATAATCTATTTTTTTTTAGCAAAGTAGATTATACTAGGATTTAAATTTTAAATTTTTAAGAAATATACAAGATATTATCATCAACTGTGGTACTCATAATTGGCAATTTCAATAAACTATCTTGAAAGTATGATTAAACTAATTATTATAATTTGCTCAGAGATAATTGATTCATTAATTTTATAATATTAGATGTCAACGTAATTAAAATATTTAAATTGAAGTTCATAATAATGCACCTGTCATGTCTTATTAATCATTCCAACCTTTTATATATGGGATTAAACCTAAGTACTGTACTATCAATTTAGTAAACTTAAATAACAAAAGGTATTTCACGTGTTTTAAAAGTACAAAAAATATCACTTTTAAGTTTAAGAAGCGTATACGTAATGAACTCCTTTGAAAATTATAAATCTACAATCGAGTGCTTCTCTACGTTGTTAAACCAATTGACACCAACGTCATTTTTGTTAACTAAAAATTGATTCATTTATAGTCATTTGCAGCCATTGTACGTACCCTTTTGCAATTAATCAAAACAGGTCCTATGCGGAATCTGGATCTTAATTGTAGTTAGGCACCTATTTATTTGTTAAATAAAAAAAATTTATCCCCTAATTTATAAATATAATTTTATTGAGCCAAATTCCGCTTGTTGATCAATCTCATAACAAATTTAAACATAGCGGTGATCATCGATCGGGTTGGGTCAAAACTCGATCCGACCCGAATAACTCGAACCCGAATAAGAAGGCTCCTACATCACTTGACTCTACCCGAATAAAATTTAAGGGGCCGACCCGATTAACCTGAATAACCCAATTTTTTTTTTAAAAAATAAAAAATAAAAATCAAAATTCATAATAATAAAAGATAAAAAAATTCTCCAACGGTGAAGATGATGAAAAAATAAGGCAAAAAAATGGTATTATAAATATGACCCTAGTAGGAGTTGACCTGAATAACCCAAATTTATAAGGGAAAAGAGGTTTTTTTACCCCCGTACTTTACAAAATGAAGTGATTTTGCCAATGTACTTTTTAAGGCCAAATTTTACCCTCGAACTACTTGAAAGGTGCATTTTTACCCCTTTCTTTTGACGAATATGTGACTAGGCAAATAGAACTAACAGCAGCCACTTAAAACATGACATGTCATCAAATATAAAGTTTATTTTTATTTTTTAAAAGCTGACGTGTAATCCCACGTGGCTTACATATTAAACCCCGAATTCTTCCCCCCAAATCCGTTGATCGCTTCTTTCTCCATCTGCTAGGGTTTCGACGAACACCAGCGATGTCGCAAGATACAAGAAGCACCGGCTGCTCTCAGATTCATACTTCAGCAACACAGTACGACCCTCCTAATCGCAAGTATTGTCGCTGCGGATTAGAGGCAATAAGGTTGATTTCAAAATTAGCTAGGAACCCAGGTAGAGTATTTCACAAATGCCCAAGGATGCAATCAACTTCATGTAGGTTTTTTGAATGAGAGGATGAAGATATGAGTAATGATGAAAAAATGCTAGAGCTCCAACTAGCAATGCAAGCCCTTCAAAATAAAAACAGAGATTTGAGGGATAGATGTGTCTCGCTTGAGGCAGAAAAGGTAGCTATACGCAACCACCTTGATTCTTGGAGATCAGGCACTGCTGAGGTAGTTCAAAAGCTCAGGCAGATGTGTTACCGTGAGCAATGGTGCATTCGAGTGTTGTGGGTTCTGTGCTAAGCCTTTGTTGGTTATCTCATAGCTAAGCTTGTATGAGGGTTTATGGGTTTATGCTCAGTCTTTTGAAAGCTCAATCTTTGTGGTTCATACTAAGTCTTTTGGAAGCTCAGGCTTTGTGCGTTTATGCTCATTGACAAATTGTATTTTTATGCTCAGTGTCAGTCTTTGTAAGGACTATTTTGTAAGCTCAGTCTTTACAACTGTTTAAGGATTACATGTTTAAGGATTTATGCTCAGTGTCAATATTGTTTAAGCTAACTCACTATGTATGTGTCAGTCTTTGTTTAAGCTAATGTAATGGATCATTTAATGTGATCAATGTCACCATTTGTGTACTATAATTGATTGTTTACTGGTCACTTGTTTACTGTAATTGATTGTTTACTGCTACAGTCATGCATTTGTTTAGCAAGTAGCATTTGATTAGCATATATGATGAGTAGCATATAGTCCTGCATATAGTCCCGCTATATTCCTGCTGTAGCAGGAATATAGTAGGACTATAGGTACACACCTAATGTTGATTGTAAGCTAATGAAAAGCTAATGATGCAGATCAAAAGCTAATGACTATAGCAGGTCTTAGATATTAATACCTGCTAGTCTTAAAAACTATAGGTATTAAAAACCGCAGGTCTTAAAAATTGTATACACAAAAATTATACACTGCCACACCACAAAAATTATACATAAGTTGATATTTCATTTACTTCATTTGTCACACCAGTACTCACAGTTACAAAATATATATATAATTTATCACATATGGCCACAATGCCACACCAAAAAATTATATCTGTAAATTTACACATGGCTACAATGCCACACCAAAAAATTATATATGTCCAAAAGATAACATCTGTCAAAAAATTATATCGGGCCACAATTCATTTGACAGATCACAACAGTCCAAAAGATCACAACTGTCCAAAGATCACAAATGTCCAAATTATAAATATAATCTAACAGGTTTATTTTTCTTCATTGTTTCTTTCTCCTTCACAAGTGGTGATGCAGTTTTTCTCTTCCTTGTTTCTTTCTCCTTCACAAGTGGTGATGCACTTTTACTCTTCCTTTTTTCTTTCTCCTTCACAAGTACGTGGTGATGCACTTTTACTCTTCCTTTTTTCTTTCTCCTTCACAAATGGTGATGCAGTTTTTCTCTTCCTTTTTTCTTTCTCCTTCGCAAGTGCTGATGCAGAGATTGCTTTCTTTCCCTTCCACTTAAGTCCATCAGGTGTGAAGCCCAAATCAGTTGGCAGTGATGCCCTTGTCAATTGATCACCAACAAACATTATTGATCTTGCACCCGTGGGCCTTCTATATTCCATCATGTACTACAATCGAGCCTCCATCTTTTTAGGAATTGGCCTTTTAATTTGTGGATCCTGATCATGAGACGTCTATACACAAGAACCATCATATTAGTGCAATACACAATAAGCTTCATATTAAATAACTTCAGATACACTTACACCAAAATCTGCTTCAGTCAAACCACTTGTTCTCACTTTCTTTTTGCCTTTCTCTTTTACCCTATCAGCCTCATTGTTATCTCCATGTGCAGCTTCTTGAGATACACACAACCTTCTTGTGTATGCATACCTAAATCTAGATATTCTTCAGCTTCTTCAGCTTCTTGAGATACATCATTGGTTCTCTTAAACAAATTCTTCAGGTTTATAAATCTTCCAAACTCATTCTCAATAACTCCAGATAGATCTGCTTCATGTGCTTCAACCTCAACATTATGTGAACAAGATGGATCTGTTTCTGTAGAATTCTATGAAGAAAAAGATAACAAGTAAATAAGTATGTGAACAAGTTAATAACAAAGTATGCAAACAAGTAAACAACACACTTTTTTCTACAATGCTTGATATTGTGACCTTCAGATCCACAAGATCTGCAAGTGATTATGGTTTTCTTTCTGGATGCCTTCCATGTGCTCTTTCTATGTATGATTTCATTTTTCTCTCTAACCCTATTAACCTTGGGTCTGCCAACTTGCTTCTTAATAGGTGGAGGTTTCATTGGTAGACATTGATCAATTTTTCAAAAATTTCTGCCTCTAACTGGTTACAATTTATGCAAGTAAGTCAATTTATAAGTCTCTTTATGATACCACAATGAAATTTCCTTCCTAGGATCTTTGTTCAAATTTTGGAATGCCTTGATAACATGTGGACAAGGAATCCTAGACAGGTCCCAAGCTCTATATGTGCATTTCCTAGTTGATAAATTAATCATGTGTCTGTCTTCACCCTCAGTTATTTCAAAACCATTGTCTCTATTGATTTCCACCTTGCAACAATGAACAATCTTCAAATAATCTCTGTAAATTAACATACATGGTGGAGACCATTCAGATTTCCAACTCTCTACATGTTTTTCATACTGAGCAAGTCTATTCATCAGCATCACTCTAATTTTCCTCCAGTATATCAATGATGGCCTTATGTCTAGCCTCTCTTATCCAAGAATTGAATGACTCTGAGAAATTATTGTCAACTGTATCATTCTTGCAATTTGTTGTGAAATAAGCCCTACACCATGTCTGTGGAGGGTACTTCAAAAGAGAGATAGCAGCATCCACATTCATTCTCCCTATCTCCTTTAAATGATCCTTAAAATCTTCCTCATAAGTACTCCAAGCAGCCCACCAAAGCAACTTCTTATATTGCCCCCCTCTCCATTTCTGACACCAATTGGATTCTGTGTCTTATACAAAATCTGTGGCTTGCTTCAGGAACCTTGGTTTTGACAACATCAATTAAACCCTGCATATGAAATTAAAACTTTGTATGTCAGAGTCATTTAAATAAAATTAAGCATGACTAATTTATTAGAGTCATACCTTCTGCATATCGGACATGAAAGTCATTCCTTGTCCATTTTCAAGATCCAAGCATCCTGCCAGTAGTTCCAAAAATCAGTTCCAATTTCTTTTGTTCTCACTTGGCACAACTGCCCAAGCTATGGGAAAAAAATAGTTCATACTGTCTTGACTCACAACAACAAGTAACTGTTCTTTGCACTTTCCATGTAAGAAAGTTCCATCAAGCCCAATAAGAGGTCTGCATCTCTGAACATTCAACACCAATGCCTTGAAACATACAAACATTCTATGGAAAACCCTTCTCCCCTCATGCATAGCATCCCTACTAATGTTAACCACAAATTTGCTCCCTAGATTAGAGTCTCTCAACTCCTGTGCATATGCCTCCAATATCCTGTAGTCATCTAAGTAACTACCCTCTAGTTCAGTAAGTATTAATTTCTTAGCCGCCTTCAATTTATGTTGAGATACATTCAAGTTCAGCTCATTTGACACTTCAGCCCTCATGGCCTTCAATTTATATTTGGGGTTATTCTGCACCCTAACTCTAAAATATTATGCCAACAACTTATAGTTTGCCCTGTGATTGAAGTAATCAGTCATGCAAGTGTGCTCTGAATTCAAGGTCTTCACTCTAAAACCTTCTCCTTTCCCATCCTTTGAAATCAATAAGACAAAGGGACAAGTATGTATACATCTGTATCTAACTCTATTTTTATCAGACTTCACAATTCTGATCCCATATCCATTTGATACAGCATATATGTTAATGATTTTTCTGGCTTCATCAAGATCCTTGTATATTTGCCTTGTTGTTAGTTCCTTATATGCTTCCAATTTCTCACTTATAATCCTCTCCCTTGCCTCCCAAATTTTTTACATTAATTTAGGATTAGATTCACCGTCATTACTGTGCTCATCATCATTTATATAATCATGATCATCTGATGAGTCATCATCATCTTCATTTACAACAGCATGTACCATCAACATCTTCTTCTACTTCATTAGCCCCAACATCTTCTTGAACTTCATTAGCTCCAACCTCCTTTACTTCATTAACCATCATCAAACTATTTTGGTTCACTAGCTCCAACTTCCACATATTCACCAATTGACTTCCTCTTTCTAGTTTTACACTTAGTGCATCCAGTGTACTTTATGATTGGTTGTAAGACCCGTTTACCAACATAATAATACCAAATGAAGATCGATTCTACCATGATGCCTAAGATAAAACAAAAGGAAAACTTTTTAATAGCAAAGCATCATCACATAACAAAGCATATCGTCATAACAAAGAATCATCACAATCAGTTCTATTCATACCTCGAAGTCAGCTTTTAGTCACCGATGAATCGTAGAAAATGCAGCCGACCAAGAAACCCTTTCTCCACCAACAATGTTCAGAAGAAGAAACCAGAGATTCCTGAAGCTGAGGTGAAGAATGCACAAGTATATCGTCGCTCAGGTGAAGAAACACGCGATTCCTGAATCACATTGCATGACATAAGTCGGATTTTTTAGGGTAAATAAAAATAAAACCTTGCAGATGGTGAGGTGAAGAATGTCGTACCAACGATTCTTGATATTGAGGTGAAGAATGCGCTACCAACGAAACCCTAATTGCAACATCGCCGATGTTCGTCGTTTGAACATCACTGGTGGAATCGAAACCCTAGCAGCTGAAGAAAGAAGCGATCGTCGAATTTGGGGGGAAAAATTCGAGGTTTAATGTGTAAGTCACGTGGGATTCCACGTCAGCTTTTTATATATATTTTTAAAACTTTATGTTTGATGACATATCACGTTTTAAGTGGTTGCTATTAGTTCCATTTGTCTAGTCACATTCTGTCAAAAGTAAGTGTAAAAACACACATTTCATGTAGTTCGAGGGTAAAATTTGGCCAAAAAAAAATATAGGGACAAAATCACTCCATTTTGAAAAGTACAAGAGCAAAAAACCCCCTTTTTCCATTTCATAAATATTAACCTGAATAATCCAAATTTCCTTTTTAAAAAACAAAAAAATAAATCAAAATTCATAATAATAAAAGGCAAAAAATTCTTCAATTGTGAAGATGGTGAAAAAAAAAGGATGAAAAATAATATTATAAACATAATCCTAGTAGGAGTTAAACTTAAGATCTCTTAAGTTTCATATCTAACCTTCTAACCACTAGGCCAACATCATTTTTTATACTTATAATATACATAAATTTATATTTAACTACATTTCGGGTCGAGATTGAGTATATCAAGGTTTTCATCCGACCCAACCCGACTCGACTTATCCGAATAATCCGATCCGAATTGAATTTTTGGATCGATTTTTTTGAATTATTCGGATCGGTTCGAGTTTTGCTAACTCCTATTTAAACATATACTAATATATGACTTTCGTTTTAAAAATAACATATGTTCATAAATTGAAAAATAATTTTCTTAGGTCATGGAAAACTTCATAGTTAGCTAAGTCATGTTTGAGACATTTGTACAGTAAATTCATGTTTAATTTGACTTTCCGTTTACATATTTTGTCTCACGCATTAATTATATGCAAATCATGCAATACTGTTTATTTTAAAAGAATTAAATAAAAATTAAATCAATTAAATAAAAAATAAATCAAATTAAAGAGCAAGTTCAGAATTTATATATACAAACTGCCACCATTTTACCCTAAATATTGAGGTATCCAAACATATAAAAAGAACCATAAAACATATAATCCCGAGTGTTCGAAGTGCATCTTTATGGAGAACTACTATTCTGAGTTTATGGACGACGAAGTAGATTGATTGACCCCCCTGTCTCCAATAAATGTGTCCTAGAATTAGAAGGGACCATTAAGCTGCTAGGCTGTTGTGTACTTTTCTCACCCTTCCTTGTCTCATCAAAATATAATCTCTTCTTCTCCAACACAGTCCTAGTAGCAGTTTAAGCTCGACAAAAAGTTGAATTATGTTCGAGCTTTGAATCATTATGTAAAATCTAAGTTAAATTTAATACGGAGATGAAGTTCATGTGCATTAAATTCGTCATCGTCCCACATCACAATAAGCTCACATCACCAAAATTTTAAGCTCGCACCGCCCACATTAACCTCACTCATTGAAGTGGTGCGTCCGGCACGTGTCCGCGCGAGAGAGCCCCAAAACAGCTGGTTTTTTTTCTGCATGCGCCCTCCTCACGAACACGTGACAGACACACGAATTCCGAAATAGAAAACAAAAATCTAAGGAGAGGAAGATACCAACTCCCCTGACTGATCTACCAATTACGGCATGAGATTTATCCTTGGATCCAATGGTTTTACTTGTCGGGCGGAGCATGAAGTGAAAGAAATGGCCGCTTGTGTCCTCCATTGGGCGACTGCACCAGGCAAACACAGTGGCGAGCATGAGTCATCCGCCGAATGCTACATGTGGCTGCTTTGGATCACGGCATGAGTGCCACCGGTGAGAATACCACCAACCACCTTGGGTAATTTAGCCTAGCGCATCATGGCATTGGAGGGTAATAATTTATTAGAAGAAAGGAGAGGGAGGGGCGGCTACTGGTGTTGGTGTGGCAAGTGGAGAGAGATTTATTTATTTCTTTACTGTTTTTTAGGATAAAGAAAGGTTAATAATGGGGGGGGGGGGGGGGGAGATGTTGTTGTATATTTGGCAAGCGAAGGTTTTACAACATATTTTTTAAATGTGAGGAAAGAGAAAGTGAGAGAGAGAGGGAGAGGCAGTGGAGGATAACTAGGGAGAAGGAACAACAGGAGAGGGGGGTGAGAGAGATAAAGCGAGGAGAAGTAGCAGCAGGAGGGAAGGGCTTCAAGAAAGGGGACATGTTCCCTTCCTGAAGGTTATGCTCTGAAAACCATTGACTTTGTTCTATTTTTTATCCGTCTCCCTTGTGCTTGCATGCCTTGGCCTGCCGCTTCTTGGCTGCAAATTTTTTGGTTCGTGGGAGTTTTGAGTTCTGTTTTGGGCTTTTGGGTGTCTGAAAGATTTGATTTTGATTTGTGGAGAATATCTGAATAGGGTTTGGTTATTTTTTTCTGGGTATGAGATTGATTGTGTGAAACCTGTTGGATTTGGGGGTGCATGTCATTCGGTTGAAGGTTCTTGGATGAGAGATGATCGTGGTGGGTGTTTTCTTGGTCTTCCCATGGTGTTTGTTCTTCCTCGAGTAGTTGATTACTCTTCTTTTGTTGTTTCTTCTTCCTGGAAGGAGATTGCTTTGGGTTCTGGAGATGAGGTGATTGTGTTTTGCATCTTCTCGCTTGTTGCAGTTGTTATTCTTTGTGGAATTGGTGCTACTAGTTTCTTGATGTTGCTTTTTTTAATTTTATTTACCGAGGGAATTTGATAGGTTTCTTTTTGCAGGTCTCGGCTGGTAGATGTTCTTTTCTCAAAGATCCGTTTGTTAGCAAGTTCTTTCGCAGTGTTTTTTTGGTGAAATAATGAGTTTTGCACTTTACTTGCTTAATTTGAAGGTAGTTCATTGTGGAAACATGTGGAATATCCATTTTATTGTAGCTGTCTGATACTTTAGAAGTAAAACATGTGATTGCAATTGCCTTTTTAGAGATCAAGACCCTACCACCCGTGAATAAAATTGGTAAAACACATGATGGCTCGTTAGACAAAGACAGTGAAACAAAAGCATATTGTCCTTCTCTTCCCCCTTTTAGTTGAATGATCTATTAATGCTTAGTTTTGAGTAAGGCTTACAATTTGATTCTGCCATGTACAAAAGGAGCTGTAAACTCAGCCTGTTGGAAAGTATTGAATTGGGAGAAGGCTAGTCTTTCGTCTCACTGAGAGATGATCATTATTTCTGTTTCATCCTCTTCTTGCCACTGCATGTTGATGAATATTCCTTGGGATGATCTGATCAAGCTGATAATTGTGATTTTTTGACCTACATCACTTCTTGGAAGATTGGATGTCCAACTCTTCATAAACAGATTGGGACTCTGATAGTTCCTTTAACTGTGAATTACAAACTTAAGTTTTGATCTACACAGAGAGAAACTGATCTTGCTGGCAACGGACAACCCAATATCCTGAGGTTTAACTAATATTGCAATATCATGCATATACATTGACATGCGTATGTCTTGCCTAGAGAATACATACCCAACTTCAGAATGTTAGAAAAATTGTCATAATGGGCTTTCAATGAGAAAATGTCTCTCCTATTCTTTGCCTCTTCTGGATGTTTTATTATTATTGTGAGATGCAAGTATTAGGATATTCTTTAGGTAGTCAATCTAGTGAAATTAATAAAGGGATTTTTTTTTGAGAGTTTTGTAAAAGAAAACATCTTGCTCTCCATATTATATTTTCTGGCTGGTTTCTAGGTCATTATCTAGAGTGGTGCTCTTTCTAATAACTTGTTTGTGTACAAATGATTGAACTTGACTGTTTGCTTGGTTGAACTTCACCACACCCCAGCATTAAAAAATCTATTTATCTTCATCTAATATTTTAAACCAAGGTTAGAATGCATGATGATCATTGTTTTTTCATTCCCTTCTATCATCAATAACATACCCATGGCCTTACATTACTGTGAAATAGTAGCAGTTGATTGAATATATTAATTGATATCAGTTACTTGTGAACAACCTGCTATTATGCTAACATTGTTTAGTCATTTGACTTTTAGGCCTGTAGAAAAGATTGCCGTTGCTAAATGCCAGTAGTAGTTAAGTTATACTTCATTTCCACTTTTCTGAAAATCATTTGTAAATTGTATGACTTATTTAAATGATATATTTTATTATTTCATGTCCTCCTACCTTTCTTTCCATAATATTCATTGTAATAATTGTTCTTTTGTTCGTAATCGTTGATTCTGTAACTAAAAGTTTTACTTTTTGTAGACTTGAGCTGTCTGTGGGATTGAGTTATGCTTATTGATGCATGGTCTTTTGACATGCAAGACATTGGCAAAAAGGGTTCAGAGAATGGTTCATTCTATTCATCTACTTTTATGAACAACCCTACTTGGTGGAATTCAAATACCACAACTATTCTTCAGTCATCTTATCCCAAGAACTTGAATACGAACATGGACTTCTTGGCAAAAGATGGTAACCAAGTAAAACACTCAAGCCACACCATTTCTGATCATGATTCTTCAACTCAGTCTAGTGGTCAATCCCATCAAGAAGTATCAGGAATGAGCGAAGACAATGTTCATGAGCAACATATTTCTGGACAATCTGGTACAAGTCCAAGTAATGTGATATGCTTCTGTTATTTATTTGAATTGGCAATTTGGATGAACTGGTCATCGTAAAGTGACTAATGATAAGTTTGCTTTCTCTCGAGTTGATATTTTTTTAACTGTTATTTTGCTTCATCATGTAACATGATAAAAGTTGTTTATCAAATTATTATGGCTTTCTAAAGCAATTATCTTAAACCAGTACATTATCTACGATCTAAGGGAACTTTTGAACTTTATGATTGTCAGATTTGGGCCATTTGGCAAATTAATTTAGGTGAAGAAATACCTTTTCTTTATTAAACTTATACTTACCTAAAGTTTCACTTGTTCATTCTGCTAGATATGCGTAATTGATACTCTGATTGTTTGCTTTTATCTCCTTTGATGCTAATATTGATATAATTTATAATGATTCCTCTTAGTCCACATGCATTTATGAAGTCTAACTCTAAATAAGAAGCTTGGTGGTTGCTGCATGCGAAGGTATACTTGATCTTAATCATGCTTATAAAATTAAAAAAGGCATTTCAAAGTGTTTGGTTAACCTAAATTAGCATCAAACAAATGATTGATGGTTTTTTTTCTTATATAAGATTCGGTTTCCTTTTGGATATGTATCTGGTTTATACCGTTGAAAACAAGAAAATCACTAAATTTGAACATGAAAACTCCTTTGTAGTAAAAATTTCAAGATCCATGCTTTGCGACTTGCAAAAAGATTCTTGATTCAACATGGTCTATGTGAAAGTATGTACTTTATAGCAACATCAAATTAAATTGCTTCTACTGTCTGGTTAATAACTTTTCATGCTTGTAGATGCTGATGGTTTGAAAATGTCAACTTCATTTTCGGATTTTCGCAGAGACTGCTGCCATTTACTGTTAATAGGCTTGTATATATAATTATATATTATTGCATGCACATGAAATTATACATATAGGTATTGCAACTTTATTTTAAACTTCTTTTTCTTGGTGTAAATCTCTCAGGGTTTATTCCTTAGAGCTTATTTCCAACATTATTTAACTAACACTTCTAACACAGCAGTTGACCTTTGTTTAGCTAGTGATACATACAGAAAGACTGTTGATGGTCATATGAAGCCACTTCTATCTCTGGGGAAGGCAGAATTGTCCTTTGCACCTCCAAAATTGGATTATAACCAGCCTTTTGTAAGTTCATAGGATAGTTGTGAACTTGTGATACTCCTGAATGGGGTATTTAAGTCTCTATATATAAGTTCTAATGTTTTATTTTCTGGCTTTTGTGTTGCAGGCTCATATGCCCTATTATTCTGACCCATACTATGGTGGTATGCTTGCTGTGTGTGGACCACAATCAATGGTAAGTATATAATGCATACATATATTTATCCTAATTGAATGGTATTATTGTGATCTTCTCATCTCAGTTGAGCATAAATGCCATTGCCTGACTACTTTTCTGAGCTTCATTTGAAAAATAATAAAATGTTGCAGTACAAAATCATGGTTTGGAAACTACCTTCTGTTTCATTTTCTGTTCAACTGGTATGTGAACATGATGCATATAGTACCAATAGCTATTGATTGATGATAGCATTTTTTGTGTGTGCAAGTTGTATTTGCTTGCTACATGTGAGTTACAACCAGATGTATTTTTTTTTATCTCAGTAAAAAATAAGAACCAATGAATATATTGTAAAACCTTAGTGATGTATTCAATTGAACCTTCTCTTTTCGTATAATGTAATCATATTGGATATTAAACTTTTGTTTATCAATTAATTCTAGAAAAATTATAATGTAGGTAAGTTGAGAGACCTGAGAAGATTGTCACCGTTATGATTGTTACAGTTAATGTTTTGATCAAGATCTGTTTCGTAATTCTTAATTATCAGAAACAAATTTCCAGCCACCTGTTGGTTTTAATATATTATTTTGTATTTTGGTACTCTACGTACAGATTCATCCACAAATTGCTGGAATATCTTCCTCTTCTCGAGTTCCACTGCCTCTTCAACCTACAGCTGAAGGACCTATATATGTCAATGCAAAACAATACAGTGCGATACTACGCAGAAGGCAACTGCGTGCAAAATTGGAGGCTCAAAACAAACTCATCAAAAGTAGAAAGGTATGGAATTCTCTAAATAAGATTACTTGAAAGTCTGTGCATTTCATTCCAGAGGGAAAGGGCTCATTGAAAATTATCTTGTTTCATTACACAAAAAATAAAAATAAATTATGCACCAAAGTTGATACAGAACCTTACTGTTCATTTGTACATTTCTAACAACTAGTCTAACACTCAGAAACTTCTCTTAAATTTGATTGGGTGACCACTAGTTCCTAAAGCAAAAGCATTAAGAAAAGTGCTTAATCTATAATTTTTATATTCTTAATAGTCCCACTCACACATGGAGGGCATACACAATTGTTCCAACCCAACGCGTGGAGAGATTTAATTTTGTTGGGATTATACACTTTCTTTTTAATTCGCAACTTTGGGATCTCAGAACATATGAAGTAAGTTCGATTGAGTTTCCAAATTGGTTTGCAAGAACCATCCATTGTCTATAATAAATCAGCAGATTTAGCTTGTGTGAGAAGTAATACATATGGTGTTCTTGCTGCATCCATTCACCAGGGAGGTAGGTCATAGGTGGAAGGGTAAACCGGAGATGGGTGCGAGAAGTAATGTTCACCGGGAGAACAGCAATTTCTACATAATCAAGAGTATCTTGATTACAAAATCTTTATCAATAATCTTCATCAAATGTTATCAACGTTATTTTCATGATCTTAATCGGGCCTGCATCTGCATGCAAAATTTTCCTTCTACTCGGACGTTTGTATCAACCAAAATAACTTATTAATGATGTTGCAGTTATTTAACTTTTTCCTTTTTCCTTTTGTTTGCTCATGCTTGTTGACCTGAAAGATTACATTATGTTTTAACTTTTTATTACTTAGAGCTACAAGATACTTATTCGTATATAGAGGGTTGTTGACTTTGGTGAAATTTCAGACTCTTTCTATAGTGCTCCAACAATCTGTGAGTTCAAACTCACAGCTACTTTCTATGTCGTTTAGGTGATAGTTTTCAATTGTTGACTTTGCTACAATGATCTTCAAGTTGGAATTTACATTCTCTGGTTTGTATTGATGCAGCCATATCTTCATGAGTCTCGCCATCTTCACGCAATGAAACGAGCAAGAGGATCCGGTGGACGATTCCTCAACACAAAGCAGCTCCAGCAGCAGAAGCAGGCCCAATCTTCTGCAATGCCAGTCTGCCAGGATCTCTCTGGTTCAAAACTCTGTAAGGGAGGTGGGTCATCTGCCACAACAATCCAACAGGACCGCTTAAGTTTCCAGTCGTCCAATTTCCATTCAAATGTTGGAATGAGCATGCAAGGCGGAGGCAGCATGAGCTGACAATGAGCTGACATGGTGGTTCCCTGGCAATTCATCCTTGGCTTTTAGTATCTTGTAGTGAACTTCTATTAGAGTTCAGAAACTCTGGAGTCTTAACAGAAAACTCTGGTATCACTTGTTTAAATTGTATGAGTGAAAAATGGCACTAAGTTTGCTTCAGATCTTGTTCAAACATAAGCATGGATTCTGTCCTGTTTGGTGACAATTTCTGGGAAGTGTAGTGTGGATCACTGACTATCTTAATTACTGTTATTTAAATTATTTTAAATCTGATACCCAGATGATGTGCAAATGCTATGATTTGATTAGATTGGATTATCCTCAAGGGTTTATTTGCTTGTAGGATAAAGAGAGATAAAATAAGATATGAATTTTTATTCATTGTTGTTCGCATGAATTAGAAGAAAGTGAGATTAAAAGAATATATAATTGATATTAATATCCAATAGATATTCGATTTAAAAATCGTTTTTAATTCTACTCTACTTTTCTTATCCAATCTAATGGATCAAACAAACTATAAAAATGTAGGGTTTGTTTGCTTTATGAAATAATGACTTGGATATAAGAAATCTCAACGACCAAAAAAAGAGTTGTTGGATTTGCCGATCAATCAATTGGTCGAAGGTTGGTTGATTGACCATTCGGTTGAACCAGCGATTGAAATTATCTTGAGAGAGAGTTTTAGTTTTGGTTCAGGTTTCAAGTTTGGGGTTTGATTTTCAACTTCATCACCAAACACCCTAATAATTACATAATAATTCTAAACCCTAGCTCAATTCTTTAAATTTTTTCATTTTTCGAGTGACGATCAATGCATTCTTTAGATTTTTCATTTTGTTTTCAATCATTCCAACCGTGGATGTTGCGTGCTTATCAACATCGAACTTAAAATTATTTCTCATTCAAATGTTCTTTATTTATTATCATCAAAATCAAAATTGAAAACCTCAGGCCAAGAACAACAACCTCGAAAAACCCATAAAGGGCCTTGTAGTCACCGGAGACGAGGAAGGATGACAACGGGAAGGTGTGGAGCAAGATATACTCAAGCTACTTGGGGAGGCCCAGACTTATTAGTGGGGGTGATTTTGGGGATAATCCATTTGGTGGCCCTTGTGTTCCTGCTAGCGCGAAGGGCGGTGGCGAATGGTTGAAGTTAACCTTGTTGTCAACTGTGGCAACTCGTGATTTAATGGCCTTGAAGGCGACAATGAAGTTAGAGCGAAAGGTCAGTCTGATGATTTCCTTGCGGGCAACAAGGAGGTTGAACATTAGTTGCTTCAGCATTGACGTAATTTTTTTCTTCTATTTAGGCACCAGGGCATTTTGTATTTAAAAATTAATAAATTTAGGATATTGATGCAACTAGGGATGAAAGCGGTTCAGTTAGTTGTATTTTTTGTGGTTAACCGAAATTGAAATCGTTTATGGACCTGTTAATCGAAACCATTCAGCTTTAAAAACTAATATCCGAAATTGAAACCAATTTATTACCGATTATCCGACGGATAACCGAAACCGATTAGTTTAGTTTGGATAGATACGATTATCCATTTACTAACCGGATAACCAATTGGTAAACGAATACCAGTTAATAAAAAAATAGTTTAATAATCATTAATTGAATTATTAATTATGTATAATTTCGGTTACCGTGCGGATAACTGATAACTAAAATCAAAATTATAACCAATTTCAGTAATCGTTATTCGCGAACCGATAACTGATACCAAATCGAGTTTAAATGATTTTTTGAATTCATTAACTGAAATCAAAATGCAAATTCACTATCCGAAACTGAATTTTATGATTTAGTTAACCGATTAATCACCATTAGTCGGTTTCAATTGCCATCCCTAGATACAACATTAGTATCCCAAAATTATATTTTCGAAACCTACGTGCCCAATATCCAAAAAATAATAATTTAAGATATTGACATTCCCAAAGTTTAATTTTAGGAACTAGCGTCTGGCGTGGTGCAAGTGTCCATTATTTCTTTTTTTTAGTCTCTCAACATGTATGTGGTGCCGGTATCCATTATTATTTGCTTGAGAATGCTGACATCCATTTTGAATGCTTTTGTTGGCGCTAACTTTAGAATTTATATTGTTTTGAGCAGGAGTATCTCATATATATATATATATAAGGGTTATTAGCCGAAAATAGTCTCAACTTTAGCAAAATTCTCATTTGTGGCCAATCTTTTGATTGATCTCAATTGTATATATAAACTTAAGAATTGGTTTAATAATGACCTGCCCTCTTCGAACCGTGAAATTGCCCGTTAACTTGGTGGTGACGTGGCGAATCAGAAATAATTTTAAAAGAAAACCATATCATATTCATACACCATATCATATTTTTTTTACCAGATAGTAGAAGCTATATTAAAGTCAGCGAGAGCCAAGCCCATAAAGGTCGTCGTACAAAAGATGCTCGAGCTCGGGAGGACGGATGGAGGACCAGACCCTTTCGTCCTTATAGATCCTTGCGCGGTTTGGTTTCCAATGAGCAGCTTTGTTTGCTTCTCGAAAATAAAAAGAGAAGCCCTCTACGTTACAATTTGAGCTAAGCAAAAAAATGTCAGCCACCAGGGCTGAAATAGGCCACGGTGCATCTATAGACTTGTTTAGTACATTGATCAATATTTTTGAGTCAGATTCGATGATGAAACATGGGAGATCTTGCGAGATGGCAAATCTGAGAGCATGACGAACGACACAAGCTTCTAGTATGAATGCAGAGTTGCCCTCAAGAAAGGAACTAGTGGCTGAGAGACAACGGCCAACGTAATCGTGAAGAATAAAATCTACCCCTCCTGCAAAATTCAGAAAGGACGCATCACAATTTATCTTCAAATTAAGTCATCTGTATTAGGGAATTCAATCATATTATATTCATACCCTTAATATATGAGACATTTTTATATTCTATTCTATTGCCCCACCCCACCCCACCCCACCCCACATCTCGATCAAAAAATCCAAAACCTCACCTCATCCACACCCAACGACAGAATGCCATGCACTGCTCCAAGGGCAGCTGGTCTGGCCGAAACGCCTAGCCAGCGATGATGATGAAGGTGGTCATGATGAGCACCCAACCTACGAAGAAGTAGAAGAGGCCAAACTTCATGTGATAGAGCATGTTGAGGAAGGCCCGCGTGATGGTGAAGGTGAAGAGCATGTTGACGGACACCTTGATGCTCTGCCCCGTCGACCAGATCTCGAGCGGGAAGATCTCGCTGCGCACCAGCCACCCCACCAGCTCTCACGACCACGTAGATGCAGATGAACGCCACCATGAAGGCCGAGTAGGTCTTCAAGAGGTCGCCCACGCCGCTCGTGCACCGGTGGCAGCAAGCCCCTTCCACATCGCTAGAGGCTTGGCGGGTCAAACGAGCTTGCCGAGCTACTGCAGGTGGAGCGCACGGATTCAATCTCCGATGGAGCTTCAGAAGTCGAGGCGTTAGAATTTTGTGGAGGCTCGAACGTGTGGTGAGGCAGCTGCAACTCAGACGACTGAAATGCTGATGGGAAACAGAGGTTAGTAGCAACGATCGACTTAGGCCTTGTTTGTTTCATGATAGAGTATGGTTTATCATGATATGATAGAGTATGATTTTATGTTTGGAAAAACTTTTAAAATCATGGTATAGTATGGTATGGTAATCTCATGATTTTAAAATCATGGATTTTGTAAGATTTTTGAAACCACCAATTCGGTGGTTTTTCATGATTATCAAATTTTAATACCTAAAATACCCATCAACTTTTCATATATTTCTTTTATCCGTCGGTCCTTATTATGCTTTCATTTCTTCTTTTATCCATCGGTCCTTATTATGCTTCTATTTTTTCTAATTTTTTTATTATGTAAAAAATTTATGTATTTAATTAAATCTAATATTTTGACAAAAAAATGAATTTAATATAATATTACGTGAATTTTTATATTTGAGGGCATTCTGATCATTTTATCATTTGAGGAACCATACCACATCATCAAACCAAATAAAAATATACTATTTAACCATACCATACCATACCATACCATACTATCTTTCCAAATATGATAGTAATAATTACAGAGCCATACCATACATTACTAAACCATGCTACACCTCATCCAAACAAGGCCTTAGTTGTGGAGACTCGCCAAGGACAACCCTGATCGAGGCGATGCTGCCATTGGTCAGGAAGCTCGACTCGAAGGAGCACAACTACTAGATTGCTTCCCTCTACGCGCTCCTCAATCTAGGGATTGGCAACGAGTTCTAAGCCCCTTGAGATCGCATATGTTCACTACAAGAAAATGAACCTCTAAGGACGCAATTGTGGGAACGCTTTTATTAACGTTGCCAAATTTTTAAAATCCATATTATTTGGAGTCGCTATAAAAAGTGTTATCTTTTTTGTTGTAATTAGGGACATATTTTTTCTTAGCGTCACAATTTTTTTTGGATTAAGGACGCTTTATTACAAGCGTCTCAAAATTAGAGACGCAATTTATATTGCGTCCCTGATTTCTTAAAAAATTAGAGACACAATTTATATTGCGTCTCCGAATTAAAAAAATTAGAGACGCCAATTTATATGCGTCTTCGATACAAAATTAGATACGTCAATTTATATGCGCCTCAATTTAAAATTAGAGATGTAACTTATATTGCGTCTCTAATTTAGAATTACAGGCACAATTTATATTGCATCCCCAATTTAGAATTAGAGACCAAATTTATATTGCGTCTCTGATTTAAAATTAGAGATGCCAATTTATATGTTTCTCCGATTTAAAATTAGAGGTCTTCAATTTAGGTCAATATCACAATTACTTCTCATGGTCGGCCCTTTCCTTCTTCGTTAGCCCCTTTCTTCTTCACTTGTGTTTAGACCTAGCAATTTTTGACCCGGTCCGATAGCTCAATCAGGCTCGATAAAACTGGGTTCAGGCCATTTCATATCCAGCTCGGACTTTTATTGGGCCGGCCTAATAATACCCAAACCATTAATGTGCCGGGTCGAATCTAGTGTTATCGGGCCGGCCCAGCACAATAGCCCGATAAGATAATAGGATCCAGTATTAAACCCATTAATACCGGACCTATTAAGCTCTAGGCCCGACCCGTTAACTTACATACGTAGGCAACTCCAATCTCCACGATGAACGAATCCCTAATTGTGCAGTTTTGCTCCCCTGCGGCCCTCTTCTTCTTCCCTCTCGACAGAATTGGTTCCTCTCCAATCCCCTTCTCTAGTTATCCTCTCCGCCGGCGCCGGTCTTCTTCTTCTTCTTCTTCTTCTTCTTCTTCTTCTTCTTCTTCTTCTTCTTCTTCTTCTTCTTCTTCTTCTTCTTCTTCTTCTTCTCCGTTTCATCCCCATTTTTCCTCTCTATCTCGCTGGTGCGGGTCTCGGCTTCTCGCTGTCATTGTCGTCGGCTGATCGGAGGCTTCTCACGCGCAGTCGAGTGTCGGATTCTCCAATGGTATGGACTATGGATCATGAATGTACCACTGCTATTTGATTTATGTGGCATAGAGCTTGTTTGAGACGGCTTCTAGTTATGCAGTAGGATACCTTGGGTTTTTTGGCTTTTGGACTTTTTTTCTTTTGCATTACATTACATGTGAATTGAATAAGACATGTTTTGTGAATGATTCTAAAACAAGAATCAGGTACTCGATTTTGTGATGTTCCACTTATAACCGTGTCGATGTTCTACTTAACAATTAGATTGCAATCAATTTACATTTTCCTTTCTCTGTTTTCCTTTCACGTGCTGACATCTTCAGGTCAAAGCACTAAAAAGTATCTTCTTTGCATCAAAATGAGTTTAGAGTTTATGCAATTACATGCAAAATTTCAAGTACTCATCATTGAGGAAACATACCATGTTCCTTGAGATGTGAAATGATACCTCAAAGGAAATACAATAACAAATTCTTTATCTTTGGTTGATCTTGAGTCCAAGTTTGGTGGAAATGGTTGGTTAGTCTACGAAGAAATTAAGTAGGTTTCATTTCAGCATTTCTAACATGATCAAATGCAAATGACCTATTGGATATGTAAGACCATTTAAGGGATCCTATCATCATAGTGGAAATAGTAGTTGTATCATTGATAATAGGCCAACATGCCATCATTAAAGGGATATGAATAATATAGAAGTTATTTGCAATTGCCTAAATAGTATATCTACTCAGGTTAGCGAATCTTCACTTCAACAAAAAGCAATAACAACTCTTTGGACTTCAAAGACTAGATTAACCTGCTCCTTTTGGAGTTCAAATATTTTCTTGCCTTCCTTGTAGCTGCTTCCGAATGCAGTTCGAGAGATGATATCCCCCGTTAGACTTTGGAGTTTGGAGTTCATTCCGAACATCAACTTCGCAGTATATATCCTTCTTTGCTAGTTAAATTCTTCTATCTATCGATCATATCAACACAACTATTTACACAGGGGATTGAGTACTTGACAGAATAATATCCTTTAACATGCATTTGGTGTTCTTTAGTCAATATCAGGACCAACAAGAATTGAATGTATTTAATTGCAAGAAAAAGTGCATTAAACCATGAGCTTCTCAAGATGGAAAGCAGGGTTGATGACCTTCCTCCTTGGGGCCATTCAAGTGATGTAACATCCACAATATATATCCTTTCAACTTAAATGGAATGAAAAGACCAGAAACAGAAAGAAATGGAGCAAAGATGGTATAAATATGAGAGGAAGAAAGTGAGATACAGAGAGAAACATGAAGATGGGCTGCTAAGTTATTTGATTTCAATAGTTAAAAACTTGGCATCTCATTTAAGCTTGTTGCTATGTTTTATCTTCTGCCAGTATCTTGTGAATTGTAGTTAAAATTTTGGCATCTCATTTAAACTTGTTGCTATGTTTTATTTTTATCTTCTGCCAGTATCTTGTGACTTGTAGTTAAAAACTTGGCATCTCATTTAAGCTACACTCCATCACCCCTCTCCCTGCGCCACTCCATCGCCGAAACTTGTCACCCCTCTTTCAGCTTCACGCCCTTCTCCCTGCGCCTCCCCACCCCGAATTCTGTCATCCCTCTCCCCGCGCCAACCATCGCCGAACCCCGTCGCTCCTCTCCCCGCGCCGCCATGGAGCGGCTCCCGTCAGTGCGACAACACAACTTCGCTACCGAGCAGGACAACTACAATCTCCTCTCCGACATCAAGAATAGCTAAGAATCGCTTTGATAGGTGCACCAATTGCCCCTTTTTTATCCATGCTTTTGATATCATCTTTATCAAGAGAGAACTGCTGAATACTCGGGCTAATGGTTTGGATTTAATTTCTCGCATTGGCCTCTCTTCAATCACAACTTTTTTCTCGGTAAATTTCATTTATATTGTAGTTTCGGATATAAGAATAGGGTATTCATTTCTTATTCTTGCTTCATTTCATATTCATACTTTTATCTAATGCTGGTGGTGAATTCATCGATCACCTAAGCAATCAATGATCAACTGATACAGAGTAGGGCAGGACCTTAACAAGGTGGAGGTTAAGTTCCAGAATCTTAACATCACCTCAAACGTTTACACCACCCATAGGATCCATTTCACTTATTTGGGCTATATTGCATAAATGAACTTATTGCACTTCTTTTTGGATAATTTTTTTAAATATAAGCAACATAACCTGATGAGTGTAAAATGCATAACACTATGTTGGTAATGATCTTTATCGAACCAGGTAGAAGTAATTCAATGCAGTTGTATGCACACTTTGTTTGAATATCTTCCTTTCCGGTGATTGTATGAAGATAAAAGGGTAAATACCAAAATACATCATGAACTTTGAATATTTTTTTCATTTGTGACCAAATTCAAAATAATACCAAATTACATCTTGAACTTTGACATTGATCTCAATTATAGCCTCTCGTCATCTCTCTGTCGTCATCTCCGTTAACTGCATGACGTGGCATGCCCACGTGGAATAAAATACTATTATTTTTTACACATCATTTTTTAAAAAAATCCTTCCATGTGGTAAATAAAGTTTTTTTAAAAATATATATGTATATATTTTAAATAAATAAATAAAGTTTTTTTTCAAAAAATATTTTTTAATTTTTTAATGACGTGTAAATAATAATAATATTTTATTCGACGTGGGCATGCCACGTCATGCAGTTAACAGGGAAAACGACGGAGAGATGACGGGAGACTATAATTGAGATCAATGTCAAAGTTCAGGATGTAATTTGATATTATTTCGGATTTGATCACAAATGAGAAAATGTCCAAAGTTCAGGATGTATTCAAGTATTTACCCTAGATAAAATAATCAGTTAGAGAGATGCAACCAACTTGTTGCTGATGTATGAAGATAAAATAATCATTTTTTATTATTATTTCAAGCTAGGCATCAAGCCAAGGTATCTAGTTGCTAATGCAATTTACTTGATCACTTGATATATGTCTTTGCCTATTTCACACTAGCATATGGTGTATGTCTAGTTGCTAATCAGTTAGAGATGCCTATTTTATACTTGCATTTGGTGTATGTGTTTGCCTATGTTTTTAGTTAGAGAAATATATGTTTTTAGTTAGAGAAATGCCTATTGTTAGTTAGAAAAATATCTAGTTGCAAGCCAAGGTATCTAGTTGCGTATGCTGTATCTAGTTGCTAATCACTTGGTCACTTGCAAATCCAATAACACAACAATTATGCCATATATATGTCTTAATCAAGTGAGATATTGGCATCTCCACTGCATGAATGGTCTGATGAAGTCAATCAATGGGAGACCTGCACTAGAAGATCAATAACTTAGCTGAAAAGTTGAAATGGACCTGGAATAAATGTATTCATTGCCAATAAAGCAAAAAACCCGTCTTAGTTGAAAATTTTAGGAAATAAACCGGTCTTAGCTGAAAAGTTGAAAATTCCAAGAAATAAAACAAATACGTGCTAATATATTCATTTCTCAAAAGGCTGTCTACTATAGTAAATGTGATCCCTCATATGTGCTATTCATTTTGTTAATTTAAAATTTGAACCTAGAATGCTAATGTAATTACTCGAAGATGTAATTACGTGAAGATGCATGGAAAAAGGACTGCATTAACAAATAGCATTTATTCCCTAGTTCAAGAGTTATGTATCTCTCTAATTGATATAGTTTTTTTGTGTCCAAGAACTTTAACCGATGAGATAAAAGTAATGAAAAGGTGCACATGTAAAAGCATGGCCGAGATGTAGCTCTTCCTTTTTGTAGAAATACTAGCAACAATATCTCTTGTTCTTGGGCAGTCATAGTCAGCTGGTATGTAATTTATATTTTTATAAATGAGTTCTATTGATGTGCTTAGAGTTTTATTGATGTGGATACAATTTTTTTCTTTTGCTTTTCATTGTCTTGTTTTTCCTTCTTGCAAGAATTTGGATTTATACTTTTGATTAATTGAGATGTTAGTTTAGTAGAGATGTTTTATTTTGATCTTGTATGTTTTTTATCTAGCATTTTGTGTAATATTATAATTTGATGCGGATCATTAATATATTTTCGAATGACTTAAATATTGGCTAATAGTGGTATCGTGAATGTAGGGTGCACTGGATGGTGGACTTGATGTTCCTCACAGTGATAAGAGGTTTAATTGTTGGTTTTAAGAAAGATGAGAAATAATTTGAATGCCCTTAATTCATCTGGTTCCAACGACGAAGAAGATGAAGATGAAGATGAAGAGTAATTAAGCGTTATGTAGCTTAAGCTGCCATCTTTCTGCTATCGTATTCTTTCCATTTTTTACTTTTGCTTCGGCAATTTTTTTTGGATGTACTAGAAAAGAAAAACAGAGAGCTTGATGATGCTAATATTATTGTTTGAGGATGTGCTAGACCTGTTATGTGATGTTAGCTTTATAAATTTGGTTTGTAATAGGTTCTTCACTTTTTAATGTTTCATTTGAACATTGCAGAAGATTATTGTGTTGACACGTTTGATTTTTGAGATTTTATTTATTCTACTCATAGATTAATACATAATATAATATATATTATTCTATATATTAATATGAATTAATATATATTAATTTATTTCAATATAATAGATTAATATAAATAAATATTTATAAATTTTTTTAGTTATAATATATATATATATATATATATATATTCATATTTGAAACGCAAAGGCATGTGCATTGCGAATATCAGTTGGGAGACACTTTTAGTGAAAGCATTGCGAATTATATTAAAGACGCAATTAAAAAGCGTCATCGCCAGAAATCACTAACGCTAGGTCTTTGTGTCTCGAATAAGCAAGTTGCATTGGAGACGCACTTAAAAAACGTCTCCGTCGAAAATCATTGACGTAAAGCCTTTGCGTCCCGAATATTATTTGGGAGACGCTTTTAGTAAAAGTGTCGCGAGTTGCGTTGGAGGCGCAATTAAAAAGTGTCTCCGCCAAAAATCACTGACGCTAGATCTTTGCGTGTCAAAAATTATTGAGAACATAATGATCTGAGATGTTTGTAAGTAACGTCAATGAAAAAATTAGTGACGCAAAAATATATCCTTAAAAAAAAAAAATATCACCATTTGTTATATTTGTTGGGTTCTTTCCTTTCCATTGTCATCGCCAACGTTCCTCTTCTGGTTGACACCGGCTCGCCCCTTCACTCATGACCGCGATAGGAGACATGTCGGTGAGCGAGCGTGCTCGCACAGTACTCTCCAACCTTGTGGCTTCTGATGAGGGGCGTCCGGCCGTGAGCCGTGCCACCAACGCGTTCGCCATCGTGGTCGACGTCCTCGGGTGGTGCGAGAATGCGGTATACGTGTTGATGGCGATGGTCCATTAATATAATGAGAATGCTCAGTCAACTAGTCCCACAGAAGAGTATAAAATGTCAGGTTGACCAAACATGTGCGGGTCAATATATATCCGTCGTCTGCAATAGGAACTTGTATACTACTTGCACGTAATTGTGTTATACTTTGGGAAGAACTAAGAGCAGTCCTAGTTGTAATAAAATATAATTCGCTACTCGTCATTCTACAGAATTAATTATTAGGAACCTTTAATAAACTTGAACAAGGATTTCTCTTTTTTCTAATTATGAGTAGTTTGGTTTTTTTTAAAGCATCTTTTAGTCCATATTTGTCAGATCCATATAAGTCGCGCCAGTGGACTTACATTTTTAATACCAAATTGCTAAGACTAGCTAACACACAAATTAATTAGGATAGGAGAAACGAAATATAATATATACAATTGACTATTTAATATGTAGGAGGGCGATGGAAATTGGGTAAACTTTTCTAATTCAATCTTCAACGCTTGACAAAGCTGAGTCAACTGAGAATATAATGAGAAGCTGAGTTAACCCTAAACTTTGATTTTTTTTAATTTTTTTTTAACAAAAATAGAAAATCATAATAAATAATTATAATAAGGATCGAATAGTAAATTTCTAAACAATTTATAATACGTTATTACTAATAGTGCTACCCACCGTTTGGCAACCCTAAACTCTGATTAGGTATTGACTTGGCCATGACGATATGGATGTCATCTAGATGACATACACATCATGCACATTTGCACCTATAGCGATTTACTTAGTAGTTTAGGGTGACATGCTGCAAGCCCATCACTGGCCTACTTGCCCCCTAAAGCCTATGGGTAGACCCAAGAATAATATTTTTCATGAGATCAATTTTACTTTAATCTCTATAGTTTTGTTTGATTTTTTTTTTTACTTTAATCTCCAACTTTTAAGAAGTTCTAGGATAATCCATGTAGTTTTTAATTCAATTTCACTTTAGTTTTTTAGTTAAGTATCTTCAGTTTATATTACTTAGATAAACATATATGTGCAACTCACATTTCCTCAAATACGTAGGAATTTGAGAAATTGAAATGATGACTGCATTTTTTATATATAATTAAATTCAAGAGTTCTAAACATCAGTTGACAATTAATTTATTTTCAAACAAAATGAAAGTGCTAAAAGAAATTGTGTCATAGTTTTTTTTTTCTTTTACTGAAAAAGGGCTTAGCCCTTAAATTACATTAAGAAAGAATATGATAAAAAAAAAGGTATTTACAAAAATATTATCTAAAGTAGAAGGAAATTGAGATTCCCAAACAGTAGAATTGTCATTATTTACAACATAAGTAACAACCCAAGAAGCCACTTTATTAGAGATAGAATTAACTTTACCGACATCAAAATTAAGAGAAAAATTAAATAATTAAACTTCTAACTCTCTGAATAGAATGTAGCAACCACTGTGGAGGATTTGAGGAGCCCTTGAGATATTGTGCTAGATTGTAGGAGTTGATACGAAGATCAACCGAAGTAAAACCAAGGTTCAAAAGAGTTTGAAGCCCTTTATTGATGGCAGCAAGTTCAACAAGGTTGGAAGAGGAGTCCACCAAATAGGTAGCTTAAATACATGTACTAGTGCTATTTCTGATTACCAAGCTTGAATCAGTCTTCAATCCATTGGAGCAGATAGCAATGTTGATCTTAACTCTGTTTGGAGCAGGTGGGATCCAAGGAGTCAGACTTGAATTATTATCTGTATGACCTTTCGGTACTTGTTGGTATGAATTGTAGTTAGCTATAAAAGTTAATATATAGATCACAAGAGTAGAAGGGTGAAGTTGCCTATCAAGGTGCACTAGTTCATTTTTAGCGTGCTAGGTGAACCATAATGCTACTGCTATGTGAATGACATACTTTCTAACATGAGACTTGGATAACAACCATGAACCAGAATACCAAGTGTCCATATTGGAGAGGTTAGTTGCTAGCTTGGAAGAAAGAACTGACCAAACAATGGAGGTATATCTACAGTGAAGAAATAAATATTGGGCAGACTCAGGTCAGAGTTGCAAAGAGCACAAAGGTTGAAAGTAGAGATGACAATGTTATTAAGTCTCTCCCTAGTAGGTAGTTTATCATGAAAAAAATTCTATAGAAAAAAATTAATTTTAGGAGGAATAGGAAGGGACCATGTAGAGTGCCATTTATTAGAAGCAGTAGCATTAGTTGGTAGTCGGCTTCTAAGAAATTTATAGGCAGAGCTTGAAGTGTTGATGAATTGACCAGTAAAAGCTGCATACTGATCAAGAATATTTTTTAATTTAAGCAGACTTTTTGGATTAGCTTTGATGGTGATTTGTCATCAGCAAACATCAAGTGGCCGATTTTGAATTTGCCTTTAATGTTTAGAGGAGAAAGCTGATCCAAGGTGACAGCTTTATTGATGAGATTGAAAAGAGTTTGAGCCATCAAAATATACCGAAAAGGGGAGGGAGGGGGGTCTCCTTGCCTAACAACCTTATTGGATTGAAAGAATTGGAAAATAGTTCCATTGACATTGTCAAATGCTTTGGCAACATCAAGCTTCAAAATGATGTAAGTGTATTTGCCTTTAGTTAAATAGATGAAGTGGATAATCTCCTAAGTGATGAGAATATTGTCATGGATATTTCTGCCCTTGACAAAGGCAGATTGTTTAGGAGATATGAGGTGAGGGAGAAATTTTTTAAGTCTATTGGCAATGAGTTTACTAAGAATTCTGTAAGAGATGTTACAGAGAGCAATAGACCTAAATTCATTGATTCTAGTAGGAATCTATTCTAATCAGGAGGGAGATTGACAGATCGATGGAATTCATTACAACAGTGATAGTAAGAGTCTCCAATAATATGCCAATATTTTTTTAAAAATTCAATTGTGAAGCCATCATATCCATGACTTTTCCCATTGGAGAAGGTCTTAATAACATCCCAAATCTCAGATTTAGAAAAGAGAGAAATTAAGAAGTTATGACTAGATTGATCAATAGTATTGAAGTCAGGCCAAGAGAAATAAGTGGTGACACAAATATTAGAGGACCAGAGCTGGGAATAATGATTGACAAAAGCTTGGGAGATGTCTTTATCATTGGTAAGAGCATTGTGATTATCAAGTTAGATGAATTTAATGTGGTTATTATGCCTTCGGTTCATAACAGTGCGATGGAAGTAGGTAGTATTAGCATTACCCTCATGAATCCATTGGATTTTTGCTTTAAACCACCACTTGATATTTATTTGCCAAAGGAGTGCAGTTGATTTATTATGAAGAGTTCTCAGGTTAAGTTGCTAGTCCTCAGAGAGGCCAAGAGTGGCGTCAATGGATTCCAGGGCATTAATTTAATTATTGATGGATTGAAGGAGATCCTCAAGATTACCAAGAGTAAATTTATTCTAGTGTCCTAGGACTTTTCTAGTGAGGATTAAGTTTTTAGAGAAGGACTGAAAGGGTTGTGCCAAGCAGTTGGGACAACATTGTCAACCTCAGTGTATTTAGTCCAAAAAGCCTGGAATCTAAAAAGACTAGGCTTAGGCTTAATAGAGGGAACGAGTGTAACAGAAAAAGGGCAATGGTTAGAGACATTTCTATTTAAGTGAGTAATAACAACATTTTTGTAAAAATGTAACCAGGAATTGTTAACAAAAGCTCTGTCCAAGCGAACTTAAATGCGATGAGAAATCATTCTATTGTTGCTCTAGGTAAATTTAAGGCCAACAAAGCCCAAATCAACTAAACCCGTGGCAATAATAAAATCATGAAAAACATGAATAACATGAGTGTATTTAAATGGGAGACCACCACATTTATCAGAGGACTCAAGAATATAATTAAAATCACCAATTAACATCAAAGGATAGCTAGTTAAGTTAATGTTTTTCAAATCACACGAGATGTATCCTAGGCCATCAGAAGCCTTCCCGAAGCACCAGTTGAAGAGACGACTGAGCCTTTCCAAGAGCAACCCATTTTGGAGCCAAAATTTAAAGCATCAGCCTCCGAGAGATGAGTTTCCTGCAAGAGAAGGAGAGGAAAACCCAAAGTACATTTATAGTGAAAAATTAAGTCTTGGATAGGCCTACAGCCAAGTCCTCTGCAGTTCCAATTTAAAACTATCATTTAAACAAGAGTAGAGGTACTGCTCTGAAATTTGAAAGCCTCTAAAGTAGACACAATTTGAAGCTCCATGAGCTGGGTTGAAGGTCTTGGCCTCTTCGAGGAAGAGGGCTTGTCAACTCCATGATGGGATTGAGCCTCCTTCGGATGCTTAGGTAATTTCTTAACCTTAGCTTTCTGCTTAGCAGCAAGCTTAGGAGGGAGAAGGGGAGGAGCAGTCGAGGCTAATGCCTGAAAAACCACATCAAGATCCTTCCCCATATCCACAAAGGAGGAAGGGGGAGGAGAATTTTTAGGGTTTCTTTGGGAAGTTGGGAGAGAGGCCGAGAGAGAATGGGATATTTCACGCTCAGGAACACATATAAGGTTATCGGAACCGGGTGCCAAGTGAATCGAGTAACGTGTTAGGTTGACAATCGAATCCTTAATCACACTTTGGGGCTCATCCGACACCGCGACATCCTTGCTCGTGTCCAAGGGATCAGCCCTATTGACGCCTACGTCATCGTCTTCCTTAACATGAGGACGCTTCGATTGTGGCGGTCGCTGGCGTTGCTGCTGGTTTTGCACGAGAACCCACGGGTCATAAACCGATTCCGATGGATTGGATAAAGGAACCTTATTAGTGAACTAGAGGAAGTCGATGCCTTGTCCGTTGTCATCGGAACAATGGCAGTGGAAGGTAACTAAGAGGGAGGGGTAGGGGATGAAGTATTTGAAGGCGAGTTCTTAGGACAATCCGACATGAAATGGCCAATCAGACCAAAATTAAAACACAAAGAGGGTAGATTTTATAGGTGATCGGTTGAAAAAATTTCAAATTTGGGACTTCAATAAAAATGCCTTGACGAATCGATTTCAAAGATCGATTTCAACGTATATACAAATGTATTTACCACGTTCCGATCCTTGATACCGAGAATCAATCTTAAGAAGTTGATCAATACCAGAAGCAATAAGGGAGATGCATTCATCATTTCAGAACTCAAGGGGTAAACCTTGTAATAGGATGATGTATATATACTTGTTAATCCGTGATTATGTTAAATTGATGGCATATTACTGTTTCTTATGTTCATGAGATGCATAAATTAAAAAAATGTTGAAATTTGTACAAAAGTATTATTAAAATAGTTATTAGTAATAATTTTAGTGTTGTTATTATGCATTTTTCATGATTACGAGCTTGTCTTCACGGGACAAATTATGATAAGATGCTATTATGTATATCATGTTATTGCCTTTTGTTGCACATGAGAATCACGTTGATAATGCACTTACTCTATCGATTTGTTCTTCATTAATATGATTCATGATATTATGTTAATAGTATTGTAATTGTATCCTTAGAGTTTTCAATATTCTTTCGGTACTAGCTTTAAGGATATGTTTGTGTGAGGCCTATCGACCCCTTGCGCGGTCCTGCCTTACGCTCCTCAACGAGCTTGGCTTGACCCCCCAAGCGCGGTTCTCGACCTCAGCGCCACTACTTCCGTCCTCAGAGCCCTTATCGACCCCTCGCACGGTCCTGTCTTATGCTCATCGGCGAGCTCAACTTGACCCCTCGAGCACGGTCCTCGGCCTCAGCAATGCTATTTTCAGCCACAGAGTCCTTACTCGATCTCAGTGCTGCTACTTCCGGCCTCAAAGCCCTTACCAACCCCTCGTGTGGTCCTGCCTTACGCTCCTCGGCAAGCTCGGCTTGACCCCTTGAGCGCGGTCGTCGGCCTTAGCGCCGCTACTTCTAGCCTCAAAGCCCTTACTCGGTCTCAGCGCCGCTACTTCAGGCCTCAATGCCGCTATTGTTGGATGAATGTCCACACTAGAAGGGGGGTTTAAATAGTATGTAGGTAACTTTTAGGGTCTATTTGGTTAGCGAAATCAAGTCCGTTTTTATGGTTTCAGTTTTATTGAAACCAAAACTGCTTACGGAAACGTGTTTGGTTCAGCGTTTTCATAAAACTGAATCGAAATCAGAATGAAAACGAAACCAATTTTCTTAATAAAAATGAAAACACTAGAATGTTATTTTCTGTGGTTTCGAGACTATCGGTTTCGTTATCAAAATGCAGTGGCAATTTTGTAATTATAAAAATATTTTTATAAAATTAATTAATTTAAAAATAAATAAAAATTTATCTAATTTTTAAAAATAAAAACAAAAACAATCATTTTCAACTCAAACTATTATCTTAAATTTACAAATTAATTAAACTAATTTATATCTAATTGACTCAAATCCAAATTTTAAATAACTCAATTTTCTTATAGTTGATCTATTTATAATTTAATCAAAACTAATTTTAGCCCATTAGACTTTTTTTTTTTGAAATTTTATAATAACTATTAATTAATTTTTATATCTAATTAAACAATTTTTTTTTTAAATTATCAATAACCTAATTAATTAAATCATATAAATATTTTATAACCATATTAACAAATATTTAATTTTGTAAACTAACTAAATATTTAATTACTACTAAAAATGTTTAAGGAAAATTAATATTATTTTTTATAACCAAATAAATATGCACTAGTTTTAACTAACTAGAACTGATGTTTTCATTAACCAAACGAGTTTTCAGAAAACTAAAAACTAGAAACCAAATCAAATATTCGAAACCAAGTTTTTAGTACTGAAACCAAATCAGAAAATAGTTTTTGCTAACCAAACAACACCTTAAATTCTAATTCAATTCTTTTAGATTTTAATCAACTTAACTAGCCAATTCAAATTTCTTGATCTTAAATGTAACTAGATGCAATCACACTTAAATTGAGCACAATTAAGAATCAAATCGAGCAATCAAGATAACAATGCAAATAAAAAATATATAGTGGTTCGACCAATCCTGCCTACTCCACTACCTTGGCTCATCACCAATGATTTCTAACCTTAACACTTTATAGATTGAAAGTTTTTCTAAGAATACAATGAGGACTTATCCCTCAACCCTAGAGGCGGACCTCAACACCTATTCTCTAGCAAAAACAATAATTTACAAGACACCAAGGTGTTTACACGTACACATTGCAAGCTACACTCAAAATCGATACAAAACAATAGGAAAATAAGATTAATGGAGCTTACATATAAAATAACCTTGATGAAGCTCCAACAACGCTCCTCCTAACATTTCAAGGCCTCAAGAATGGATTTCTCAATTGAAAGCTAAGCTTGATGAAGTGAGGAGAGATTGAGAATGTGGAAGTGAAGATTAGGGTTGTTAGATAAACTCTTTTAGGCTCAAAACTCTTAGGATGGACTCAATGAAGATCAAGAGAGGTTAGGAGGCAGATATTGGGCTTGTATTTATAAGCCAAGGAGAGAGGGCACAAAACAACAGTTGCAACAGGCATCTGGTCGATCGCCGATCGACCGATCAAGCGATTAGTCATTGACCGCCAACCCTCTGTTGATTTTAGACCATTGGCGGTCGTTCGGCAACTAATGGTTGATCGACCAGCCATCGATCGACACCCTGAAAATAACTCAGTTTGCTGATTTTTCTACGTGATGTTCGTTTTCGGGTTTTGACTTGGGACATAATACAAACATGTTGACTTAAGGTCTTAGAAGGATTTTACAATCATTTCAAAATTCTAGACCTAACTTCCAACCTGATCGCCTCCGAAGCCATCTACGCTTGAATTTTTATGATTTCTTTGTGACTTTCTGATGAACTTCGCGCGCGTATAGATCATCCAACCTAAGATCAAACACTTGATAAATTCATTAGAATAAGTTTGTTATCATCAAAATCAAGATTGTGACTATATAAGGTTGAAAACCTTAGGCCAAGAATCTCTCCCTTTTTGATGATGACAAACTTCTCAATATATGCATTAATGAAGGTATCAACAAGCATATCATTTTATCAAGTGAATGTATAATGCTCCCCCTATCAACATGTATATCTAGAATAAACTCCCCTAACTACATATATGTCTATGTCTAAATTCTCCCCCTTTTGACATCAATCAAAAATGGCCTAAGTTAAGCGTTTTTAGATTCCTTTTAAGTGAACCTATGACAAGTATTAAAACACACATGTTATCCAGAACACTTTGGAAGAATAAGCACAAAGGTAGTACAAGTGTCAAGATATGTCAAGAGGGTTATAAGCAACAAGCTAGGGGATATCCGAAGGCCATTAGGTTTTAGCTTAGTTAAAAAATTGATTGATGAATATTAAATTTTTGATTTTTGATAAAGATGAAGTCAAAATAATATAAAATTGAATTCTCAATGAAAATTTTTGAGACTTTTTCAATGAAAACTAGAATTTTCAAGAAAGGTGCAGAATCAAGAATTTATTTTCTGCATTTTTCAATAAATTGCTGAAATTTCCAGATTTTGTTCTTTATTGAAAGATACTCATTTTTCAAGAAAATTTCAAATTTTGTTCAAACTTAAATATGACTAAGATGTGATCATTTTAAGCATGTATATTAAGATTTTATTACTATAAAGACTCCCAAAGATTACTCAAGTGTCTTGACACAATTTGGTCCATAATTAACATGATCACATCTTAGTCATAATTAACATGAACAAGCATATATCATGTATCACTCAGAAGAGTTAAGTATCAAGTGTATACTAGTCAAGGCACACTAATGTTTTTCAAGAATTATCAAACTCCAAAAAAATGATGAAGACAAGGATAAAGTTAGGAGTTGATACCGTTCTCATTAGTTATGAAGTTGCAACCAAGTTAATTCCTCTTTCTTTACTTCCCAAGCAACTTCAAATATGTGTCTTCATACAAGTGAAGTGTCTCCACCTACATTTGAGCATGAAAACTTTGGTACCCAAGTTTCTTTGGATGCTTGGGGGTTAGAAACTTTTGGAACCCAAAGTAATTTAGTATTGAGGTTCATTTTCAAGACACAATCCCTAATCATACATGCCACAACATAAACAATGACCATTAAATCTATTAGATGCATGAGGATGGACATGAATATGAGAATGAGCATGGGAGGATGCTTTAGCCTTTGAACCATGGGTAATTTAGAAGATTTTTTTTGCAAATGATTCATTTTATCATTTAAAGAAGATAACTCATTTTTTAACGATAACATGCCAACATTTAAATTTTTAATTTGTAAGCATAATGAGATATTTTCTATTTTCAATAAGTCATAAATTTTGTAGATCTACACTTTTCTTTTCTAAGGGACTTTTATCATTTCCAAGAATTCAACTTTTCTTTTAAAATCCTTATAAGAAAGCAAGAAATCATCATTTTCTTGTTATAACAACTTATTTTCCTTTTTTAAGTTCCTTAAATCTTTTTCTAATAATATTAAATTCTTCATACATATGCTCAATTTCATTTTCCAATTCTACTTGGGTAAAAATATTATCTCCTATAGTAATAGTGGGTACCTCATTGTCCTTCGTCATAAAACAAAGATTTGCATTCTCCCCCCTTGTGCTTTCTTCCCCACTTAGGATAATCGCTCTCCAAGTGTCCGAGCTTGTTGCATTAGAAGCACATTTCATCTCAAGTGGTCATTAGTGATTTCTTCTTCATCCTTCTTTTATCTTTCTGTGAGGATGATGAGGAGATGAGCTTGGACTTAGGACAATCGCTCTCCAAGTGTCTGAGCTTGTTGCATTGGAAATACATTTGTCTATTTTTGTCTTTCTTCTTCTTGAGAGGCTTTTCCATTAATTCCATCAATATTATTTCAGGATGAATATCACGCCCCAAACCCGGACATAACCGGCTAAAGTACCACACGTACTCTGAAGCCTAATCCAACCAAGACAACTAGATAAAAATACAAAACCTGTACAGTTTATAAAAACTAAATTGATTTGCGAAAAATATAAACTGAATAAATTCCAAACCATCAATTAAAATAGTTCAATAGTTGCAACGGTTCAAATCCTCTTAAAAAGAAACCCGTTTAACATTAATAAATTTCTCAACATCAAAAGTGTGGAAATAAAATCTAGACCAAAGTCCATATGACTCAAGAAAACATACAAGCCTCTACATACTCGGGTATACAAGCCACCAACCGCGCTACTGCATTCCAGTACCTTTCTGATCATGCTCAGATGCTGAAAAAGAACAACATAATAAATCGTAAGTCCAACTAGGACTTAGTGAGTGGTTTAGTCCTCTAACCACCATGTCCAAGTAATATAAATTCAGTGAGTAAATAAACATAAAAGCAGGTAGGCATATAACTCATAAGTATATTACCAAGCATGCATATTTACCAATTCATACATGATATAACAACAAGTATGCATAATCATCAATAACCATATATGATATAACCACATATATGCCTAATCACTAATCCAGATATAATATAGCAACCATTATGCATATTCATCAATCCAAACATGATATAACAACTAGTATGCATAATCACCAAACTAGATATAATGTAGTAACCAGTATGCATAACCACCAAACGAAATATAATGTAGCAACCACTATACATAACCACCAAACCAATCAAACCTCCCGAGTCAGTCGTCAGTGTGGCGGCTGACAAGCTTCTCGGTCCAGGGACCCATCGGTCCGATATCCAAGGACCCGTCGGTCCAATAATCTAGGGATTCATCGATCCTACAAGTCGGTCACTAGGCCTGGCACTAGCTCAACGAGCTTCCCGCCCATGCCACTCCAGGTTGGTCATCAGTGTGGCGGCTGACGAGCTTCCCGGTCCATAAATCCATAAGAGAGAGAGAGAGAGAGAGAGAGAGAGAGAGAGAGAGAGAGAGAGAGAGAGAGAGCAATCACAAACACACCCAGCAATATCCATGTATAAACAATATCATGGTAAAGAAATAAAACACCATCCACAAATTCAGTAATAATGCTCTAGGACCCTTAGGGTCCTTAATATCCCCCATGCATGTATTTATATACACCATGGCGTATCTCGACCTTTCCATATTCACATGCCACACATGTTCATATGCCATTATTCACATGCCACACATCCATATACCAACATAACCATATGCCATATGCACATGCCATGTATTACATATATCAACATAACCATATGTCATTATATTTACATGCCATATATACATATATCAACATAATCTTATGCCATCATATTCACGTGCCATAGATACATATATCAACATAACTATATACCATCATACTCACATGCCATAGATACATATATCAACATAACTATATATGTTAACCAAATTACCTATTCAAAGTATAACATAAAAACAACATATGAAACGATAGCAATTTCCAACATGAGGAACCCATCAACATCACAAAAACACCGCATCCGAACATGTAAGGAAACAATTACACATGGCATTAAAATATGATTTGACACATAGTAGAAAGTTAGCCAATTATCCATCTGATCCACGTCCCTAATCTTGTAGGGCCGACCACCCACACCCGGGTATTTCCCAAAGGGGAATTAGGCCCTTAATCTCTTCCTATAATGTAACCATGATATAATGTCCATTCAATAATCCATAAGTCTCTATGTGCACCTAGGTTTCATGTTTTCCCTAAGTGTAGGTTTCTACCTTTAATCATGTCCTAATCACAACTAGATGAATCTCTAATGTGAAGCCTCTACAACTCATCATGTTCTAAGGTCATCTACATGAATCATTAAGGGGCGGCCTACCCGTAGAATCCTAGATGACTTCCTAAGGGGGGCGGCATACCCTAAATTGCCATCATCACCATTTGTTCATGCCTTTAACCTCCCTGCCCTATCTTCTTCCAAGAAACCAAGAACATCACAAGGAACACAAGAATCTCAATCAAGAAGACAAGAAGGAGGGGCGACATCACCAAATTGGCCATGAACCATGCGGCCAAAGATTACAAATCCGATTAAAAAAAATCCATGACAATAAGACGTTAATCATTCATTCTACAATCCGATTCCAATACAAGAAAAATCAATCGAAATCAAACAAAATCCCCATTCAAAGGGGCGACTGCAAGGGTGATGAACATGAAAGAGAGAGGTCCAAATCCACTCACCGGATGGGATGAAGAACCATGAGACCTCTCCACGATCGACGCTGGCGAACTCGCAAATTTCAGTCGTCAATCACCTCCTCCTCCTTGCGTCTCTCTCTCTCTCTCTCTCTCTCTCTCTATCTCTCTCTCCTCACCTCGGTAGTGTGTAGCTTTCCTCCAAGCCGTACAACCCAGGTAAAACCAAATGGGTTCAATTGAAACCCCAAATTACCAAAATGCCCCTCACTAATGACTCGACTTATAAAATTCATATTTAATCCGTTTTAACTCCGAATCGAGTTTCGATTGAATCGTTGGACTTGACTCGAGATCCACTTTCACCATAGCATGCCAAATCATAGAAAAACCATAAATAAAATTTTCCATATTTTTTTCCACGTCAAATGCTTACTCGAAATAAATCCCGAAAATTTCGCTAGTTTGTGTTAACTTGAGCCTACAATCTCCCGCTGAAAAGCAAAATATTATTATTAATTTTTTCGGTTATAACAGTGAATCATCTCTTCTTGGTACTCAGATTCTTTATTCTTCAATGATGATGATGAGGTCCTATCACAATATAATGCTTTAGACAATGTTCTTGCCTTTGGGGGCATCTTCCTCTTTTTTTGCCCTCATATGAATCTCATGAGTCATATGAGGGATCCAATGAGTTCGGTGAGCTTCATGGTGCTAAGATTCTTGGCCTCCATGATAGCAACCACATTTGGATCCCATGCTTTAGGAAGTACATTGAAGAAGCTTCCTGACTTTTTATTCCTCTTGTGTCTCTTCCAAGGTTAGTCAAAGCATTTATAATATTTTCAAAACGGGCATACATTTCATCAATGGATTCATGAGCATGCATTTTAAAGAGTTCATAATCATGCATAAGCAAGTTGATTTTATACTCTTTAACTTGGGAAGTTCCCTCATAAGTTGTCTGTAATACATGCCAAATTTCAAAAGCAGACTTACAACATGATATTTTATTAAATTCATTAATAGATAAACCACAATGTAATGCATTCATAGCTTTGGCATTTGAGTTAAATAACTTTCTCTCTTCTTGAGACCAATCATCCATGCTCTTGGAGGGTAGTTTATAATCTACATGAATAGTTCTCCAAGCATCTAATCCTAGGGATTGCAAGAAAATACTCATCCTAGTTTTCCAATAAGCATAATTGTTTCCATCAAAAAGTGGAGGTGCATGAGTTGAAGCCCCTTGACCTAGCTAGTGTGATACTTGAAGCCATAAGTGTAGATTAGATGGTTAAATCTAATACTACAACCATACTCTGATACCAAATATTGGATGAATGTCCACACTAGAAGGGGGTTTGAACCATGTGTAGGTAACTTTTAAGTTCTAATTCAATTCTTTTTGGTTTTAATCAAATTAACTAGCCAATTCAAGTTTCTTGATCCTAAATGTAACTATATATAATCACACTTAAATTGAGCACAAGTAAGAATCAAATTGAGCAATCAAGATAACAATGCAAACAAGAAATATATAGTGGTTCGGCCAATCCCGCCTACTCCACTACCTTGGCTCATCACAAAGGATTTCTAACCTTAACACTTTATAGATTGAAAGTTTTTCTGAGAATACAATGAGGACTTGTCCCTCAACCCTAGAGGCGGGCCTCAACACCTATTCTCTAGCAAAAATAATAATCTACAAGACACCAAGGTGTTTGCACGCACACCTTACAAGCTACACTCAAAATCGAATAGGAAAACAAAATTAATGGAGCTTAAATATAAAACAACCTTGATGAAGCTCCAACGGCGCTCCTCCTAGAACTTTAAGGCCTCAAGTATGAATTTCTCAGTTGGAAGCTAAGCTTGATGAAGTGAAGAGGGATTGAGAACGTGAAAGTGAAGATTAGGGCTTTTAGATAAACTCTTTTAGGCTCAAAACTCTTAGAATGGACTCAATGAAGATCAAGAGAGGTTAGGAGGCAGGTATTGGGCTTGTATTTATAAGCCTAGGAGAGAGGGCACAAAATAGCCATTGCAACGGGCATATTTTTGCCCGTTGACGTCGCCCGGTCGGTCACCGGTCGATCGTCGGTCGACCGGCCAAGCGATCGACCGTCGACCATCGACCGCCAGCCATCTGTTGATTTCAGGCCATTGGCGGTCAGTTGGTGCCTGATGGTCGATCGATTGGCCATCGATCGACACCTTGAAACAATCCAGTTTGCTAATTTTTCTACGCGGTGTTCGTTTCTGGGTTTCGTCTTCGGGTTTTGACTTGTGACATAATACAAACATGTTGACTTAAGGCCCTAGAAGGATTTTACAATCATTTTAAAATTCTAGACCTAACTTCCGACTCGATCATCTCCGAAGCTGTCGGAATTTCTGTGATTTCTTCGTGACTTTCCGACGAACTTCTCACGCGTATTAGTCATCCAACCTGAGATCAAACACTTGATAAACTCATTAGAATAAGTTTGTTATCATCAAAATCAAGATGGTGTCCAAGGTTGAAAACCATAGGCCAACAACTATTGCAGGTCTCGGAACCCTCGCCATTTCATGCCTCGACACCCCATCTTAGCCCTCAATTTCATGCTCACAGTCACCACACCCTGACTTTCATAATCGCCATACAACCTCAAAGCTACCAATGGCGAGCTCACGCTCTCGAAAGGCACTCCGTCGCGCACCCCCTGACAAGGACTTTAACTACATCCAATGGTCTCAATCGAGAAACACCGGGATACTCTCCCAGTCTGATGAGGAAACTCAGCGACCAACAACCATAAAGATACACAACTCACAATCATCAACAGTGAAAAATAAAAACATCAACAGGAAAACCCGAATGCACAAAGGTGCAATTGTCACACTCATGGGCGGAGCTAATGTACTGGTCGAGGGGGGGGCAATTGCCCCCTGACATATATAATAATATATATTTTATATATTAGTATTTAGTTATATTTGTCCCCCCTAAAAATATTTTTTTACCATATAATTGCCTCTATGATATACGATTTTATATTTTTCCCCTCCTGAGATAATTTTTTGGCTTCGGCCCTGGTCACACTCTACGAAAAGTCTTAAATGTTGTTGGGGGGCAGCGGTTATTTACAAGCAATTAACCATCCAAACAATCCACAGCCGGGTAATTAAAAATATTTCAAAGGAGATGCCACATTTAGGTGTGAGCATCAGTCGGTTCAGTTAATTAACCGAATCGAACTTTCGATTAACCGAACCAAATTGGGAAATTTCTATTAACCGTTTACAGAACCGAAAAAATTCAGTTAATTCGGTTTGGTTAATTGAAATTTTTGGTTCGGTTCGGTTAGTTTACCGAATTTACCGAAAAATTGTGAAAAAAAATATATATATCAAGATTTGAACTCTGGTCAATGACATTAAAATATAACACTTTAACCATTAAAGCAAACCATATTTTTAATCTAAATATTACTAACGGAAATTATATCTCTAACTATAAATAAAATAAAACTAAAAATTATAAGTTACCAACACTCGAATCTAGGTTGCTGGGATAAAAATTAATAAAGCCTCTTAACCACCGTGGCAAAACACAACATATACATATATTTTTATTTTATTTAATATATACTAGTATTAGGTTAATTCGGTAATTAACCGAATTGATCGGTTAATTTACCGAACCGAACCGAAAATCAAAAACTTTAATTATTTTTTAACCATTAACTGGACCGAAAATTATTCAAAAAATTTGATTCGATTAATTCTATTTCGATTTGATCGGTTAATCGGTAAATTTTGCTCACCCCTAGCCACATTAGCCTCAGCAAACGTGGTGGGAACATTCGTTGGAGGAGACAAGCATTGTTCTCGAACTACAACCAAAGGTCCCTCTTGAAGCGGCCAAGGAACCTCCTCCCCAACCTTGGGATTTATCAAAGCACCGTCCCTCACTTCCTTGAGAAGGTCGATTCCAGAAAAGTCAACCTCGAGAACAAAGAACTTAGCTTGCTCTATCGTTCTTTCAAAACCCTTAGTATATATGGCGAGGGTAGCATCCCGAAAGCGATTTGCCTCATCCTCAAGGTCCTGCATTGAGCTTGTATCTCTTCGCCTCAGCCTTGGCATCTACAGCCGCGGTCTTTAGACGAGAGCCTTCCCCACAGCTGCGGCAAGATCACGATAGAGCTTTTCCAGCTCTTCTCTGGACTTACCTTCCATTTCCTTCACCCGAGCAGTAGACTCGGAAACAACAACGTTCAAGTGCTCGACTTCATGAAGTTTCGCCTCTAAGGCCTTCTTCACTTCAACTAGCTCAAGCCTCAACTACTCAATCTCCCGAGATCGATTCTCGAACTCTCTCGACACGAACTCCCTCAACCTGTTTGCTAGGCCAGAGTACAGTTGAACCTGGGTGAACTCCCATGTGTCCACTCCCTCAGGGATGTTCGCTTGGCTACTGAAACAGATATGCTTGCCCTCGCGTAGGGTCGCAATCGGCTGTCGAGTCATCAATGGAGCACTCTCCACCATAGTCGCCTTCGGTGTCATGGCCTCATCCCCCATCGAACGTGTGGCCGCCCAAGGAGGCAAGATTTCACTGGTACCTATGGCCCTCTTCTGATGCCTCAAAGGTGAATCAGGATAGGTTGGGGAAATCGAAAGCGCGAACGACCTAGCTGCCTCCGGAACCCGAGGCCCCGAGGTCCTCAAAATTTGAGATCCCGAAACTCTTATCAGCTTTAGCAAATCATCTACCAACGGTTTCTTCCCCTTGCAGAGAGCACTCCTCTCCATCTCCACCAACTGAGCACGAATGCTTGGCGCCCCTAGCAATGAAGACATCTCACCCACATAACAGCAAAATGAGAATAAGCATACCCTGAACAAACAAGGCAACAATGCCTTACACTTCAAACTCACCTATATATTCCAAAACTGAGGACCTATCTGGCTATGTTGTAGTAATTCCTTAGAAGAAATTGGAACGGGTGGACAACGCCGCTCTAGGAGTTCAATTATATCCATGTCCTTGGATGGGATACCCCCATCTTCAAAGTGCGGAATCGGCTGAGGATCCGACCTCCAAGACAATGAGAACTTCTTCGTATGAGACGACTTATCCAAGAAGAATTGTCAAAGGTCCTCTTGCGATCTAACCCTAAAAAAGTGGATCTTAAAGTTCTTATAAGTACTCTTATATAGACTAAAGAGTTTCCTCCCGGGAACACCGCCGAAGGACACCCATAATCCTTTCTGAGTCCACTTCGTCTAAAAGAGGGGAAAAAATACAAAGATGCTTAGTTTGTTCCTAAGACAGTCCATTAAGATCTCAAAACAACGGATGAATGCTTGGTTGTTCGGATGCAGCTGAGTTGGGGCGATGTTGGTCAAATTAAACCCCTCATGCTCGAAATCGGTGAATGGAAGGCGAACCCCAAGGTCCTCAAAAATTGTTCGGTACATGAAAATAAATTCAGGCTCCCCCCGATGATAGATCCTATTTGGCTGAGGAACACGGGAGACAATCGAAATCCTCATAAACACCCTCACAGGCAATTGACACACCTTCCTAGAAGGATAAAATGTTGTTCAAGTCGGTCATTACCGAACTGTGCAATTTTATCTCCTCATGGACCCATGGATAAGGGTTTGGGTTCTCTCCTGATGACCCAACCTCCAACTTAACAATACTTCATCTCCTCGCCATTGACTCGGTGAAGATCACGAAACCCTAACAAACGGGGACAGGTTAGTACGAGCCTACTAACCTAAGGCCAATCCCAACAATACAAAAACTAAAGCAAATTACAACCATAAGGCTCACTTGAGGAAAAGAGACGGCAGACAGAGAAAATGATAAACGAAGGCGTTGCCGGCAAAGACCCTTGGAGGACAGGCACCGAACACCAAGAAACACGGGGAAAGTTCGAAATGAAGGAAAGAAGTGTTGCTTTATAGGCCAAGGGATGGCAACGTCCCCATCAAATGACCGATGATTACATTGAGATCAAATCCTAGCTAACTAGCTCAGCAACAATAGTTCCCCAGGATCTCCTCAAGGAACGAACAGGTGGTTCACTCTATCATGAATATTAGCCACATAAAAAATTAATGCTGAAAAAAGGCGAAGGACAATCTGCAGTTGCCACGAAGGAGGTAACCCCCCTCCTCCCACTACGTGGTCACCACACTAGGAACGAAAATCGAGGAGCCATGAAACGATACAATTATACAACAAAGCTATGCCAACTCAATCTGTTTCGACCAACCCGAAATAGTGGGCACGTGCTCTCCACGATCTGCTCAGAAGCCAAATTTCTACGCTCGTAGCAGCTCACCCTTTGCAGTAGTTCGACATCCGAACGACTCAGTTAGAATTTAAAATACTCCTGGAATTCAACTAACGTCTATAAGGTAGACCGAGATCAGAAGCCAGCACTACTTAGAGCTCGGCACAAAGTCATTCCGACTCTGACCAAGCTCGGGGGCTGTGGATTGGACTAGCACTTTGGGCTGGCCAAATTAGGTCTAGAAGCGTCAAGTCAAGTCAAGCAAGACGGCTTAGCTCGAGGGCTCCCCCGGGCCATACAAGGGCATTTGTGTCCTCGATTAATTACGAGGTAATCGTCATCATGAGCCCGACATCTCCAGAATTAGCCTCAATCCATTCCGACTAACATCCCAACGAGATTACCAAGTGACATCATCGTCAATCCTCTCTCATATCGCAATGTATATAGAAATATCACGTCTCAGGTACCCTAGATTTTAATTTTTATTATCTCCACCTTGATCATATTCCGACTTGAGCGTCGGAGTATCTTTTGCAGCCTCCCCGTTGGAGTCACACTTGACCAAGATCGATATACACTAGACTAAATCGCATCGCTTCAACTTCGGACAATAACAATTGCATTTGTCATTATTTTTCTTTTATAAATCTATAATAAAAATCAAACTCCATCGTTATCAGAGATAGAGAGTTAATGCTTTCGATATCACTTGAAAATGATTTGAGGTTTTTAACTACATGACAATTTACACCACCTAAAAATCAAATTCTTCTTCGAGTCACCGCCAACGATATATTATTTTCTTATCATCTAATTATTTATTCAAATAATTGAAAATTATATTTTCTTTTTGCTTAAATGATTGTGAATAATTAAATCCCTCTGCCACCAAATAATTAATCAAGACTAACATGTAATTAACAATTATAAAAAAAATATTTTAAAATCTCTTTAATTTTTTAAGAGTGACTATATATATGTTAAATTAAGTTGGCATATATGATTAAAATAATAACTAAATTTAATATTTTATTATGTTAGTATTTACTTAAATTAATATATAATATTTTATTTCAATTACCTAAATATTTTAATAAACTTTATTAATTAATATAACATTTAATATATTTGTAGTGGGAGACTAAATCGAAATATTATGTATATTGAGAAATATTAAATTCTTCTAACTTATGTGCCTAATAATCATCTTAATATTTATATATAATAAAGTACTCATAATTATTGATAAAATTACTGTACATATTATTGGTTAGGAGAATTATTAGACTAATTTTTAGGAAAATATAATAAGATTAATGCATATTATATAATTTAATGAAGAGCTTAGCCATCACTTTTAAGAAGTTCATGTTATATCATAAATGAAGAGCTGAAAGCAACATTTAAGAAGTGTATTGATTGGGGTAATTAATAATACAACATTTAAGAAGTGCATATTATATCATAAATGAAGAGTTGAAAGCAACTGGTGGACATCACCTTGGTTGATTGACGGACGACCATTTATTTCTATACTTGGATATATATATAGTCGATATTGATGGAGGTGCATCAAAAACTACATTTAGACTTGACTTGTGTTAGAAAATTTAAGGTAATTTCCTGCATGATCTACAAAATTTGAACCCGACGAGAAAAGTGGAAAACCAAATCTGATAATAATAATGCAAGAAAAAAATAAAAGGCACAAGATGATTAACGAGGTTCGGACTCGGCGGGGTGCCGATTCTACGTCCACAGGGAGAAGAGGAGACTGCTTTATTAAATCTAGAAATGAACTTTTTACAATAAGAGTGCAATAATCTAAATCCCCTTCAGAATATAGCAAACTATCTTAAATTAATTGAACCTGAAATTGGTACGGAATAGAGGCACTGTCTCTGCAAGATCTGCCTTGAAACTGAACTCCTGCTGCTGTATGTCAGAAACTGAGAAGGGGCACTCCTTAGGAAAAGGGTCGTAGCGGCACTCTTAATTTTTTGGATCTTTGAAACTCTCATATGATGGATTTTCTCTTGGTGTGAGATTTCTCTTCGTGATCCATTCTCTTAGAACTGCATATTAGGCCCCTATTTATAATAGAGGGGAGAGTCGATTCATGCCTACTTTAGTGGAGAAAAAATCTCTAAGGAATTTGCTGCTCCGTCTGATTTAATCGGATGACTGAAATGCTTCTTTTGACCAAAGAAACTTTCAAAATGCTTGGTGGCTTCACGTGATGCCTCCACCTTTTTCTCCCTTTGACTAGTCAAAAGCAATATTTGATTTTCACATCATTGATTTGAAAACTTCCGAAGTTATCATCAATTTGAAAACTTTTACGTGTGCCGCTGCAACATTGACATGAGTATCTTGAGAAGATGGTGGGCTGGGCTCCCAGGCCCATGATTATAAAATCATAGTTTATTTTGATCGAGTTCGGTTCAACATGGTTCAATCAAATTGGCAAATTGGTTCAAGCATATCTTGATCAAATCAACTCCGATTTGGATCTGGTCGAACTCGTTGGATTCGGTTCGGACCCAATTTGAGTCAATCTCTAACAATTCCTCATTTGATGAAAATTGGGGCCGATGCAATCCTCAAAAAAATTGTCCTCCTCTCTCACAAGGCCCGTACAGGGTCTACGTCGAATCAGTGTTCAAGTGGGCCGAGTCAGCTTCCTGCTTGACCTTAGGAACCCACATAGTCCTTCGAGTCTCCTCCTTCATTGTGTATCTCTGAGAAGGGATTTTTCTGAAAGCAAAATTTATACCTGACCTGGTGTCTGATTTTGCTGTGTTTTGCCTCGAAATCTGAACTGTTTCACGAAAGATGGATCCGTCCACCTTGTACAAATTATTCGACGTTCTTAGAGCCTTCAGTACTACTGTGGCTCCATCCTGTACCTCCAAGACTCCTCCTGCAGAGGATGTCGTATAGCCCCTAGTGTCAAGAACTCCAAGAGACACTAGATTCCTTCCTAGCTTCGGGACATGGCGAACATTTGCTAGAATCTTTGTCGAGCCATCATGCAATTTTAATTTCACTGTTCCGAATCCGACAACTTTGCAAGGAACGTTGTTGCCGACACGAACTACTCCACTATTAGTGCGCCGATAATCCACAAAGGCCATCCAGTGTGGAGTCATGTGATAGGAACACCCAGAATCCAGGAACCACTCATTAATGCTACTAGTGGTTGATTTGTTCGCCTGCTGACCTGGATTGCATGTTGCATGATCAGACATATCAGAAGAAGATGAAGAGGAATTTTGACTTGAGGTGTGTTGTCGCCGATGAGACCGTCGTTGCCCACGGCGTGTCTTAGCAGTGCGTGTGCCATCTGTCACGACCAGTACCTCAACTTTCTCAAAATCTGCATAGGAGGCCTCCACATGTGCGTCTTGATCCTTATTTTGCTGCTGTAACTTTTTCTTAAGACTGCGACATTCTGACTTGATGTGATCTCGTTTCTTGCAATAATAACAAGTGACATTTGTTTTGTTACCTCCTCTTACTTCATTAGAGTAGAGAGCTTCTCCTTTCCCTCCACCAGATGAATTTGCTGTAAGATGTGTGTCCATGAGCTCCTTAGACACAAGAGTAGTGATTACCTATTCTGGAGTAATAGTAGTTCTTCCAAAAAGCATTGTTTCACGAAATTTTTTAAAAAAAGTAGGAAGTGAACATAAAAGGAATAAAGCCTTATCTTCCTCTTCAATTTTGACATCCATATTCTCCAGGTCCATGATGATTATCTGAAAAGTATTGATATGCTCTTTGACTGATGTGCCTTCTGCCATACGTAGAAAATGGAGCTTCTGCTTCAAAGTCATCTTACCGGTGAGAGTTTTGTCCTGATACAAGGATGCGAGTTTGTCCCAAATACCTTTAGCTGTCTTTTGAGAAGCAATTTCTCGAAGTGCTTCATTTGACAGGCTTAGGTACAAAACTGCAATTGTCTTTTGCTCCTTATATTCTTTCTCCTCCTCGGTCCCCTGCATCTTATCCTTACCAAGAATAACATCATGTATTTTCTCCATAGTTAAGATCGCTTTCATCTTCATTGACCAAAGTGCATAGTTGACATTGCGATCTAACTTCTCAATATCAAATTTGGTGCTCGCCATGGTTGGGGAAGTAGGCTCTGATACCAATCGTTAGGAAATTTGGGGTAATTTCCTGCAGGATCTACAAAACTCGAACCCGACGAGAAAAGCGGAAAACCAAATCTGATAATAATAATGCAAGAAAAAAAAAAAGGCACAAGAGGATTAACGTGGTTCGGACTCGGCGGGGTGCCGATCCTACGTCCACAGGGAGAAGAGGAGACTGCTTTATTAAATCTAGAAATGAACTTTTTACAATAAGAGTGCAATAATCTAAATCCCCTTCAGAATATAGCAAACTATCTTAAATTAATTGAACCTGAAATTGGTACGGAGTAGAGGCACTGTCTCTGCAAGATCTGCCTTGAAACTGAACTCCTGCTGCTGTATGTCAGAAACTGAGAAGGGGCACTCCTTAGGTAAAGGGTCGTAGCGGCACTCTTAATTTTTTGGATCTTTGAAACTCTCATATGAGGGATTTTCTCTTGGTGTGGGATTTCTCTTCGTGATCCATTCTCTTAGAACTGCATATTAGGCCCCTATTTATAATAGAGGGGAGAGCCGATTCATGCCTACTTTAGTGGAGAAAAAATCTCCAAGGAATTTGCTGCTCCGTCTGATTTAATCGGATGGCTGAAATGCTTCTTTTGACCAAAGAAACTTTCAAAATGCTTGGTGGCTTCACGTGATGCCTCCACCTTTTTCTCCCTTTGACTAGTCAAAAGCAATATTTGATTTTCACATCATCGATTTGAAAATTTCTGAAGTTATCATCAATTTGAAAACTTTTACGTGTACCGCTGCAACATTGACATGGGTATCTTGAGAAGATGGTGGGCTGGGCTCCCAGGCCAATGATTATAAAATCATAGTTTATTTTGATCGAGTCCGGTTCAACATGATTCAATCAAATTGGCAACATGGTTCAAGCATATCTTGATCAAATCAACTCCGATTTGGATCTGGTCGAACTCGTTAGATTCGGTTCGGACCCAATTTGAGTCAATCTCTAACAACTTGGATATCTGTTCATATCCATTTGTTTTGAAAATTTCTTTTCAGATCCAATTAAGAAAAAATAGGAAAACACAGCTATATATGCATATGTGCATATAATTGACAAGAAGGCACCGGGTCAACAAATGCATGCATATACTTTAGTTATGGAAATTGCGTGCATTTTATTTGCCTCGTTTTATTTTATTTGCTTTATCTAACTCATTAGTTGAATTAGAGGATTTTCCTGAAGAGATTATTATGTTGATTAGTTTCTCTCCATAAATTAATTTTGCATTCAATATATAGATACTGTTTCCTAATTAGGCAGACGACGCTATCAACAACCTGTCTATCATATAAAATTCAAAGTCTATTTATTTGAGAATCATTGTCAAATAATAAATGCATTAGGATGACCATTTCAAAATGATTTGATGTTTTTATTTACATGACAATTATATATATTTACACGTCGACATAAAATTCAAAGTATTCTTTGGTGTGAATACTTGCTCGGAATGACACCATTTACATTTCTAGAATTCCAAATTCCAAACATGTGGTATCCAAGAGTGTGATCAAGCCAAATATAACTTAGCCCCAGTCTAACTTAATTAGCCCCACAAATTAATTGCCGACTTAAAAGTCAAGGTCCACTTTGATTCAATGTGCATATATATATAATTAAATGATTGAAAATTATGTTTTGTTTTTCTTAATTAATTATTCTTCATATTTTTTAATATCGATGATGACTTGTATTATAAAAATTTATTATTCTTGATATGCATTTATGTTTATTCATAGTAAAGTTTGCACATGATTAAATATGATTAACTTAATTTAATATGCTAATATGAAATTAGTATATACAATTGGACTGGACTAATTCTATTGGATTCGACCAGACTAGGCTCGATCGAGCCCACGTACACTTATCAATCAGACTTGGATTGAGCTAATCACAACTTAACCTGAGAGCTTCACTCGACCAAACAAAGATACCAACATCCTTCATTAATTACCAATGATTCAATAGTAATGAGCCTGATATTTTTAGGATAAACTTCAACTCATTATGGGCATATCTCCGTAAGATTCAAGGAGACATCATTGCCCCGAGATCCCTGACCTGCACTCTAAACATGCATGACACACATCAGGTATACTCTCGATTCCATGTAATTTCATACCTATCATTTGAGATTTCTTCTTACTTGAGTGTCAGAATGTCTTTGTAAATCCCCCAACTAGAGCAGCGCATGCTAGCTGGACCAGGAGACATGGAGGATCGCATTACCCGATCTTCAGGCAAGAACATATGGTACCCAACGTACTGGGCTAAAGATGAAGTTGCTTGCGGGATTATAGTCGAGGAGAAGGTCGTCGATTGATAGTTGACCTTTGAATACTCCCCCGAGCTACTAATTGGTTGATAAATGTGGGGAGCAACAACTTTTTTCTTCTTTGACCCATGTGATATAAGGAAAAAACTACTATATAGCCGGGCTTTATAAAATTTTTATGGAGCCTCACCTATGAGTGAACCTAGCATCACTACAATCCAATCGAACTATAAAGACACATAATTAGACACAAATTAAATTTTTGTTTCTAAATCTTCATATTTAGAAGATTAATAGATACAAAATTTATTCCTAATTAGTCTTTAAATATCTATATAAATAATTTTAGAGTCACATAAATTAAGTGACTTTGTTGCTAGTGTTTCTGTTAGACATTATCTAGTAGGCGTTACACTTGGTTCAACAATCATGTGTTACCGGCTATGGCAAAACTGGATAGAATTTTGATTAACAATGCACTTAAGGAGTGGTGTCCTACTTGGGTAGTTGAGTGTGGCTCTTCAGGTCTCTCGGATCACACCCATCTTTCCTTGGAAGCTATCAACAATCGGCCACCGCAGTGCTTTCTTATTGAACATTTTTGGCTGGGTGTCCCATCCTTCTTAGACACGGTCCGTGATTGTTGGCGGCCCGGGGGTGTCGGTTTTGAGTCAAACCCAACTGACCGATGGATTTGTAACACCAGACGTCTCAGAGCTGCACTACACATGTGGAGCAAGGATTTGAAGGTGGTCTCCTGCGCCCACATTACCACTTTGGAAAATCAAATTGACACTTCAAGACTTGCATCGAAAGAGGGGACTGCAAATGACAGGGATCTTGTCGAAGTACAACGGATTAGGAAAGATTTGCATGATTGCTACTAGGTACAACATGTGGCTTATAGACAACACGCGAAATCAAGATGGTTGTGTGACGGGGACATGAACACTCACTTTTTTCATCAAGTGGCCTGCTCAAGAAAACAAAAGAATTGAATCTCGCGCCTTCGTGTGTGGATGGGGGATGAGCAGGAAACCATGAGGAAATGGCAGATGCTTGCCTCTGTTTCTTCAAAGGGATCCTTGGTACGCATCATGTCCCTCGAGTGCTTCCAAACTGGGAGGTTCTTTTTTCGGAAAGCAACAAAAACCTGGTTGATCTGTGCTTGCCTATGTTTGAGGAGGAGGTGCTGAAGGTTGTTCGGTCACTCGGCCGAGATAAGGAGTCTGGTCCTGATGGCTTGACGACGGAATTCTTCCTCTTTGTTTGGAATCGGATTGGGGTTGACTTTTTAGCTCTACTGAATGACCTACTGTTTGGTGCTTGGGACTTGGGACTGGTCGTGCCTCAATCGGGCTTTCATCGCCTTGATCCCGAAGGTGGAAGGCGCGAAGGAGCTTGGATAGTTCAGGCCGATTAGCCTCACCTCTAGAGTCATCCACATCCTTTCAAAAATTTTAGCCCTCCGATTTAAGCTCTTGATGTCGTCGCTGGTTAGTGACTCTCAATGCGCTTTCTTGTCGGGTCAATCCACGCATGATTGTTTCATGGCAACAAATGAGTTAATTCATCATTGGCTCACTGCAAATGTTCAGGTGCAGATGCTTTCCTCATTAAGCTCGATATGACTAAGGCATTTGATTCCATTAGTTGGGAATTAATTCCTATTGGAACTGTTACGAGGGCGGGGCTTTCCGAATTTATGCATTCATTGGATGGGTTGGCTTCTTCACTCTGTTGAGTCGGCGGTGCTACTTAATGGGACACTGGGCAGTTGGTTCCGTCACCGTCAAGGTCTGTGTCAGGGGGATCCTCTTTCCCCCTACCTCTTCTTGCTCATTGCTGATGTTTTTGCCTGCCTAATGGGTAGGGCAAATAGGGAGGGGTTGATATCTGGCATCAACCCGGGAGGGGTGCGCGAAATTACTAATCTTGAGTTCGCCGACGATTTTATGATTTTCACTAATGGGTCCACAGGGGACATTACAATTATCAACATCCTTCTGCGAGCATTTTGGCTTATGATCAGCCTTCATGTTAACATGAACAAGACTTTAGTGATTCACCTCCTCGATGACAATCAAAGAGCAATCCAAGTGGCGGATGCCCTGGGCTGCAAGGCTGCCTCTTTTCCTCTCAATTACTTTGGTTTGCCTCTTCGAAATGGTCAACTGCTTCGGGCTGATTTGATGCAGGTAATAGCGTAGACTGATTGAAAACTAGCCTCCTGGAAGGGCAGACTGCTTTCGAGGGTGGGGGTGATTGACTCTGATCAACAACGTTATCAACGGGCTGTGCGGTCATTTCTTTTCTATCTTTAGGGCTCCTAAATGGGTCACCAATCTCATAGACCAAAGGCGTAGAAATTTCCTCTGGAATGAGGGTTCTGAGGGGGTTAGTAGGCCTTAATTTGATATGCTGGGAGGACTTCATTTGTCCCAGCGAAAATGGCAGGCTGGGAATTATCGACCTGGATAAGCATAACATTGTCCGTCTTGGTCGCTGGTGGTGGGGGGTGGCGGCTAGCGAAAAGGTAGTTTTGTGGGTGCACATTGTGGGGAACTCTTACTTCCAACGTAAGAAATGGTAGGATCAACACATCACATCACACTGGTCTAGACTTTGAAAGAGAATCTATGGGGCCAAGCATACATTTTCCATAGGTACGGAGACAATCGTGGGAAGAGGGGACTCAACTTTTTTCTGGCAGGACCGTTAATAGGTGACTTGCAGATGAATTTCCTCGATTATTTAAAGCGAGTAGGACACGAAATGGAAGAATTAACGATCTTGTGAATGGCAACGATTAGACACTTGGTTGGAGAGCGCATATTGATCATAGCGAAGTGGCACGCTTACTATCTCTTTTACAGGGTAAAAAAGTTTAGGATGAGGAGGATAGGACAGTTTGGCCTTGGGAAGCATCCTGTGTTTTCTCTACGAAATCATTGTACAAGTGCCTCATGAATAGAGGAATCCATGATTTGCGCCTGACAAAAATTTGAAAATGTAAGGGGCCAATGAAAATGAAGATAACTTTTTGGCTGGCTATTAAACATCGATTGCAAACAAAAGATAGATTGATAAGACACGATAGTACTTTGGAATTAGTTAGCGGTGTATCTTTGGAGTCTGTGTGACACCGTACTCTTGAATGTAATATTATCACAGAAGCATGACACACTTTTCTCCATCAGGTTGGGAAAAAATCGTTCTTGGTTATACTGTATTTGGAAAATAACATCAATGCTTGGTCTTTGAAGCGTGTCTCCCTTTCCATAATATGGTGTTGGAGTATTTGGACGGTGCAGAATTTCACGATTTTTAAGGAGGGTCAAGCAAATGGTGCGGCGGTGGTCCAAATGGCTACTGTTTTCTAGCGACACATCAATCAATAGTGTTTGAACTTATCCTTCTTTTTGCTCTCTTCTTTTAATTTTCTTTCTCTCTCCTTTTGCTCCGGGCTTTGCCATGTAGGATCTCTTCGTACGAGCAATCATGTACATTTCAAATCTTATGAAATGTTATATGTGGCTTAGGCCTCATTTTATTTTCAAAAAAAAATTAAGTGATTATGTCGTTGTTATTTTTATAGATCTTTAGATACTAATTAGGAATAAATTTTATATCTATTAGTCTTTAAATGTGAAGATTTAGAAATAAATATCTAGCTAATTTGTTTCAAATTTCGTGTCTCTGTAAGTCCATTGTGTTATAGTGCATTTTTAAAAGTGAACCTAGTATTATTAAGACTAAATCTAAAGTGAAAGTGTTAGGTTTATCGTTTTGCAACATCATTTTATTTTTTACTTTATGTTCAGTCTTAATTATATTAGCTAGGTTCAATTTTAATAAAGCTAGATCACTCATGGAGGAGGCTCTATATGAATTTTTATGGAAGTTTCACTCGTGACATAGAGTGCCTGCTTGCATGAGCTCTTGCTCACGTGCGCTGCACATTTATTGAATAAAAGTCAAAACCTAGCAGATTTAATAAAGAAAGGGCTCGTTTAATTTGAGTCAACTCTCTCAGCGTATACTAATTATATACGTATATGCTTATATAGAATATCAAGTGTATTAAACAAATATAACTAAGCATCACATCGATCTGTACGCGCTTATGTATGTCTATATTAGACTTAGAAACCCACGGCTGATAGATGGGGTAAAGGTGCAAGGATATACATACATATATACCTCTCTTGCAGGGCACATATCATCTAACTGATACTTTTGACAAGGTATATATCAATCTCTCTTATCCAGACTTCTTGTTAGTTAGCTATATTTTTCCTGTCGATCTTCATTGTTAGATATATGCGCGCAGTTTAATTTGTTTCCATTGAAAAAGAAAAAGATAGTGGTGATGTGGAATATATGTTGAAGGAGGGGAATTCAGGTCAGAAAACAATTTATATTAATTATAACTTCGGATTGTCAACAGTTGTGCAATATTTTCAGGCTTAATATCGATGTCGAACCAGAGTCTTATAAATCATTTCCTGCATCAGCACCCATTGGTGCTCGATAACCATCACTTGCACTGCAACGGATGCGGAACCGCAGGCTACGGCTACCCCTTTTATTGCTGCAGGACCCAAGGTTGCATCTTCAACCTTTGCTGGTTATGTGTTAGTTGCCCCCCAAACATCATCTTCTACATGCATCCCCAGCACCAACTCATCTTGCACAACTACGGCCGTGTCCGCCGCTGCGTCGTGTGTCATCAGAACACGCAGGAGGTGTTCTACCACTGCACCACTTGCAACTTCACCGTGCACCCGTTGTGCTTCCAAAACCCCCGCCAGCAGCAGCTGCAGCAGCAGCCGCAGCAGCAGCAGAGCTTTGGCTTCCTTATGTTCGGTATGAAGATAGCAGAGTACTTCTTTTTCGGTGTTGATTTATCGGATCTGATTTATTTTGTAAATGTAGATGACAGTGATGGATGACAGGACTATCCAGCGACCCTCCCCGATGGAGGTGTTTGAGCAAACTCACCGTCGAGGACATGTGGCGGGGGAGTACATCGACACCCGCACTCTAGTCATCATAGTAAGTATATTTGTTTCAATTATGAATTATTTATTTATAATTTAAGTTTTAGGAAAAATATAAAACAAAAATCAAACTCGTGTAGGAGACCTACACTCAGACGGTGACACAGCACAAGGGCAACCCCCGAGGACTTTGATGCGGGAGAGTAGGTCGAGATTGCATGTGGCTGGGACCACGACCACATATATGATTTTTCTGATAATTGCCATGCGCGAGCCGTGCTCGGGCCACTTGGGGCACCGACCCCTCCGGCAGCCGATGAGCGGCTCTCCACCTCCAGGATTAATGATCAGAGCAGGAGGATATCGACATTGGAGGAGATGGTCGCACGATAGAGTGAGATGTTGGCTCATTAGAGTAAGATGATGGCTGAGATGCATGCCATGCTGAGATAGATGACATGCCAGTCCAGTAGTGTACACTTAGATCCATCATCATCGACTCAGTCCACACCGGTGTACACTGAAGCGCTCCAGACGTCGCCGTATGATCCCGACCTTCCTCCACCGTCATAATGAGCTTTTATTGTTTTATGACTTGATTGACTTGGATATTGACTTGTTATATACATGTTACTTGGATATCTTACAGATACTTGTTTTATGACTTGTTACTTAGATATATTGATTCATATCGTGTTGATAGGATAGTTTTGATTTTGTATATTTTTTATACGATTTGTGGATAATTATAATTATGAGTATAATTGTTTTGATGTATATTTGGGATGTGTATTTGAATGTATGTGTATCTGAATGGATGTGTGTATGAGTGTGTGAGTTATGTATCAAGTTATAAATATATTAGTGGAAATTTCTAATTTTGAAATTTCTCAGTTATAGGTTAACATCATCAGCAACGGCTATCCCACGGTCATCTGTGTCAAATCCGTTACTGAAAGTGTATCGTAATTCTTGGACCGCAAACTCAAAGCCATTGTTGATGAATTACAGCAACGGCTTAGCAACAGCCTTTCAACAAAGGCTTTGCACTGGTACGTGGGTCATTGCTTATGGCAATATCTGCAACAGTCGACGTGCCGTTGCGGAACCGTTGCTGATAAAAATAGCAGCAACAACAGCGCCTCGTTGCTAAGCTATTGATGATAATGTATCAACAACGGATACCACCCGTTAGGGAACCGTTGCTGATAATATTATTATCAACGGCGTGAAAGACCATTGCAGATCCGTTGTTAAGTTATCAAGTACGCGATCTTCTGCAATGGCTGCATTGCAACGGGTGCGGCCGTTGCTAATGATCTTCAGCAACGGATCCAAGCTGTAGGTGATGCTCGTTATTACAATAGTGTAGTACTCGTGCTTTGCACGGTTAAAATGTAGTTTTTAGAAGAAAAAAATTTGAAATTGAAATTGAAATTTATATTTTAATATATTATTATATAATCCGTGATTTTAAAAATAAAAAAGTTTGAAATTAAATTTTTATATTTTTATATATTATTATATATCTATCTTTTTTTATATATTTTTCTTATTTTCTAACAAAATTTTAATTTGAAATTATATAAATTTAGATTTAAAACTAATTTTTAAAATTTTAGAAAAATAATTATTTTAAACTTAAATTATAAATTAATTTTTAGTTTAAAATTTAAATTAAATTTGTAACTATAAATTAATATTCTTAATAATTTAAACTGAAAATTTAAATTTAAATATTTGTATATCTAGATTTTTAGAAATAAGTTACAATTTTATTATCATATTATAAAAGAATTATATTTTTTAGAATAAAAGTTGATACTTAATTGGAAGTGAAACCTGCTTAATTTAATGGACTAAAAAAAATTTAAATTAATCATACATAAATATAGAGGGAAAATAAAATTTAAAATTAAACATGCATAATATAATAAATAAGATTTAAAAATTAAGCAGACATAATTAATTTGAATCTAAGCAAATAAAAATTAATAAAATTTGAAATTAAGCATGTTTAGTTAAGTAGACATAACAAAAGTCAAATTTTAATAAATAATTATTCACATTTGAAATTAATTAAATTCAAAATATTGGTAATTAAGCATGATTAATTGGACATCAAACATGCTTAATTAAATGGATTTGAAAAATTAAAATTAAACATGCATAATTATGGAAGGAAAGTAAAATTCACCATTAATAAAATTTGAAATTAATAAAAACTTAGAAATTAAATTGAAAGAAAATTAAAGTAGATTTATATAAAAATTTGGAAAATAAGAATAATTGATTGAAAATGAAACTTGCTTAACTAAATGGATGTGAAAAACGAAAAAAATTAATTTAAAAATTTAAAAATTAATTTCCATTAATCAATAAGATTTAAATTAATAAAATTTGAAATTAATATATTGTAATATCCTAGATATTTTTATTTATTTTTCCTTTGTTATTTGTATTTGTCAGTCTAGAGGGCTAGTCTGAGGTCGAGCCGAGTCGACTCTGTTGTTTTATCTACTCATGAAATTTCATGGATTTGTCAAGGGATTTTGAGCTACTAGAATCACTATTTTAATCATGGCTAGAAGATGGTAAATATACCTCATTTCGAAGACCTATGACGCAAAAGTTTGATGTAGCTTCATCGTCATGTCTAGAAGAGGCTTCACTTGATTGAGATGTGGATGGAGAAGCACACTTCTTTTTGGATTTCTTCTTCAAGAGAGAACAACTCATCTTCTTGTGTCCCGTCTCTTGGCAAAGGAAATACCTAAGTTTCCATTTTCGATTCTTGATTGTGCTTCTTTGGCTAGAAGTGCTTTGGGCATCAAAATCAAGATTAGTACTCGGGGGATGACCATTGTCATCACCACCTTCATCAGAACTGTCAATCTCTTCGGTCTTGGCATAATCATATAGCATATTTAAGTTGCTGAAATATCAAAAGCCGAAGTATAATGCATGACTTTTTTAAGGATGCTATTAGGTAAGGTACAAAATATGGAATACATAGCATCTTCATTAGATTGAAACTTTTTCTTGTCAAGTTCACTCCAATCATGCATGTCAACCTTAGGTTCAATGTATTCTAATTTTATCATGTTATAAACATCAAAACCTCTAGTATTTAAGTAGGTGTACATCCTAGAGTTCCAAATACCAAAGTTCAATTCATCAAACTAAGGAGGTGTGGAAACAACCAACTCTAGTGTCATTTTCAGATTGAAACAAAGTGTAGGAGAGATGGTGAAATCTCAATCTACGACCTGCTCTGATACCAATTGTTGGTGAAACGGCCACACTAGAGGGGGGTGAATAGTGTGTTAACTAAATCTATTTGTCTAAATTCGATTTTAAATATTTCTTAGATTACTTAGGCAATTCACGATTAAATGACTAAATGCGGAAGCGATAAATGATAAAGCAATAAATACAGAACAATATATCAATGCTAATATAAGAATTTATAGTGGTTCGGCCCTAATGTCTACTCCACTACCTAAGCACCGTGCTTAGGATTTCACACCCAAATCCACTAAATTATGAGTAGCTTACAATTGAGGACTTTACACCGGAAAGACCCTACACTCACCTTGAAGGCACTTCCACAACCGAAAGTATCACGCCTTCTTAACGAGTGAGCTTTCCCACCTCAATTCCTAAGACCTTCTCCTAACTTAGTTTACACAAGTGACTTTACACCTTTTACACCAAGGATATCACTCAATCACAAGACCTAACACTAGGTCTTCTTACAAGCTCAAGTAAATTAATTTAAAACAAAATAAAAATACTTTAATCACAAGAAGAGAGTAAAGATGACTTATCACAATAAGAACACCTGTTCTTCTTGAGCCTAGCACCCTTGATGAGCCCTCCAATGAAGAACACTTGAAAATGAGGGATCAGGGCTAGGTTTGAAGGATTTGATCAATGAGGAGCTTAGAGGATGCTAAAGATCACTCTTTGAGGGTTTTAAGCATCATTAAGAGCGTGGGAGAGAGTTTGGGGTGAGTATTTATAACCCTCCAAATAAATGGCTCGTCAACGGGCTTTTTTTGCCCGTTGCCGACACCCGATCGCTTGTTGGTCGTTCATCGATCGATCGATGGATCGACCGCACAAGCAACCGTGGCATTCTGCCGCTTCTGGGTGCACTTCGGTCGACCGAATTGGCTACTGCCAATTTTCCACCACATTCAGTTGATCGATCGATCGATCAACCGAATTGGCTACTGCCAATTTTTAACATCATTCGATCGACCAAACCTGGGCTGGAAAACTTCTTTTTGATCTTCACGTTGCACGCTTTGTTTTCTAGTTTCGCCCTTCAACGTGCTCCAACTCGAAAGACTTTCCATGTATTCTTTAGACTCGTCCAAGACATCTTTGGTGCACACGTCGAACTTTGAGAAACCTCCACGACGAACCCGAACGCGTCAACCAATGTCCTTCCGATTTTTTGATTTCTTTTGATATTTTCGATTGAGGACATCAAGTGCTAACTAAAATGGAATCTGAAAATATTTCTCAATGAAACATTAGTTCCATGTTTGTTATAATCAAAACCGAGATTAAGACCAAGGTAGAAAACCTTAGTCATTCGGAGATCTATGTAGCCTATAACGGGCTCATGCGACCTTGCAGTTTTAAATCGTAGGCTCATTATGGCCTTTCGATTTTCAACCAATAGGAAGGGTTGGAGATCATGTTTTCATATTTATTTTTTTGTGATCTTTTAAAATTCGTTTTGGTATCACTTGATTTTATTTAAAATAAATTTCAAACTATCTAGCAAAGATACATTTTGAAAATGTTATTTGAATCTCTCTTTGCTATTTGGTTTGGTTAGCTTGCTAAGTAGCCTTAATTTTATTATCTACTAATGAAGTCTACTTGCAATTTGAAAATGTTAATGGAAAGCTATGTTATCTAAAAGAAAATGGAAAGAAAATGAAAAATTTGGGAAAATTTCCAAGAATAAGGTATGAGTTCATTTTTGCAAAAATCTTAATATAATACTTGAATATTCATGCTTTAATGATGTCTCCATATACTCATGATTGATTTTGCATGATAAATATTTGAAGTTTCATGAGTAGAAAAAATCATGATAACTAGGCAATTTCATGATATTGATATTGAATGAAATTGGACTAGGTTGAAATTCCTTATTAGAGGGACCCCATTTTAAGTAAACACCCAATAAATATGTTTAGATACACATACGATATGATTCTAGGTGTTTAAACTTAAAAATTCATGTGTAGATGAACAATGTGATAACTAGATCACTTTAGGGGACTAAAACTTGGAAACATTTGACCCAAGTCAACAAATCGACTTGGACACTTCATTTTAAGTCCAAACTTCATAAACATGTTTAGGAATAGGTATGGCATATTTCCATGTACTTAGAATAAAAGATTCATATATATGGATATGGATAAAATGACATAGAGGTCATTTCATGATAACCTCTTTTGAACCAAGTTGACTCAAGTCAACAAATTGACTTAGAGGTCTCATTTTCAATCCATATTTGAGGAACATATTTAGATTTACTCAGGTTAGGTATCCATAGATTTAAGTTTGAAAAACCATGAGTAAATGATAAAATTGACACTTAGTAAGTTTCATGATAACTAGTTTAGTTTTGAATGAAATCATGCTTGGTTAATATTTTGAATTAAGGACATAATTTTCATTTCAAACTTAACATACACTCTTTACATGATCATTTTATAGTGTCATAAAAGTTTGAATGAAAACTGAGCATGTTTTGAAAAATGACTGAAAATTACGAAAATGACATTGAAATTTCAACATTTTCAGTTATTTCTAGAGAAATGTAGAAAAATTATTTTTAACTGATTCTTGAAACTACATCTTCATTGAAAAATATAGTTTCTTCAGTAAAAATTTCAGAAATTTTCATCAAGAATCGGATTCATAGTAGAATTTTGAAGTTGGATTTCAGAAACAGAAAGTATCACATTCTTGACATATCAATTTTTCCGATACTTCAATTTTTCGTCAAAAACTTCCAATGAAACCTTGTGTATACTATTTTAATTTCATTTCTAATATCGTTCTCATTATTCTTTGAGTGAAATCATTTCTAAAAATGATTTTGATGTCTTGAGCGATATTTTGAAAAAATGAGTTTTTGGTTGAAATCGAGATCGATTGAAAAATGGACTTTGAAAATTTATTTTGAGTTCAAACTTGATACACATATTTCAAATGATCATTCAACGATATCTGGAAAGTTTGAATAAAAATTTACGAAAAAAACACCTAAAATTTACGAAAATGCCCTTGGACTTTCAAGAATTTTATAGGAAATTGATTTTTGACTAATTATTGAACCTGTAGATTCGTTGAAAAATCTAGTTTGTCCAGTTTCATTTATAAACATGAAGTACAGTTCGACCTAAGTCAACAAAGTGACTTAGAAATCTCATTTTCAGTCCAAACTTGACTCATATACTTAGATTCACTCATGTTTGATGTCTAGATGCCTAAGTTAGAGAAAACATGAGTATATATCAAAATTTGATCAAATGCTTATTTCAAATGAAACCGTGCTAAGTTGAAATTTTGATCAAATGACATTAGTTTCACCTCAAACTTGATATACATGCTTTACATGTCCATATTTTGGTATTAGTCGAGCGCCCCGTTAAGTTGACGACGTGGCATGCTGACCTGTATATAAAAATATTTTTTAAATTTATTATTAAAAAGTGGGTACCACCCTCCCTCCTCTCGCTCTCTTTCTCTCTATCATCCCTCGCCCCTCACATGCCCACCGCCTCACGAGTCTGGCAGCCACCATAACCTCTTGCTCTCATCACTCTCCCTCACTCACAGCCCCGCCACCACGCTGCCGCCTCACGAGCCCGGTAGCGAGACGAGACGTCGCTGGACTACGTTGTCGTCGTCATCTCCGAGCGCAGTGTGAGGTTGCCGCCCCCTCCTCAGCCAGTCCCGACGACGCTGTACGGAGAGAGTGGAGGGGATTCAATCCACCACCCTGGTTCTCCTTGTCCGACGGCCAGCGCCCTCATGCCTCGCCGATCCAACAAAGCCCTCATGTTGCGCCGGGAGCTAGTGGCTCTGCATGCATCCCACCTATGCAGCAGATGGTAGCGAGCGACTGCACATGCAGATGGCTGCGAGCATGATAATGCAATGATGAAATCAAGGAGAGGAATCAATCTCCCTTCTTCACTCGATTCCGAGCATCTTCTTCAAGGAGCAGACAAACTTATAAACTTTGCGGGGTTCCAATAGCGTCTTGGCGGACACTCTCCCTCTCCACGCGCATCCTGCCCCAAGCCATTAGCTTTGGCTTTGTCTCCTCAATGCTCAACCAAGCGTAGGTCTCATAGGTGTAGAACTGAGAAGAACAGGCACCTTCTTGTACACAGGGTTCTTGGCCACAAGGTAGCTACTGCTGTTGCTGCTGCTTCTTCTTCTTCTTCTTCTTCTTCTTCTTCTTCTTCTTCTTCTTCTATGCATGCATAAATAGGATTTCTGCATTTAATTTATGTATTACTTGACAATTTGCAGGTTGTGATTTGTGAAAACAAAACTGGGAGAGATTACGTCGGCAATGCATGCATTGCCCTGCATGAGGAGAAGGTAAATTAATGGGTCAAAATGAAGCAACCAACTGACACATAGATATAGGGTCAAGTAGTTGATTTTTTTATGTGCTTGATTAGTGAATGAATTAACGTGCATGCAGCAGAGGATCCAATGGATTAAAGAAGAGGAAGAGGTATTTAAGCGATCGAGCCTACTTGCAGAGACATGGAGAATGGCACAGCATGGTGTATCCCTGGACGCGATTCTCCTTCCCATTTGTACTATTTAAGCACAACACCTGCCACTTGTCTAACTCCGCTCGCTTGCATTCTTCTTCTCCTAACATTACTCGACTCTCATCATCTACTCTGTTGCAATTCATTGCTCTCTCGTCTTCCTCTTGCGCTCTCTCTCTCTCTCTCTCTCTCTCTCTCTCTCTCTCTCTCTCTCTCTCTCTCTCTCTCTCTCTCTCTCTCTTGTGTAGGTCCTCACATGGCAGGTGCAACAGCTCACACTGCTGGCGGGGGAGGGGCGGCAAATCCCCTCCACTCTCTTCGTACGGCGTCGACGGCGCTAGCGGAGGAGGGGGCGGCGACCTCACACTACGCTCGGAGTTAACGACGATGACGACGATGTAGTCCAACGACGTCTCGCCCCCGCTACCGGGCTCGTGAGGCGGCGGTGTGGCGACGGGGGAGGGATGGTAGAGAAAATGAGAGAGAAGGGGGAGGGTGGGATCCACTTTTTAATAATAAATTTAAAAAATATTTTTTTTATACAGGTCAGCATGCCACGTCGTCAACTTAATGGGGCGCTCGACGAAAATTAAACGGTAGGCCACAATTGAAACAAATATCTTAGTACATATACACAATTGAGACAAATAAAAGTACAACCCACAATTGAGACAAATGTCAAAGTACAAACAATATTTAGGTATTTTTCCAAAATAATTTTAGAGTCTCAACTTTGTCTAAATTAACTTTTCTTGCTCTTTTTGATTGATGTCAAAAGGGAGAGAAAAATATAGATAAAAGGAAGAAAATATAGGAAACTCATGCATATTGATAGGGGGAGAAATCCCATGTTTGATGTCCTTTGTGCTTAATTGAATATATTTTTTTAAGGATGTTTGTCAACATCAAAAATGGGGAGATTGTTGGCCTAAGATATTCTACCTTGGTATTAATCTCGGTTTTGATGATAACAAACAAGGAACTAATGTTTCATTGAGAAATATTTTTAGGTTTCATATCGGTTAGCACTCGATGTCCTCGATCGGAAATATAAAAAGAAATCAGAAAATTGAAAGGACATTGGTTGACGCGTCCGGGTTCGTCGTGGAGGTTTCTCAAAGTTTGACATGTGCACCAAAGATGTCTTAGACGAGTCTAAAGAATACATGGAAAACCTTTCGAGTTGGAGCACGCTGAAGGACGAAACCAAAAAATAAAGCACGTAACGAGAAGATCAAAAAGAAGTTTTCCAGCCCAGGTTTGGTCGATCGGTCGGTCGACCGAATGATGTTAAAAATTGGCAGTAGCCAATTCGATCGATCGATCAGTCGATCGAATGTGGCGGAAAATTGATTATAGCCAATTCGGTTGACCGGTCGGTCGATCAAAGTGCACCCAAAAGCGACAGAATGGCGTGGTCGCTTGGGCGGTCGATCCATCGATCGACCGATGAACGATCGGCAAGCGAATGGGCGTCGGCAACGGGCAAAAATACGCCCGTTGACGAGCCATTTGTTTGGGGGGTTATAAATACCCACCCTATAGTCTCTCCCAAGCTCTTAATCATGCTTAAAAACCTCAAAGAGTGATCTTTAGCATCCTCTAAGCTCCTCATTGATCAAATCCTTCAAACCTAGCTCTTGATCCCTCATCTTCAAGTGTTCTTCATTGGGGGGCTCATCAAGGGTGCTAGGCTTAAGAAGAAGAGGTGTGCTTATTGCGATAAGTCCTCTTTACTATGTTCTTGCGATTAAAGTATTTTTATTTTATTTTGAATTGATTTACTTAAGCTTGTAAGACGACCTAGTGTTAGGTATTGTGATTGAATAGTATCCTTGGTGTAGAAGGTGTAAAGCCACTTGTGTAAACTAAGTTAGGAATAGGTCTTAGGAATTGAGGTGGGAAAGCTCACTCGATAAGAAGGCGGGATACTTCCGGGTGTGGAAGTGCCTTCAAGGTGAGTGTAGGGTCTTTCCAGTATAAAGTCATCAATTGTAAGCTACTCATAATTTAGTGGATTTGGGTGTGAAAATCCTAAGCACGGTGCTTAGGTACTGGAGTAGGCATTGGGGCCGAACCACTATAAATCCTTGTGGTAGCATTTGATATATTATTTTGTATTTATTGCTTAGTCATTTATCGCCTTCGCATTTAGTCATTTAATCGTGAATTGCCTAAGTAATCTAAGAAACGTTTAAAATCGAATTTTGGCAAATAGATTTAGTTAACACACTATTCACCCCCTCTCTAGTGTGGCCATTTCACCAACAGGCTCATGGTCCGGTGCGAGCTTGCGAGCTCGGGTAAATAGGAATATGAATTATGAAATTTTAAGTGACATTTGACAATAAAAATGCATCCTATTTTTTTAAAAAAAAATCACATAAAATTTCATTCAATAATTTAAAATTATTATGATTTTTTTGAAGAGTTTAGGATGTATTCTAATGGTCAAAATGACCACTTTATGAAATTGTTAAAATAATTAAAGAGTTTCACCTAAAATGATATTGAAAAGTGATTATTTAACCATGAAAATACATTCTAAAATCTTCAAAATATCAAAAAAAATTATTCACTAATTTATAATTATTGTTATTTTTTAAAAAAAAATGGAATATATTTTCATAGTCAAATTGTCAATTTTAAGAGTTACAAGAGAAACTTAATTTTTCACAAAAGTTATCATTTTAATCATAAAAAATACATCCTAAAATTCTTTTAAAAATTAAAACAATTATAAATTGGTGAATGAAGGTTTTTTGTGAATTATTTGAGATTTTATGATGCATTTTTGTAGTCAAATGACCACTTTCATGAAACTCTTTAAATATTTCAACAATTTCACAAAAGTGGTCATTTAGATCATAAAAATGCATCTTAAAATGCCCAAAAAATAAAAAAATAATATAAAATAGTGAATGATTTTTTTTTAAAAAAAATAGGATGCATTTTCATGGTCAAATGACCACTTTTAAGAATTTCACTTAAAACTCTTTAAATATTTCAACACTTTGAAAAAACTAATCATTTTAACCATGAAAATGCATCCTAAAATTCTCCAAAAAAATCACAATAATTATAAATGAGTGAATTAAAAATTTTTATAATTGTTTGAAGATTTTAGGATATATTTTCATGATCAAATAGTTCCTTTACTTAAAACTCTTTAAATATTTTAACAGTTTTAATACAATGGTATATTAGGTATTTTTTGAATTTATATTATGATTTTGGGAATTTCAAAAACTATATTCTATTTCGGAAAATTTTAAGGATTCATATTTTGGTTTTGAAAAATTCGTAAAATATAAAGAAATATACCAAATGCAATATTAATCTTAGAATAAAACTTCTACAAAGTTTGTGCTTCACCCAAATGGCCAAATGGATGCAACACACTAATAGAAATTATAAGATTTGTGATGATTATTTTGAGACGGCAAAATAGCGACTGCAAATGTGACGGGTCTGTGATAGTTGTGAATTGTCTTCGCCAATTATTAATGACATTGCGACTGGATGATTAGTTAGTGCTAAATATTCAATTCGCGACGACAAAGTGACCACTTTGTGGCCAACGTATATTGCTAGTCGCCATTACAAAGCACTATATTTCATTTGTCGTCGACCCCTTGTCCTCTCCTCAGCTCTTCCTCTCTCCAGCTCTCCCTCTCTTTATCAACTGCTACTACAAATTTAGCAATATGCAATGGCCATTTAGCGATGGCCAAATAGTGATTGTAGATGCGACAATTCTGCAATCACAGTGAAGGGGCGTCAGCGCAGTCGACATATTTGCCGCAGATTTGTGATCGACACGTTAATCATCGCAGAAATAATCAAATAGTGAAGGCACAACGACAACGACATGACTCGAGTTTGCGACAACTGCGAGCCGTCGCAAAATCGTTATAGAACCAACATTTCATCATCACGTGAAATAATCATATAGCGCGAGCGACGATCAAGGGCGAAAGCTATTAGGCGAGCGGCAGCGCAGAATCGAAAGAGTGAGAGAAATGTGAACGAGGAAGAACATGGTTTCACGTGATGATATATATATATATATATAACAACCAACTCGATCTTGGCTATTGAATCATAAATATATTTATAATACCATAGTTCTGTTGGGAGATCATATTGTTATCTATAAGAAGTAGAAAACTTATAGATGCTTTACGATTTCTCGATTGTCGTTGATTGGATAGTTTGGAAACAAAATTATTCTAATTATAGTTAAATGTTTTTTTTTTAACATTCACATTATTTAGAAATTCTACTAGCATTTTCCTTGTTCTCCAAGTATACGCCTAGATGACATGCATACTTGGAGAACCAAAGGGAAATGCTGCCAAAATTTTGTTTGAAGTAGAATGTTAAAAAAATATTTAAATGCAACTCCAATAATTTGATTCCTGGACGGAATAGGACTGCCCCACCTATGAAGAGTTCAAAATTTTAGAAATAAGTGGTCGTTGTGATATATCATAGAATTATATGACGAAAGATCGTAGTTGGATGTACGTATCGTTGAATGTATCGTAGAGGTTTACTTGATGAATTCAACTATATTCAATAATTTTTAAACTTTTCCCATTTAAATCCACAAGTTGTCAGTGGTAGCAAAATCAGATGTCCATGTCGTCGGTGTATTAGCTTTTATTACTTAGACCGACATATAGTGACATTGCGCCTATAGAAAAATGGATTCACATCCTCTTATTATTGATGGGTTGCACACGGGAGACTTAAATTCATCCAAAGTATAAGCTCGTTTGTTACGCCCCGCCTAGGCTTATCCCTATATAAGGGATCTCACCCGGGAGGAGTGTAACTAGCAACCGAATAACTATAATAAATGGACGGAATTTAAATTACAACCAAATTCCAAAACAAATGTCCAAACGAGATAACAATTAATGAAAGTTCAATAGTCCATATAGGAACAAGGGAATCCAACTTTAGTCTAAAAGTCTAAACAAGTCCAAAGATAACATGAACAAACAGTTCAACTAATAAAATAGAAAACTAAGATAGTATGCGGAAGACGTCTCCTCCTCCAAGACTCTAGCTATCCCATAAGGAAATGCCGTCATACCTGAGGATCTGAGACAAAAACAACAAACATCAGCAGAAGACTGAGTAGGATTGCAACAAAATACTATGATGTCATATATACAATAGAAGATATGATTCAACAGTTTATTTGATGCTCCTACACCAACAACTATGTCAACTATGTTAACTATTATCTACATGAATATATGGTAATAGACCCAATCAAGAGCGTACTACACATCGGGTTTCCCCCGCACTCTCACACCCTGAGAGTGGCACCTCAAGCCTGCTCCAGCTAGAGATGCGACTATCCAAAAATGGTAGTCCACCAACATCTAACACCTCGATGTCGCGCACGCACCCCGTGTGAAAAATAGGTGATCACCGGTGTCACTTGCCCTACACCTTGGGTAATATATCAACAGTGTCCAGGACCATCGCCCAATAGTAGATCAACTATGCATCATGTCAACAACTACACTACTACAACTCAACTAATATAATGCTAGTAGTCATGTCTTCATGTATGAATTAAATATATAAACAACAACATAAAACATGCAACATCTATACTAGCATCCTCAACTAATATGCATATAAAATCATCATGCTAGCAACATGTTTCAACAACATATGCATAAAGAGTTTCAACAACAGTAGACATCATATTTCAATGGAATAGAACAACAAAATATATTTCGACATAGGGTAACAACCGATATAAGATGAGATTCACCTTATCAACTAACATAACAACCAAACAACTCAGGTTGAAACCATGAAAACAGGTAAAATAATATTTTCCAACCCGGCACGCAAAATGAGACAACAACACCCACTATTTTCAACATCTGAAAGTCAAATGGAAAAACTGACCCCACCAATAAATCCGGGGCATCGAGTAGGTACAAATTTATATATAATACGACTAATTTGACCGACTCTAGAGCCTCAAAATAATTTTTCAATATATCAATGATATTTCAAACAATAATAAAATATGTTTCTGCTACCGTACTTGTAATAGTGATATAATGCACAAGTCACTATCACAGTTGCAGTGATATCAACTATAATACATCGAACCAACTTATTATATATATAACATTATTATTTATCTAAAATCGTTACCAAATAAAAATAACCCGGTATACAACACTGCTACAAGATATATATCACTGATATAATCTACTCCACCCCTTCACCTTCACCGTAACCCAACTGCGCACCTGCGCTTCCTTCACCCCACTATCACCGCCGCCTGAATCGAACAACGAGATGGGAGCCGTGGTATCTCCGACCGGCGACGGTAACTCGCCGATCAACGCCATCAGTCGTCGCCGCCCCTTCGAACAGGCGACGACGAGAGCGAGAAGGCGACGACCCCAAATCTGGCGACTCGCGGCACTGCCTAGCGACGACGAGTGTGTCTGCCAACGGTGACGCGTCGACGGCGGCATCGCGCCCGAAGACAAGGAGTTGTGCCGTCGGGCGATCGCCAATCGCACGAGCAGCGCTCAATCGATCATGATCCGACTCTGTCGAGGGTTAACGGAGCCGATCGGACCTTCAAAAAAACCCTATCCGTCGACTGCTCGGATTGCAAGCAGCCCACCGACAGAGGCAACTACCAAGACTACTCGATTCAACAAGAATACTTCAGATCCGAAAATTTTCACAGCAAGAACACATCGAAAACACGCCAAAACTCGAGGAAACCACGAGAAACTTCCGATCTACGAATTGACATGACGTCTACACAAATCTCATCCCAAAACGAGGTTACCCTATGCGAAAGAAAGAAGTAGGACAAGAATCCTACCTGAAAACTCCTCTAAACTTCGATCGAAGCCTTCTCACAGCCACCGCCTCACCGCTGTCGTCGCACCCCCGTCACTGCTACAGTAATTGAGAGAGGGAAAAGAGATTAAGGAGGAAATTAGGGCTAAATATATAAGATTAGGTACTTTTGCAAAAAGATCCCTCCAAGAAATATATTTACAATAAGGTCCTAAATTTTTCAAGTCATAACATTCTCCCCACCTAAAGAAATTTGGTCCCCCAAATTTGATTACCTGTCTCAAAAAGACGAGGGTAGAGCGCTCGAATATCCTCCTCTCGCTCCCAAGTGGCCTTCGAATCAGAATGATGCTGCCACCCCACCTTCACGAGCGATATCACCTTGTTCCGAAGCTGATGCTCTTTCCTGTCAAGAATTCGAACAGGTTGCTCATCGAAGCTAAAGCCAGGCTGAAGCTGAATTGACTGCTGCTCCAAGATGTGAGTAGGATCAGGCACGTACTTCCTCGGCATGGAAACATGGAAGACATCGTGCACATCAGCTAAGGAAGGAGGCAATGCTAGCCGATACGCTATCGCTCACACTCTCTCCAAGATCTCGAATGGACCAATATAATGCGGTGCGAGCTTTCCTTTCTTGCCAAACCGCATAACACCTCTGGGTAGGGGACACTCTAAGGAATACATGGTCCCCAACTGAGAACTTCAAATCTCTCCTACGCCGATCATCATAACTCTTCTGACAACTCTGGGCTGTCAGTAATCTCTGCCTGATCATATGCACCAGCTCTATATCTCGTTGAACCATCTCTGGTCCTAAAAGACGTCGCTCACCTCTGCCTGATCATATCCCAATGTACTGGTGATCTGTATCTCCGGTCATAAAGAGCCTCAAACGGTGCCATCTGGATAGCCGAGTGGTAACTATTATTATATGAGAACTCCACCAGATGAAGATGGTCCTCCCACCTACCTCCGAAGTCCAACACACAAGCACACAGGAGATCCTCAAGAGTCTGGATCGTGCGCTCCAACTGGCCATTAGTTGAGGGTGATAGGCGGTACTGAATCGGAGCTGCGTACCCAAAGCTTGCTGCAGACTCTCCCAAAAATGCGAAGTAAATCGCGGATCTCTATCTGAGATGATGTTGGCTGGTACACCATGAAGCCGAACAATCTCTCTGCAATATAAAGCTGCCAATCGACTAAGAGGAAAAATCTTCTTCATCAGCAAGAAGTGGGCAGACTTGGTAAGTCAATCAACAATCACCCAAATTGAGTCATGCCCTCTCTGCGATCTCGGGAGCCCAATAACAAAATCCATCGTGATATGCAATCATTTCCACTCTGGAATAGGAATGTTCTGAAGCTTCCCTGCTGGTCGCTGATGCTCTACCTTGATCTGCTGACAGATCAAGCACTTAACCACAAACTCTGTCACATCTTTTTTCATCCCTCGCCACCAATATGATTATTTTAGGTCCCGATACATCCGAGAACTCCCAGGATGTACTGCAAATCGAGATCTATGAGCTTCGGCCAACAATTCTTCCTTTACTGGGTGCCCCTCAGGCACATACAACCTGCCTCTAAATCTGATGATACCATCTGCATCTCTAGAGAAGTCGAGCTTCCGCCCCTGCTCTATCTCCTCAATCATAGCCTGAAGGTGATGATCCTCGATCTGACTCTCCTGAATCCGCTGAACAATCGACGAATGAGCAATGAGCTAAGCTAGTACACCTCTCTCAGTAGAGCGAATCACATCCAAACTCAACTCTGAAAATTTCCTAATTAGTTCAGACGCTGCAACTCTGAGGTGAGCCAACATCCCAACTGATTTCCTGCTTAAGGCATCTGCCACAACATTAGTCTTACCAGGATGACAGTTAATGGAGCAATCATAATCCTTCAGAAAATCCATCCATCTGCGCTGCCTCATATTCAGTTCCTTCTGAGTGAAGAGGTACTTTAGGCTCTTATGATCTGTGAAGATCTCAAAAGCCGCTCCATACAGGTAATGCCGCCAAATCTTCAGTGCAAAGATGATCGCAGCTAGCTCCAAGTCATGCACTGGGAAGTTCTTCTCATGCTCCTTCAACTATCGAGAAGCATAAGCAACTACTCTCTCATGCTGCATCAACGCAACTCCAAGTCCCTGAATGGAGGCGTCTGTAAACAACACAAACCCGTCACATCTAGTAGGAACTACCAAAATAGGTGCACTAGTGAGCCGCCTCTTGAGCTCATGGAAGCTCGCCTCGCACCGGTCATCCCAAACAAATTTCACTATTTTCTTTGTCAATCTAGTCAAGGGTGAGGCGATCTTTGAGAAACCTTCAACAAATCGCCGATAATAGCCTGCTAGTCCCAAGAAACTCCGAATCTCGTGGACTGTCCTAGGCCTTTGCCACTCGGTCACTGCATTAATCTTCTGGGGATCCACTGCAATACCGGCTCCAGAAATCACATGACCAAGGAAGCTAACTTCCTTCAACCAAAAGACACACTTGCTGAATTTGGCATACAACTACTCTTTTCTCAGCACACCAAGCACCGTCCTCAAGTGCTCTTCATGCTCTACCTCACTACGAGAGTACACCAAGATATCATCGATGAACACTACGACGAACCGATCAAGAAAGTCCATGAAAATGTGGTTCATTAAGTCCATAAATGCCGCAGGTGCGTTGGTTAACCCAAACGGCATAACCAAGAACTCGTAATGCCCATAGTGAGTTCTGAATGCAGTCTTCTGAACATCCTCATCTCTAACTCTGAGATGATGATAGCCTGATCTCAAATCAATCTTGAAGTACACACTCGTCCCTTGCAACTGATCAAACAAATCATCGATCTTGGGAAGAGGGTATATGTTCTTTATAGTCACCGAGTTCAGCTGTCTATAATCAATGCAAAGCCTCATAGAGCCATCCTTCTTCTTTACAAACAACACTAGAGCTCCCCAGGGTTAGACACTGGGTCGGATGAATCCTTTATCCAACAGCTCCTGCAGCTGCTCTTTCAGCTCCTCCAACTCCTTAGGCGTCATTCTGTACAGTGCCTTCGAGATAGGAGCAGTACCAGGATGCAAGTTAATGGTGAAGTCAGTCTGACGCACTGGGGGTAATCCTGGTAACTCATCCGGGAATACATCTGGAAAATCACAGACCACAGGTAGATCTTCAAGCCGACTCTGGCTGCTTTCAAAAGTGCCCACCAATGAAGCAACAAAGCCAAGGCACCCCTGAGCTAACAATCGTCGGGCCTGCATTGCTGAGATTAGAGGAGTCATGGATTCTCTCACTCCCAAGAACTCAAATGAAGGCAATCCCGGAGGTGATATTGTCACAATCTTCCCATGACAGTCAACTCTAGCATGGTTGGCAGAAAGCCATTCCATACCCAGAATAATATCAAACTCAGAGAACTCTAACACCAACAAGTCAGCAAAACAAACATGACCACCAAAGTCGAGTCTACACCCACTCAACTGCAACTCTGACACTAGCACATCCTCAGACGGTGTATGCACGACCAGGCTCGTCGCACTAGGTGTAGGCTCCATATTCAACTTTTCAATCATATGAGGAGCAATAAAAGAATGAGTAGAACCAGTATCAAACAGTAATGATGCAGGAATACTAAAAATCTGAATTATATCTCTCACAACTATACCAGAAGCCTAATGGGCCTACTGCTCGGTTAATGCGAACACTCTGGCAGACTGCTGGGTGCTTTGCTGCGGGCCCCTCTGCCACTGCTGCTGAGAGCTCTAGCCCCCTGCCTGCTTCCTGGTCGGACACTCTCTACTGATGTGGCCTGATTGCTTACAGCTAAAGCACAGACTCTGCGACTATGGGCAGTCCCTGACAGAGTGGGAAGCATCCCCACACTTAAAGCAGTGGAACTGGCCTCAGCTCGTCTGACCTCCCGACTGATGTGTGGGTCGAGAAGATGCCTGAGACTGGGCTGGTGCTGATCTAGTCCTCTTGGCATGTGGCTGTCCAAACTCTCTGCCACCATCTCTACGTCCTCTGTGCTGCCTGGAATGAGACCGTCCTGACTGTCCCTGTCATCCGCCACCCTGACTCTGAGCCTGAGTTGGCTGGCTAGCCTCAACCTACTGACGGTCCGGGAACATCTCAGCATGAGTTGCCTTCGCCCGTAGTGCCCACTACAAAACTTTGTCATAGTTCTCCAGCTCTTCACTAGCCATCAACCCCTTGATGGAGTTGTTCAGTCCATTGAAGAAGAACTCTGCCCGCCTGCTACTAGTGGAAACCAAATCTAGGATGAACCTCGCGAGTGCATCAAACTTATTAGCATACTCCACCACCCGCCTCGTCCCCTGACGCAACTGAAGGAACTCCTACAACTTCTGTCTTGCATAGATAGCTTGATAATATTTGTTGAAGAATATCTTCAAGAATCTCTTCCAAGTAACAGTCTTCCCTCTCAATAGCCTCTACTACATCTCCCACCAAACCAAGGCCTCCCTAGTAAAATAATAAGTCGCCAAACCGACCTGCTCCTCCTCGGGATAGCCCAATACACCAAAGGCCCGCTCCACCTTGCTGACCCACGACTAAGCCACTGCAGGGTCGGTGATCCCAGAGAAGCTGTCGAACTTGCCTCTCCCCAGGCGCAGAAACTGATTCAGCCGGTTCATCTTCCACCTCTCGAGGAACTCGGTCTGCACTGGGTCATACTGAGCTACTGGGTGCGGCTGCACCGGTGAATCCTCTGAAGGCTCTCCAGCAGACATCTCAGAAGGTGTATCCACACTACGAGCTAAGTCAGAATCGAACTCAGGCTGAGGCTCCATCCGCTTAGTCTGTCCTCCCACTCGGCCACCCAGAGTGCTCCTCTGGCTGGACCTAAGGCTCAAGCATGCCCGACGCTGAAAGTGAGCTAAGGGAACATCATCTGCCAGGTCTGACTCGACTCCGATCGGAACTGGACTAACCCTCTGAGTCTACGAAGACTGCCTGCTGCCTCGACCTCGGCCTCGGCGTCCACCTCTGAAGGCAGTCCTGACACCCGCGCTACCTCTAGCCTCCATACTTCATAAAAGGAAAGAATGACTTAGGTTTCAAATTAGATCAACATCCAGATAATTTAAAAATCAACTTATCAACTGAAAGTAAGGTTGAATCACATCCTTGGACCTAAACACCTGACAATCCTATGGAGAAAGACGATCCTAAGCTCTGATACAAAATTGTTATGCCCCGCCTAGGATTATCCCTATATAAGAGATCTCACCCGAGAGGAGTGTAACTAGCAACAAAACAACTATAATATAGGGATGGAATTTAAATTACAACCAGATTCCAAAACAAATGTGCAAACGAGATAACAATTAATGAAAGTTCAACAGTCCATATAGGAACAAGGGAATCCAACTTTAGTCCAAAAGTCTAAACAAGTCCAAAGATAACATGAACAAATAGTTCAACTAATAAAATAGAAAACTAAGATAGTATGCGAAAGACGTCTCCTCCTCCAAGACTCTAGCTACCCTATAAGGAAATGCAGTCATACCTGAGGATCTGAGGCAAAAACAACAAATATCGGTAGAAGACTGAGTAGGATTGCAACAAAATGCTATGATGCCATATATACAATAGAAGATATGATTCAACAGTCTATTTGACGCTCCTACACCAACAACTATGTCAATTATGTCAACTATTATCTACATGAATATATGGTCATAGACCCAATCAAGAGCGTAGTACACATCGGGTTTCCCCCGCACTCTCACACCCTGAGAGTGGCACCTCAAGCCTGCTCCAGCTAGAGATGCGATTATCCAAAAATGGTAGTCCACCAACGTCTAACACGTCGACGTCGCACACGCACCCCGTGTGAAAAATAGGTGATCATCGGTGTCACTTGCCCTACACCTTGGGCAATATATCAACAATGTCCAGGGCCATCGCCCAATAGTAGGTCAACTATGCATCATGTCAACAACTACACTACTATAACTCAACTAATATAATGCTAGTAGTCATGTCTTTATGTATGAATTAAATATATAAAGAACAACATAAGACATGCAACATCTATACTAGCATCCTCAACTAATATGCATATAAAAACATCATGCTGGCAACATGTTTCAACAACATATGCATAAAGAGTTTCAACAACAGTAGACAATAATTTTCAATGAAATAGAACAACAAGATATATTTTGACATAGGGTAACAACCGGTCTAGGATGAGATTCACCTTATCAACTAACATAGCAACCAAACAACTCGGGTTGAAACCATTAAAACCGGTAAAATAATATTTTCCAACCCATCACGCAAAATGAGACAAAAATACCCACTGTTTTCAACATCTGAAAGTCAAATGGCAAAACTGACCTCACCAATAAATCTGGGGCGTGCAGTAGGTACAAATTCATATATAATATGACTAATTTGTCCGACTCTAGAGCCTCAAAATAATTTTTCAATATTTCAAACAATAATAAAATATATTTCTGCAACAGTACTTATAACAGTGATATAATGCACAAGTCACTATCACAGTTGCAGTGATATCAACTATAATACACCGAACCAACTTCTTATATATATAACAGTATTATTTATCTAAAACTGTTACCAAATAAAAATAACCCGATATACAACACTGCTACAAGATATATATCACTAATATAATCTACTCCACCCCTTCACCTTCACCCTCACCCGACTGCGCACCTGCGCCTCCTTCACCCCACTATCACCACCGCCTGAACCGAACGACGAGATGGGAGCCGTGGCATCTCCGACCGGCGATGAAAACTCGCCAGAGCCGATCGGACCTTCAAAAAAACCCTATCCGTCAACTGCTCAGACTGCAAAGCAGCCCACCGACGGAGGCAACTACCAAGATGACTCGATTCGACAAGAATACTTTAGATCCGAAAATTTCCACAGCAAGAACACATCGAAAACACGCCAAAACTCGAGGAAACCATGAGAAACTTCCGATCTACGAATTGACATGACATCTACACAAATCTCATCCCAAAACGAGGTTACCCTACGTGAAAGAAAGAAGTAGGACAAGAATCCTACCTGAAAACTCCTCCAAACTCCGATCGGAGCCTTCTCACAACCGCTGCCTTACCGCTGCCGCTGCACGCCCATCGCTACTACAGTAATCGAGAGAGGGAAAAGGGATTAAGGAGGAGATTAGGGCTAAATATATAAGATTAGGTACTTTTGCAAAAAGATCCCTCCAAGAAATATATTTACAATATGGTCCTAAAATTTCCAGGTCATAACATCGTTGATGTTAATTTCAAATCTAAGTTAGGGTCAAATGAGCTATTTTATTTGGGCATCACAAGCACAACAAATATATTACACAAAATATCTAAACAAACAAAGAGATATATCGACTTGAAGATAAAAATTTTATTATTGCACAAGGTATCCATAAAGAAAGTTTTGAAGATGATGCAGAGAATGAGAAAGAGGAAGAGGAGAATAGTTTTGAAGATTATGAGATGAGCGAAGAGAATAAATCAATTGAGTATTAATTATTTAGATGATATCAATGATGATAGTTGTAACATTTGTTTCCCATTTTTTGATAATTATTTATATTATATTAGTCATCACTTATCAACATTACATACAAATGTCAAGAGCACCGGGTTATTGTCCTCTATCTCATCGATTAGGACTAGCTCCACCACCGTTGTTGCTCCTAGTGAAAGCCACGCTCCCCACCACTACCACCGATGCCGTGGAGGCTTTAGCAGCGGTACCAATAGTACCAAGACCATCGGCACCAGCAGCAGCAGATGTACCATCAGGGCATCAGATTGGCTGCACCGGCCCTCAAGGCTTGAGACTATTGTAGGCCTCGTGGGCCTAACAGAGGGGTGCCTATACCCCCATCCATAGATCTACTTCACTAGATATCGCTAAATGGTCTCAAATAAGTATCGAAATTTATTTTATTATAATTATTAATTAATTAATTGCTACTTATGTTGTTCTACTTGAGTTGTACATTTGAGCATGACAATGTCGCCCGCATCACCACTGCTATTATAAGAGAGATTTTTTTAGGGGTTGTAGCGATCGTGCACCACGTGCTAGAGCAGTTTTGAGATATATTATGGGCCGAGTTCGAGGTACGTAATTTATTAATTTATTTTTATTAATATATAAAATGATTGAATTACATAACTTTTTTTTTAGACTAGGTAGACTTGGGATTGTGCCATTGAGATACTTGGGAAGTTTATTGTAAAAAACTTAGGCCAAGGCAGCGGTGGGAGGGGACCGAGGGAAACCCATGGTCCTTCTGAAGGGACACAAGTCTGTGTTTACTAATCTTATCGCCTAATACCGGTTTTAATTGTTTCTTTGATTACTTAGGCAAATTACAAGTTGAGTACCAAGCGGAAGCAAAGTAAATACGATAATGAAGTAAACACAAGTAGAAGCAATGCAAACACAATTAATTATAGTGGTTCGGCCCCAATGCCTACTCCACTACCTAAGCACCCCGCTTAGGATTTCCAAACTAAATTCACTAAATTATGTGTAGCTTATAATTGAGGACTTTACACCGGAAAGACCCTACACTCACCTCGAAGGCAGTTCCACACCCGGAAGTATCCCGCCTTCCTACGGAGTGAGCTTTCCCACCTTAATTCCTAAGACCTACTCCTAACTTAGTTTACACAAGTGGCTTTACACCTTTTACACCAAGGTAACCACTTACACACAAGACCACACACTAGGTCTTCTTACAAACTCAAGTAAATCAAATCAAAATAAAATAAAAATACCTTAATCACAAGAAGAGAGTAAAGAGAACTTATCACAATAAGGATACCTCTTCTTCTTGAGCCTAGCAAGCTTGAATACCCCTTTAATGAAGAACACTTGAGGATGAGGGATCAAGAGCTAGGTTTTGTGGATTTGATCATGAAAGGGCTTAGGAGATGCTTAGGATCACTCTTTGAGACTTGGAAGCATCAACATTAAGCTAGGTGTGAGTTTGGGATGGGTATTTATAACCCCCAAACACCAAGGCTCGTCAACAAGCATTTTTCTGCCCGTTGGCGACGCCCGGTCGCTTGCCAGTCGATCATCGATCGATCGATAGATCGACCATCCAAGCGACCGCGGCATTCTGCCACTTCTGGGTGAACTTCAGTCGACCGACCAATCGACCGAATTGGCTACTGCCAATTTTTTGCCATATTCGATCGATTGACCGATCAACCGAATTGGCTACTGCCAATTCTTCACTACATTCGGTCGACCAACCAGTCGACTGAACCTAGGCTGAACTTCATTTTTTCAGCCTTCTTCTTGCGCGCTTCATTTTCGGGTTCCAGCCTTCAATGTGCGTCAACTTGGAGAGCTATCCATGTGTTCTTTAGACTTTCCCAAGATGTCTTTGGTGCACACGTCGAACTTCGAGAAACCTCCGCGATGAACCCGAATGTGTCAACCAATGTCCTTTCGATTTTTTGATTTTTTTGATATTTTCAATCGAGGACATCGAGCGTTAACCGATATGGAACCTGAAAGATTTCTTAATGAAAAATTAGTTCCATGTTTGTTATCATCAAAACCGAGATTAAGACCAAGGTAGAAAATCTTAGGCCAACACTCTATACCCGGTGGTCCAGCCCTAGCCCCCATCATTCGGCACGATGATATCTACATCGAAGTCATCATATTCGTCGATGTGCTTCCCATGCGGTCTCTCACCTTGTCGTCGCCAAAGTTATGATTGTATTGTATGTATACTTTGTATCTATTTGACATAAATGTTTTTTTAAAAGTTATACTTATTTTGATACATTTGATGTAAATACTCAGTGATTGATGTATATATGACATTTATTTGATGTAAATACATTTGTTGATACCCTATGGTTAATGTAAAAATTATTATCGATACCATATTGTCACGGAACAATTGTTTTGTGCGAAAGAACCCGTGCAACACCCTTGCTTCCCGTGCAAGGGGTTAGCCTTAAGCCAATTTGTTTGGTCAATGTCGAAAAGTCGTGGGCTCCCACTTCGCGTGGGTCGAAGCCTCTGCGTGCTTGGACGCAAAAATATTGTAGGGCCAAATGACCGATTGTATGAAAATGCAAGGAAATGCTTGAACGAAAGCTAGAACGAAAGACTAGAGTGTGCTCAGGCTATACCTGGGTACTATACTTGTGGAGTCTAACCCCTAAGTGTCACCCCCCAAGGATACCAAAGGCACGAGGAGCATGAAAAATTTCTATGTTCGCACACCCTCATCGTCCATGTCACGTCTAGGCAAACGAGGAAATTTGCCAAGGCATGAGCAAGAGCAGTGGGTAATGCGTGATCACATTTTACAATGCATATTTACATGGGTGCTCATGATGCAATATTTACAATGCACATTAGGGACCGTCATGACACATATAGGACTTGAGAACCCCGAAGGTCCTTAACATTCTACCTTACTTAAAAGTCGACGCCCTCGTCGACTTGTTTCTTGAAGGCGTTGGAGAGGCCTTGACTCTTTATTCTTCCACTTCTTCATCTTGCGGACTGGGTACCATCGCTCCATGTCATTCAGCTTTCGACTCTCATAAGCAGTGAAATATTCTTCCTACATGAGAATGCCTCCAATTGCGAAGTCCGCCAACTATGGTGGGGCCCTTCTGTGAGGAGGTCGATATGGGGCTTACTCCTCGATCCCTGCTGTGCGTTTGCGCTGCGCACTGCGTCTTACGAGCCATTTGCTTTGCACATAAATATTGTGACTTAAAGGTTATCTGTCATGCACAAAAGCCTTGCGTCTTATGAGCCATCTGCTCTGTGTATGATCATTGCGACTTAGGGGTCGTCTGCCTTGCGCACACTTGCGTCTTATGAGTCATCTGCTCTACGCACACTTGTGTCTTATGAGCCATCTACTTTGCACAACTTGGATGGTCTTCTAGTTTTACTGCAGCCACCTTTGTGAATTCGCCTTGTCGAATTCCTTCCTTCACTTTTATGGCAGAAAAGAGTTTATTCTGGCTTCTTGGTGTTGAACGCACTGTTGGAACGATGCTGGGGTTGTCCTCCCCCATCAAGCATATCGTATTGAGGAAGAGCATGGGTACCACCTTTGCCGATTTGAGGAACTCTAGCCCTAGAATGACTTAATAGTCATCGAGGGGCACGACCATCAGGTTGATCTGTCATTTCCATCCTCCAACTTTCAACGGAACGTCTCTCGCGATGTCGTCAATCTTTCGTGTTTTGGAATTCACTACTTTGACATGACTCAAACTTTTCCCTAGCTTGAGTCCAATTCGCTTTGCCTCCTCTCTGACAATAAAGTTATGAGTCGCTCCCGAGTCTACCATCGCTCGGATGGTTCTGCCATTCAGTTTGATGTCGATAAACATCATCTCATTCGTCGCTTCTGGATGCTTTGTCATGGATTTTCAGTCCCCCACTTGAGTCTTGAGAGCATTGAGCAGTCGTACTGCTCCCATGTTGGTTCTCTTATTATACTCGTCTTCGCTGGAGTGGTCGCTCGAGGAGCCCCCGTTGTGACTCGATGAGGCAACTACCTTTCCTTTGCCCTTATCTTTCTTCGCGAAGACGTTGGACATTGTCTCTATCATGGTTTTTGCAATTAGGACGCTCAAGGCTTGTCGTTCTGGACATCCTTGGGTTAAGTGATGTCCTTTACACAATGAACAAGTAGGCAAAATTGTGGAATGGTTCCCTCTCAGAGGGGACCCCCTTTGAGAATGCTCTCTCAAGGTGTATGATCTGTGGGTGTGATTCCTCCACCTTGTATCACCTACGAATCCTTTGCCCTGAGAGTTGTCGGACCCACAAAATCTCGGTTTGAAGGGTGTCGCCTTAGTCGTATTCACCTCTAAGCTATAGCCATTGGAGTTGTTGGGTCCCCAAAATCTCAGCTTGTAATTAAGGTGTCACCTTAGCCGTATTCTCCTTTAAGCTATAGTTGGTGAGATGTTCTGTTGCGATCTTTGCTTCTAACAAACTCTGAATGTTCCTCCTGGAGAGTTCCTATTGTGCCCATGGCTGTAGTCCTTACAGGAAGGTAAACAGTTGATCAATCTCGGTTTTATCTGAAATGTGCAATCTGATAGTCGAGAACTTCTTCACATACTCCTGAACTGAATTATCTTGACGAAGTTGTCATAACTTTCGTCGGGCGATGAACTCCACATTCTCAAGGAAAGAATTACGCTTTCAGTTCGTGCTTAAGTTCAACCCAAGTGTCAATCTTGGCTTGCCCCTTCTGAATTTCATCAAACTTGGTCCGCCACCAAAGCTTTGCATCTTTCGATAGATACATGATTGCAACGGACACTTTCATGTCATCGTCAACTGTCCTCGTGACCTTGAAGTACTGCTCCAAGTCGAAGAGGAAGTTTTCCACCGCTTTAGTATCCCGGGCCCCATTGTAAGGCTTTGGTTCGGGTGCTATGAGGTGATGTTGTGGCACTTCGTTCTACCGTGAACTGCCACCGCCCGAGTGGATGTCTCATATTAGAAATTTGACTATAGCCTTTAGCTCCACAATCTCATCTTGCAGATGTTTGACTACTTCTTGGGTGTCATCATGGAGTCCCTCTAGCCTTGACTCCAAGATTTCTTGTGCGTCAGCTATCTTGCTGACTATGGTCATGCCGGTCGCGTGAGCATCACACATTTTCTCCAACTCTCCGAGTCGTTGGGTAGTCGTTCTGGTCTGCCTGACTGGTTGTGTTTGCGTTGGCTCTTCCATCAACGCTTCCTTCGAAATGGTCGTCATCGCGTCGACGACGCTACTCATTTCACCAATTGTCTTGCGACCCATGATTGGTTAAGAAAATCTCTCATGCGAGATTGTTGAGTGCCCCAACGTTGTTTGTCTCCCATGACGAAGGCACGAGTCTGTTAACGGTTTGCGTCGATTGCTTGCACCAAAGCTTTGTGAGCTTGCCTCGCTCTGATACCAACTGTCACAGATCAATTGTTTTGTGCGGAAGAATTCGTGCGTCACGGGTTTTCATGTTTTGGGATTCGGGATTGGTTATTGGGTTCTTATGCATCATCATGAGGATTTACAATATATCTAGACACCCTAAACCTAAACTCTAACTTCCCGAGGAATCCGAGCGCGACGACCAACGTCCTTCCTATTTCCCAATTTCTTCGATATTTCTGATCGAGGACGTCGTGCACTAAACGATATGGAACTTGAAAGATATCTCAATGAAACATTAGTTCCATGTTTGTTATCATCAAAACCGAGATTAAGACCAAGGTAAAAAACCTTAGGCCAACAATCTCCCCCTTTTTGATGATGACAAATATCCTTAAGAAAATATCTACAATTAAGCATAGAGGATATCAAACATGGGATTTCTCCCCCTATCAACATGCATATCTATATAATAGAACTCCCCCTATCTATATGCATGGTTTTCCTATATTTTCTTCCCATTTAACTATAATTTTCTCCCCCTTTTGACATCAATCAAAAAGGGCAAGAAAAGTCAATCAAAAGTCAAAGTTGAAATTCTAAAAGATTTTTTCAAAACCGCGAAAGTCTCAACTCAAGGGATGAAAGCCAATCATCGAATAAGAGACTAAGTCATACATGATATCGTGAAATGATAAATGAAATCCAAAACCAACAAGCATGTAGAAACTTAAGTATCAATATTTTCAAGAATATCATATCTTTTTCATGACATTTTTATATTTTATTCAAACTTTCAAAATACCAAGATATGGTCATTTAAAACATGTATATCAAGTTTGAAGTGAAAATGATGTCATTTGATCAGAATATGAACTTAGCCCGATTTCATTCAAAGTAGGCATGAAAGCATGATAATGGCTAAGCATAAAGTTTTGCTAACTACTCATGTATTCTCAAATTTAGGTACCTAGATATCTAACATGAGTGAATCTAAGTATATTGATCAAGTTCGGGCTTAAAATAAAGTTTCTAAGTCACTTTGTTGACTTAGGTCAAAGTATACTTCAAGTTTACAAAAATTAAACTTTTAAATTCATATAAAATCATATTCTTAATGAAATTTTTTGAAACTTTAGCTGGACAAACTAGTTTTTTCAATGAATCTACAAGTTCAAGAATCAATCAAAAATTAGTTTCATATAAATTCATAAAATTCTTGAAAGTCCAGGGGAATTTTCATAAATTTTAAGTACTTTTTCAAAAGTTATCAATTTTGCTTCAAACTTTTCAAACATCGCTGAATGATCATTTAAGATGCGTGTGTCAAGTTTAAGCTCAAAATAAATTGTCTAAGTTATCAAAATCATTCCTAGAAATAATTTTACTCAAGCAATGGTGTGAATGATATTAGAAATGGAATCAAAATGTTATACATGAGTTTTCATTTGAAGTTTTTGAAGAAAAATCAAAGTTTGGAAAAAATGAGTATCTCAAGTAAGTGATACTTTGTGTTTTCGAAATCCAATTTCAAAATTCCATTATAAATTATATTCTTGATGAAACTTTTTGAAATTTTTACTAAAAAAACTAGATTATTCAGTGAAGGTGCAGTTTCAGGAATCAGTTAGAAATGATTTTTCTATATTTTTCTAGAAATAACTGAAAATACTAAAATTTCAATGGCATTTCCGTAATTTTTAGTTATTTTTCAAAACGTGTTCAGTTTTCATTCAAACTTTTATGAGACCACATAATGGTCATGTAAAGCATGTATATCAAGTTTGAGATGAAAATTATGTCCTTAAGTTAAGATATCAACCTAGCATGGTTTCATTCAAAACTAAGTTAGTTATCATGAAATTCTAAGTTTCAATCTTATCATTTACTCATGATTTTTTAAACTTAGACCTATGGATACCTAACATGAGTAAATCTAAACATATTTCTCAAATATGGATTAAAAATGAGATCTCTAAGTTAATTTGTTGACTTGGGTCAACTTGGTTCAAAAAAGGTTATTATGAAGTGGCCTCTATGTCATTTTATCCATATTCATTTGAATTTTTTATTCTAAGTGCATGGAAATATGTCATAACTATTTCTAAATATGTTTATGAAGTTTGGACTTAAAATGAAGTGTCCAAGTCGATTTGTTGACTTGGATCAAACTTTTCCGAATTTATGTTCTCTCCAGTGAACTAGTTATTATTTTGCTCAATCACTCATGAATTTTCAATTTTAAGTACATGAAAACTAATCATTAACACACCTAAACATGTTCATCCAATTTTCAACTTAAAATAAAGTCTCTAAAAATTTTTTCAACCTAGTCCGATTTCATAAATATCATGATATTATGAAATGAGCTAAGTTATCAGGTTTTTTCTTACTCATGAAAATTCAAATATTTATCATGCATAATCAATCATGAGCATAGAAAAATCATTTAAGCATAAGTATTCAAATATTATATTAAGATTTTTGCAAAACAAACTCATACCTTATTCTTAGAAATTTTGTCAAACTTGTCTTTTTACTTTTCAATTTTCTTCATGATAGCATAGCCTTTCATTAACATTTTCAACTTACAGGTAGACTTCATTAGTAGAAAATGAAACCAAAGCTATATGCAAGCAATCAAACTAAATAGCGAAGGTGAGAATAGAAATCTTCATTTGAGAATTTCAACCTAAGCTAAATAGTGAAAGATTCGTTTCAAGTAAAATCGTCATAAAACCAAAACGAATCGAGAGATCTCAAAATATGAAATTTTGAAACATAAGATCTTCAACCCTTCCTACTGGTTGAAAATCCAAAGACCACAATGAGCCTACGATTTAAAACCGCAAGGTCGCATGAGCCTGTTATAAGCTACATAGATCTCCGAAGAGATCGGAAAATCAAAATCAAAAATCATTACATAAAACAAATCGAGAGCACAAAGATCAACTAGAATTAAGCATAGTATCATAATCTTCAACTAAGGTAAAATAATGCAAGTCAGAAGATGATACCGGAATAGTTTTGATGCCAACTTTACCTAAGGCATCAAAGTAGTTTGAAGTTATAACCAAGGGAGGATTCATCATTCAAGTCCATTATCAACTTCAACACATCTCTTTCCTTCAACCATGTGTGGTAGCTCCCCTTACAAGAGAGCAAGAAACCTTTGGTACCCAAATAGCTTTGGGTCATTGGGGGTTAGTTGGACTAGGTATCCAAAGTGTCTTAGCAACACTTGGATTCTTCTTAAATGCACAATTATAGATTGCATGACCATATCTACCACAACAAAAATAATGTCCATGAAACTTTTTCTTTTCATTTTTGCTATGGACATGTGATTTTTCATTAGAATGCTTGACATGTGAAACATGATGAGTATAAGCATTCTTAGAAACATCATTCTTCTTCTTATGATCATGAGATCTAAAAGTAGAATGTCTAACATGAGATTTAACATTAGCATGAACATTCTTTTTCGAAAAATCATTTCTACTAAAATTCTTAAATGAGGAAATATTTTTCATTTCATTCACTTTCTTGTTTAGGTTTAGAACCTCGTTTTTTAAATCAATCATGGAGTTATGTAAAACATGCATTTGAGATTTCAACATATAATTTTCCTTTTTGAGTTTTCATTTTCAAAATCTCATTCTTAATTTTGAAATTATTTTTCAAATTTTCGTTTTCAAGATTTAAGTCCTTAAGCTCAAGTTTCAATGTATCATGACTAGGATCAAATGAGCTAGATTTTAATTTCTCATTTTTTAATTCTGGAGCATGCATATATGAACTAAGTCTAGAATTCTCATTTTTAATCATTTTATTTTCCTTATTCTTTTTCAAGAGCAAGGCATATATGTTTTTATACTCATCCATCAATTCATCAAAATTGTGAGAGCTACATGAGTTAATACTATCATTATTATTAACATGACTAGAAGGATAGGATTGTACCTCATTGTTATCATTCATGAGGCATTCTTTTGAGATGACTTCATAGTCATGGCAAGAGGATGCTTCACTTGAGTGGAATGAAGATGTGGAAGCATTCAACCTCTTCTTTGCCTTGTTCTTCATAGTAGAGCAATTCTTCTTCACATGCCATTTTTCTTTGCACACATGGCAAATCACCTTCCTTTTCCGACTTTTAGTACTCCTATGACTGGAGGCACTATGGGCTTTAAAAACCACATTAGTATTGGGTGGATGACAATTGTCATCACTCCCCTCATCAAACGTTTTGAGCTCTTCGGTTTTTGCATAATTATAAAGCATATTTAAGGTAGCCCAAATATCGAATGTGGAAGTACAATGCATGATATTTTCAAAGATATTATCTTCCAAAGAACAAAATATACAATTTATAGCTTTAGCATTTAATTCAAACATATCAATTTATTCTTGGGGTCCATGCATTCATATTTTCCTTAGGTTCAATATATTAGATTTTTACCATGTTAAAAACACCTAAACCTTGAGTCTTTAGAAAGGTGTACATCTTATACTTCCAAAGACAAAAGTTCGAGGCATCGAACCTAGGAGGTGAAGACGCTAAACACTCTAGTGTCATTCTTCGGATCGAGAGACGATGTAGAGGAGACGGTGAAATCTCAATCTACGACCCGCTCTGATACCAATTGTTGGATGAAATGGCAACACTAAAGGGGGGTGAATAGTGTGTTAACTAAATCAATTTGTCTAATTCAGATTTTAATCATTTTCTTAAACTACTTAGGCAATTTATAATTCGACGACTAAATGCGAAAGCAATAAATAATAATGCAATCAATACAAACAATATTTCAATGCTAACACAGAGATTTATAGTGGTTCGGCCCCAATGCCTACTCCATTACCTAAGCACCCCGCTTAGAATTTCTAAACTTAGTTTACTAGATTAAATCGTTTCCCTAACAAAGAGGACTTTGACCCGAAGAGTCTCACTCTCAACCTAAGGCACTTCCACACCCGGAAGTCTTCGCCTTCTTACCGAGAGCACTCTTCCATCTCAACCCTAAGGGAGAACTCAATTAATCCTAGTAAACTACATTTACAACGATGGGTTTAAGCCTTAACACCAAGACAACCACCAACTCAATCAACCTAGCTCTTTAGGTTTGCACAAGTTCAAATACAATGAATAAATAATAAAATATAGTAACAATTGGAGCAATAAATCAAACAATAAGTACTTAGCTCCAAAAGACACTCCCTAGTCCTCTTGATGCCTTGAGATGATGAATAGATAAATCTTGAAGGCTAAATAAAGGATGTATCTTGAAAACTAGGGTTATCAAAAGGCCGGATGGCTCAAGAAAAGCTTTAGAATGATTAAGAATTGGCTCAATGGAAGCTTGGATCAATTATTAAGAAGGCTTAAAGAAGATAGGTGAAGGGTATTTATAACCCCTCAACATAACGACTGCTCAACGGGCGGAAAACTAGCTGTTTTCGTCGTTCGGTCGCTTGCCGGTCGACCGACCGATCGACCGCCCAGTGACCGTTGGCTCTCTGTGAATCAATCACATTGTTCGGTCGACCGAATGAGACGCGACTTCAACGATCCACAATCTAGTTGACCGATGCACGCGCTGCCAAATTTTCACCTTGGTCGGTCGACCAAAAATTGGACAGACTGGGCAAACAACTAGTTTGTTTGGTTTTCTTTGCTTGTTTGGGTTCTATCTTCGCTAAGTCTACTTATATAATATTTATTAACTTTAAGTTAACTTTAAAACATAAATGTTATATAAGGATTACCCCCATTTGGATTCAATAAAAATATCTAAAAAATCAAAATCCTTAAGAATCAAAATCTAGTTTTTGGGGTCTAGTACAAATTTTTCGAAAACGAAAATTTTCTAATCTCCCGGGTCCAAGGTTGTTAAACTCGAGAGTTTAAGTAAACTCGTGGAGCCTCCGTAAACTCGTAAGAGTTTACCTGATATTAAAACAATATTAAAAAATATTATACTATAAAAATATAATCTAATATAATCTAAAAATCATAATTAAGGCGCAGTTCAACTCCCTAATAAAGCACAGATAAAGATAAAATATAAGAGTACAAGTCTAATACATACATAATAAAGCATTCTAAGTCCATAATAAAGCACACATAATGACTCAAAGATAAAAATATAAAAGTACAACTTCAATACATAATAATTATCATCAAATCAAGTTCATCCGAGTTTACCATGAGTTTGACCGAGTTTACTCGCGAGTTTGACCGAGTTTGTGCGAGTTTACCGAGTTTACCCCGAGTTTACCCAGAAACGAGTTTGAGTGCGAGTTAGCTCAATTTTGATACCTGGGATCGTAAACTCGTCCGAGTTTACGAGTTAACTCGCGAGCTTGACAACACTGCCCGGGTCAAATATGGGTATACTAAAGGTTTCCAAAAATTCCTTAAAAATATCTCGTTATCTAGTTTTGACCCAAGGAATAATTACCGCTATTTTTTTATGTCAAGTAAATGTCTAGGATATATAGCCCTCCAAGGAGCTCCCTAGGCTTAGTGATTTTCAGGGCAGTTTCGGGTTTTTATGTTTTAGGGTTCGAGATTAGTTATTGGGTTCTTATGCATCATCATGAGGATTCACAATATATCTAGACACCATAAACTTAAACTCTAACTTCCCGAGAAATTCGAGCGCGATGACCAACGTCCTTCTGATTTTCCGATTTCTTCGATATTTTCGATCGAGGATGTCGTGCACTAACCGATATGGAACCTGAAAGATATCTTAATGAAACATTAGTTCCATATTTGTTATCATCAAAATCGAGATTAAGACCAATGTAGAAAACCTTAGGCCAACAGGGTGGTGCGCAAGCGCGTTTTACAATGCATATTTACATGGATGCTCATGATGCAATATTTATAATGTACGTTAGGGACCGTCATAACACATACAGGACTTGACAACCCCAAAGATCCCTAACAATATGGATGTTTAATAGTTTTAAATATTATTGTAAACATGAAATTTAATTCAATTTTTTCAATTATAAAAAAAAAAAATTAGACATATGTGGCGGCTCTGTGACTGCCATGTTATCCCAGAAGGTGTATCAACATGTTGTATCAGTGGTTACGCGCTCTCGTATCATCCATCGCAAAATGATTTGGTGACAGCTAGCGCGGTTACTGTGCCATAGCAAAATAGATTCAATTGCGATGGCTACTAGGAGTCATTTTTATCTCACAACTGTCCGTGTGATGCCCACTCGCCATCGCTATCGCAATTGTAGTTTTGTGTTTTATGCGATGATTGAATTTGTCGTCGTAGAGTATCTATAATGGGCCTTAGCCGTCGCAAAAAGATCTTATGCGACAATTAAGCGACCGCTAAAGCTGTCACGTAAGCCTATTTTTCTAGTAGTGAATGTCGTTTCCTATCCCCTCTACAGTCTTCGGTGCCATTCCTTCATAAATTTTTCCTCACTATAGTTGAAGAATTGGTCCTCTCTTTAACTATCATGATGATGATATTTTTGCCAATATTAATGTATAAATTATAAATTATAGTTATATCATAAATTTTTATTTTTAAAATTTTTAATTCTAATTTAAAATATTTAATTATAGATATTATTACTAATTCCATCTATAGTATATTAATAATGTTTAAAAATTTTAAAATTAACTTTATTTAGTTACAATTTTAATTTTTTTTTGAAATTTCAGATGTTTAGAACTACAAGTGCACAATTTGTTATCGTCCAGGTAGACTTTTGTCACAAAGTTAAAAATTATGATAAATAGAAGTTCTATTAAAAATGTAATCTTAATAAATAAATAAATAATATGTTAATATTTTTTATTAAAAATTGTGGGAAAAAAAAATTAGTAGTAAAGATTTTTGTATAAAAATCTTTAATCAGTAAAAGATTTTGGTCCATAAGTATAGGATTGTCAGACTGGCTTTTTATTTGTGATAAGAAGGATTTATGAATTTCTATTTCAGATTTGATAATTTTTCATAAAAAATAAATTAATTTTAAAAAACTCAATTCATTTCCTAATGCCCGAAACTTTTGTAAGTTTCAGCAAAAGCTAACATAAATATGCAAATGTTTGCCTTAACATTCATTAAATGCTTATTAAAACAATTTATCTTGTATTCTTACGTCTAAACAATTTATTAGTAGTTAATTTTTTTTTATTACAAAAACTTTTTGAGTGCATAAATTATATATTTTTATTTATAATAATTTTACACTAAAAATTTTTAAAAAAAAATTGACTACTAATAAATTCTTTAGACACTAAAAGAAATACTAAAAAGATTATTAAAAAAATAATTAGGTTGCATTTACTTTGTTAAGTGTATAATTTAAATATTTAAATAAATATAAAAATATTTTAAATATTTTAAAAATAAAATAATAAAATTATTAATTACTAAAATAATTTTTTATCTACAATAATATTAATATAAATTGCTAAAAATATATTATGAATAATAAAAAAAGTTATTTATTTTGAGTAACTTAAAAAAAACTTGAAAAATTTTTAATCAGTAAAAAAAATTATATTTTGAAATGAATAACAATTTTGAACCATTTAGTTATGAATTTAAGAAAATCAAAATTCATATTATAAATTTCGGCAAATTCCATCTCAAAGTTCATATTATGAATTTCTGAAATTTTCATCACCAAATTATGGATACGGGTAATTACTCGTATAAATCATTAAATCCGAAAGAGGAGTTTAGTGGGTTTTTATCCCCTATAAACGGCTTCTTGTATAGAGCCTCGTGAAAAAGTTGCTAAGTTGGTCAACTTTTCTTATCGATATTCCGAAACTGTCCTGTTTGATCGCTGTATTGGATCCAGTTCGGATTATGTCCCAAAATCACCGATCAAGTTTGGGAACATTGATTGTTGCTAGAGTTTTTTTAGTTCTTCACTGTTCTTAGATCGATTGAATTGGCGGCTTAGCCCAGTTTAGGACCTGATTTTGAACTAAAAACATTTTTATTTAACCAAGCACTCAAGCACTGGAATCACTTCAAATCGTGAAATCATTAACTCAATAACTCTGGCAAGTAAGTCAAGTTTCATGCCTCAAAATTATAGCACACACAACAAAAAGCACAACTAATCAACCTCATAAATATTAATTATAACATTTATTGTATCGTATTGTAGCTGGTTAGTACTAGCAGACGAGGTTGGTGCTCTTCTTGGCCATGACAAACTTCTTCCAGGCATCAGTCACCGACTTCTGCGTCTCCAGCTCCGTCTTCTTTAGGGTCACCCCGTTACGGTACCCTTTGTGGACGCCGTTAACCTTTGCTGTCACCGCCGGTATTTTGGCCGGGAGCGCGTCGAGCTCATGCAGGACCTTCTCAATGTCGAGCACCAATCGCTCGGCCAGCGTGCGGCTGAAGTCCTCGCGGATGACGACGCGCAGCACTGTCACGTGCTCAGCGTCCGGCGGCATGGTGTACGCCGGCACAATCCATCCGAACCGGCGAAGGAAGTCGGAGATCTCGAACTCGTCGTGCCGGCTCCGGTCCTTGAGAGAGAAGGCCACCAGCGGCACTCCGTTGTCCTTGGAGATGATGTTGAACCGACCAGTTTTCTCCAGGCCGCGCTTGAGCACCATGGCGTTCTCCTGGCAGTTTTCCATCACGTTCTTGTATCCCTCGAAACCCAAGCGAATTAGCTGGTAGTATTGAGCAATAACCTGGCTAGATCCTGAGGAAAGCAGCGAAGATTTCGACAAAAGTAAGAAAAAGATGCATGTTTTGGTGGAGAAAATTGACAAACACATTGTGGATGCAGCAATAACCTTTGGAGAAGTTGAGAGTGAAGGTAGGCTGATCTGCGCCGAGGTAATTGATGTGGAAGATGAGCTCTTCGGGCAAGTCAGCCTTGCTCCTCCATATCACCCACCCAATACCGGCGTAGACCAGCCCATATTTATGGCCACTGACGTTGATACTCTTCACTAGCGGTAGCCGGAAATCCCACTCGAGTTCTGGGTATAGGAACGGAGCGATGAACCCGCCGCTCGCGGCATCGACATGGATCGGCGTGTCCCAACTGCATCATTTTTCAGTTTAGTACGATTGAGAGGAAGAACTGTAGTTATAACAAATTTTGATAGAGGAACTGATATAGAATGCACGTACCCTGTTTTCTTATTCTTCTCAATTAAGAGGTCATTTAGAAGCTTCACGTCTTCGAATTCGCCATTAAGCGTGGAGCCGAGGATTGCAGCCACGCAAATGGTGTTCTCGTCGACGAGCTCTACCGCCTTCTCCGGGTCCATGACGTAGTAGCCGTCCCTGAGCTTCACCTCCTTGAGTTCCACTTCGAAGTACCTCGCAAACTTCTCCCAGCAAACCTTTTCATTGAATCAAAAGAAAATGTTTCCAAGATGTTAGAAGCAGTGATTTGAGGTAGATTAAGCGCGATGGTTGGTAATAGGGTCGTCGATTTGTACTTGGACATTGGCACCGGTGACGATGTTGGGCTTGTCATAAGGCTTGCCTTCGGCCTTCCTCTTGTTCTGCCACTTCCTCTTGAAGGCTAATCCGGCGAGCATTATGGCTTCCGACGAGCCGACTGTGCCGACGCCGACGGCGGCCTCGGACTCGCCTAGCGGTGCGTTGAACAGATGAGCAATCATGTTCACGCATCGGTTCTGAAGCAATTAGCAAAAAGCCCTTGTAAGTAATTTGTTTAGAGTAAATATACAGTGAAGCTTCTTTGACTCAATCAGATGATAAATACAATGAGAGATTCTTTTCAGATAAAAACTGCTGATCAATGTATTCAGAAAACTGGATAAACTTCGATAAATTTTTACCGATTTAATTTATCTATGGTATTAAAAAAAAAAAAAACAATAAAATAATCAAACAAATCAATCAAGTTCCGCATGACTTTACATAGTTTAACCAGATTCTTATTAATCTTTGAACAAATCAATTTTAGTGCTTACTTTGGACTAAATGAAAAATCCGGACCAATTTCAAAAAGTGTCAGTTGTGGTGAATACCACTTTGACTGAGGAAAATTATGCCTTTGTGTTATTCTAAAGACTAAGGACTCGTTTGGTACACCGTATAGTATTAATCTGTATAGTACTAGTCTGTATTGACTAACCTGTATAGTACTAGTCTGTATTGACTAACCTGTATAGTACTAGTCTGTATTGTACTATCATTATACAGTATTTGGTGCACACATATACCAGCTTGTATAGTACTAGTATGTATTGACTAACCTGTATAATATAATATAATATAATATAATATAATATAATATAATATAATATAATATAATATAATATAATATAATATAAAAAATTATATAATATTTTTTATTATTAAAAATATTTTATAAATTAAAATTATTTTTATAATATTTTTTTAAAATTAAAATTATCCTAATACTATATAGAAGGTACCAAACATGCCCTGAGGTACTCATTAACCTTACAAGGAGTCAATTAACTTCTACCTAGAAAAGTCAAATCTTTCTACGAACGGAGCTGATTGTTCTTGCCATTTGACATCTAGCTTCAAATATACATATTCTAGAAAAGGAACAAGACCAGCTTTTATGAATTCATTTTGACTCTCTACATTTTAGAAAAATTTGATCATAGTAGACATCTATATATTATCCAAAACCTCATGTCAACCATGTATTAAAGAAACCTAACTTAACGGGTCAGAACAATCATATTAGAATTTTAATGGTACAAATAAACCCACAATAAAAAAATATAAATGTGTTCTACTTTCTCTCTATTTAGTTCAAACATATGCACTACAAAATTCAAACCTTACGAGGCAACCATGCAATTCACGACTATGAGAACAGTTGACAAAAAGCCATAAGAGATTGAAAATTTGCATGACATAAACAACACCCTACCACTTGTTACGACTATGTGCTGGGCTGGGCACATAGTCTAGTATTATTACTTTTCTTGCTTTACTGCTAATTTAAGCACAGATTCCACATATATAAATATATATGATTGGAGAGGACAAAGGCAATGCAACTTATGGGTGTTAAAAAACAATAGCAATAGCAAGAATATTTTATATTGAGTAATAAATAATATGACTTAGAATAAGTCGAGAAGTAACATGATTGTATCCTCAAAGAAATTCTTCTAAAGGAAACATTAAAAATATATACTAATGAGAGAAATGAAGAAAGAAGCTGAAGTAAGAATTTTCTAATTAAAATTATGTATCACCTAATACCTTAATTGGTTCGTCAATCACTTCTCTGATCACTTGTTTCATATATAATAAAAACTAAAATACATGAGATGCTCTCTCTGTAGAATAATTGAAGTCATACGCCAATTTCTTATTATGTGGGTGCAGAACAGAATACGTTGGCGAGCTGGAAACAGAGGGTGCAAGCACACCGTTTCACTTTCAACAAATTTTCATGCGAGACGCGTGTCAAAATTCTCTCATCTCCAATCAAGGAAAGAGCGAGGAGCAAGTTGTACTTGTTACAATTTACTTATCCCCCTTTAAAAAGGATTTTTTTTTTTAAAGTACTTGTTATTGATGTGAGAAAAACAAAACATAAAGTGAGGATAGGTACTCTTATCTATTTATTTGTCGCAAAACTCAATCGCAATTACTTTCCATAAGGGGGAAAAAGTTTAAGTGTAACGGATCTAGAGCTGATAAATTTATTTACCTGGAGCTCGGTGGTGACGGGATACTCGTCCATGTCGACGTAATTCTTGTTGATGGCGGCCATCATGAGCTTGTCGCACTCCGGCTCCATCCACGTCGTCACGAAGGACGCCAGGTTCAGCCGCGGGTTCCCATCCAGCATCAGCTCGTCGTTGATGATCTGGTACGCCGCCTCCTTCGGTATCGAATTCTCCGGCATCCGAAACCTACGCACATTAACATTTACTTACTTTCCAAATCGAATCCAACTCATCTCGCCGTCGAGAAAGAGGAAGAAGAAGAAGAAGAAGAAGAAGAAGAAGCCGCAAGATTAATTACCTTGGGAGCGCGTCGCGCACATAGCGGGAGGCGAAGGTGGAGTGGACGGAGACGTCGGTTTGGGACGCAGTCTTGGAGAGGACCATGGTTGGGGCTTCTTGTTACTGTTGTTGTGGAGAGAAAGAGAGAGATGGATGTGGTAGTGGAGTTTAGATCGCTGTGATGAGGAAATGGAGAGGGAGGAGGGCGAGTTTTATACCGGTTGGGTGGGGAGTGGAGAGCGCCTGAGAGACGTTGGGCCACATTGTGGACAAAATAGAAAACGGTGGTCGGTGGGCAGTTTTGATCTGGGGAGGAGGAAACCGGGAAGGGGAAAATGGTGGGTGTGCAGTGCGGGTGCGGGGAAGCAGCATCGCGTTTTATTAGAGGCGGCTGACGACTATTTCGACCGCCTTATTTTGTTCTGTTCGTCTAACTTAGATCCTATTGGTCCACGTTGTCCAAAAACTTTGTTTCGAATGATTAAGTATATAAGTGCGTTGCGTTAATATTAAAACTAACTAAAATAATAATTAAATAATAACTAACTCTTCGTAACTCTTCGGGTAATTTTTTTCCTCTCATCTGATGAAAACTCAAATAAAAAATAGCACTTTCAAAATCAAATCATAACGAAGAGAAATTCTCATAAATTCTCAAATTCGACCTAAATTTTTATAATACCAATTTTACGCCTCATAGAAGTGTTTGATAGGTTAGACACTTTCGTATAAATTATTTATTATGATGTTAAAAAATTCAAAATGCACAAATATACTATTTCAAATATTAATTTAATGTTCTTAGAAATCAATTCAGATTATATTAAATGATAAAAAATATTTTTTTTCATCGTAAATATGCAGTTCTACCAAAGTGTCTAATCGATTAAACACTTTTGCAAAAAGTATATAACAGAAAGTAAAAAAATTTAAAATGCACAAATATATCACTCTAAAAATTGATTTAACATAGGAGTGACGATTTGAACCGATTAACCGATTAATCGAACCACAAAATCCGATTTCGGATAGTAAATTTACGATTCAGTTTAGGTTTCAATTAGTAAAATCTAAAAATCAATTTTAATTGGTTCGGTTTTGGTTACTCAATCACGGATAACTGGTAACCGAAACCGATTATATATTTCGATTTCGATTATCGATTATCTGCGATTAACCGGTAATCGGAACCGATAATAACTTCTTATTATATATATATATATATTCTTCACACAAAAATTCGAAACCGCTATCCATTTACCAAATTATATATATTTTTAACCCCAAACCCCTAAACCAGCTAGCCATAACTCGTTTAACCATTTACTCAAAACTCAATTTCGATTATCGGATGGATAATCGATAATGAACCGATTTCGATTTTGTATATTAGTTTTTAAAACTGAACGGTTTCAATTAGCAAGTTTTATACTCGATTTTGGTTTCGATTAACCATAAGAAAAGGTAGTTAACCGAACGATTATCATCCCTAATTTAATATTCCTAGAAATTAATTCACATCACATTGAATGAATTTAAGTGTTAAAAATAATTTTATCTTATCGTAAATATGTATAAAAGTGTCTAATCAATTAGAAAACACAAGATATCCATATCAATAAAACAAATACAATAGTGGTGTTCTTTTCACAGTAATTTAAACATAAGAAACATGATCTAATCAAGATCTAAACAAATATGGCATGAAAGGAATATCAGGCTTTTCGATAACCAAAAAAAGATCCTGCTCAAAACTAGCTTATGAAGCAGTGGTGTATTCTTGTCTTTTGCCTTAAGAGGCGTCTCGATTGCTTTTATTGAGTTAATTTTATTGTCCTATACTTTTCTATCACCTATGTATCTTTTTCTCTTTTTCCTCCTCTACTTGTATTCTCTTCGCATCTTGAATTGAATATAAAATTGCTTTTGTTCAAATAAAGAAACGTGATCTAATCAAATAGGATGGCAATTTGAAGAGCTCATCTTAATCTCAAAGCTAGTGATATCCCTATGGTTTAAGTAAGACATTAATTATTTTAAGTATTTTCTTTAAAATATTCTAAAGTGATCAATTATTCGTTCGATTATGCAACAAGAAATCTCAAAAAAGAATGTCACTAATTACTTCTTTCCTAATAACAAAGATGTCAATTAATTCCAATCAAATTAAAGTATACTCTAAGAATTACGAAGATTAAAATTAAAATTTAACTAAAATTAAAATTTGAGCAAATTAGAACTAAAATTATGATTTTTCTTTAAATGAATAAATTCTTAATGGAGGAGACTTTTTCTCATTAATTTATGAGTAATGAAAATTAGAGGTTACTACGATTTTGATTTTGATTTTCGACAAATTAATTTGTTTTGGGAGGTAGTGTTCATTCATTCAATTGTATATTTTTCACAAGGAGTCAAGGACCAAATAGTCAAAGTTCATGGAGGAATCGTGACACGTGTTAATTATTGGAAAGACCGTGACGTTGGGGGAAATAGCTAATCTCTCACATCTCTTCTCTTCAAGTTGATGCCAATGTTTGCTTTGCATGGGCGATCACGTTATCGATTTCATGCTTCCAAGACCACTTGCATCATTAAAGATGCTTAAGAATAATGTGTATGTTGTTGTCCTAAATTAATTCATCTGAAATCGTATAAAGGAATATGTACTCCTTGTAAGAAAGGAATCACTTTAAATTTAATTTAAGAGAGTTAATCCACGGGCAAATATGCCACATCCAGATGGTACCAACTTAACTCCGTCAAATGAACATGCATTTACTATTCACGCCCCCTCATTTGAATAAGTCATAATAAAGTCAAGCAAATAAAATATTCTTTTGCTTAAATTGAGGGCAGAAAGATCACCTATTATATTAATTAAACAAGCTAAAATTCAGTTTATCTTCAAACGAATCTTGATAATGTTATCTCTGTTTCTGATTTCTGTTGCTTTTGTATGAACTCAGCCGAAAACTTTAGACATCTATTCTTCGAATATAATTTTTCTTATGATTTATGGACTATTATCGGTTTGCATCTTAACGTGGATTTTACTTGGAAACATAATTCATATTCTGGTAGCTGATTCTTGCTAGACTCGGGTTTGAATTTAAATTTGGAATCCAAAGCCATTGTGGCTAGTGCTATGTGGTTCATTTGGTACTCTAGAAACTCTATTATGCATGGTGGGTTGAGGCCTTCCATTAGATTAGCAATAACCCGAATTTTAACTTTTTCAAATCAATTTACAGATACTTACACTCCTGATGGTAATATATACATCTTAAACAATGCTTGCGATTGGTCCCCTCCCCTTGTCTCTTGGCTTAAATTTAATTGTGATGGTTCATTTGCTAATAGCGAGGGTGGCGCGGGCATCATATTCCGTAACTTCAAAGACGAGTGTATCTTTGCCTCTTGCTATTATTTTTCTTCATATTTAACTTTTTATTCATAAGCTATTGTCATTTATTTTGCCATTTCTTATGCAGTTGGCAGAAATTTGGACCATAATATTATTAAGTCTGATTGCAAAGAACGGGTGGAGATCATTAATAGCAATTCAACTCATCCTTCATGTTTAGGAACCTTACTTATGGATATTAAATCCCTAATGTTGAATTTTTTTAATATTATAGTATCTTTCATTCACAGAAATGTAAACAAAGCAGCTCACTGAGTGGCAAACTCAGCTCGTGGTAATAAATTATCCACCTCGTGGATGTCTAATCTACCACAAGAGCTCGAGAACATTTTGTATTATGATTCTTTAGCCGTCGGCTAAACCATTAATATAATTTCGTTTTTGTGTATATAATAAAAAATCATGATGATGTATACCATTCGTAGAAACAACAATTAGGGCAGTGCATGGGATGGGACGAGTCGGGTTTATGTAAAAAATCGATCTGATCCAATCAAGTGTAATCGGGCCGGGTCGAGTAGTCGAATTTATCCGATTATATAAAAATGGGTTTTTAATAATATTTTTTAAAAAATTAAAAAATAAATATTTTTAATATAATATTTTAAAAATAATTAAAAAACTATGAACAATCAGGTCATTGAGTTTCAAATTTTAAAACCCAATACCCGACCCGACCCAACCCAACCCAAATAGGTCGGGTCGGGTTGATCCAATGAACAACCCTAACAACAATCACACCGAAAAGGGATACCAAATTTTTTGGCTGAAAGTAAAAATATTTTTATTAATCCAAACAAAAACACGATTCAGAACACAACTCAGGTCAATTGGTCATACATACATTAGACGAGCGAGTAATCCTCGCATGAGTAATTGTAGCCTAATAAACAACTTGATTATACCGCCAGAAGACAAAATAGAAGCCTACATTATTCACTACAACAAAATAAAAAAATTTCGACTCCAAATTACCTTAAAATTTTGACGCTTCTTGTGCTGAAATGTCTGATGAAAAGTTTTTTTAATTTTTTTTTTAACATACCGGCGCTTGTCAAAGGCACCAGTATGTTCTTTTATTTTTTAAAAAAATATCTGTGTGTAGTGGAAATTAACGAGTAGGCACGGAATTGATTCCGCACTTGCTCGTTTTTCATTGCACATGAAATTCGAGCTGGCGCGCGGTGCGACACACCAGCTCGATTTCCGCCACGTACGAGGCCCGAACCGCTCTTGCTCGAATTCTGCAGCGCGGAATTAATTTAAAAAATAATTAAATTTAATTAAGTATATAAATAATAAATAGTTAAATAATTTGATAAAAATAAAAATAAGAAATAGAGGAGATGATTAAAAGAATAGATAGAGAGAAAGAAGAAAAGGAGAGGAAAAATGGAAGAGGAGAGGAAAAAATGAAGAAGAGAAGAAATAGAAGTAATTTTTAAAAAAAAAACTTTTTACAGTAGGCGGGAAATCTCCCACCTCCTGCTTGGGGTTCGCACACGTGCGCACCTGCGCCAGTGGAGCAGGTGCGCCCGCGAACTCAGGCAACTGGCGTCGAAAATTTCGGCGCCAGTAACCAAGCGCCAAAAATTTCGACGCTTGTTGCTGTCATGCATCAAAAAAATTTCAACGCCTTTTGCAGGCGTCGAAATTTTTTTCTTATTGTAATTTTTTTCTTTTAATGCATATGTTTCAACGCTTGTAACCTGAGTCGAAAAAATCTACCGGTAAATCAAGATTTTGTTATAGTGATTGCAGCTCAATAAATTGAGATGAATATCTCTAAATATTAAACACAACCTCCCTTGGCTCAAGGTTTTGTGTCGATGATCCCTTGGCTCATCGAAACATTCATTTGTACATTTCACACCTTACAAACCTTATGAAATGAATGACGTGGCTTCGCCCTCACTCTTTTCAAAAACAAAAACAAATATATGATCCCCAACTTCTATAAAGAGAACTTCTGCATCCCATATACCAAGTGCCCATGTAGCATATGTACCTTCAAATGCTTCCTACGGTCTTTGCTACTCGAATTGCCCATAGTGTATCAATTGTCTACACTAACTTGATATGAAGTCCACCCATGCACAAAATTTCTAACTTGATTCTCAAATACCTGAAGTAGTTTTCACCCACCTACATTAGAGTTCACTACCAAATGTAGCTGTCCCCTCTACTAAATTAGGCTCTAAAAAGGCACCATCGTGTTAATGAATTAAATTAGGGCCGCCTTGATACCATTTGTTAGAGAATTATCCACGATATCTATTTTACCAAGAATGCCCAGAGAGAAAGGACCCTTCTATCTATCATCAACATCAATGTGCCCATGAGATACCTACCCCATACATGCACCTTGGATGCACAAGTCCACCTTGAAGTTTAAGATCAACCAAATTCCCTTAGTATCCCTCTTTAATTTGATGCAATTTGTTAAACACTTAGCATGCATCTAAATGCACATTTAAATTTTAGCTAAAACAATACGCAAACAACTTTCCATATATAGCAACAAAAATATGTTGTTTTTAATTAAAATGACAAATTCTTAATAAGTTCTGCGGTGATTTAGGGATATGGAAAATAGATTAAAATATTACCAGATTTGCAGAAATTTTTTATTCTACCCGCGTTTTCAAAATTCGCTTGTAAATGCACAACTTTACTTTCGTTTATGTCATCTACCAAATAGTTAGGTACCGTCTCAACTTAACTGACGCGGAGGAAAACGACACTTGCCTGGCTTGATGGCTTCATACGTGACCTGCCTAGTTGTGGTTATTCCACTGCCATTGCCACCTTGCACCGCTACCTCCTGCAAACCACCACTATCCATAGCTCAGCTTGCTCGTGCAATCCATGACAGCGGGGGAGACTCTCCGTCGAAGGTGAAGGCGAGGTGGTTGGCTGCGGCGTCCCATGCGGCGGCGGGCGTGGCGGCCGAAGAGGATCGCAAGAATCGTCTCCTTCAACACCACAGGAAGTCGAGGGTGAGCATCGTACCGATCAACCCAAACTGGAGCTTCGACACGCAGACCCAGATGATGAGGGCGGCGGTCGAGAAGTAGGCGATGACCGAGTTCTTGAGCTAGAACTACAGGAAGCAATGCATTAATGTACATGATTCTTTCTTTCTTAGATATTTTATATCTAAGACAGTGGTCAGTTCATATGATGATGAGTAGTTTGATCAGTTCATAAGGATGGATCGGAGAAGATATATCCAAAATTAAATATTGGAGGCGAGGTGGCTGGCGAAGGCTGAGGTGATGACTTCACAACAATCAGCTCTTCGGTGAGATTGGCGTCGACTTCATAAGGTTGGAGAATCTAACTATGTTCTATGCTTGGCAGAACAGGCTCACCGGACTGATGAGCCATGGTGTTGGGTCACTGCCGGAGCTAACAAAGCTCATGGTTAGGAGGAATCAGCTCTCTGGTGGGATCCTAACTCTTTGATCTCGAAGGCAACCATGACCTGCTCATTGCCAGCGGCTCTCCAACGCAAGTGCCGTCGAGCAGAGCAACCATCTCCACTCTGAAGATGGCTATGACCTTCCTAATAGTCTTCAGTGTCGTGCTACTGCTGATCGCCGTCTACGTGTTCGTGCACGCTTGCTTCGCCACTCGCAGAGACCTCGATGACGCATGGGAGATCACGCTCTACCAAAAGCCGAACATCTCGACGGATGAAGTGGTCAAGGGACTGACGACGTCGGATGTGGTCAGCACCGAAAGCTCCGGGGTGGTCTACAAGGTCGGCACTACTAGAATATACCACATCAGCCACGGGGATCATCGATGGTCGTCAAGGCCGTCAGAATCATTAACGGCTTTGCGTCGGACGCATCGGCCGTGGCCGATGTAACCAAACCACTCGCGGCTCGCATACGGCCAAACAGAGCCGTTGCTCATAGTTCATGGCGTGCACTGAGCCCGAAATAAAATAAGTTATTAGCCACGGTGTAGCGGGGGCGTAGGAGCCGTTGGTGATGTTAATAACCAAATCAGCCGCGGGTCACATACACCCAAATGTAGCCGTCGCTCATAGTTGATGGCGCGCATGGGGCGCGAAATAAAATAAGTTATTAGCCACAGCTGTATGCCGCCGTCGGTGATATGAATTACTCATTAGCCACGGTAGGAGGCGGCCGTCACTTATTAATTAATGCCACGAACGCAGCGCGAATATTAAAACACTCTTAACCGATGGCTCAAGCAGCTGTCGGTGACAATAAAACTACATATCCACATCGTGCCGACGATTTGTGAGCCGTCGGTGAAAATCCTTTTTACCCTTCCTCTTTCTTCTCTGCACGTCGCTGTCGCCTGTTGCCGCCGTCATCCGTCGATACTGATTGTCATCCAGTCGTTGCCTATTGCTGTCGGCATCAATCGCCGCCGATGACCGTCTCCCTTCCAGTTTGCATCTCGATCCTCCTCCTCGATCTCAGCTCGCCTGTTTCATTTCGCCGCCCTCTCCGCGCCGGCATCAACTCGACCGACGCCATGATGGGGCCGATTACCATCGGCCCCAATGGATTGAAATAGTAGTCGGCAATGATGTCGGCTACTGCTTGATTGAGGATTAAGATTAATTACCCTAATCAATAACTTCATTAGACTTTTATCAACCCCTAATCAAACTGGGATTAGGGTGTAATCACAGTTTAAATAGGGTTTAATTAAATCATATACGTTTTTTTAATTTTGTATTGTTAATTATTAGAAATTAATTGTTAATTAGGTAATTAGTTTGGTTAATATTAATTAATGGTTAATGTTGATTAGGGTTTAATTATTTTTAGGTTAATTAATGAAATTAGTTTAATAAAATTAGTTTATTATTAATTAATTAGTATTAATGGAATCGTCCACTGATGACTCACGCCAGAATCGTCCACTATGGACTCGCGATCAAATCATCCACTTTGGACTCGCAGTCAAATCGTTCATGGTGGACTCACGCCAGAATCGTCCACAATGGATAGACTCGTGTCGGAATCGTCCACAATGGATGGACTCGTGCTGGAATCTTCCACTTTTTGATACGCGCCCAGATGATATGCGTATTCGGAGAACTGTATGGAGATGCTGCCAAAATTTAGAATGAAGTTAATGACTAAAAGAAATACTAAGTGCAATATGAATAACATGAATCCCGAATGGAATAAGACCATCCCACCTAAAGACATTACATAAAGATATTGCAAACTTTTTGACAGAACATGTCGGACGATCGAAGTTGGATGTACCGACGAATTCATCGTGGAGTTATAACGGACGAATTTCAAGTAGGCGTAACTTCTTAAATTTTGCCTACTCAAATGAAAAATTCCTTAGTGGTGATAAAATTCGATGTGTGTGCCGAAAATGTTCGAACATAAGATTTTTGAACCGAGAAACTGTCACAATGCATCTGTATACAAAAGGATGCACACCAATATATTTTGTATGGAATTATCACGAGGAGTCACGTCAAGTTGAGACATCAAGCAATCATGTTGTCCAAACTTATGGTGAATCTTCTTCTGCTGGTGTTTCTTCTTCCAATCCACCTAATCCTTATAGAACAATGATTCTGGATAGTCTTGGAGGACAATTCCTTTTAAATGATAATATTGAATCAGTTACTGAGACGGTAGTGCCACCAGATACTACGACAGTTGAAGTAACTGAAGAATAATCTGCAATACAGATTGAATTGCCGAATAAGGAGGCTACAGAATTTTACGAGATGTTGAAAGCTGTCGATGAACTTTTGTATGAGAATTTTCCTAATTATACAAGATTTTCGGCAATGATACAACTCCTGAACATCAAGTCCGATTGTAATATCAGCGGGTTTGCATTTGATCGGATTGCAGGCTTTATCAATGGTATGCTACCTCCAAATAACAAGTTTGAGTCAACCTTTTATAAGACAAAAAAGTTGAGGAGGAAATTATGGCTTGGGTACGAAAAGATACACACATACCCAAATAACTGCATTTTATATTATAAAGAAAATGCAGAGTTAGAGCAATGCTCGGTATGTGAACATCCTCGTTACAAGGAGAAGAAGTCGGTCCGACAAAAAAAATATCTCATTTAAGATGCTTCGGTATTTTCCACTAACACCGATGCTTCAAAGGTTATTCATGTCGAAAAAGACTGCCCCCTATATGAGTTGGCATTCAAGAAGTCGTGAATATACAATAATGACTCATCCATCCGACAGTGAAGCATGGAAACATTTGGATATGTGTTATCCTTCATTTGCTAAGGAGACTAGAAATATCATGTTGGGATTGTGCACAAATGATTTTAATCCGTTTGTTAATTCAGCAACTCCGTATTCAATATGGTCAGTGATATTAATAGTTTATAATTTGCCGCCCTCAATGTGTATGAAAGATGAATTTATCTATCTATCGATGATTATTCCGGGTCCTAGGGGTCCTCGCAAAGAAATTGATGTGTTTCTCCGTCCCCTAATTGATGAACTCAAAACACTGTGGGCTGAGGGAGTTGTCACTTATGATTGTCACTGGAAACAAAACTTCACTTTACGAGCTGCTATATTTTGGACAATCAATGATTTCTCGGCCTATGGCATGTTGTCTAGTTGGAGCACGCATGGGCGACTCTCTTGCCCGTATTGCATGAAACACACAAAATCCTTCAGTCTTGAGAATGGTTGAAAAAATTTCTTCTTTGATTGTCATCGCCGGTTCCTACCATCTAACCATCAGTATCGAAGGAATCGTGATAAATTTATCAAGGGTAGAGTCGAAAGAGATGAGCCACCACCGATGTTGTATGGTCAACAGATGTTAGCACGTGTTTAATTGCTTCCAGATATTATATTTGGTCGGAATGTAAGAATTTCAAGCTTTGATCAAACACATAACTAGGTGAAAAAAAGACCTAATTATCAAGTGTTGGCCTCCGAAGACCATCGTTGATCGACTCAATCTCGTTGCCGCCTTCTCCCTTCGCCGACGACTGCCTTCTCCCTCGTCGAAGACCTCCATCGTCGACTAATTTCAAGTGAGGTCTTCTTCCTCCCCTCTTCGGCCGGTTGGGGCCGAAACCCTAGGTTTCGGCCGCCGTCGAAAGTAACTATTTTTTTTATTTTTTTCATTATATGTTAATTAGTTGTTGTTTAATATTAGGTTGAATGCCAATAGATTTATGTTTAAATTAGATTAAGGTTAAAATTAGATTTAGATTTCTTTAATATTTTTACTGTTAATGTTTTAATGTTAAAATTAGATTTTTGTTTAAATGTTAATTTTTTACTGTTAAAATTATTTATTAATGTTTTTTTAATGTTAATTATATTTAGATTTAGGTTATATGTGTTAATTAATTTTAGTTTAGATTAATTAGATTAATTTTAATGTTAATTTTTATATTTAGATTAATTAGAATCGTCCAATGTGGACTCGCGCCAGAATCGTCCATTGTGGATTCACGCCCAAATCGTCCACAGTGGAGTCGCGCCAGAATCATCCACTTTGGACTCGCGCTGAAATCGTCCACTATAGACTCGCGCCGGAATCATCCACTTTGGACTCGCGTCGGAATTGTCCACTTTGGACTCGTGCTGGAATCATCCATTGTGGACTCGCACCGGCATCCACAAATTTAGAAAATAATCATGACGAGTTGATATGTTGTTTAAATATCTTTGGTTACCCCGGTCGTGCTTTGGATTCTCGTCTGTCTTGATTCTTAAACGATGAAGAGTATCATTTGGCTTACTTGTACGTTTTACTAAACTGTCCAGAGATTGAGAAGTTTATTGAAATATTTGACATTGAGATGGTGACAAAATACTCAATTTACAGCGATAAGGAATTAGAAAGATTACGGAATCGTGAGTTCCCTAATTGATTTCAAGCTTGTAGCACAGAACATAGAGGCGAAATAGATAACCAAATCTTTGAGTTTGCTAGCGGACCGGCACGACTTGTACAGTGTTATAATGGTTCTTTTGTTAATGGATATAAATTTCACATACTTGAATATTCATCTACAAAAAAGAATATGAATGTAGGGTCTGCGTCAAAGGGACAATATATGTTGAATGTGATGTTGACTTTTACGGACTATTGGAAGAAGTCATAGAATTGCAATTTTTCGGATGTAAATGAGTTGCCATTTTTAAATGTCATTGGTTCGATACAAGCGATAGGGGCATGAGAGTTCATCCAAAGTATAAACAGTTGGTTGAGGTCAATTACAAATCAAAATTGGCTTCAAATGAGTCATTTATATTGGCATCTCAAGCTGAACAAGTATATTATATGCAGTACCTATCTCGAAAGAAAGATAGGGCAAATTGGCGTGTAGTCTATAAGACTAAAGCCAGAGAAAAAATTGACCCGATAGTTGGAGAGAATGAGCCAGCAGATGACTTCTGTCAAGAAAAAGATCCTTCCTAAGTGGAACGAGTTAGTCCAATACTCGAGGATGATGACACATAGTTAGTTCAATTGAAAATAGAATATGTTGATGACGACGATAATGAAATTGAGGAAGAACAGAATGATGATGAGGGAGATGAAGAAGAATTTTAAGATTCCGACACAGAAGAACAAGAAGAAGAGTATTATACGGATGTTGATGACGATGACGAATAATTATAAATGTGAAGTAAATATTCAATTATTAAATATATCTATTAATGTATTATATATAATCTAATTATATTAAATTTTTACAGCTATGATTCAAGATATCAGTTCCCGAGGAGGCATTCCTTATAGGACCCACCCCCCAAGATGATTATCACCCGCCCCACATGTACCCACTGACCCTTTGCCTTCCACCACCATCCCCCCACCTCTAGCTAGAGGTGGCAACGGGCTAGGCTAGCCCATGGGTGGCACGGGCCCGGCACGGCTGTGCCCAGAAGACATGTCGGGCTCGCCTTCTGGGCACGCGAGCCGTGCTAGGCACGACCCGCGGTCGGATGCGCACCGTGCTGGCCCGAGCATAAGAGGCCTGGTGCTTGCCAAGCCTAGGTCGGCGCTCCAGACCAGGGTCTGGCAGCGCTGACCTGGATCTAGCGTGCGCCAGACGTAGGTCAGCCCAAGCCAAGTCTGGCTCGGGGCGGCAAATATATTATAAAAAATTAAATTAAATTTTTCTATAAATACCCCATCTCCTTCTTCATTTCTTCTATCTTCATCCTTAACTCTCAACTCTCAACTCTTTTACTCTCAACAATCTAAGTTCATTTACAATCATTCTCAACAACATTTTAAGCTCATCTAGAAGATAAGGATTCAAGATTGTTGTTAATTTTTTTTAATCTCTTCAATTTGTTTCATTGATTAGTATAATATTTATACTTTTTATATTTTTAATTTTTACTAATAGCGTAGGAGATTTTTCAGGTTATACTCCACAAGCTGGATCAAATATGTTAGAAGAAATGCCTCCTGCTACTCCTACCACTCAACAAAATCAAAACATAGAGATAAGTCCATCTATTAATTTATGTCCATCGGGTAGAAAAAAAAGTATGGTTTGGAAATATTTTGAGAAAATTATTGAACCTGATGGCACCATAACAACAGTCCGGTGCAAAAAATGTCAAAAAATTCTTCCGGCTTCAACAACCGGAGGAACTGATCATTTATTACGTCATGCAAAGGGTCATGACAATAAGGTTGCACAAGCTCAACAAATTCTTAATTTATCTTCTTCTGGTTTAACAGCTTTTTCGTATGATCATGATTTTTAACATCGAGAACTTGCAAAATTAATTATTCAAAGTGAATCTCTTTTTAGTTTTGTTGATCAACCAAGATTTTCTAGTTGGATTCAAAATACTTTACAATCAAAATATAAAAAAATTACTCGAAATACAATGAAAAGTGATGCTTTAAAATTATTTTTTATATATAGAGAAAATATAATGACTAGTTTTCAAAATAATAAATCAAAAATTTCTTTAACATCTGATGTTTGGTTTAGTCAACGTACTACTAATTCTTACATTTGTGTTACTGCACATTGGATTGATGAAAATTTTATTTTGCAAAAAAGAATAATTAGTTTTAAAGTTTTTGAATATCCACACACTTCTGTTGCCATTTTTTCTGCTATTAGATATGTAACATCTTTCTATAATATAAATGATAAAAAAAATTTGATTAGTTTTGATAATGCTAGTAATAATGATACTGTTATTCCTCCCCTTATACAATTATTTAAGCCAGTATTATATGGTGAATTATTTTATGTTCGTTGTGTTTGTCATGTTCTTAATTTATGTGTATAAGATGGTTTAAAACAAATAAATATACATGAAGAAAAAATAAGAGATGTTATTAGACATATGCGTTCTTCAAAAGCAAGAACACAAGAATTTAAAAATTATGTCAATCTTTTAATAAACCATTTAAAAAATTTAATGGTGATGTTATTACTAGATGGAATTCAACATATCATATGCTTATGTCTACTATAAGATATCAAGAGATCCTTACAATATTTTACAATCAAAATATGTCTGGTGATCCAATTAATAATAATGATTGGTTAGTTGCTGGACATATTACTCAAATTTTAAAACTTTTTAATAAAACTACGTACCGAATAACTTTTCGGTGTTTATTATCCTACATGTAATTTAACTCTTTCACATATAGTTCGTATTAGTGAAGTATTTTCTTCATATAAACATCATTCTTTATTTGTATAAATTATTTCTTTAATAGAATCTAAATTTAAAAAGTATTGGTCAGATATACCTATTTTATTTTGTTTAGCAATATATTTAGATCCTAGAATGAAAATTGATGGTTTAAATATGTTGTTAGATGATTATTATAACAATATGAAATTAGATAATGTTGAAGAAAAAAAAATTAAAATTTTGAATTTATTGAATTCTATGTTTGTATTTTACGCTTCAAAATTTGGTGATACAATTACAAATAAGACAACATCTTTTTCTTCTAGATTAAGAGATGATGGTGGAAATAATATTAATTCTCAACTTGGTCGTAGAATAAAAAAACTAAATCTACTAATTTTAATGGATTACTTTTTTTTCTAGATCATAATCATTCTGAAGAAATAGATGATAATGAAATTTTAGCATGGTGGAAAAAAAAGAAAATACGTATCCTATTATTTTCATCACGGCACGTGATATACTAACTGTTCATGTGTCTACAGTAGCTTTCGAGTCTTGTTTTAGTGCAGGAAATAAAATTCTTGACGAAAAAATGAGCCGAATGAGTGAAGAAACGTTGAAATGTGCATTTGCTTCAAAGATTGGTTGGATGCTGAAGATAGATTACAAGATAAGGGATGACACAATACTTCATCATCGGGAGAGGAGGAAGCTCAAACAAGCGAAGCTGGTGCTGCTGGTCCAAGTACAAGTTAAATCATCGGGACTACGGGTGATTAAAAATATAAAAAGAACTACGTAGACCTGATCCTTCTATAGTTAATCAATGGAGAGTACAAGTTTGCTATAAAAGGTACGTAGGCAATCTTTTAAGGTGCAGTCTATTATAATATTTAAAAAAATTATTTTATCCTTGGATGAATATTTTTGTATTAAAGATAAATAAAAATTTAATTATAATTTGATTTTTTTTAAAATCTTTTTATTAATTTGTACTACGTTACAATGTTACATATAGAAAATGTGTTAAAAATATATATAATAAAGTTTAGTACAATGATTAAGTTATCTCAAATAAAATTAGAGGTCCAAGTTCAAAACTCACCCATAACCATTAATTTTTAAAATTAAATTTTAAACCTTTAAAAATTTAAATTAAAAAAATAAAAATAATTAATTAATTTTTGGGTCGGCCCGAGCCCGGTTGGGCGGGCTCGGGCCCGGGCTGGGCTTGGCTGCCACACATTCGAGCCGTGCCCGGCTCGTTGCCACCTCTACCTCCAGCCACCATCCCCCCACCTAATCCGTCCACCGTTCCCTCACCTGATCTGGCCACCATCCCCTCACCTTCAGCTACCATCCTTTCGCCACCCTCTGCAAATCCAGGACCGTCGTCTTCGAGACGTAGGCCACGAGGGCCTAACATAATTCTCCCTCCACCACCCGAGAGAGAACTGCGCAGAGCAGTTAGTGTGCGCAGAAGACGGTAAGTATATGCATCAATTATTTCTTATAATTAATTTATTTATTTTAACATATCATATTATGAATTTATATTTTGTGCAGATTTGAGCAGGAGGACGTCCCTCGCACGATAGCGGGGACGATCAGAAAGTTTATGCACGGGGCGTGACCTACATGGTCTCACGTGCCTCATGAGCATATGGATCTATTGTGGCGAGAGTTCACGGTAAGTATATTTATTAAATTAATATTAATGTTAAATATTCATCGGTAATAATATTTTTTTTTTGCAGGCTCATTATACGTGGACGGAGGACCAAACCACGTTTGTTGAGGCTGCATGGGAGCGTGTTGCCCGCACTCGCTATAACGGGCTGCTTTAGCAGGCCCGTCAGGCCGTGATGAGATGGCTGGGGGCCACATAGATAGGGCAAACTCAGGGACATGCTCCCGAGTGGATTCCTGGCCATATGTGGGACCTGCTCGTTGAGCGGTGTGACACACCTGAGTGGCAAGAGGTCTCCCGGACTGCGTCGAGAAACCGCATGTCCGGGGGGGATGGCACGGGCGCGCGCCACGCAGGTGGCTCCATCTCATTTGCGGTTCATGAGCGTCGTGTGGTATGTATAATTTAATTATTGTTAATTAAATTATATATTATGTATAATGATATTAGTGTATTTGTTTTCTAATGTAAGACGTGAGTGATGGAGGACGGCACCGTCCAACGCCCGTCGATGATAGAGGTGTTCGAGTGCACCCTCCGTCGTCGACGAGGAGCGGGGGACTACATTGATAGCAGAGCCTCGTATATAATGGTAAGTATTTATATATGTCTATTTGTATATAAATATATGTAGAAAACTTACACGAGGACTGTGATCAAGCATGCAGGCACACCGGAGGAGTTCAACGCAGGAGCTTGGGTGGAGGCCGCAGGTGGCTGGGAGCACGGCCGTGTTTATGGCTTTGTAGACAGTGGTCATGCACGCTCCATGCTCGGGCCACTTGGGGAACCGACCCCTTTGACTGCGGGTGAGCGGCCCTCGACATCCCGAGCGTAGGACCAGAGCCGGATAGCGGCCATGGAGTCGGAGCTCACCCAACAAAGACAGATGATGGAGGAGTAGAGGCAGACGATGGAGGGGCAGAGGCTGACGATGGAGGAGCAAAGGCAGACGAATGATGAGTTGAGACAAACAATCAAGAACATGCAGACACTCCTCACTCAGATTGTGTCTCACTCTGGCCTTCTACTGATGATGTCGCAGTCGTCGTCCTCCTCGACCCAGTCGATGCTCCCGACCCCGTCGTTGTCGACTCCACCGCCTCCACCGCAGCCGATAGATTTTGATTTATTGTATTTTGTTTATATTTTGATACTTGGTTGTATATATATGATATTTTGATAATTGTTTGCCTCCGGTTTGAGGCTTAGATTGATGATATTTATGTAAAACTTATATGTTTGGTTTCGAATGCATGTGTATGATGTTTTCTGATTGTAATATATGATTGAAAATAGGTTGTAGTCTATATATCATTGTATACAGGAATTTACAAAATTTTTAGTTTTTTCAGTTACAGGATAGACCTTTAGCCACGGCTTACCCACGGTTCACCGTCACTAAGCCGTGGCTGAAAGCTTATCATAAATGGTTGATGGCCTGGGCGACACTAAATATCACAATTGCTAATAGTATCACCGATGGGAGTGGGCCATGGCTGATGGGTTGGTATTAGTGACAGCGCCTAGAGCCGTCACTAATGTATTTTAATCAGCGCACGCGGCTGTCGCTGATGATTACGTGTGACGGCGGCGCTCGGCCGTCATAACTTATCTAAGGCACCCACATCAGTGATGGTATTTTGCCACGCCCTTTGTCGTCCGTGATAGTTATCACCGACAGTTCATCCACGGATTCAACCATCGGTGATGACGACAATTCTAGTTGTGCGGGACTCCCAACGGTGAGACACTGGCCGTCAAGAAGATGTGGTCGTCGGGATGGGGGATCAACCGCAGCACCAGGCTGTTGTTCTACAACCGTTGGATGACCTCGAGGAGGCAGTGACGACGGTGCTCGGTGAGGGACGTTCGACGCCGTTGCTTCCAATGAGAAAGAACATAACATATGATGGAGGAGAGAAGAAGCAGAACCATGGCAGCATCTCCTTCATTCGCGGGGCCCAAAGTCTTAGGATTTCATCCACACTTCATTTCATTTATGTAGAGCCCACAGTCATAGTTGTACGTGATAGTTATAAAGCCGTTAGACCACACAAGCTCCGTTTTCCTCCACGTCAACTAAGTTGAGACGACGTCTGACGATTTCACTACTATAATAGTCACTGTCACCAATGGCGCGGGCCGTGGCAAAAGGTCGTCGCTTATGTGCGCGTCTCAGATAATTTGTGACGACTGACCACGGTCGTCAAATGTAATCATCAATGACAGCGCGCGATGCCGCTGATTTAAATACATTAGTGACGGCCCACGGCGGCTGTCGCTGATATAAACACATCAGCCGCGGCTTGGAGTCGTCAATGATATTAATTATTAGCAACTGTCATATTTGGTGGACGGGCCCTCGTGGCCTACGTCTCGATGTGGACGGGCCTGGATCTGCTGAAGGGATGGTGGTCGGATGTGGGGGATGATGGCCAGATCAGGTGGGGGAATAGTGGACGGATCATGTGGGGGAATGGTGGTTAGACGGTAGAAATCGACGATGACAATCAAAGAAGGAAATTTTTCGACCGCTCTCAAGACCGAAGGCTTTTGAGTGTTCTATACATTACGGATAAGAGAGTCACCTATGCGTGCTCCAACCAGAAAATATGACGTAGGCCAAGAAATCATTGATTGTCCATAATATAGCAACTCGTAAAGTAGAGTTTTGCTTCTGGTGACAATCATAAGTGACAGCTCCCTCAACCCGCAATATTTTTAGTTTATCAATTAGGGGTCGGAGAAATATATTAATTTCTTTTCGAGGATCCCTAGGACCCGAAATAATCATCGAAAGATAGATAAATTCATCTTTCATACACATTGACAACGACAAATTATAAACTGTTAGCAGCACTGGCCATACTGAATACAGAGTTGTCGAATTACCAAACGAATTAAAATCATTCATGCACAATCACAATATGATATTTCTAGTATCCTTAGCAAATGAAGGATAACATCTATCCAAATCTTTTCATGCGTCACTGTCGGATGGATGTCATTACTATATCATCACGACTTCTTGCATGCCAACTCATATAGGGGCAGTCTTTCCGACATGAATAACCTTTGAGGCGTCGATGTCAGTGGAAAATACCGAAGCACCTTAGAGGGGATATTTTTCTATCGGACCGATTTCTTCTCCGTGTAATGAGGATGTTTACATATCGGGCATTGCTCCAACTGTGCATTTTTCTTATAATATAAAATGCAGTTATTTGGGCACGCGTGTATCTTTTCGTACCCAAGCCCTAGTTTCCTCATCAACTTTTTTGTCTTATAAAAAGTTGACTCAAACTTGTTATCTGGAGATAGCATACCATTGATAAAGTTTCCAATCTGATCAAACGCAACCCTGTTGATATTACAATCGAACTTGATGTTTAGGAGTTGCATCATTGCCGAGAATCTTGTATATTTAGGATAATTCTCATACAAAGGTTCATCGACAGCTTTCAATATCTCGTAAAATTCTACAATCTCCTTATTCGACAATTCAATCTGTATCTCATGTTGTTGTTCTTTAGTGACTTCAACTGTCGTAGTATCTGGTGGCACTGTCATCTCAGTAACTAACTCAACATTATCATTTAAATGAAATTTCCCGCCAAGACTACCCAGAATCATTATTCTATAAGGATTAGGTGGGTTGGAAGAAGAAACAACGACACTAGAAGATTCACCATAAGTTTGGACAACAGGATTGCTCGACGTCCCGACTTGACGTGACTCCCCGTGATAATTTCATACAAAATATCTTGGTGTGAATTCTTTTGTATACAGATGCGTTGTGATAGTTTCCCGATCCAAAAATCTTATGTTCGAATATTTTCGACATGGACATCGAATTTTATCACCACTAATGAATTTTTGATTCGAGTGGGCAAAATTTAAGAAGTTACGCCTACTCAAAAATTGCCCATTATAGCTCCACGATGAATTTGTCGGTACATCCAACTTCGATCGCCCGACATACTCGATATATTCTGTCAAAAAGTTTGCAATATTTTTAGGTAATGTCTTTAGGTGGGATGGTCATATTCCATTCGAGATTCATATTATGTATATTGCACTTAGTATTTCTTTTAGTCATTAACTTCATTCTAAATTTCGGCAATGTCACGCCCCAAACCCGACGTGACCGATCAGAGTACCACACGTACCCCGAAGCCTAACCCAACCAAACCACAAATGCAATTATAAGACCTGAATATTTTATAAAACCATTTGATTGCCGAAAATATAAACATAATCTCTATAAATTCACCAACCAAATAGTTAAATATTCAAATGCTCAAACCCTTAAAGAATAAAGTCTTTTAAAATATGAATAAACTCTTCAACATGAAAATGCGGAATAAAATCTACTCCAAGTCCACATGACTCAAATGAACATATAAAAGAAAAATAATAAATCTAAAACTTGGGTATCCACCCCGACCACGACATGTCACAAGATCCATTGTCCCTACCACCACCAACTGTGCTACTGCATCCTAGTACCTCTCTGATCACGCTCAGGTGCTGAAAAACATAATATAATAGATGATAAGTCCAACTAAGACTTAGTGAGTAGATCAGTCATCAAGCCACCATATCCATCATTAATAAACCCAGCATATAAACAAGCATAAAACGATAAAAAGCATAACTCATAAAACAATTATCAACATGCAGATCTATCCTCCGGTACATCATATAACAACCAACAACAGATATGCTATCCAAGTATAAATTAAGTACATGTCCAAATGCATCAACACATATGCCAACCCGAATTCGTCGATCCAACATAGCCACATAGGGTAGGTAGTCGGTGTGACCTCCGAACTACCACACAGCCTAGAATCGTCTCTTTGGGGCATACGTTTCCCTCACCGGTTAGGATTACGAACTATCTCTTTGGGGTATGATCTCGCTTTACCGGCCGAAATTTTCAGAATAGTGCCAACACCGTCTCTTTAGGGCATACCCTCCCCTCACCGGTGAGGCTTCTGGGATCATGCATCAAACACAGCACACACACACATACATAGCAGACTAAGGAGAATAATACATCCACATGACAGGTATATCAAAAATATGCTATGGTCATAGCTCAGTCCCTCCATATCCTCATGCCATACATCACATCTCACATGTCTATAAGTAATAATGTTCATGCCACATAATTATTAAACATAACACACGTAGGCAATTATGAATATACATAACATCATATCAGTGCATCACATAAATCATGTCATAAGGAATTAAGTACATCCCAACCCGCATATCATCACACGCACATGACATAGACATGTATCAACATAATATAACATGTAAGCAATAAAAATATTAGTCATGAAGAATCCTTATGCAAGGTATTAAAACATAGCGAGCACACACGATAGAAGACTAATTAAACCTCTTGTGACCCCTAACCGCGCTTCCTAGGGCCGGCCTACCGCCTTACCCGAGTGCTCTAAAGGCAAGGGGGGTTCGGCACCTACAAGTTATCCATAGGGTCGTGTCAACACAACATTCATCCTATCTCCCTATGTCTCTAAGTGTCCCTAAGTTCCTTACTTTCCCAATTATAGGTCTCTAAACTTGTGCATGTTCTAATGACATATGAAAATCTCCTTAATGTGTAGTCTCAATGTTTAAACATGTCTCAAGATCCTCTACATGGGTTATTAAGGGTCGGCCGGCCCTTAGAGTTCCTAGGGAACTCTTTAGGTGGGGCGGCACACCCTAAAGCCCCAAGCTTTCCCTTCTACCAAGAAGCAAGAAATCATTAATATCAAGAACTATTATCAAGAACCAAGAATCCCATCAAGACATCAACAGGGAAGGGGGCGGTGGCTCCTCAAAAATTTGCCATGAGGCATGTGGCCAAGACCCCAAATGCGGACCAAGAAATCAATGACAAACAACGTAAAAATTCATCAATCCTTCACTCGAATTCGACACGAGAAAAACCATCCAAAAATCCAAGAAAAACCCCTCTCGTAGGGGCGACGACATGATGAAGGAGATGGGGGAAAGAGGGCTTTATCCACTCACAGGAGAAGGAAATAAAAAGGTAAACAATCCTCCGCGCTCCCACGAGTCCAAGTGCGCTGCCCAATTTCAAATCCTCCCACGCATTCTCCTTCCCTCTCGTGTAACCCAAGATCTAATCGTCCAAATCCGATCTCCACCGTTCACATCCAGGAGCAAGGGGTTGCTCCTCAAATTTCATCCTGATCAACCCCAGGATAGGGTCCCGATTGCCCGACTTGGCGAAACTCGATATAGAAGAATCCTGGAGAAGAAAACCAAAAATAAGGCTTCGGTAATTTCATAACAGCGACATATCCGGCCGTCAAAACTCAATCTCCACCGAATAAAATGTAATTCAAGAAGTCTAAAACTTACTGTCCAAATTACATTATGATCCAACCACAGACGCTCCATCGATCACGAAGTTTGCTGTCGTCCGATGCAGGGAGCAATTTGCCGAGATTTCCTTTTTCCTTCTCCATACGTGTGTCTCTTCCTATGGACGCCCAAGGGGGTGTGCGGCAGCTGCTATGAGCCGCGAGCCCCTGAGGGAAGAGGTATAAATACTAAAATCTCAATCGTCAAATGACTGAAGTGCCCCTTAACTTAAGTCAAGTCTAAAATAAATCATAACCCAACCAATACAAGTCTGATTTGACTTCCATTTGGACCTTCGGACTCGTCTCAAACCCAACTACTCATTTAAGGACTAATCGACCTTGATAAATAAATTATCTTGTGCGCAAAAGCCAAATTATCCCGCTGAAATAATTAAGTAAATATTTTTAAAAAAATTCGAGTATTACAGGCAGTATTTCCCTACAGTTCTCCGAATACACATATCATCGGAGCGCGTATCGAAGAACAAGGGAGATACAATAGCCAAAATTTAAAAATGAATAATGACTACAAGAAATATATAAACTAAGTACAATATAAATAATTATGTTCCCAAATTATCCAATTATGGATAATTCAAGGGTTGTACGTCGTATAAATTAAAGATCATCTACTTTGTTTACATAAGCATACAACCCCCGAATGGATATAAGGTTTTGGAAAATAAAAACTTGACTCGTCGATGCATACGTGAAACGTATCAACTCGTCATGATTATTTTCTAAATTTGTGGATGCCAGTGCGAGTCCACAATGGACGATTCCGGCGCGAGTCCAAAGTGGACAATTCTGACGCGAGTCCAAAGTGGATGATTCTGGCGCGACTCCACCATGGACGATTTGGACGTGAGTCCACAATGGACGATTCTGGCGCGAGTCTACATTTGACGATTCTAATTAATCTAAATCTAAAAATTAACATTAAAATTAATCTAATTAATCTAAACTAAAATTAATTAACACATATAACCTAAATCTAAATCTAAATATAATTAACATTAAAAAAACATTAACAGATAATTTTAACAGTAAAAAATTAACATTTAAACCTAAATCTAATTTTAACAGATAATTTTAACATTAAAACATTAACAGTAAAAAATATTAAAGAAATCTAAATCTAATTTTAACCTTAATCTAATTTAAATATAAATCTATTGACATTCAACCTAATATTAAACAAAAACTAATTAACATATAATGAAAAAAAATATTAAAAAATAGTTACTTTCGGCGGCGGCCGAAACCTAGGGTTTCGGCCCCAACCGGCCGGAGAGGGGAAGAAGAAGACCTCACCTGAAATTAGTCGGCGACGGAGGTCTTCAGCGAGGGAGAAGGCGGTCGTCGGCGAGGGGAGAAGGCGACAACGAGATTGGGTCGATCAACGGAGGTCTTCGGAGGCCAACGCTTGAGGACGGCGATCAACGGTGTGGAATTCAGCTTCGACGACGACAAGTCGGCGGAGAGCAGCGCATAGAAAGAAGAGCGAGAGAAAGAAGAAGGGTCGGGCGCGAACGTAAATAATAAGATTTATCATCGACGGCCCTCCAGCCATCGGTAACCCGTTGATACCTAATTATTATATCACCGACGATCGAAGTCGCCCTCTCTAAGCCGTCAGTGACGGATTTTTTATTTTTGTGCTGCGTTCGCGCCATCAATTAATAAGCAACGACCACTATTAGTTGTGGCTAATGACTTATTTATATCACCGACGGCTTTCGGGCCCCTGCTAAGTCGTCGCTACTAAGTTATTTTATTTCGCGCACCATGCGCACCATAAGCTATGAGCGACGGCCTTAGGCATCCGTATGCGAGCCGCGGCTGATTTGGTTGCATCAGCCACGGTCGCTGCTGTCGTCGAAAAGTCGTGAATAATTCTGACGGCATAGGCGGCCGTCGGTGAGCCTCGTGGCTGATAGCCAAAATTTTAGTAGTGTTTGGTAGATGACATAAACGGATATAAATAGTGTGCATTTACAAATGAATTTTGAAAACGCGAGTAGAACAAAGAATTTTTGCAAATATTGTGATTTTTTAGTCTCTTATTTAATATTTCACCACCTAGCTAGATCATTTTAACTCTACAATAAATCTTCTAGTAGAGAAAGTAAGCTCCAGTATTCTAGAATTGATCAACTTGAAGCCAAGGTTATTTTTACGTAGTTATACATGTTTCTGCCAAGTTAAAATTACCAGCAAAAACTAGCTATCAGTTTCAGTCTATAAAGTTACATTTTGTATTAGGTACCTTCTCTTTGTTCTATATATATAAATAAATGTTTCTTCCATTATCCTAAGATCATCCAATTTTAGTACTTCTTCATAGATGAGAATAATTAAGATGTTATCAAAATAGTTTTAAGTTTCATTGCTTCATCATGGAAGGAGATGCATCTGACAATCCTCTCACATGCGATTGGTCTAATCCAATCTGAGGATGCCTAAAAGTCTACTTTTAGTTGTGGGGTGGGTTATGATCATGCAAGCAAATCATGGTTGTGATGGATATATAGGTCATGGCTGAACAATGCAATATTGCTATTAGAAAACCATATTTAAATAGTTGGCCACCAGTAGCAGATATGTTGGTTCTAGGGGTGTTCACAGATCGGATCGAATCGAATTTAAAAGGAAAAATCGATTCAATCCGACCAAGTGTAATCGAGTCGGGTTAAAAAAAATTCACCTCTCAAACCCGACCCGATCCGATCTAGTTCGGGTCGGGTCGGGTAGTCGGGTTTATCCGTTTAGGTAAAAAAAAGTTTTTAATATTATTTAAAAAATAAAAATAAAAATTATTTAAAATAAATTTTTTTAATATAAATATTTTTAAAAAAATAAAAATATAAATAATCGAATCATCGGGTCAGGTCTCGAGTAATCGGATTTCAAATTCTAAAATTCGAGATCCGACCCAATTATGATCGGATTTGATCAAATTGTACCCGACCCAATCCAACTAGGTCGGGTTGGGTTCTCGGGTTCACAGCCCTAGTTGGTTCTTAGTTGTTTTCATTTATTTAAATTCTAAGTCCATATTCCCCCAATAATTAATAGGCCATGCCTTATTAGCGAAAATGATAACCAATAAAAAGACAAGGACTACTTTTCCTGTGGAACGACTATATAAATTATATAGTTCATACCATGGCCTAAGAGCTGCTTGTTTTCATGTAGCAAAGATAGATTTAATTTGGAAAGTTCAAATTTTAGATCCAGGCACTTATATAAATTGTAGATATATACATCTAGTACTGTTCATAAGTTTCGAGAATATACATGGACCAATTTAACTTGCTGCACAATGCAATTAATATTCTAAAATATGTACTTTGTTGAACTGATTGGGCCTTGGTTCAAAATTTAATATATATATTTTTTAAAAACACAAAATTCAGTTAGGATTTTAATTAAACCAGATTGACCTGTCACTTGTTTTGAACGAGTCTTGGCTAATTTAGCTAGGTTATGAGAAAAATCAATTTAAACATGTCGAACACTTAATTGGTTTATTTTTCTTCATCCCTTGTCGGCAAAATTGAATAGAAACATGTCGGTCTACAACAAAACCAGCCCTGTTTTAGTCATACAAGTGTACGGCAATAATTAGTCAACGTTAATTGGATTTCAAATAGAACAAGTGCAGATTTCCAACAATTTTGCGTCCAGAACTCTCATGCTAATAATTAATTAATTCATTAAGGAGATATTATTCATATATAATGACGAACGAGTTGATCCCATTGAGAAAAAGAAGCTTTGAAACACAACTCCGCTGACGACCAAACAAAAGCATAGAAGAGGATATTAATTAAAAGTAAAACAAGGTAGAATTAGATGGAAGACGTACATACGCAATTGAACACAAGGTTTGGGTGATGTGCGTTTGAGTGTGAAAGATGATCGAGAAAGCATATGGCATATGTTCTTGTCTTTGAGTGGGGGGATCACCTCGCTATTTTCGATCATATGGCCACTAGCTACCTGGTTTGACGATGACTAATCTTATAATCCGCGGTCTTCTTTTAGTTCAAGGAAGGAATAATATCCAAGACGCGCTTCTTTTGATGGCAGCCGCTGTTTTTTTTGGCGTGGTGTGGATTATACTTTTCTTAGGTTCAACATAGTAGCAGTGGTAAGAGTAGACCAAAGAAGAGAATAGTGCTTGACAAATTACAAATTCCTTCGTTATATCATCCTTCTTATTAATAATTATGTTGTTTGAATTAGCCAAGAAAGAGATATAATTAATTCTTCTGCGCAGAGTAACAACACGATGAAAAAAAATAGTATTATTGTCTCGTCTTGAATAGATTTTATCTCAAATCTAGTGCATCATTTTAAGTAAATTTATCTTTGTAAATCAATTACTTTATTGTAGAGAGATCTAAGTTGGCGGTCAATATTGCTAGGTATTTGTAAGGTATGAAATAGATATTCAAGTTGAGTGTATTGGTTTGCTCTAAGGAGTCTTCTAATTTTTTTTAATTCATGTTTATTCCAATGGAAGAGAGCACCTTCCATTTTAGCTAACTTGGTATTACAAGTGGAAAAAAGAAGAAGTAATATTTGGTTATCGAAATCAAAATTTATTTTCATAATTTCGATTTCTGAAATCAAAACTGCTTATAAAAATATGTTTGGTTCAATATTTTTATGAAACTGAATTAAAATCAGAATGAAAATGAAATTAATTTTCTTAATAAAAATAAAAATACTAAAATATTATTTTCTGTGATTTTGAGACTATCAATTTCGTTATCAGAATGAAATCACAATTTTGTAATTATAAATATTTTTTATAAAATTAATTAATTAAAATATCAATCAAACTATATTTAATTTTTGAAAAATAAAAATAAAAACTATCATTTTCAACTCAAACTATTATCTTAAATTTATAAATTAATTAAACTAATTTATATCTAATTGACTCAAATTCAAATTTTAAAATAACTCAATTTTCTTAAATTTGATCGATTTATAATTTAATCAAAACTAATTTTAGACTATTGAACTTACTTTTTTTTTAATTTTATAACAACTATTAATTAATTTTTATATCTAATTGAACAAAAAAATATTTAATTATCAATAACTTAATTAATTAAATCGTATAAATATTTTATAATCATATTAGCAAATATTTAATTTTGTAAAGTAAATATTTAATTACTACTAAAAATATTCCAAAAAAATTAATATTATTTTTATAACCAAATAAATATTCACTAGTTTCAACTAACTAAAATTGATATTGTTTTCATTAACAAAACGTGTTTTCAGAAAACTAAAAAATAGAAATCAAAATTAAATTTTCAAAATCAAATTAAACTAGAAAATAATTTTTGCTAACCAAATAATATCTTAGTGTTTTAGTTAGTGGGGGTGTGCATGCTTTATCAACTACCACGTAACTCTTTGTGTTGTGTTCTTTGTTGGGAGGAATAGTAAGAAAAATCCTACTATGATCAAATGTAATTATGTTGAAGTGTTTAACAAAAGCATTGCCAAAATTGTGCAACCAAATAGTATTGTCAAACATATGGTTAAGTCTAATTAAAATTCTAGTTAAACATTATTTATTATTGGACCAAGTATATTTATTATCTTGAAAACCTAAGTTAATAAAACCATAATTAAAAGTAAAATTTCTAAAATCAAAAACAGATTTGGTAATTTTTAGAAGGCATGCCTCCTAATTTATCTTCTAGATTTTAAGATGTTATTAAAATCTCCTAAAATAATCCATGATAAGCAAATCTATCTCAATCATAGAATTTCATGAACTATTTTTAATATTTGGATCCGCGCTAGCACAAACATTTGATAAAAGAAAAGGATCAGAGTTATCGATTTTTATCACAACATGAATAACTTAAGAGAGGTTAGATATCACCTACCTTTCAACACAATTTTGATCCCAAGCAGTAATAATTCTCCCCTGGCTAATGTTATAACCTAGAAAAAATAATTAAGGATTGAGTTATAAATATATTTCTTGGATGGGTCTTTTTGCAAGAGTGTCTAATCAGATTTATTTAGCCCTAATCTCATTGGATTGGTGTTGGCAGTGGCTGAGGAGGCAAGTGATCGGAGCAGCGTGAGGTGGCGGTGAAGACTCCGGTGAAGATCGGAGTTTGGAGGACTTTTCACGTAAGAGTCTTGCTCCCTTCTTGTTGTTTTATGCTCTTTTCTCATTGTTTTCTATCCACTTTCCCTTTCTTTGTTCATCGGCGACAACCGGAGTGAAGGTTGGATGAGGAAGATCAATGGAGGAGGGCGGAAGTAGTCGCAGTTGATCATGGGCGGCCGTATTGTGGTCGACCATGCCAGACTTGGTGTGGCAGCCATGGCCTCTCAGTTTGGAGCCGATGCTCCGACGGCACTGGAGGTCGTGGGAGGCGTGCACCGGGTCAGCGTGTCGATCGCCGACGGCTTGGGTGGCCGCCCGGCATCGACCCGAGGAGGAGAGGGGAGGGCGGTGTCGGGCAGGAGAAGGAGAAGATACAAAGATTTTATTTGATTTAATAAATAGGTTAATTAAAAAGAAGAGTTGTATCGTAAGAATTGCGTTGATATATATATATATATATATGTAGGTTATTATGGTATTTTTGAAATTGATCGTAGAGTCATCGGATCAAGTCGAGGTGAATATCAAAATTATAGGTTTTCGCGTTCTAAACGCGATGGTGGTGTCAGATTTCAAATATGAGATTGTTTGGTAGGTCCTTTGTATGTTTCAGTATTATTTGGTAATTAAAAGTTATTGATTCAGTTTGATAAATAGTTAAATGATGTAGAATAATTGTATTTTATATTAGATGGTGATTTAGAGTATAGATAGTTGTGTTGGATGTGAGTTGACTCTTGTTGTAGCTGATGAATGTTGAATGGGTAAAATGATGATTTTACACCTTGCATGCCTCTATTTTGCTTGATCTTGCTTTCGAAAGTCATTAAACTCCTATTGCATAATATTGTTGGACATGTCATGTTGATAATTGCATGAGTTTAATTTAGTTGTCATTTATCGATGATTATTTGAGCATGATGTTATATAGGTCATGATGCATATTAATTATTACTCTAGGATTCTATTTGTCACAAATTACATGTTGTTATCATGACCTATGTTGGTTGCATTGGTATTCAGTCGTTAGTTTGATGCATTGCTTAATGTTGTTACCACCGTAGATCAGTTGTGAATTGTGATTTGTCATGTGGTGAGACCTAGTTGTCATGTTGCATTTATGATCTACTATTGGGCGAAAGCCCGGACTTTATTTATTATTTGCCCAAGGTGTATGGGCAGTGATATCGGTGATCACTACACTACTAGAAATTTGGTCTTCAGCAACGGCTATCAGCAACGACCGCTCAAGCCGTTGCTATTTGCAACGGCATTCTTACGGCCGACCGAGCCGTTGCAGATATGTTGTATATGCAACGGCTTTCTAACGGACACGCGAGCCGTTGCTGATAATTTTAATTATCAACAACGGATTTCTAACGAACAAGTGAGTCGTTGCTGATGATAACTTATTAGCAACGGCTTTCTAACGGGCGAGTGAGCCGTTGCTGATAAGTTTATATAGGGCACGCGGTCGCGCCCGACCCTTCTTCCTCCCGCTGCTGCCGCCACCGCCTCCTCCTCCCACCTCTCGCCGTCGCTGCCGACGCCGACGACGCTTCTTCCTCCTCCCGCTGCTGCCGACACTGTCAGGTATACATCACCGGCCGACTGTCTCTTCCCGTTGCGGCCGGCGGCGGTCGGCCGATGGCCGCCGCCGGACCTTGTACAGTGGCCGGACAGTGTGTCCGGCCACTGTACGCCGGCGCCGGAATTTGTAGATTAATATATTTTTTTAATTGTTAATTAATTGTTAGTTAATTAATTATTTAGATTAATTGTTTAATTTGTTAGATTAATTATTAAGATTTAGATTAATTTCGGAATTGTCCACTACGGACGCGCGCCGGAATCGTCCACTTCGGACTCTTGCTGAAATCGTCGAATTTGGACTCGTGTCGGAATTGTCCAATATGGACTCGAACTGTCTCGAAATATTTAGAAAATAATCATCCATCCGACGAGTTGATATATTTTATGTACGCATCGACGAGTCGGATATAATTTAGCAAAACCTTAGATCCGTTCGAGGATTGTATGTTCGTGTAAAAGAAGTAGATGATCTTTTATACGACGTACAATTCTTGAATTGTCCCTGATTAGATAATTTGGGGATATAGTTATTTGTACTGCACTTACGTTTTTATTTTAACTGTTAACTAATTATTCTAAATTTCGGCAACATCTCTCTTGTTCTCCGATACGCGCCCAGATGATATGCGTATTCGGAGAACTGTAGGGAGATGCTGCCGAAATTTAGAATGAAGTTAACTGTTAAAATAAGTACTTAGTGCAATATAAATAACATAAATCTCGAATGGAATAGGACAATCTCACCTAAAGACATTAACCAAAGAAATTGTCATTGATTGACAGAATCATGTCGGCTGATCAAAGTTGGATGTACCGACGTCTTGATCGTGGAGCTTTAACGAATGAGTTTCGATTAGGCATAACGTACTTTCTAAATTTCGCCTATTCGAATCGGAATTTCGTTAGCATCGGTGATCAAATTCGTTGTCTGTGCCGCATTTGTTCTAATGGACGATTTTTGGATCCGGAGACTGTCACTCTGCATCTATATACCAAAGGATTTGCACCAAGATATTTTCTATGGACTTGTCATGGGGAGTCACGCGAAGTCGGGACGTCGAGCAATCCTGTCGTTCAGACATATGGTGAATCTTCCTCTGCTGGTGCTTCTTCATCCAGTCAATGTAATCCCTATAGAACTATTATACTTGATAGTCTTGGGGGTCAATTCCACCTGAATGATAATGTTGATCGGCCAGTTCTTCAGACATCAGTCCCACCAGATACTACAGCGGTTGATATCACAGAAGTACAAACTGCGGTAGAGATTGAATTACCGAATAAAGAAGCTGCAGAATTTTACGAGATGTTGAAAGCTGCCGATGAATCTTTGTATGAGAATTATCCTAAATACACTAGGTTTTTAGCAATGACACAGCTCTTAAACATCAAGGCCGATTGTAATATCAGCGGAGTTGCGTATGATCGGATTACTGGATTGATTAATGGAATGCTGCCTACTGATAACAAGTTTGAGCCAACTTTTTATAAGACTAAAAAGCTAATGAGAAAATTGGGGCTTGGGTATAAAAAAATACACGCGTGCCAAAATAACTGCATTTTATATTATAAAGAAAATGTGCAGTTGGATAAATACCCTGTATGTCAACATCCTCGTTACAAGGAGAAGAAATCGGTCCGACAGAAAAATATCCCGTTTAAGGTGCTTCGGTATTTTCCACTAACACCGAGGCTTCAAAGATTATTCATGTCGGAAAAGACAGCCCTCTACATGAGTTGGCATACATGCAAGAAGTAGTGATGATACAGTAATGACTCATCCATCTGACAGTGAAACATAGAAGTATTTGGATACATGTTATCCTTCATTTGCTAGGGATACTAGAAATATCAGATTGGGGTTGTGCACAGATGGTTTTAATCCGTTTGGACATTCTGCAACTCCTTATTTAGTTTGGTCAGTGCTGCTGACAGTTTATAATTTGTCACCGTCAATGTGCATGAAAGATGAATTTATTTATCTTTCGATGATTATTCCGGGTCCTAAGGGTCCGCGAAAAGAAATTGACATATTTCTCAGACCCTTGATAGATGAATTGAAAACATTGTGGACTGAGGGAGCTGTCACTTATGATTGTCATCGGAAGCAAAACTTCAATTTAAAGGCCGCGATCTTGTGGACAATCAATGATTTCCCGGCGTACGGCATGTTGTCTGGTTGGAGCACTCATGGCCGACTCTCTTGTCCGTATTGTATGGAACACTCTAAATCAATCAGTCTTCAGAACGGACGAAAAATCTCATTCTTTGATTGTCATCGTCGGTTCCTACCGGTTAATCATCAGTATCGAAGGAATCGTAATAAATTTACTAAGGGCAGAGTCGAAAGAGATGGGCCACCACCGATGTTGTCTAGTGAACAAATGTTAGCACGTGTTTCAGCACTTCCAGATATAGTATTTGGTCGCAATGAAAGAGTGTCAGGTTTTGGCCAAACACGTAATTGGGTGAAAAAAAATATCTTTTGGGAATTGCCCTATTGGAGTTCATTATTGATTCGACATAATTTAGATGTCATGCACATTGAAAAAAATGTGTTTGATAATATTTTCACCACTTTGATGGATATTTCCGAAAAAACTAAAGATAATGTCAAAGCCCGACATGATATGAAAATATTTTGTAAAAGACCAGAGTTTGAGTTACAAGAGGTCAACGGACAATATCTGAAATCGAAGGCCCCATATGTGATAAATAAACAACATATCAAAGATGTTTGTCAATGGGTAAAAGAACTCAGATTACCCGATGAATATGCTTCAAACTTATCTCGATGTGTGAACGTCGATGATTGCAAAATATCAGGGATGAAGAGCCATGATTGTCATGTATTCATGCAGAGATTACTTCCGATCGCATTTCGAGATCTTCTACCTGATAATATTTGGGGTCCGTTGACTGAATTAAGTATGTTTTTTAGAAACATCTGTGCAAATGTCCTTCGAGTCGAAGATATGTCAACACTTGAAAATAATATTGTTGAAATCATATGCAAGTTGGAGCAGTTTTTCCCTCCTGCATTTTTTGACTCGATGGAGCATCTACCGATACACTTGGCATACGAGGCACGAGTTGGTGGCCCCGTTCAATATCGGTGGATGTACTTATTTGAAAGATACATGAATCGTCTGAAGAAAAAAGTAAAGAACACCGCAGCTGTTGAAGGATCAATATCTGAATCGTATATCATCCAAGAAATTTCAACATTCTGCTCATTTTACTTTGAATCGACAGTACAGACAAGATTTGATCGTCTTCCACGTAACGACGACGGGGGTGTTCGACATTCAGATGGACATTTAAATATATTTTGTCACTCTGGTCGTGCTTTTGGTTCTCGTCCATCTCGACACTTAAGCGAGGAAGAGTATCATTTGGCACACTTGTATGTATTACTCAATTGTCCAGAGATTGAACAATTCATTGAAATATTTGACATTGAGATGGTGCAAAAATACTCTATTCACAACGATCAAGAATTGGAGAGATTACGGAATCGTGATTTCCCTACTTAGATTCAGACTTACAGCAAAGATCACAGAGCTGAAATAGATGAAAGAATATTTGAGTTTGTTAGTGGACCGTCGCGACTTGTGTCGTGCTATAGCTGATATTTTGTTAATGGGTATAAATTTCACACGGTTGAATATTCATTTACAAAGAAGACGATGAATGCTGGGGTTTGTGTGAAAGGGACAACCTATGTTGAATGTGATATAGATTTTTGTGGACTGGTGGAAGAAGTGATAGAGTTGCACTACTTTGGCTTAAAATCAGTTATTCTATTTAGATATCATTGGTTCGATACAACAGAAAGGGGCATGAAAGTTCATCCAAAATACAAACTTGTTGAGGTTAATTACAAATCTAAATTGGCAGCAAATGAGCCTTTTATATTGGCATCACAAGCCGAACAAGTATATTACGCGAAGTATTCAGCTCGAAATAAAGATAGAACAGATTGGCGTGTAGTCTGTAAGACAAAAGGTAGAGGAAAAATTGATCCGATAGTAGGAGAAAATGAGCTGATACCTGATATGACACATGGTTTCTATCAAGAAGATAATCCTCCTGCTGTAGATCGTATTATTCCAATACTCGAGTATGCAGACACAACGTCAATTCAATTAGAAGTTGAATATGCTGTGATGACGATCATGAAATTGAGGAAGCTGGAGATGAAGAAGAGGAAGAAGAGGAAGAATTCGAAGACTATTATTCAGATGATGAGGAATAATTGTAAAGTATATATTTTATTAAATATATCTCTACTATTTATACAATAATCTGATTATATGTCTCTTCGACAGGATATGTCTGGTCGTGGTTATCGACGCAGGAGAGCTTCGGAGTCTCCGATCGGTGAGACTCCAGCACTTACTCATGCTGCTGATCCTCCTGTTGTTGATCCTCATGCCGATGATACTGCCGAGGCTAGTACATCCAGACGTAGGCGGCCACGTGGGCCGAACAAGTGGCAGCCTCCACCAGCCACAGAGTCACGTAGATTGATTAGCGTGATTGGGGAGCGGTAATATATCATGAATTATGAATCATTACAAATTCATTATATCATAATATAATATTAAAATTTATTTTTGTTGTGCAGGTTCGAGCAAGAAGAAGTGCCGATGAGCATTTCTTCTACTATTCGATGATACATGCACGGGGCATGGCCTACGTGGTCTCACGTGCCTAGCGAGCACGTCGACATGTTATGGCGCGAGTTTGAGGCACGTATTATTTTTTTTTTACATGCATGATGATATATTAATATTGGTATTGATATTATTATTTTGCAGGCTCGCTATACATGGGCCGAGGACCAGAGGCCCTTCATTTACGCTGCCTGGGAGGCTATTTCCCGGGCAAGGTACAACGGGTAGCTGGGGCAGGCTCGGTCCCAAGCGATGGCCCGAGCTGGGACCACTAACATCGTGGAGACTCGGGGATATGGCCCCGGTTGGATTACTCTGGATATATGGGACCAGCTCGTGGGGGATATGGTCGACGGATCGATGGCAGGAGGTTTCTCGAAATGCGGCTAGAAATCGCATGTCGGGGGGAGCAGCGCGTCACACCGACGGCTCTGTTGCATTTGCAGTGCACGCGAACCGTATGGTAAGTATATCTTTTAATTATATATTTTATTTGTTACTATGTGTACTAATTAATGTATTTGTTTTGTAAATGTAGACGACGGTGTCGGATGACAGGACTGTCCAGCGACCCTCCCCGATGGCGGTGTTTGAGCGGACTCACCGTCGAGCACATGGGACGGGGGAGTACATCCACAACCGCGCTGCATACATTATGGTAACTATATATTTGTTTAAATTATTCATTATATATTTATAATTTAAGTTTTATGATAAATATTAAACAAAAAATCAAACTCGAGTAGGAGACCTACAGCCAGACGGTGGTGCAGCGCGGGGGTACCCCCGAGGACTTTGACGCAGCAACGTGGGTCGAGGCCGCAGGTGGCTGGGACCATGGCCGCGTATATGGCTTCGCAGATAGTGGTCATGCGCGAGCCGTACTAGGGCCACTTGGGGCACCGACCCCTCCGGTCGCTGGTGAGCGGCCGTCCACCTCTAGATCCAGTTATGATCATAGTAGCAGAATAAGGACTCTAGAGGACACGGTCGCGCGTCAGACTGAGATAATGGAGTGCTAGAGTCAGATGATGGCGGATATACAAGCTATGCTACGCAACATGTCAGGTCATCTCGAAGCAGGCATCTCTTCGGCATCATCTAATCCATCGTCCTCGAGTCAGTCCACGCCGGTGTACACTCAAGCACTCCAGACCCCGCCATATGATCCAGGCCATCCTCCATCGTCATCGTGAGATTTTTTTTATATTGACTTTGTTACTGAGATATTGGACTTGTTTAATTTATTTTGTTTGGATATTGATACTTCAATTTTGCATTTGAATAGTTTTTATACTATCGTAGATAATTATCAATATAAATATAATTATTTTGATGTATATCTTGGTGTATTTGTGATGTGTGAATGAATGTGTGTATGAGTGTATGGGTGTGTGAGTTATGTATCAGATAATGTATCAATGTATCAATGGAAATTTTAAATTTTAAATTTTTTCGCTACCAGGTTGACATCATAAGCAACGGCTTTCCCACGGCCATCCGTGGGAAAGCCGTTGCTAAAAGTGTATCGAAAGCCGTTGCTGATGACCTACAGCAATGGCTTAGCGACGGGGTTTTACTAACGGCGTTGCTACGGACTCAGCGGCCGTTGCTATTAATGTTATCCGCAACGGCTCCGGGTCCGTGTCAAAACCGTTACTGATAATATTTTTAGCAACGACCCGAGCAGACGTTGCTGATCCGTTGCTAAGTTATCAGCAACGCGACTTTCTGCCATGACTCCATTGCAACGGCTCGGCCGTTGCTGATGCTCTTCAGCAACGGCTCAGCAACGGCTCAGCAATGGCTTCAGCCGTTGCTGATGCCCATGTTTCTAGTAGTGCTAATTTATCACACAAGGTGCTTGTGCGGCGTCGAGGTGTTAGACGTCAACGGATTATCCTTTGGATAGTCACATCTCCTGCTTGAGCGGGTTTGAGGTGTCACTCTCGATGTGTAAGAGTGCGAGAAAAACCCACTTGACCATTATGCTTTTGATTGGTATGAGTTGCATTAGATGATATATAGGTGAACATGTGTCTTTGTTGTTGACATGTTGCATTTTATTGGAGAGTCGTATATTGTTGCATTTGGCGGTATCATTGCATCATGTTTATCTACCTTCGTTGTTGACATATTAATACTCTCACTTAGCTTTTCGCTGACGTTGTTTGTTGTTGCCTCATATTCGCAGGCATATCGGTAGTTGGAGTTGTTAGCTAGAGTCCTGGAGGAGGAGACGTCATATGTTGGGTATTAGTTATCGTTTAGTTGTCTTATAAGTGTTGTTGAATTTCTGTTTTGAGAACCCTTGTTGAAATGTTAGTTTTTGATTGTTCTAGTTGGAATTTATTTCTTGAATTTTTTGGATGTATCGTGTGGAGTTGGTTGTTGGTTGCGCTTCTCCTATGTGGTGTCCCTTAATTAGGGATGAATTTAGGCGAAGTGTAACAATTAGGCTGCACAATATATACCAGTCCAGTTTCTCCCAAAGGAGCTTCTCAGATTAAGTGAGCTTAAGATGGGTCTCTTGGAGTAGAATGACCTTATCTAGAAGAGATTAAGTGGCCATTTCTTTGAAAGATCTAGAAGAGATTAAACCAGAGCACGTCCATATCTACTTCGAAATACATGGAAATGGAGAGGAAGGCAGAAGCAGCAGACGGACTCTCTACAAGTCTCGCATGGGATGATTTCTATGATGACCTCGACGAGGACATGCAGGTCATCTTGCAACTAGCCACTATCGAGCCGGAGCCAGGTTGCTCTTACTCCCATGAATACTGTAGATCGAGGAGGGATCATGCCTCATGGCGGTATGTAGCTAGGATGACGATTACGAGCTCAACGCCGAGGACGACCAGGGAGTCATCGGTCGCCTCATGGAGCTCCGACAGCCCGAAGATTCGCCCCCGAAGTGGGACGAATACGACGATGATGATAAGATCATCCTGAACTTGGGCCAAAATTTTGAAAATTTACGTCCAGATTCTGACCATCCCACGACCGCAGAAGATTTCCGGGGTTTAAATTTTGAAAATTTATGTCCTGTTTCCACAGAGGACCGCCCCGAGGAAGACGAAGACATGGCGACCCTGTTACCCGCCATGATCATCCACGAGCAGCCGGAGTGCTCGTACGCGAAGGACAAGGCTATCCTTCGCGCTCACCTGTGTCCGCCCCTGATATGGGAGGACACCTATTCAAGCAAAGAATGGGTGGAACCATTCTTTTTCGAAGAAGGTGAGGGGAGTTCTGGGAAAAACTTTAAAATTCCTATCCTAGAGCCGAAAAATTGGCTGAACTCCGAAGCCCGAAGAAAGGGAAAATATCCAGCCAGACAGATTCTACGAACTGTATATGACCCAGGAGGATGAATCCATCCAAAGAAGAAGCCGATGAATGACCGGGAGATTTCCCATCAAGGACTATTTTGAAAGTTAAACGGCTTCAGCAGCGGATGTGGTGAGAAAACCGCCGGGAACAAGTCACCACAGTTATCCTGTAAATTAATTTGTTTTTGCAGGTTCGTTACGTGCAAAGAAGGAGGGACGCTGACGAAGCCTCCATTATTGAAGGTCCCCACCATCACATGGGCGTCTTAGCTTTGCACTGTTAGTTATTCTGTGTGTCGGACAATTATTGTACGACTAGCCCGACGTGTCTGTAAAGACGGGCAATTATTAAAGTTTGTCCGCCCGTCTGTGTCGAAAGGTCACTTCCCAGTTGTGGAAAGCCATCATTTAGTGGACGATGGGGCCCAACGAGCACCCGCACTAAAGATGAGCTTCCTTCGTCAGGAAGCAACCTTGGTTGCTTAAGGAGCAATCAACCTTTCATTATAAATAGAGTCTTAGTATGAAGGTGCAGAACAGACTTGAGAGCCAAGTAGTTCTACTCTTCTACTATTGTAATCTCTTCTCCACCGTTTCAATATATTTTTCTCCATCCTATTTCGAAAATATATTTCCATTTCTCATTTCGGCTCAGTGTTCTTCGCAGCCCGTAGTCGAAATCGAGCGACGCGCGCAATTATCCGCATTTTTTCCATCTGTCTTATATGAGTGAAAATAAATTCATTAACTGGGCGTCTCCCGGTACCCCTAGCATTTCAATGCAGTAGATTCATTTTAATCAGAGGGGAGAAGAGAAGGGAGTATCTAGAGGACCAATCGATAAAGAAGGAAAGAAAAAAAAGGATGAATAATCATCCAAGGCATAAGCACGAAGTCTTTTATAACTTTTTTGTTCAATGGGTGAGTGATTATTGAAGGGAGGTCTGGTTGGGGGTTTAGATTGTTTCTTCTTTAGGCGAATGTTAGGGTTTGAGTTAGTCGAGGAGGAAGCAACTTTAAAAATTATAAACAGGTTATTTGTAAAATCTTTTAAGGTTTTGGAGGATGGAGAATTTGCAATTGGCCCCTGTTCCCGAGAAGGTTGACCATTTGAAGCAAAGAGTTCAGTTCGGGATTAGTTTGAATTCAAATCAATTAGATGTTTAGATGAGGTTTGGGTGTGGGATTAGGATTAGGGTTCAAGTCGGTCTGGTTCGAGAAGAAGGTGGTGTAGAGTTAACCCTAGTATGGTTAGGTTTTGACTTATGTGTAGAAAGAGGGTTATCATTATGAGCCATTCTGATCGAATCCATAGATCGCGATTTGGTGTACACCAAATCTTTATTTGAATGGTGATGTCAGTTCTAGGTAAGGCGCAAGGGGGGAAGGGGTATGAAAAGATGGTTCACGTGGAGGTGTCATGTCACTGTTGATCTAATATTTTTAATATTTATTTTAATTTCGATTTTGATCCTAACAAAAATAAAATTAATAATTTTATAAAAAAAATATTTTCCGATTTTAAGTCGAGTTTGCGTGCGACAATCGCGATCAAAAAAATTGAAAAAATCAAAGCAATCAAAAGTAGGATTGTCCAGTATTCGATTCAACCAGAATCGAACCGAAAAACTGAACCAATTTTTTTGATTCGGTTCGGTTTCAACCATCGTAGGTTCGGTTCTTTGACCCGAACCGAACCGAATCAAAATTCGAGAACCGACCCGAATCGAAAACCGAATTAATTAAAAAATAATATATATTTTTAAAATTTTTAATATAGATAAGTAAATAGGTATTATAAAATAATTTTTAATTTTTAATTTTTAATCGAATTAATTAAAATTTTAGTTTTCGGATTGAAAACCGAACCGAACCGAATAATTTCGGTTCGGGTCAGATCGGTTTAGGTATAGTTCGGTTCGGGTTCAGGTTGGAATTCAAGTATAAAAAAAATTCGATTTGGGGTATTTCGGTTCGGTTCGGTTCGAGTTGAACCGAACAGACAGCCCTAATCAAAAGGACGCTCGTCGACGCTCAATTTTTTTCGAGTAGTTAGATTGTAGGTTTAGAGTGTCTAGTAGATATTGTATATCCTCTATTTGATGCAAATGAACCCTAAAACCATACTTGAAAATTTGAAAAAAAAAATTCAGCCTTAAACTAATTTATCAGCCGATGTAGCTGATCTTTGGTCGACTGATGGTCGACCGGAGATCGATTGAAAAGTTACTAGAAATTCTAGTAATTGTTCGATCAAAGCTCGACTGATCCTGGTCGACCGAGATTCGGTCGGAGTTCGACAGAAGTGTCCAACAAATCTATTTTGATCAGTTGAATGACTCCTTTTGAGCCAATGCCTTTGAAATCTTTATAAAGACTCATGATACATGCCTTCCTTGATGACTTATGCTTCATTGAGCCACTCCTTGAGATTTGCTAAGCTTTCTTGAACCATTTTTTTTGAAAACCCTAGTTTGAGCCTTTAATCTTGATCTTGTCTTTGAACCCTCAAAGATTCATCTTCTCAAGGCATCAAGAGGACTACCTAGGGAACTTGTGCTGGAGCTAAGTATAACTTGTTTAGTTTATTTGCTTCATTATTGTTGTATTTTGTGATTTATTTGTTTGTATTCGAGTTTATGATTGACCTAGTGTAGTAGGTCCTTATTTTGGTGGTAGTCTTGATGTAGAGGCATAATTAAGTCTACAGGTGTAAATTTAGTTTGCTAGGATCAGTTGTGTATTCCTTGAGAGAAGAGGTGTTGGAGGTACTCTCGGTGAGTGAGAGCAACCCTCAGGTGCCTTAACTTGCAAAACCTCTTATATGATACATTTTAAACTAGTAAACTAAAGTTTGAAATTCTAAGCAGGGTGCTTAGATAATGGAGTAGACGGTGTTAACGAATCACTATAAATCTCATTGTTAGTATTGTCATTTGTGTGTGTGCGTGTTTACTTATTTATTATCGCTTTCGCACTTACTCATTTTGTCAACTTGTGAATTGCTTAAGTAATCAAGAAAATGTTTAAAACTAATAATTAGGCTAAAGATTTTAGATAACACATTATTCACTCTCCTAGTGTAGGCCATTCGCCCAACAGTCACCTTGGTCAACAATCTCACAATCTGGAACGCCCCAGTCATGTGCGCCACGTGATTCAGAATGAACCCAATCAGGAGAACGATACACGCTACGAGGGCGCCATCGGCGACCTTGCCGATGAGGAACTTGGATCTAGGACCCACAGGAGAGTTCCAACAAGGGGTTTTCAGGGGACAACATCAGATTTGCATCCGAATTTTTAACCAATTCATTCACAACAAAAGAATCATTCAAATCAAGAGCATCACCCTTGTTGACTGTATCAACATTCATATCAAAAGAAACTTTTGAATTAGAATCACGTTTGCACTGGAATAAAATTTAACATGAATCCTCTTGGTGGTCAATAACACCACATTGAAAACAAACTACTAAAACATTCTCATAATCCACAGGCAAAAAAAATTTCGTATGATCAACATCAATCCAAACCCCCTGACGAAGGGGAAAAGCTAAGTTAACCTCAACATAGACTCGCACATATTTGCCTCTTTCGAAAGCAAAGGATCATTCATCAATCCTCCGTACATAACCAATACATGCAACAATAGAAATAATAGAATCATGATTCCAAAACTCAAGGGTAAAGAATAAAGTTGAATCCATAAAGGAACTATAGTAAAGATCTCTTCCCATGGTCAAAACATCGGCTTCCAAGGAATGACCCGAAGCACATCCCCACTGAAGGCTCATGGTCCGCTTGTAAGTGGCATGTTGGCAGAAATTCCCGAATCAAAACAAAAAATAAAAAAAAATTCATCCAAATCAAGAACCGAATGCAGACCATAGGATGCCTAGATCCGGAAAGCCCAGCGACGAATCAAGTCAAGGGAAGAGGGCTTACCCAAATTTTTTTAAATTAGGCTACATTAATTCCTACGGCTTTCGTCAAGTTTCAGTATGTTATTGAGAAAAATGGTATCCGATTTGTTCGAAGCCTTGATTCGAGCAAATGTTAAGGAGGAAGATCGAACCATCTTGCTTGTTTGGGTTCATAGATCAAAAGATCTGCGTCAATGAAGTCGGTTGACACAATATCTTTTCACCTCCAAGAGAAGTATTACGAACAACATATATAGGCATAAGATTGCCTTAGAGGGTTTGAAGATGGTTGATAGGAAGAGGAAAGATGAGGCGAGGACCGCAAGGTTGTTGGGAGGGGAGACGGAGAAGATGGGTACGGCGTCTGGCTAAGGATCATCGTCGTCGTCGTCAGAGCGCACTATATTTCATAGTCTAAATAAAGTAATAATTATTGCATTTATTTTATTTTTTATCTATTTTTATTGGTCATGATTTTATTCCATCAACTAAATAAGCTATGAGAAGAGGGATGAAACTAATCTGAAGTAGTGCATAAAGTGCATTACAACACAATAACACAACAGTACACAATTTTAGTTCTTCGAGGATCCTAATTAATGACATTGCAATAAAGCTTCATTTACCAATGCAAATATATCAAGAATACCATAATATGAAAAAGATGAATAGGAGTGGTGCTCCACATAGCTCCTGATCAGCGTAAAGCTGCAGATATAATCAAGAAGGCTTAATTAGAAAACTTCTTTGTAGACCAAACTAAGTCTAATGGATCGAAATAGTCAAATCAAACGACAAAAACGACTCACCAAAAAACATGGCCAAGCAATAAATGAGTCGATTGCTTCTCCAATAATTTTGCAATCATCAAACTGTCACGGGCCAAATGTTTTGGAGCGGAAGAACCCGTGCGGCACCCTTGCATCGCATGCAAGGGATAAGCCTTGATGTAAAATTCGTCCCGAATGGGCTTCCCGACTTAACATCGCGGGGCATATTTCGGACCACGTGCCAACCTCGTATTCCATGTCCGCGCCTTCAATGACCATGTTGGCCGAATGGTATTGAAGGCGTAAAGTAAAATACAACATTTACAGGACTATGGACACAAGAAAATGCAAAAACGAATGTAGGGTGAGTTCCGCAATCGCCTTGGGCGAATTCGACATGGTGCATGCCCATGTGGGCTGCTCGTTCGTTATTCGCACAAGGCAACCGTTTCGTAAGCCAACACTCCCCTACACTATACATGAGACCTCTAACCCTCATGTGCCACCCCCAAGGTTCCGCAAAGCACGAGGAGCATGACAAAATTTGGGCCACCCGACGGGGTGATTTTCCATGGCCACGGCCATGACGAATGAACACAAGGTTTTCCGCTTAGCCGGAACGGATGAACCAAATGTCGAATGACCCCAAAATGCATACCACTCGTACCACGGGCCCATGGGGATCGCACAACGGGGTTTCTCATGAACGAATACGAATAGAATGAAAATTTACATGGACACGAGTCCATATTTACAAATATGTAAGGGACATTTCGTCATTGCTCGGCGCATCGAAAAAGTCCCTAACATCCTCCCCCACTTCAAGCTTCGATGTCCTCGTCGAACTCGCCTCGGCCGCACCACCTTTGGCTGCAATTGCTGAAGTGAATTCTTCGCAAGTTGTCGAAGGGAACACCGCCTGAGTAACGACACACCACAGTGGGGCTGCAACATGTCGAGTTTTGCCGTGAAGTTGACCATCAGGAAATGACTACTTGGAACATCCTTGAGTTTCATCATCTCCTGTTGTTGCGAGAAAGGGACATGATATTCCCAAACTCATTGCTGGGCAATGAAGTCCCAGACTTGTGGAGCAAACGATAGTCGTTGAGCAACGGTCGCCTAAAGGGGCACCAGCGCCATTGAGCAACGCTCGCTTGAATGGACATCGAGAAACAGCTACTAGGTTCACCAAGTCTCGATGTTGCTGGGCTATGAGGGTCCTAGACTTTGTGGGGCACACGAGCGCCGTTGAGCAACGCTCGCGTGAAGGAACCCGAGAAATGGTTACTCAATTCACCAAGTCTCGTTCTTGCTGGGCAATGAAAAGTCCTAGACTTGTGGGGCACACGAGCGTCGTTGAGCAACGCTCGCGTGAAGGAACCCGGGAAATGGTTACTCGGTTCGCCAAGTCCCGTTCTCGCTGGGCAATGACAAGTCCCAGACTTTTGTGGGGCACACGAGCGTCGTTGAGCAACGCTCGCATGAAGGAACCCGGGAAATGGTTACTCGATTCGTCAAGTCCCGTTCTTGCTGGGCAATGAAAAGTCCCAGACTTTGGGGCATCAAAGTGTTGAGAAGTTCCGTGGCTGCACCACACTTGAGCATTGCCCCCACCGCCGCATTCAACCAATCACCGCTTGCTCACTCGCCCCCCGCAGAGGTCATGGTGCCCTCTTCCGAGCCCATCTCAACGAGCTTCAAGTCTTACGCTGCTCTTCGAATCACGACTTGGGAGATTCCTCCAACCGGGTCACACCGTCTGCGAACTCTCCGCACAAAGAGCCAACGAGCATAGCTCCGTGGCCATGCCACACTAGAGCATCGCCCGCACCATCGCTTTGAGCCGATCACTGCTTGCTCACTCGCCCCCCGTAGGAGTCATTGTGCCCGCCACCGAGCCCACTCCAACGAGCTTCAAGTCTTATGGATCACTGCTTGCTCACTCGCCCCCCGCAGAGGTCATGGTGCCCACCACCGAGCCCATCTCAACGAGCTTCAAGTCTTACGCTGCTCTCCGCACAAACCGTGCGCCTTATAGGCCAACATGCCATGCGCATCAACCTTGCGACTTAGGGGACAACACCCTGCGCACAATCCTTGCGACTTAGGGGACAACGTCCCTGCGCACCATCCTTGCGACTTAGGGGACAACGTCCCTGCGCACCAATCGTGCGACTTACGGGACTACGCCCCGCGCACTGTCCTTGCGACTTACAAGAGAGTCTGCTTTGCACACAACGTGTGTCTTATGAGAGAGTCTGCTTCGCGCAAAGGACTTTGGTAACTCGCGAGCCATCGGCTCTGCGGTGCGTCTTAGGGGCTAACGCCCTGCGCACCATCCTCGCGTCTTATGAGATAGTCTACTTTGCGCACAATGTGCGTCTTGCAAGAGATCTACTCTGCGCGAGACTTTGCGTCTTACAGGGGACCATCCACCTTGCGCAAATGACTTTGCGTCTTATGGGCCCATCTGCCCTACGCACAAGTCACAATCATCACCCCCATCAATGTATGCTTGCCACCCCGAATACAACAGTTGGAAAGTTCATCAACTGGTTCACCGCATCAGCAACTCGTGCGCCACAGACGGAATGCACGTCGGCTATGTCCGCATCAAGGGCTTCCTCAGTTGGGGGCTTGCAATTCTCGTTATGTGGGTGAACGACTTTGTGTCTTAGGGGCCTCCCTGCCCTGCGCAAAAGTCCCAATCTTTGCATTAATAAATGTATGCTTGCCTCCTCGAATACAATAGTCGGAATGTTCGTCGACTAGATTCACTGCATTGGCAACTCATGCGCCATAGACGGAATGCACGTCGGCTATGTCCGCATTGAGGGCTTTCTCAGTTGGAGGCTTGCAATTCTCGCTTTGCTTGCAAACGACTTTGTGTCTTAGGGGCCTATCCACCCTGCGCAAAAGTCACCGTCTTTGCATCGATCATATGTTTGCTTCACTCCCCGAACACAACAGTCAGAATGTCCTCGACTGGGTTCACTGCATCGGCAACTCGAACGCCATAGACGGAATGTGCATCGGCTATGTCTGCATCGAGACCTTTCTCAGTTGGAGGATCGCAAACCGGCTCTGATACCAACTGTCACGGGCCAAATGTTTTGGAGCGGAAGAACCCGTGCGGCACCCTTGCATTGCATGCAAGGGATAAGCCTTGATGTAAAATCCGTCCCGAATGGGCTTCCCGACTTAACATCGCGGGGAATATTTCGGACCACGTGCCAACCTCGTATTCCATGTCCGCGCCTTCAATGACCATGTTGGCCGAATGGTATTGAAGGCGTAAAGTAAAATACAACATTTACAGGACTATGGACACAAGAAAATGCAAAAACGGATGTAGGGTGAGTTTCGCAATCGCCTTGGGCGAATTCGACATGGTGCATGCCCATGTGGGCTGCTCGTTCGTTATTCGCACAAGGCAACCGTTTCGTAAGCCAACACTCCCCTACACTATACATGAGACCTCTAACCCCCATGTGCCACCCCCAAGGCTCCGCAAAGCACGAGGAGCATGACAAAATTTGGGCCATCCGACGGGGTGATTTTCCGTGGCCACGGCCATGACGAATGAACACAAGGTTTTCCGCTTAGCCGGAACGGATGAACCAAATGTCGAATGACCCCAAAATGCATACCACTCGTACCACGGGCCCATGGGGATCGCACAACGGGGTTTCTCATGAACGAATACGAATAGAATGAAAATTTACATGGACACAAGTCCATATTTACAAATATGTAAGGGACATTTCGTCATTGCTCGGCGCATCGAAAAAGTCCCTAACAAAACGGTCTTACAAGGCGCTCAGTACGATCGACAGCAACACGAAGTTGTATTTTGGCCCAAGTAGGACCTAACTCGTATCCTCCAAGGCTCCAACTTCAGTATTTGGATCAACACTGTCAACAACTCCAACACCCACAGTTCTATTTACATCATTCTCATGCATGCTCCTTAGAGACACTCCTACCCCATCCTGAAGTAAACAAAAGAAAATTTGTAGTAAATATAGCACACCCATAATAATTCCCAGAACATCTTGTTCACAGATGGCATATTAATTTTTGCAAACTAAAGAAGAGAACATATACCTTTATAGGTAGTTGTTTATGTGAAGCTTGGTGAGAAAATTCTTCATTGCTAACAGAGGTAGATCCTTCCTCTTTGTTTGGCTGCATGCATATATAATTTAAGGCATCAAGTTATCCGACTTAATCTTGGTTGTTTTCCCAAGCAAAATATGAACATAAATACCTGTGAAGAAAGATCTGGTTGCTTTCCCATGTTGTGCCGACTTAAGTTTTCAGAATGCCACTTATCATCGACTTGGTATCTATGCAAGATTCTTGGGATGTGCTTCAGATTGTCGTCCCGATCCTCTTTTACTGCGTGGAGGAATATAGGATTGCACTCTGAAATGTATAGACGTCGGATGGAAATGGATTCAATACCTTCAGGAAGCAGCATCAATTTGGACAACCCATACATCGTCAGAAACCGCAGGCTGGTGAGTGATCCATGCTCCAGTATGATCTTGAAGAGATTTGGCAAATTAGACAGCTGCAACTCTTGAAGTTCAGGGAACCAGTCTTTTCGAAAACAGAGCAGCACGCCGTCAAATGCCCATCGAAGCCTAAGCAACGTAAGCTTTTGCAGGTGACGAAGTGTCGGGAGTGGATCTTCCTGCAGTCCACTCCAGCTCAGGCATAGCTCCCGCAGATTGTCTCCGAGGGAAAGGAACACCCTCGACCGCAATTCTGAGTAGCGGACAATGCTGACACTGTCCCTGACGCCTCTTCTCCTCCAGCGGCGTGCTGCTACTCTCTGTAGCGCGCGCGCGGCGATCTGCAGTCGCAGTTTAAGTCGGAGGACTAGTCTCTGTGTAGGGTAGCGTTGCTCCTTCACCACCGGATCTAAAAGTCTTCCGTGCAGGTGGAGTTTCTGGAGATTCTTCAGAATGGGATTCAATTTTTGCAACTGCAGAACCTCCTTTTCGTCGCATGCAATTATCCACAAGTTGCGGAGGAAGGGCATTTGGGATATCGAGGTGCTCAATTCTTGGCAGTGGGCTCCTCTAACTTTCGCCACCTTGAGAACTCTGAGTTGGGTCAAGTTCTCGAGCCGTGCCATGGACACCTCATTTACGGCCATGTCAAGTTGTTGTAAGCTCGTCAGATTCCACAGGCCCTTTCTAGGTTGTGCACATGTTACTGAATTAATAGGCAATCGATGGTCATAAGAGCTAAAATTAAGAGAAAGCAGGTGCCGTAGTTTTACCAACCGCGTTATTCCTTCTGGCAGCGTCTCTATTCCAGTGCCACGAAGGTCCAAGGTTTGCAGATTACGAAGTCTCCCTATGGAGTTGGGAAGCCGTTTAACGTCTGTGTTCCGTAAACCCAAATAGTGCAAGTTGAACAGTTTAGTGAATGCATCAGGAATTTTGCCAATCTCTGCGGCTTCTAGATCGATAACCCTCAAGTATTTTGCTTTACTTGCTACCGAATGTAATAACCTCTGCAAGGATGAGTCGTGCTTGAATACAAAAAAAGACCGGGTGCGAGAGAAATCCATCCTCAACAAGATGCTGTTGGTGGAATAGTCATGCACTGACAACCGACGAGCTTCATGTGTTAATTCGGATTCATTCAACACGTTACTAAAATTTTCTTTTCTTGCAGCTTCTAGCGTTAAGTCACGCAGCAGATTATGCATTCGGAGTTTCCTCACCCTTTCAAAGCTGTTCCGCTCCACAACATACAACATGGACCGTTGGACGAGCTCCTTGAGGTATTCCTCTGCAACTTCCTCCATGGTTTGTGTTCCCCTGTCTTGGATAAAGCTTTCCGCCACCCAGAGCCTAATCAACTTCGTTCTCGTCATTTTCTCATCCGGAAACATGCTGCAATACAAAAAGCAGTTCCTCAAGTAACTCGGCAGATCATCGTAGCTGAGACTCAGAACATGCTCCGCGTGCCTTAAACTTTGGTTATTAATGAATTCCCAACTTAGTTTCTTTTGAAATCGTTCCCAGTCATACTTTGTTTTTCTTTTCAGTGACAAGAGTCTGGCAATGGCCACAATGGCGAGTGGTAAGCCCTCGCACTTCTTAACAATATCCTGCCCAATTTTCTTTAATATTCCCGGGCAACTCTTGTCTTGCTCTTGCCAAAAAGCCTTTTGGCAGAAGAGATCCCATGCCTCGTCCTCTTTAAGTTCTCGAAGCACCAAAACATTCTCCTCATTCGCTAGTTTAGCTACCTCATCTGACCTTGTTGTAATCACTATTCTGCTTCCTCTCTTGTTATCTGGGAAAGCTCTTTCCATCTGGCAATAGACATCTGTATTCCACACATCATCAAGAACAATCAAGTACCTCTACTCCTGCAGAATTTCCTGAACTTTCTCCAGTAAAGCATTAAGATCTGACATGGAACTGTCTTCATCATGCTGTGCTCTTCTGCCCAACAAATCTTTCAATAGTACTTTCAGAACGTGTGTAATTCGATAAGAGCTGGAGATAGTAACCCAACCTTTGATATCAAAGTCGTCGTCAACTTTCTTACTTTTGTAAACAATATCAACCATGGTGGTCTTGCCGAGACCACCCATGCCCTTAACTGATATTATTCTGCGCACAGGTGTCCGATCTGTTAGCCAGTTGGTCAAATTTTCTTCGTTTTCTTTCTCAATAATCACGTGTTCATCCTTCACAGGGTACCCGTTTGCTGGATAGGAGACAAGTACAGTACTTGAACTGTCCTCACCTTCTCCGCCTTGTTGCTTCTGTTTGATTGGACATAACGCTCCTTCATTTGAGTGGACATAACGCTGTTTCATTTGATTGAGATGAACAAGGTCCGCTTCTATTTTTATCAGCTGGCCGTCGATGCGTAGCCAAGGATTAGTGCTCTTGTTGGGGATGGGACAATGATTGAGTGCAACGTTCAGAAGTCTGTTCTGTGACTGCTCTCCGTTGAGATGCAAATACTCATCGATGACGTCTTCCATTTTGTCTGCTATTTCTCTTGCTCGCTTCAGCCATGGCTCAATGGCGGTGTTGTATTTCTGCATATCTACGTGACTTATAAATACTCGCATGTGCTCAAACTCGCTCCGGATGCGTATCATCTTCTCGGTAGCCGCATTCCGCAATTTTCTTTCACACGGTGGAATAGCTTGCAGAGCTTGCGATGCAGCCGGTGTTAATGCAACGTCGACAATCTTTTGAGCAACAAGAGCAAGGATTGATTCCATGCTTGCTTCTAAGCAGCCTTTGAATGTCAACACAAAATCAAATAAGTTTTATTTAAAAAGTAGTCAAATAGAAAAATTACGCGTTGACAATGGACAAACATCATCGTATAATAGAGAAAAAAAATAGAGATTTACTAAAAGAAACCCATTCAAAAAACACACAATAATTATGGACCGGGGATGAGTATATGATCAAATTATACTTGAACCGGTACAAACCAACCTTAGGCTATGTTTGGATTCAGGATTTTGGAAGGATTTGAAACTCCTCGTAGAATTCATTTTCAAAATCTTAGAATTTTTGAAGGATTTTTTGGAGAGGTTTGGATGATTAACGAACAAAAAATAAAATTACAAAAATATTCTTAAAATAAAAAAAATAGTATTATAAATGAGGACTTAATGATCTACAAAATCTCTCCAAATTCTTTCAAAATCCTTATGAAGTCTAACCAAACAAGATTTTTTAAATCCTTTTAAAAATCTCCAAACCCTTCTTTCTAAACTCCTAGCTCAAATTTATCCAAACCTAATGTTAATGTAAATTGAGTTATTTATTAAATATATTTTAAATTTTTAAAAATATTTAAGAAAATACCTAAATATAGTATGTAATTTGATATTTTTCTCAATTGTGACATGTATTTGCATTTGTCTCATTTGTATATATGTACTAAGATATTTGTTTCAATTTAATCATATCGTCTAATTTTTGTCGGGTGTCGCGCTAAACTGACGAGTGATATGTTGACATGTATAAAAAATTATTTTTTATTCAGTTATTAATTCGGTCTCCGCGTCATCTCTCTCAGGGTTATCAAACTTATATATATATATATATAAAAGTTGATCTCATCTCTCTCTCATTCTTTTTCTTCCCACTGCTACCAACTACGTCCCCACCTCCCTCTTCTTGTCGCCCAGCAGCGCCATCTCGCAGTCGGCCGCCACTGCAACGTAGAACTTGACTACGACTCCGGCTCGTAGCCGTGTGCAAGAGGGGCAAGTGGTCACCGGAGAGGCTTTCGCCGAGGGCGGGGGATGCAGCAAAGGCGATCTTCTGGCAAAGGAAATTTTGAGGCTTATGATGATCCTCTACAAGAGCAACAAGGATGCCAGAGCTCAGGCAGGAAACACGGAGGGATCCAGAGCCAGAGAGGTTGGCAGGAGGAGAAACGGATCGGGGGGAGGTGGCGCGGTAGATCAGGCCTCAAGATCCGGGCTCCAAACCAACACAAAAGATGTCGTCTTCATGGAGGTCATCCCCATCGGCGGTGGTCCGTGCAGGGGCCGCGAATAGGCCGAGGAAGTGATCACCGAATGGGGCTCTATGGTGCTGAAAGCTCTCCATGGCCCTCATTCCCTTAGCTTCTTGCTGTCGCGATGGAGGAAGATGGAGGAGAAGCGGGTGGCCAAGGAGGAGAGGTACTTCAAACTAGCATAGCACTTGGCGGCGTCGGACACTCGGCGGGCTTCCTCTCCTCAGTGACGGAGCTGGGGCGGGAAGATTCGCAATCCGAGAGGGCAAGCTTCGCGGCGGAGAAGGCGGAGGAAGAGGAGTTGCCGTTAGAATCACGAGAGGCAATGGTGTCGGTGTCGGTGGATGAGGCGGAGGTGAGGAAGAGGGTGCAGACCATGGTGATGAGGGGGGGGGGGGGGTGGTGGATGGGGAATAGCTGGCCCTTGTAGAAGAGCTCGTCGGCGGGGCAGCGCTGCTCACCCTCGGCCTGTCCCTGTCGATGGTCCTCTCCATGAACGGATGCAACCTTTCTTTAACCGAGATCAACTGTTAATGTTGGTAAACCGGAAAAAAACTTATATTGGTCGGCTGCCCATGTAAATTTTTATTAACTGAATAAATATAGGCTTCAAGCCATCGAAGGGATTCATATTTATTTTTTTTATTCATATTCAATCGTTGAACATAAATATTCTCTTTTTATTCATATTCAGTCGCTTAAAATTTATATTCATTCGTTCATAAATTTTCTATAGACAGACTGCCCGTAGAAGTTGCACTCGGTAAACTGGATTGAGAGAGAGATGAGGTGGGACCCACTTTTTAACTCGAGAGCAAGTAACAGAATAAAAAATAGATTTTAAACAGGTCAGCATGCCACGTAGTCAATTTAATAGAGCGTCTGACGAAAATTAGACGACATGATTAAATTCAAACAAATATCTTAGTACATGTATACAAATGAGACAAATGAACCGTACATGTCACAATTGATTAGGAAAATGTTAAAGTATATGTTATATTTAGGTATTTTTTAAAAATATTTTATTTATATCTAAATATTTAATTTATTTTAATTGTACGCATCAACTTAATTGTTTATTCGAATAATTTTTTATAGATTCCATACCTAAAACTACTCGGAACTGAGATGATACTAGAATTGAAATAAATAATATTAATGGCATATAATTATGAAATCACTTGTGGCTGAAACGATACTTATAATTACCAAACCAAACCCATTACTCCAACATTTTATGTTAAGCCATATTACTTTGTTTAGTTAGTTTTTAACAGGAATAACTATTCCTATATTTCATCCATTCATCGTAGATGTGGAATATATTTACTTTATTCGTCTTCTATTTTTATTCCTTGTCTACGATCTATTCCCCGTTTATTCGAACAATCAAACATGCCATACAATTTCTTAATGTTTATATTTGGAAAGAACCTATTGAACAGCTTTGACTTAAATTGCATGAGAGTATTTGATAATTAAGTATATAATTTGATCAGTAGATTCTAGGGATAAGCGGGTACATGTACTTTATATTTTCCATGATACCTAAACTTTATCTTGTATATGATAGATTCTTAATTTTGGATACGAATATATTCTACCCTGTTGGAATCTAAAATCGAATTCTACCCGAAACTTGTAGTGTAATACAGATTTTGATTACCCGATGTGTTACGTGGACTTTCGTTAATAAAAAGGGCAAAATTGATTCAATTATGTAACGTCGAGGGTAATACTTCGAGGCTAATTTAGCTATTTTCCCAAAAAATAATAAAGAGGCATGGAGAAATCAAAAGGAGACGTAGAAAAAATTTAAGAGGTGCAACAAACAATGGTAGGATTCTAAGAGAATCTGAGTTCCGGACCTCCTCCTGCCCCCTGATCTGGATCTAATCCTGCTTTAGGATTCTGTTACTATTATTACTTAATATATTATATATTTTCTTTTTCTTTGCAAAAAAGAAAAGACGTATTGAATAATTGAAAGAGTTTCTTTAAACGTTTATATCCAACGAAGTAATTTAATAACAGAGTTGCTGCAAATATAGATTCATTTTTTTTTTGAATTTTGATATATTAATTTAATAATTTTTTTGCAATAATAAACAATAAGTTACATGCATGTTTGGAATTGAAAATGACGCCGTTTTTCACGCCATTTTCATTTTTGTTTTCGCCCAAACCACGAAAACGTGTTTGGAAATCACTACTACAAATATTATAATTTGTGACGGCCCTTCTGCGACGACAGATGCAGTGGTCGCAAAAGTGGCGGTTATGAGACCGTTGAGATTGGTCGTCGTACTGTCGCAATAGTTGTGACGCACGACACGATGACTATGAAGTCTGCCATCGCAGAATTAAGTACTTAGCGACGACAAGACAATCACATCGCGACCGCATTTGCAATCGACGATTGTTGTCACAAAATCCTTACTTTGTATCTCTCTCTCTCTCTCTCTCTCTCTCTCTCTCTCTCTCTCTCTCTCTCTCTCTCTCTCTCTCTCTCTCTCCCCCCGCCAAAACCCTAGCCGTCGTCGGCTAGGGTAAGACGGATGGAAAAAGAGGAGGGTCGGGCAGCCCTCCCTTCCACCTACTACGGATTCACAGCAAATGGGAGGATCGTTGGCCCTCCTTGATGTTATGCACGCACAAGAGGTCATGATTCCCTATATGGAGTTGGTGAGCCAGCATGATCTTGCGTAGCATCACCTCGCTCGATGTTGACGCATGGATGCAAGTGTCATTCTACGATGAATAGTCGTCGCAGAAGATCTTCTGCGACGGTTTAGTGACCACTGTAGTTATCGTAAATGACCATTTTTCTAGTAATAATCACTAGTAATTCAACACGATCGAAGGGTAAAAATATAACCGTGACCAACCTAACACATTGATGGTCAGACTTGAGCATCCTTTATTAAAAAAACTAAAATCAATGAATATTAATTAATTTTCTTATTATTTCTAAAAAATATTAATTAATTAAGATATCTTTATTTTCTCTCACCAGCTTCGCAGAGGTTTATTTCATCGATCTTCCTACATTCCTTTTTATTGTTTCCTTGAATTCTCCTTATTACTCTCAGAAATAAAAAAAATAAAAACAAAAAAAATGCCTGTTTTTGCTAAAGAGTTTATGATGGTATATTTTGGACTAATATTAAATCAGATCCGATCACTTATAGGGAAAGCATACGAAAGGAGGTACACAAAAGTAGAGAAGGATGTAGAATAATACCTGAATAAGATGCGAGGAGCTATAGCTGTTGTGCTTTGTTGGACCCAAGTGATATATACTTGGGTTTCTTATATATACACATTACACAGGACATCTGAGAATCTTCCACCTAATTAATTCGCCTTAAAAAGTTGGGAATCCGGATTGCACTACGTATGTACCTAATTAATTAACCAATATATTAAATATTCTTCTTTTTTATTTTTAGCAGAAGGGGCGAATGCACGTCCCGAGCATGAATCAATCATAGATCCCGGTCAACTAGCTAATGTTAAGATCGTGCTAATTAATTATACCGATCGATTCTATCGGTCAGATTAATAAATATTTTTAACTTAATTATTAACAAGTTTATCTACTCTTGAATCAATTTATTAACACAACTTACTAATACTAAAATCAGCAGCTATCATTCCTTTGCCTTAAGATAAGATAAATGTTAAAAGGACACCCTCTTCCCACCTCCAAAACTAAAGCCGAACTTTTCTTTTTTCTGCAGAAAAAAAAAAAACTAGAATTTATTAATTAACGAACATAACCCCGATAATGCAGATCCAAGAGGAAAATGTGCTCCACGTCTAGAGACCCAATGGACGTTCAGATATTGGATGTCTTACAAAGTCGTCTAACATGATTTGCAATTCAACGTGCTGCTGGATTACACTCATGAAAGACAAAAGAGAAGGTTACATTTTGAAGAGACAACAATTGTAGAGCTGTAATTGACTTCAAGTACAGGCAAGCTCGGTTTGACTCGTTTAAAAAATGTTTAACTCGAACTCGAGATGAGCTCGGTCAAGCTTCGATCTCCAGGCTCGAGCTATACTACAACTCAAGCTTGATTGGCTAGGCTCGTTTATTTTTTCAAGCTTGAGTGAGCTGAGCTCGATTAAGCTTGGCTCGAGATCGAGCTCTATGGACTTGAATTCTACAAGCTTAATTGAGCTCGAACTTAAGCTCACATGTAAAGCTCGATTAGGCTCGCGAACTTCTTGAGCCAAGTATCAGTTAGCTCGAGCACAAATCACTCACATGTAAAGCTCGGCTCAAACTCGAGAAGATCCAGTCGAGCTCAAGTTTTCATTGAGTAGATCCTGAGTACGTACCTCGCAAGTAGCTCGGTTCACTTGCACCCCTAAATAATTGTCTTCTAATGTCCGATATGCTATGGCAAAGTCTCCATGGAGGAGGAACTTGATGTTGTATAATATTAATAAATTGTTTGCAGTTAGTTTCAACAATATATAATACTTTACCTATTTCCACGTAGTGTAATAAACAGGTGCATCTGCAAAAGAGGTAAATTTGCATGCATGGGACTAGAACAATGGATAAACCCGTGCATAGGGGTGTTCACAGGTCAGGTCGAGTTGGGTCGGGTCGGGTTTAGGGAAAAAATCGATCTGATCCGACCAAGTGTAATCGAGTCGGGTCGGGTCGGGTTGAAAATTTTTCACCTCTCAAACCCGATCCGACCTAACCCGACCTAATTTGGATCGGGTCGGGTCGGGGCGGGGCAGGTAGTCAGGGTTACCCGTTTATGTAAAAAATTAGTTTTGACAATATCTTTTTAAAAAAATAAATATAAATATTTTAAAAATAATTAAAAAAATATAAATAATCGAATCATCAGGTCGGATTTCGGGTCATCGGGTTTCAAACTAAAACCCGAGACCCAACTTGATTATGATCGGGTTTGATCAAATTGTACTCGATCCGACCCAACCCAATTAGGTCGGGTCGGGTTCTCGGGTTCATTGGGTCGGGTTGACCCAATGAACAACCCTACCGGTGCAACTACAATAGAGGTAAATTTTGCCTGCAAGGGACTACTCAAAAGAGCACCAACCTCGTTTGCTTGTACTAATCATAGAAATTTCTAGAGCACAATTTCTATGGTGTCAGGCTCCATAGAAATTTTTATGAAGCCCCTCATATGAGTGAATTTAACTTTATTAAAATTGAACCGAGTATAATTCAGATGAATCTAAAGTAAGAGTGAACATGTGTTGCAAACGGGTCAAACTAGCACTTCCACTTTAGGTTCAGTCTTAATAATTCTAGATTCATTCTTTAAAATGCTAGGTTCACTCATTTGTGGGGCTCCATAAAATTTCTATGGAGTCTAGCTCCATAGTAGTTTTTTCTTGGTCTTCTTAGCCATGACAAACTTCTTCCAAGCATCAACCGACACTACTAGAAACTTCGTCTTCAGCAACGGCTATCAGCGACGGCCGCTCAAGCCGTTGCTATTTGCAACGACATTCTTACGGCCGCTCGAGCCGTTGCAGAAAACTGTATCTGCAACGGCTTTCTAACGGAAAACCGAGCCGTTGCTGATTATTTTAATTATCAGCAACGGCTTTCTAACGGAAAGGTGAGCCGTTGCTGATATTTTAATTTTCAGCAACGGCTTTCTAACGGATAAGTGAGCCATTGCTGATGATAACTTATCAGCAACGGCGTTCTAACGGGCGAGTGAGTCGTTGCTGATAAGTTTATATAGGGCACCAGTCGCGCCCGACCCTTCTTCCTCCCACTGCTGCCGCCGCTCCTGCCGATGCCACTCGCCGCCGCTGCTGCCGACGCCGACGACGCCGACCGCTGCTTCCGACTTGTTCAGGTATGTCTCCTCCCTGCGGCCGTCTCTTCCCTGCGGCCGGCAGGAATCACCCGACCGAAACCCTATTTCTAGGGTTTCGGCCGGCGGCGGTCGGCCGATGGCCGCCGCCGGACCTTCTGCAGTGGCCGGACAGTGTGTCCGGCCACTGTACGCCGGCGCCGGAGGGTGGACTCCGGCGTCGGAATTTATAATTTATATATATAATTTATATTATGTTATAATTGTTAATTAATTATTTTATAATTATTAATTAATTGTTTAGACTAATTATTTAATTTGTTAGATTAATTATTACGGTTTAGATTAATTTCGGACGCGCGCCGGAATCGTCCACTTCGGACGCGCGCCGGAATCATCCACTTCGGACGCGCGCCGGTATCGTCCAATTCGGACTCGCGCCGAAATCGTCCACTTCGGACGCGCGCCGGAATCGTCCACTTCGGACGTGCGCCGGTATCGTCCAATTCGGACTCGCGCCGGAATCGTCCACTTCGGACGCGCGCTGGAATCGTGCAATTCGGACTCGCGCCGGAATCGTCCACTTCGGACTCGCGCCGGAATCGTCCACTTCGGACGCACCCCGAAATCGTCCAATATGGACTCGAACTGTCTCGAAACATTTAGAAAATAATCATCCTCCGACGAGTTGATATGTTTCACATACGCATCGACGATCGGATATGATTTAGCAAAACCTTAGATCCGTTCGGGAATTGTATGTTCGTGTAAAAGAAGTAGATGATCTTTTATACGACGTACAATTCTTGAATTGTCCCTGATTGGACAATTTGGGAATATAGTTATTTGTACTGCACTTACGTTTTTATTTTAACTGTTAACTAATTATTCTAAATTTCGGCAACATCTCTCTTGTTCTCCGATACGCGCCCAGATGATATGCGTATTCGGAGAACTGTAGGGAGATGCTGTCGAAATTTAGAATAATTAGTTAACAGTTAAAATAAAAACGTAAGTGCAGTACGAATAACATAAATCCCGAATGGAATAGGACAATCTCACCTAAAGACATTAACCAAAGAAATTGTCATTGATTGACAGAATCATGTCGGCTGATCGAAGTTGGATGTACCGACGTCTTGATCGTGGAGCTTTAACGAATGAGTTTCGATTAGGCGTAACGTACTTCCTCAATTTCGCCTATTCGAATCGAAATTTCGTTAGTATGGGTGATCAAATCCGATGTCCGTGCCGCATTTGTTCAAATGGACGATTTTTGGATCGGGAGACTGTCACTCTGCATCTATATACCAAAGGATTTGCACCAAGATATTTTCTATGGACTTGTCACGGGGAGTCACGCGAAGTCGGGACGTCGAGCAATCCTGTCGTTCAGACATATGGTGAATCTTCCTCTGCTGGTGCTTCTTCATCCAGTCAATGTAGGGGGTCAAATCCCTATAGAACTATGATACTTGATAGTCTTGGGGGTCAATTCCACCTGAATGATAATGTTGATCGGCCAGATCTTCAGACATCAGTCCCACCAGATACTACAGCGGTTGATATCACAGAAGTAGGGGCTGCGGTAGAGATTGAATTACCGAATAAAGAAGCTGCAGAATTTTACGAGATGTTGAAAGCTGCCGATGAACCTTTGTATGAGAATTGTTCTAAATACACTAGGTTTTCAGCAATGACACAGCTCTTAAGCATCAAGGCCGATTGTAATATCAGCGGAGTTGCGTATGATCGGATTGCTGGATTGATTAATGGAATGCTGCCTACTGATAACAAGTTTGAGCCAACTTTTTATAAGACTAAAAAGCTAATGAGAAAATTGGGGCTTGGGTACGAAAAAATACACGCGTGCCAAAATAACTGCATTTTATATTATAAAGAAAATGTGCAGTTGGATAAATGCCCTGTATGTCAACACCCTCGTTACAAGGAGAAGAAATCGGTCCGACAGAAAAATATCCCGTTTAAGGTGCTTCGGTATTTTCCACTAACACCGAGGCTTCAAAGGTTATTCATGTCGGAAAAGACAGCCCCCTACATGAGTTGGCATGCAAGAAGTCGTGATGATACAGTAATGACTCATCCATCTGACAGTGAAGCATGGAAACATTTGGATACATGTTATCCTTCATTTGCTAGGGATACTAGAAATATCAGATTGGGATTGTGCACAGATGGTTTTAATCCGTTTGGACATTCTGCAACTCCTTATTCAGTTTGGCCAGATATAGTATTTGGTCGCAATGAAAGAGTGTCAGGTTTTGGCCAAACACACAACTGGGTGAAAAAAAGTATCTTTTGGGAATTGCCCTATTGGAGTTCATTATTGATTCGACATAATTTAGATGTCATGCACATTGAAAAAAATGTGTTTGATAATATTTTCAACACTGTGATGGATATTTCTGGAAAAACTAAAGATAATGTCAAAGCCCGACATGATCTGAAAATACTTTGTAAAAGACCAGAGTTGGAGTTACAAGAGGTCAACGGACGATATCTGAAACCGAAGGCCCTATATGTGTTAAATAAACAACAGATCAAAGATGTTTGTCAATGGGTAAAAGAACTCAGATTACCCGATGGATATGCTTCAAACTTATCTCGATGTGTGAACGTCGATGATTGCAAAATATCAGGGATGAAGAGCCATGATTGTCATGTATTCATGCAGAGATTACTTCCGATCGCATTTCGAGATCTTCTACCTGATAATATTTGGGGTCCGTTGACTGAATTAAGTATGTTTTTTAGAAGCATCTGTGCAAATGTCCTTCGAGTCGAAGATATGTCAACACTTGAAAATAATATTGTTGAAATCATATGCAAGCTGGAGCAGTTTTTCCCTCCTGCATTTTTTGACTCGATGGAGCATCTACTGATACACTTGGCATACGAGGCACGAGTTGGTGGCCCCGTTCAATATCGTTGGATGTACTTATTTGAAAGATACATGAATCGTCTGAAGAAAAAAGTAAAGAACACCGCAGCTGTTGAAGGATCAATATCTGAATCGTATATCATCCAAGAAATTTCAACATTCTGCTCATTTTACTTTGAATCGACAGTACATACAAGATTTGATCGTCTTCCACGTAACGACGACGGGGGTGTTCGACATTCAGATGGACGTTTAAATATATTTTGTCACTCTGGTCGTGCTTTTGGTTCTCGTCCATCTCGACACTTAAGCGATGAAGAGTATCATTTGGCACACTTGTATGTATTACTCAATTGTCCAGAGATTGAACAATTCATTGAAATATTTGACATTGAGATGGTGCAAAAATACTCTATTCACAACGATCAAGAATTGGAGAGATTACGGAATCGTGATTTCCCTACTTGGATTCAGACTTACAACAAAGATCACAGAGCTGAAATAGATGAAAGAATATTTGAGTTTGTTAGTGGACCGTCGCGACTTGTGTTGTGCTATAGCGGATATTTTGTTAACGGGTATAAATTTCACACACTTTAATATTCATCTACAAAAAAGACGATGAATGCTGGGGTCTGCGTGAAAGGGACAACCTATGTTGAATGTGATATGGATTTCTATGGTCTGGTGGAAGAAGTGATAGAGTTGCACTACTTCGGCTTGAAATCAGTGATCCTATTTAGATGTCATTGGTTCAATACAACAGAAAGAGGCATGAAAGTTCATCCAAAATACAAACTTGTTGAGGTCAATTACAAATCGAAATTGGCAGCAAATGAGTCTTTTATATTGGCATCACAAGCCGAACAAGTATATTACGCGAAGTATCCGGCTCGAAATAAAGATAGAGCGGATTGGCGTGTAGTCTGTAAGACAAAAGGTAGAGGAAAAATTGATCCGATAGTAGGAGAAAATGATCCTCCTGGTTTCTATCAAGAAGATGATCTTCCTGCTGTGGATCGTATTATTCCAATACTCGAGGATGCAGACACAACGTCAATTCAATTAGAAGTTGAATATGCTGATGATGACGATCATGAAATTGAGGAAGCTGGAGATGAAGAAGATGAAGAAGAGGAAGAAGAGGAAGAAGAGGAAGAAGAAGAAGAATTCGAAGACTATTATTCAGATGATGAAGAATAATTGTAAAGTATATATTTTATTAAATATATCTCTACTATTTATACAATAATCTGATTATATGTCTGTTCGACAGATATGTCTGGTCGTGGTTATCGACGCAGGAGAGCTTCGGAGTCTCCGATCGGTGAGACTCTAGCACTTACTCATGCTGCTGATCCACCTGTTGCTGATACTCATTCCGATGATACTGCCGAGGCTAGTACATCCAGACGTAGGCGGCCACGCGGGCCGAACAGGTGGCAGGCTCCACCAGCCACAGAGTCACGTAGATTGATTAGCGTGATTGGGGAGCGGTAATATATCATGAATTATGAATCATTACAAATTCATTATATCATAATATAATATTAAAATTTATTTTTGTTGAGCAGGTTCGAGCAAGAAGAAGTGCCGAGGAGCATTTCTTCTACTATTCGACGATACATGCACGGGGCATGGCCTACGTGGTCTCACGTGCCTAGCGAGCACGTCGACATGTTATGGCGCGAGTTTGAGGCACGTATTATTATTATTTTTTACATGCATGATGATATATTAATATTAGTTCTGATATTATTATTTTGCAGGCTCGCTATACATGGGCCGAGGACCAGAGGCCCTTCATTTACGCTGACTGGGAGGCTATTTCCCGGGCAAGGTACAACGGGCAGTTAGGGCTGGCTCGGTCCCAAGCGATGGCCCGAGCTGGGACCACTAACATCGCGGAGACTCGGGGATACGGCCCCAGTTGGATTACTCCGGATATATGGGACTAGCTCGTGGGGATATGGTCGACGGATCGATGGCAGGAGGTTTCTCGGAATGCGGCTAGAAATCGCATGTCGGGAGGAGCAGCGCGTCACACCGGCGGCTCTGTTGCATTTGCAGTGCACGCAAATCGTATGGTAAGTATATCTTTTAATTATATATTTTATTTGTTATTATGTGTACTAATTAATGTATTTGTTTTGTAAATGTAGACGACGGTGTCGGATGACGGGAGTGTCCAGCGACCCTCCCCGATGGCGGTGTTTGAGCGGACTCACCGTCGAGCACATGGGACGGGGGAGTACATCCACAACCGCGCTGCATACATTATGGTAATTATATATTTGTTTAAATTATTCATTATATATTTATAATTTAAGTTTTATGATAAATATTAAACAAAAAATCAAACTCGAGTAGGAGACCTACAGCCAGACGGTGGTGCAGCGCGGGGGTACCCCCGAGGACTTTGACGCAGCATCGTGGGTCGAGGCAGCAGGTGGCTGGGACTATGGCCGCGTATATGGCTTCGCAGATAGTGGTCATGCGCGAGCCGTACTAGGGCCACTTGGGGCACCGACCCCTCCGGTCGCTGGTGAGCGGCCGTCCACCTCTAGATCCAGTTATGATCATAGTAACAGAATAAGGACTCTAGAGGAGACGGTCGCGCGTCAGACTGAGATGATGGAGCGCCAGAGTCAGATGATGGCAGATATACAATCTATGCTACGCAACATGTCAGGTCATCCCGAAGCAGGCATCTCTTCGGCATCATCTAATCCGTCGTCCTCGAGTCAGTCTACGCCGGTGTACACTCAAGCGCTCCAGACCCCGCCATATAATCCAGACCATCCTCCATCTTGATCGTGAGATTTTTTGTTTGGATATTGAACTTGTTTAACTTATTTTATTTAGATATTGATACTTCAATTTTGCATTTGAATTGTTTTTATACTATCGTGGATAATTATCAATATAAGTATAATTGTTTTGATGTATATATGTTGGTGTGTTTGTGATGTGTGAATGAATGTGTATGAGGTGTATGAGGTGTTTGTGATGTGTGAATGAATGTGTGTATGAAGGTATGGGTGTGTGAGTTATGTATCAGATAAATGTATCAATGTATCAATGGAAATTTGAAATTTTCAAATTTTCTGGGTCATCAGCAACGGCTTTCCCACGGGCGTCCGTGGGAAAGCCGTTGCTAAAAGTGTATCGAAAGCCGTTGCTGATGACCTACAGCAACGGCTTAGCGACGGAGTTTTACTAACGGCGTTGATACGGACTCAGCGGCCGTTGCTATTAATGTTATCAGCAATGGCTCCGGGTCTGTTGCAAACCCGTTGCTGATAATAGTTTTAGCGACGGCCCGAGCGGCCGTTGCTGATCCGTTGCGAAGTCATCAGCAACGCGACTTTCTGTCACGGCGCTATTGCAACGGCTCAGCCGTTGCTGATGCTCTTCAGCAACGGCTCAGCAACGGCATCAGCCGTTGCTGATGACCATTTTTCTAGTAGTGCGAGTACAATTTCTATGGTGCCAGACTCTATAGAAATTTCTATGGAGCCCATCACATGAGTGAATTTAACTTTATTAAAATTGAACCTAGTATAATTCAGATTGAATCTAAAGTCAGAGTGAATTTGTATTGCAAATGAATGAACCTAGCACTTTCACTACGATACAATAAAATGTTATAATTAATATTTTTATCAGGTTTATTAGTTGTGTTTTTTGTTGTGTGCGCTATAATTTTGAGGCATGAAACTTGACTTACTAACTTACTTGTTAGAGTTATTGAGTTAATAATTTCATACATGTAGTTCAAATAAAATATAGGCTTAATTATATTTTTGATCCCCCAAAATATCACGTTTTTTTCATTTGGTCCCTCCGTTAACTTTTCGTTAACTTTTGTTGTTAAGTGTCAATGCTGACACTGATTAAGGACAAAATGAGGGACCAAACGGAAAAATAAAAATATTTTAAGAGTCTAGATGAGAAAAATATATATTTCAATAACATAAAACATAACTATATATGTGTGTGTTTATTTTATTCACCAATATAAAATCTCATCAATTTATTTTTTATTATTTTAAAATCTTCACCTCATAAATCTACGATAAATTTACGACTCACGCTCGCGCCACCCCTTATTTACGAGCGTGAGTCGTAATTTTATTGTTGATTTGTGAGATGAATATTTTGAAATAAGAAAAAATAAATTGATGAGATTTTATATTGATGAATAAGATGAGAAAACTTATATATATATGTGTGTGCGCGCGCTTTAGGTTATTAAAATATATTTTTTTTCCATCTAGTCCCTTAAAATATCTCTTCTTTTCCGTTTGGCCCCTCATTTTGTCTTTAATCCATGTCAACATTGACACTTAAGAACAAAAGTTAACAAAAAGTTAACGGATGGACCAAACAGAAAAGAAAATAATTTTTGATGGACTAAACAGAAAGTTTTTAAAAATGAGGGATCAAACGAAAAAAATGTGATATTTTGGGGGACCAAAAACATAATTAAACCTAAAATATAATTACAGTGATTTTAGTGCTTTAGTCTTGGCTTGGTTGAATAAAAATGTTTTTAGTTCAAAACCAAGTCATAAACTAAGCTAAGTCAGTAGTTCAATCGATCTGGAATAATGAAGATCTAAAAAACTCTAGCAACAATCAATATTATCCAAACTTGAATGGTGATTTTGGGACATAATCTAGACTGGCCCTAGCTCTTTGAGTCCAATTGGATCAGGCTCAGAAGTGTCTCACACTAATGAATCAAATTCAAATCAAGCCAATTACAACTTAGATCGGGGGCGCCACCTGGACATACAAGGACGTCCACATCCTTCATTAATTAATAGGGATTCAGTGGTAATGAGCACAACATCTTCAAAATAAATCTCAACCCATTCCAAGCCCCACGAGATTCAGGGAGACATCATCGCCCGAGACATCCCCTAACCTGCATTATAAATAGGCACGACACACATTAGGTATACTCTCAATTCCAATTTCATATCCACTATTTAGAAATTGAGTGTCGGAGTGTCTTTACAAGTCCCCCCACATGAGCAGCACCGGACCAGGAGACGTGCAGACCTCCATCACCCAGCTTCAGGCAAGAACATTTGGCGCCAACGATAGGATTGAGTAAATCTTACCTATCCCATCATGGTAGGTACCCGGAGTCAGACAAACGCTACTTCCTAAAGACGCTAACACGGCGAGAAGTGACGCTCCAGTGCCCCGCCAACCCAACACCAAAAGAGCTACGATGCCTGATCATCGATCTTCAGACGCAGAACCAAAGGTTAACAGCCCACGTCAATGCATTAACGCAATCAAGGGAATAACACCCGGCCGAACGCGATCATCGCCGCTCGGAGCATGATGAGGATAGTCACCTTGAAAGGACCAGGAGGCCAACCTTCGCTTTTTGAGATGAGGTCTCTCACAGGCATCACCAGAGAGAAAAATAAAGGAACAAGGGCCACAGGGGTCATTCATCCCCCCGTTGTCGACTCGAGACCCTTCGCCGAGCACATCGTGGCAGTTTATCTCCCCGGCAACTTTAAATTACCGATCACTCTTCAACCTTACGACAACACGAGTGATCCGACCACCCACCCGACGATGTTCAAGTCGATGATGCTCCTCAACGGCGCAACTGACTCCATCATTTGCCGAGCTTTCTCCACATTTTTAGAAAATTGTACTACTTTGGTTCTCACTTCTTCACTCTCCCACCAAGGTCAGTTCACACCTTACAGGATCTCTCCAAAGTCTTCACCAATCAGTTCTCCTCATCTCGGGTCTACTTGAAGACCGATGACTCTCTTCACCACATCAAGCAATGACAACACGAGCCATTGAGGGAGTACTTGAAAAGGTTCCATGTCGTTGTCATGGAGATCCATGTTAAAAATATTGATGTAAAGA